>CANSNZ010001062.1:675000-1875000 GCA_947646795.1 Beta lomatogona | reverse complement strand
CCGCAGCCTTCCGAAGGGATTTTCCAAAAAAAATTGAGGGAATTGATCATCAGCAAATTATCAACCCTAATCTCAATTTTAGATCCTGAGAAAAGATCACTTTAATTCCTTTTTGTAAATCCCCAAGCTTCCGCCACTAGGATGTTGCAAGAGGAAGAAATTGGGTTAGCCGGTTAGCCCCTAAAAGACATACTATACCCATATGATCTTTGATGACAATACTTAGGGGGCGTTTGGTATCAATGGGGTAAAGGGAATGGAATCAAGAAAGGGTTAGAGGGGGAAAGGAAACTAAAACCCTTAGATGAAAAGGGTTGTTTGGTTGGTATATATCCATTCCACCTCTCACTATTGCTCCACCACTATTCCTCACTCTAGATGAGCTACGCCCCTCCACTTCTTCCACCGCCGCCGCCCCGCCTTTCTACTTCCTCCCTGGCCACCGACCCGCGCCTTTCCACTTCCTCCATCGCCGCCGACCTCGCCTTCCAACTTCCTCCACATGAGCCTCCTATTTGTTGGTCTAATTCTAGGCTTTAAAGGTCGAATTCGACCATAAAAACTTCAGATCCGAAGTTTTTTTGGTCGAATCTCGACCATATAAAGCTATTATTGATGAATTGAAGAATTATTTCCCTATTTTCACTCTTGTTTTTCTTATTTACGAATTTGTGTGGTTTTGTGGGTGGTGGTTTTGCGGGTGGTTTCGTGGGTGGTGGATGTGTTTTCGAGGTTGTGGATGGTTTCCTGAGGTGGTGGCTAGTTTTTCGGGGTTGGTGGATGGTTTTCGGAGGTGGTGGCTCGGGTGGTACATCGACGGTCCGGGTTAGTTTCTAGTGGGATGGGGTCGGTTTCGAAGGGTTGAGGGTGTTGGAGGTGGTTTGGTGGTTGTTGTGGCGCGGTTGTGGTGGGTGCGGTGGTGTAGGTGGGTGCGGTGGTGGAGGTGGGTGCGGTGGTGGAGGTGGGGGTGGGGTTGGGTTGACGAGAGGTGGGGTGGGGGTGATAGAAGTGGGGTGGTGGAGGTGGTTGTTGATAGGGTTGGGTGGTCAAAGGTGATGGTCAAGGGTTTTCCATTCCCCCATTTCTAAGTGGAGGGGGTAGTGGGGAATCAAAATAGAGGGATTTGGGGTAATGGAGGGGAAAAGAGGAGAAACAAAACCCCCAATCCAAACAAGATTTAAGGGAATGGAATCAACTAATTCCCTTTCCCTTTCCTGTAACCCCCTAACCAAACGGCCCCTTAATGAAGATTTAGTAATATGACAATGGGGACCACCAAATTTCTTGAGGAGGGGGAGGGAGAGGTTCAGTATTATTTGGTGAAAAGGAGGGGACTGTCATTAACTCTTCTTTGCTAGTCATAAATGACCAATCTT
This sequence comes from Beta lomatogona, assembly GCA_947646795.1. Lineage (NCBI taxonomy): Eukaryota > Viridiplantae > Streptophyta > Magnoliopsida > Caryophyllales > Amaranthaceae > Beta > Beta lomatogona. The sequence goes on along the minus strand of CANSNZ010001062.1, from coordinate 1,873,624 downwards.
TGAAGAAATTGGAGCTAAGAAAGTAAGTTTGACAAGGGGCGGAACTGAGGAATTCTCGTTATTAAAAATAAATTCTCATTATTAAAAATAACTTTATTTCTAGTAAACCAAACAAACTATCATGCTTTATTGATTTTGGAGAAATTATTTTCCTCTGAAACCTTTTTAAAATGAGAAACGTTTTTAATAATCGAGTATTTAAGGGGAAAGTCTGGAGGAGGAAGTCATAATAAAGGGGGAAGAAAAGAACAAATGATTCAAGTCCTCTAAAGGAAATTAGGCAAAAAAACACAAACTTCAGGAAAAACATATGGCTTCTTTGATCCATACACATTATCCACAAAAAGTTTTTTTTTTTTTACCTTAGGAGGAATATTAAATTTCCAAATCCACGCAAATTCTACTTTATCAAGGGGTCTAACGCTGTGACCTTGAACTAGATTTGCACCGGATTTCACCAAATAAATCCCATTAGAAGAGAGTTCCTTAAAGTTTGAAGGGATACAGACGCTACAAATAGCTTGACAAATGAAAGGAGGAACCAAGGAAGAGACATGTATGAGTATGCTAATAGTATCTTAAATATTCACCATAATTTACTTATCATGAGTGTAAATTTTTCTATTTTACCAAGAATTTTATTTCATTTTTCTTGCTGAGCGTGTTGATCGAAAGTGTCCATGAATTTAATTTGTTTCTCTCTTCAGCCAAAAAAGAAGTGGGTCATCTTGTCTGATTTTCCAAGCTAAGTTAGCCACTGGATTTAAGTACTGATTTATCTTGTTTAAATCTGATGCAGAAGTGGGCAGTGGGGTGCATAATAGTCTCATTTATAAGAAGCAAATAGCTTACATAGATAACAATGATAATTATAAGTCGAATGTTAAGTACAAATATGTATTAGATAGAAAGATTAATTGACTTGCGGAGGTAGGACTCCACCAAGATCTTTATTCTTCGAGATTCTAAGCCAATAGGTGGGTACTGCTGGTGTTCTCTTCTCTTGAAAATTATCCATCTAGTTTACCCTGCAACATGAGACATATGGAAGAAGAAATTAGTGCTATACTTCAAGGATACACACATTGGCATAGTTCAAACTTCAGATCTCGTAACTGACATAATCTGTGCTATACATTTAGTAGTTGCTAGTTTGTCATGCAAAGTAATGTAATAAGGATTTAAGAATGCGCACTAAGTGTGGACACGGGACCTCATCTTTCTATATCATAAATTGTTGCTCATCGAACTCTTCATTCTACCTCAAATACCCATGTTCAATCCTCAACTCTTTGACACTTTTTTTGGGGACAAACTCATGGAAAGTTTTGGTAAACTAGCCGAGTTGGACACACATTGGTATCTAACACGAGTACCTGAGTTCTACTAACCATATGTTGTAGGTGTACCTAATAGGTTTTCTGTTATAGCTGCACTCTCTCAGCCTAGCAGAAAGTATTAGTTTTATGACTTTATCTTCGAAAAAAGCCTCTAATTGTGGTGGATTTTATTTTATTTTACGGTGACAGCTAAATTTGCTTAGAGATTTTGTCATATCTTTAAATTGAAAGCTGCTAATTAACAAGTGTTTGGAATAGCTGGTGAAAGAGTTGTTTCATCTCAACTAGAGGTCTCAGGTTTGAGACTTTTAAAACGTGCAATGTGTGTTGGGAGAGCTTAATTTCCTCCCAATCAGGACTTAACCCGGCTCGAATGTGGATTATTCAGAGTCTAGGAGGCTCCAAATTACCGAAAGGTTTTCATCAAAGAACAAATAAATTAGAAGGCTGAAAGGGAGAGGTAAAAGTTGGAACCATACTTAGAGCAGTCAGTGTTGGGGCTAATGGAATAAGAAATGCTGACGCCACATTTATCAGGAAGAGCCGCTGCCTTCTTTTCATCAAGACCTTTCACGGAGGCAGCTGCTGATTTCAGACAAGTGCAAGCAGTTTTCTTGTCTGCTGGTGTGGAAGCCAAGTTCTTGAGGGTCTTAACCCCGGCGCAGCAAGCCTGCGACGGGCTATCGCCACCCTTTAAGTAGGTAATACATTGTGCAATATTTTTGGTCACTGTGCCGCAGCTCATGGCTGCCTCTGCATGTGGTGCTACTACCACCATGCACATAAACGCTAGACAAACGAACTTGAGAAAACCGGAGCTAGCCATTGGTTAAGTTTTGGTATTACCTGGAGAATGTGGAGGGCTTTTTCTGGCAGTTGCTGGTGTGATATCTAGTTATTACCTTGGTGTTATTTATAGAAGAGTTTAACAGCTATGGTTGATTGGCAACTTTAGCAAGGGAATGGGAAATAGTTGGTAGTTGCTTGCTTAGATCTTAGGGCGTCCCTGAATCCTGATTGCCATTTGACCGGAGAGGTTTACCTTAACCCCTAGACAAACTTGTTTCTTAGCTGTTGGATCATATCTTAATGTTTCTTCTTTAGTTTGTTTTTAATCTATCCATTTTGTACTTTGCACTGTTCATTTACTTTACTTTGATCGTCGTACGTGATCTACAAGGAAAATCGTAGTGGTTTAGGCTTGTTAGTTTCATCTCAACATATATTTTGAAAAAATTAACTTTTTATAATTTTACTTGCTGATAAGTTAAGAAATATAGTTAAAGTTCCGCTTTGGCTAGCGTGAAATTCAAATTGTATAGATTAATATTAGAAAGAGATAGTATATTGCCTGTCAAGAAGTAGTTGTCCCATTATTTTAATCCTTCATATAACATACACAAAAGAAGTTGACATAATAATTTGACAAATTTAATCCCTCATTTAAGTAGTGACATCTTACAAAATTTGATTAGAAAAAAGTACTATTGGTGTGTCCGGGAAGGTGAATTATCTTCGGATATTCTAAACTAATACTCTCTCTGTTTGTTATTGCTTTTTCACTTTGCCTTTTGACACTATATATATAACTTACTCTAATGATATATTTATCTATATATAAATATAAATGTAACTTTGCAATATTTAGAAGTATTAGATTTGTCTCAAATCTCGATGTATACCGACAAATGTAAAAGTTGGAGTGAAACACTAAAAAATTATAGTATGTGACTAGTTTTTAAGGCTCGATCCGAAGGGTGGAATACGTGTTATTTGGTATTTTGTTTGTGTTGTCGAGCTGGTATAAAAACAAATGTCGTGATTATGTAATTGATAAGTCTATTTGTGAAGACTTTGGTGATATTCTTTGGATTGTAATGAAGCTATTAAGCGTACGAAATTGAGACTTGAGTGATAACATAACTCAGTTTCACAAGTCTGAAATAAAATAATGTTATTTTAGATTATAGTTTACAGATTTCTTGAAGAAATAGAGATGTGCTGTGTTAGGAGTTGGGACTTGGGGATGTTGTAGATGGAATGAAATGTTGGGTTAGATGTGGTTTTAAGTTTTTGGGCTGTCGGTGTCGTGTTGTAAGTTGTAAAGGCAACGAGCACTCTAACTCTACCCCATATTTTTTTTTTCTGCTTTGCCTTTGATTTCTCCGGGGATCATTTGTCTTTACCACCAATTTATCAGGTACAACTTATTTATGAAAAAAAAGGATCACTATATAAGAAAATAAAATAAAAGATGAATAGATATAAATTATAAAGTTTGACTATGAAAAAAAAAAGGTTACTATGTCACAAAGTGAAAATTTCATCAAACTAATGTGAGAAAGAGTTATTATATTAAAAAAAATAGTCACTATGGTAGATAGGAACTGTGTAGTGTAACTTAAAATTTGAAAAGGTTACTATACGAAAAAAAAAGGGTCATTATGTTAAATAAGTGGTTTTGGTCCATAATAATATTATTGTGGACCATGTCCACGCAAGACTAACTCATTTATCAGGTGATTTTACAGTTTTTTGAATTTATATGTATATATGTACTTACATTTTAGGAAATATCTTCAGGTATCTCTCTCTCTCTCTCACACACACACACACACACACACACACACACATATATATATATATATATATATATATATATATATATATATATATATATATATATATTTTTAAGGTAAGATGAAGGGGATTCACTTAAGGGGATAAGGGGAAATCCTCAAATGAGTCCCATGAAGTTTGATCCCTAGACCTCAGGGATATGAGGTGGGTAAAAGTATGTGCAAAGAGTTAGATTATGAAATTTTTATATTTACGTCGACTAAGAAATATATACCAATAAGTAAACTATGAAATGTATACATGGAAATACATTAAATACATAGAGGTAAAATCAATTATGCATAAAATTTTCTTTAGCATTGTCGTGGTGTAAAATCCAGGTCAACCCTGTTTGGTATTGGTTCTAGGGAGGAGAACGGTGGTGGTTGAGATAAGTAAAATTGAAAATTTTCGTTCTTTCTATTCTATATACAGAATGAGAGAGACTTATATGACAAGGAGAAAAAAAAATAGATAGAGAGAGCAAATGAGACCAAGTAATCAGTATTCAGGAACAAGAAACTGCAAGCCCCAAAAAGATTGATAATATTGCAATTTTATTAAACATCTCTGAAAAGCGCAAAAATATGCAAGTATTTGTCGAAAAACTATTGCTCTGGGCCGATCTTACAAATGGGTAAATGTAACTATATGGAAGGCCCGTTTATAATTGTACTTGGGCTAAGGCCTCTTGCTAGGAAAGTTATGGTAAGACGTAAAATATACGTTCTCGTATGTAAGGACAATCATTGAATCGTATCATCAACAAAATCCAAAGATGCCACTTCTCCTGTACCAGTACATTCTATGACTATCCTACGTTCATTATGTTACCAATTGTGTTACACATAGAACAGTAGGTTCTAGAAATACTTTCTTAGTTTCTTGTTTCTAGTAGGGTTGGTTCAGGTCTTGAGGATAGTGGGACCATGTGATCAATCATAAACATTAGTCATTGTATCATTGCATGCAACAAGCAAAAAATTGCATTTTGATATTAGTTAGTCATTGTGTCATTGTATGCAACTAGCAAAAATTTCCATTTTGATAAACATTAGTCATTGTATCATTGTATGAATAGAATTGTCCGTTTAGTATCAATTTATATATTTTCAAGAAATCAGGTTATTGTTCACTACTAAATTATAGTAGTACTAACGGTCCGTTTGATAATCGTTAATAAATGATGGTAATATGAATGAATTTTAAGTGTAATGTTACAAGGAAAGCACCTTTATAATCTCCATGGAGGCAATTTCAACCCCCTTCAAGGTGGTATTGGATGGAAATGAAAATTTAAGAAGAAAAATAGACATTTTAGGATAAATTAGCATTACCATGGGAATGGACAATGGTTTTCTTCTAGGTTATGAATTAAAAAGTTAAGTTTATTCCCCAAAGCCCATGGCCTTGACCCGGACCGGGCGGCGTGCGCATGGTAACTTTCCATCACCACTCACCCACTAAAAGCCTCATTGCTACTCAACTCAAAGGGTAGAGGAAGAGTAATAGTTATAAACCTTACTCTTCCTTTCTATTATTTCAATGTGGGACAAAAGGTAAAAGGCTCTTCATATTCTTTTGAAGCAAAACTTAAGAGTTCCTACTATAAACTCCAACAATGACGTACAAAAATAATAGGCCCATTTTCAGAGATAATAACGTAAATTTTAATAATTTCAGTATTATCTTCTTATGATACTCAGAATTCTTCAAAGGTGAAAGATAATCATAGTGTTTTCAATCCATTTACTGAAGAGAAATTCAAATCAAATGTGATCTACCACTTAGAAATTTTAAAAAAGGTAATTTTTCTATGATTGAGCAATTTGTATTATCAAATATTCTTTAGTTTTAAGACCCCTCTATATCGACTTTATTATGCTGAGCTGAATTGTATGATAGGATACTAAAATATGTGAGAGTTTGTAGTGAATGTTATAGGGGAAGAAAAAAAGCAAAAAGATCTAGAATTGTAAATGATGGATGATCAGATCTGCCAGACTGCAATATGCTGATAACAATATAACATTCATTTTCACCAAAAAAAAAATTACATTATGAACCTTCCACTAGAAAGATTTCAGGCTGATCAAAAGTGGTGCCCACATCACCACATGCAATTTGATAGGATCTTCCTGGCACGTGCGCCAATAGTGTGGAGTATAGTGTAACACATGCTGCTTGCTGGGAGTAGCCGTAATAGCAATTAGCAAGTGACAACTAAACTTGCACTCTCAGTCACATATAATAACATATACTATAGTATGAATAATAAAGCATGATACTGTGAAACATTTGTTATAAAAAGAAAGAAAGAAAGAACAACCTTCATATTTGTGTAAAGTATTATAGATATAGAGGGGTAAGGTGAGAGGAAGGACCACCCGAGCATAAAATAAGGAAGACAAAGAAAAGGCTAGAAAAAAGAGGGTGTTTCACACTCTAATGATGGATATTTGAGCTATTCTTTGCTTGTACTCTTCTGTAAGAAGAATATTTACATGAGTGGGTTTTGGATGCAGTGAGGGAGAGAAATATGAACATCTAAGTAAAAATATTGCTTTGGACTCTGTACGTTTTTTTTTTCTTTTTACATCGAAAAAATTTGCATTAATTCAAACAGAAAGTACATCCTAGTGCTAATACAAGCAAACATAAACAAATTAACAGTAACAAGAGCTTTAGGAGCTCGTACATACTTTATTAAGAAAACACTAACTTTTACGTGTCCAGTCCAAAAGCAGTTTGTCTTGAGCGACGACGGTTGAGGTTGGGTTATACGTCTTGATGAAAAAGACCTAATATGAGAGGGAGCCTGTTGAGATACGAAATTTTGACGTTCTTCAAATAGAGATTGTCGCATTATAGCTAGTGGACCCCAATGTCCACTAGACACTAAATCCCAAGGTCCTTGAAAGGAAATATCCTCCTGGGATTCTTCTTAAACAACCAACAATGAAGTCACTTTCTTTGGTAACTATTGACCCTGCTGTGAGGGTACCCGAAGTTTAATCACATTAGACTGAAACTCAAAAGAGGTGGAGGTCGAAACTTGCTCCAAATCAAATTGGATGGCCTCCCACAAGATGCGTTTTTTAGGTGTGACGACACTTGAAGCCATCACGAGAAATTGGGGTGAGTTTGATTGATGACCTTCGCCCCACTTATGGATCCGAAGATTCAACCTCACAATCCCAAATCTAGAAGAACGACGCGCAACAGGTCGGAATTGAAAACCTCCTCTCATCTTAACCAACACTCGAATTCCTAAAGCAGCATAAACACCACGACCAACTCCAGGATTATAGGTTATATTCCACAAGTTTCCTAGATCTTTCTTTGTCATAGGAAACCAAGAACCTTGCACTGCCCATCGATCACTACTAACGAACACCCAAGCACATCCAAACACAAACAAGCTAGGGATATTGGATCTGGAAGAAACTGAACTTAAACTAAAACAGAAAACAACATAAAACAAGCTAACAAACTGAGTACTAGATTCACACTAGCAGATGACCCAAACAGGGGTTGGGGAAGGGGGAACTCGACCATAAACCGGGAAGGGGGATGAGGAAACACTACCACAAACCGGGAGGGGGGGGGAGGGGGAGACTCCAAACTAACCAGGGTGAAGGGGAAGGGAAGCCTTGGACACTAAAAACAGGGGGAAGGGATGGGATACGCAACCACACAACGGGGAAGAAAAGGGGAGACACAAGGACTGAGGACGGCCAGTGGAGGATACTCACCGATCAGGGGAGGATACTCACCGATCAGGGGAGGGGGAGGGGGATACGCGGGACTGTGAACAAGGGAAAACACGAACTGACGGTGGTGGCTGAAGGGAAAGGCGATAAGCGACGACGAAGAAACGCATAGTAACAAGGGGGAATTGGAGAGGATGGACGAGCGACGACGAAGAAGAGACGAAGAAACACAGAGGAAGCAGGCTCGCCGGCGAGCCTGCGGGCGGCGGGGTTAAGTTTTCGCTAGGGTTTGTTTTTGGGGAGAGGAAAGGTTTTTAGTATATCACACTATTCACAATTGACTCTGGAGGTCTTGATAACCAAAATAGGTTTTCTTTCAATGATCCACTTTAAAATGTACTACCAAGAAGTAACTTTTATTAGAGCAGGACTTAAGCATTAATCGTGTCGTGTATCCTGGTGGCGCATGTGTGTATATAACATGTTCATTTCGGTCTTGGATGTATCCGTTTTTAGGTACATTTTTGCAGGGACGAAACCAAAAAAACATTTTGGATGTATATAACATGTTGTTCATTCCAAAGGTCATGTGTTTTTAATGAGATCATAAACATATGTATTAGAAGTTTGAGAAGAGTGTCACGTTGCACCTGACACCGTTCCTTTGATAGGAGTTCAGTTGTTTGTTGGTCCAATGTATAAAACCAGAAACAAGTGTAACAATATGTAGAATTTTATGAGATTTAGCTTATAGAAGAGGAAAACAGGTGGACATGTATAACTCCAATTGTCTTTTTAATTTTTAGAAATTTCCTTGGGTTTCCACAATCTTTTCGAACAAATTTGAAGATAAAAGTTTTAAAAACTAAACAGAAAAAATTATTTACAAAATGTCTTCCTACTTCTTTCCCTAATTTCCCTCCTAAACAATCAAACACAAGAAATTGAATCATATAATTACCGACACATACATTAGCTAAATGATCTTATATTAAATAACAATTTCAAAACAGTATACACTGCTCAATTACCGACAATTTAACTAATGGAATGCAGATACTCTCATAAAAGTAAATCCTATAACTATTGAAATTAGTGTGATTGAATTTTAAGCAAAGAGTGATTTACTAAAAAAAACAAGGGTGAAAATAGTAGCAATTGATTTTTATAGTTTATAAAAGAATAGTTCATCAGCAAATGATTAAGTAAACAAACACTAGCTACCTATCACATCATTTTGGCCCCCAACTAGATCATGTCCTCGTAGTAGGTGGTTGATTTAAAACAAATCCATCTATTATCCAAGGTTTTAATATATCTAAGTTTACAATTATTAATATGGGCGAAGGAAAATTATGTCTTACCTTCCTATATCGCGGACCACTAAGTTTAGGTGAAGTGTTTATGTGTAATCAATCACTTAGCTAATTATTTTGTTTCAAACGTTAAAACGCAAAAAGGATACCAGAGGCAGGGAGGCAAAAAAATCATTACTCTATTTTGTTAAGGTTTGCTCAAAGTGTGGTCAAATAGACAAAGCATGATTCTATTTGGCTGTATTTAATTTGTGTGATAAGTTGAGCTCCATGCTTATATATATATTTTTTTTTTTTTTTTATTAGGAGATTAAGTCAGGCCAATTTGCCCTACAAGCGCTCTTAACGCAGGAAACACCAACACATTGGTTGGTAAGGCATGCATAGCATGCTAAATAAATACCCCAGCATAATGCTGGGGGTAAGGATCGAACCCATGACCTCAGGGGCCAAGGGGGAGTGCTCTATCCACTTAAGCTAACTCCTATCCTTTGAGCTCCATGCTTATAAACTGGAAAAAACTTTTTCTACCCAGTGGAAATAAATATTTTACTAATAAGTGAGGTCCAACTTTGTAAAATTAATTGTTCTTAAATTATCTATTTCTAATTAGTAGAATACCTAGTGAGTAGATGTATCAACCTTTGTGTTTATATATTATAGACTACTTTTATTATCATTATTATAATTATTATTAGGAAAATGATATATGCAGCCCTAAGCTTATAAGAAGTTAAAAATAAAAAATATTAGACACTACATAAGTTACTATGTCATAAGATTAAACATAATTTAGTTAATATCCTAATTTGGTCATTAGGCTTAATTAAGTTAAAATATATTTAATGTTATTATGTCATAAATTACTTAATTAATATTATTATAGGAAATGTATTTAATGTTTTAATGTTTATTTGCAAGCCTAATGATCGAATTAGGATACTGCTTTTGCACTAGAACCAAGAGAGAGGTACAAGTACAACCATATTGAGAAGTGGGGGAAAGTTAGAGAGGAGACTAAGCTAGCCAAGTGTCCCGAGGGAGTGATAGTGAGAAAGTGGCATATTAAAAGTTGAGCTAATCAAATATATTTAGGACAACCTACCTTACAAGGAAAAAAGTTCAAATTTCTCACTTAAAAAAGCTCTCAAATGCGACAGAAGTGAAGTGTCTCTCTTAGATATAAGAATTTAGAGGGAGGGATGGGGGACTCGAAAAGAGTATGTTTTGATAAGCTAAACTAAAAGCTAACAAATATAAATAAAGTTCACAAATATCTAGATAAGTGTAAATCCGGTGAAATTAATGCACTCATGATAGTCTAATCGTCAAGGATACTACATCGATTTTACAATACATGTACCAAGGATCCTTAGGTCCAATGGTATGGCTTCTTATCTCTTATATGGGAGACCAAAGTTCAAATCTTAGTGGAAGCATAATTTCAATGTTATGGCCTTATGGGAGGGAGGTTGGGGCTTGTTGGGCCTCTGGGTGAATAACCCTGTGCGAGGGCAACCCAAAGGATATTCTTCTTACCACGGGGTTTTCGAAAGGGGCCCAAAAAAATTACAATACATGCACCATTTGTTTTTCATGTATTGTAAAACACTTTTTTAAACGTTAATATCTCTAATTGCGTATAAGTCGAAATTATAAAAAAAATTGATTTTGGTATCCTTGCATTGAGACGAATTTAACAAAATCTCACTTGACTATGTTTTTTCTTACACAATGGTGAGAGAAAGATTGTCAAATTTGGTTGATGAATAGTGATCAAATGAGAAATGGTGCACGGATTGTGAAACGGAGGTAGTAAATGATCGAAATGTTTCTTTCCTTGATGATCACACAATTATGCTCCATTTATAACCGGTTACAAGAGATTCGGATGTCTATACAGCCCTGTAGTCATCAATATAACTTGAAAATATGGTCTAGTTAATTAGTAGGGGACCCAAAAGGTGATCCTAACTTGAGGAAGTGGTATCATGTGCAAAAAGGTGTTCAATGTTCCAAAAGCCAACCAACTCTCACGTGGAATAAGATCTCTATTGCCTATTGGGTCCTCTTTGCCTTTCTCATTAATTTTTTCTACTTCGGTATTTCCCTTCACCCTTCTTTCATGTCCTCTAATGCTAACTCTCATCCTAATTAGTCTTTATTAATTTCACCCCTATTAACATCAATATCAACATTATTGATTCATGGAAATGTAGGCCGTGAAATAGAAGATCTACTTGCCTACATAGCATTTCTTTTAAAGAAATTGATTTTTACTCTCTTCTATAAATCTGTTAAATAATCATGAATGGATTCCAATCTCCAAAGCCTATACTCAAGTCCATAAATTATTCAAATTTTCATTGATGATATCCGATTGATGTTCAATCAAATGGCTATTTGCCTCATTGATCACACATTTCGAGAGACCAACTAAGTATATATTAGATTTTCTCTCCAAATAAAATTGCACTATTATTGTTGCCAATATTGACATAGTTGCTAAATCCATTCCTACCTTAGATTATTTTGTTTTTCTTGATTCATTAGGTTATCTCTTTAATGAAAGGTTGTTCTAACCTTTTTCTCTTTGTGCCATTTTTTTTTCTTTTAAATCCCTCAAATAAGTAAATTGAAAACTATAATAAATTTAGGTCATACCAGTTGTCTCAGTTCTGAAAACAATCGTATTTGGTGAGGCTAACATCATATTATTTTTAAACCAACAACAAAAAATTCACTTGAATTGTTATAAAAACTGATATCCAAGTTCACATTCTAACAAATTTAGAACAAGTACATAAAAATAGTTATATTCTTTGAAAATATTGATGTTAAGTGATTTGAGATATTATTTCACGTATAAAAAACAGTCCCTCTATCTTTATTTAGTTTTGTGACTATTCACATAATCCTTCATGAGCACTTAGAGTTGGAATACGCATTACATACATTTAGTACATTGCACAAAATCAAATATTAGCCATTTTTTAGCCATAATTTTTACTAATGTAGAATGAATGTTAGTATACTAGTATTTTTTGCACGCTTGTGTGTGTCATATTAACGTTCTTTTTCTCAATTAGCTAGTTATTCATCAGTGCTACAAAAAATTTGATTCGAACGGACAATTATAATGGTTTTACTTTTTTTAAATATGTTTTTATGAAATAAATGTTTCATTGTTTTTTTAGTTATTTGTTCATTATTATTCAAATCTCTGTTATATAAGTGAAGGAAATATAAAGTAGAAGAAAGCTTGTGCTTAAATAAAGTGGAAAAATGTGTGTATCAGATTCAATCGTTGAATATTAATATAGTGGAAGAGTTTGATTTATATAATAGAGATTACCGAATAATAATCAATATTTCGGTTTTTAAATATTACCAATAAAATTATTATTATGAAATTCAAGTTTTTATTTTCTGTTATGATTGTGTCAAACAGGTTATATTGTCACTTTAATTTGTTATGAGAGTTTTTCACACATATTTAAGAAGAGGACATCCTTCTCCTTAATTTAATATTTAATTGAAATTTTAAATTCAATTCCATTATTAACTTGTTCAATATATATGGCAAGTAGGAAGAAAAAAAAAGACTATTTAATATATATAGCAATTTAAATTCATTAAGGGTATATTAGACTTTTTGTAAGGGGACATCATCTTCCTCCCCCCTTCACTTATATAATGGAGATTTTGAGGAATATGTACTTATCTCTATTATATAAGGGAAGGGGGGAGCTATGGTGTCCTCCTATCAATTTACTTAACTGCCCATTAGTAAATCAAGTACTACCAAAAAAAGAGGAAAACAAAGTCAAACTCAATATATAGCATTAACAAATTAACTTTAATGTTGAAGGCAATCAAATTATAATGGAACCACCAAAAAAAGAAATATTGACTATAAGATTTAATACATTTATGCTAAAAAAAGTAAAAAAAAGAATATTACATCAATCATATATCTTATCAGTCAATTCACAAACACAATCAAGTATTACATCAAAACGGAAAATTCAATCAATTAACAAAGTGAAATGATTTAATTTATTTAACACAAAAGACTATGTTAATACAACATGAGAAATCCTAAAAAAAAAATCACTTAACATTCTTTTATCGTTCATCAAGTTTGATTTTAAAAACCTAAAAGAAATAATAAGTAAAAAGATTAATAGAAGAAGAGTTAAGTGATAGAGACTTAACCTACTAAATTTAGCCAAAAAAATGTCTAATATTCAAATTTGTACCACTTATGCCCAAACAAGCTAGAATTTATGTTTAAAATAATAAATTAAAAATTAGGCACGCATCGCGAGTATAATTTGCTATTTTATCTCTATTATATATGGAAACTCTTGAGGATTTTGGTGTCTACTTGAGTTTCCTAAAATACCCTTATGTTTTTATTATTTAGGATAACCTATGAGGGCAAAAAAGTCATAGAACTTTTTTATAAAAAAAAAGCTCTAATGTAACTACCAGATTTCCCCCCAAAAAAACTACCAAATTTTTTTTAGTTAAAGTAACTTCCATATTTTTTGAAAACAAAAGAAACATGTTCAATACCACCGCGATGTTCGCGCACGCATCGCGTGCAAAAAATACTAGTATATAAAAAAGCAGCACAACGCATCCTCGCTAGTCTTTGCCTGTTGCACAACCCCGTTGATCAGTTGATGTATAGCGCCTGTAGTACTATTACTGCATGTATGCAACTTCTTTTGTTTTCAAATATTTATAGAGAAAATAATTAAAAGCATAAAAAATATCCCATACTTTTGTTGATAATTTTATTTAGCTTGCGTTCACTTAATCAATTTGTGCATCACTTTTGGTTGGCAAATTAGTTTATTTTAAAACACTGTAAGAATTGTTGATCATGATCTATATTAGCCATCGAGCAAAACTAAGCTTTTCATTTGGCATCGTTGTCAATTTTCAATATTTGGTTTTATGAATGTATAATTCATATTATATAAGTTGCATAATGAACTTAGAATTCGTTATACTTATAATAGTCATGTTTATTTTAAATCCACTATTTTTAGCTTATATCAATGTTTTTTTAAATTATCTGTAAAATTGAATGTTAAAATCTCTATTATATAAGTGAAGGAGGGAGGAAGATGGTGTCCCCTTTTTTTAATTAGGAGATTAAGTCAGCCCAAGGGCTAACCCCTACAAGGCTACTAGCCTATAGGAAACACCAACACATTGGCTGGTAAGGCATGCTATAAAGAAACACCCCAGCATAATGCTGGGGGTAAGGATCGAACCCTTGACCTCAGGGGCCAAGGGGGAGTGCTCTATCCACTTGAGCTAACTCCTATCCTTAGATGGTGTCCCCTTATAAAAAGTCTATTATACCCTTAATGAATTTAAATTGTCATATATATTAAATAATCTTTTCTTCTTCCTACTTGTCATATATATTGAAGAAGTATGGAATTGAATTTGAAATTTCAATTAAATATTAAATTAAGGAGAATGATTTCATCTTCTTACATATGTGTGAAAAACTCTGATTAAAAATGAAATTGACAATATAACTTGATTGACACAAACAGAAGAAAAAATTAAAACTTGAATTAAATATTAATAATTATACTGTTAATATTTTAAAACATAATGTTGATTAGTATTCGGTAATCTCTATTATATAAATCAACGAAACATAAATTCTTCTGCTTTATTTGAGCACAAGTTTTCTTCTGCTTTATATTTCCTTCTCTCGATATTATATATGAATAATAATGAACAAATAACTAAAAACACCAACGAAACATTGATTTAAGAAAGCATATTAAAAAAATAAAAAAATTATAAATGTCTGTTCGAATCAAATTTTTGTAACACTGATGAATAATTAATTGAGAAAAAAAACGTTAATACGAGAGTAACAAGACGCATGCATAGCGTGCAAAAAAATGCTAGTATAAACATGACAAAAGATACTTAGCAGTTAGGGTCTAATCTATTCAACTAATTTGTACTTATATTGAGGGGGAAAAGTTTAGAAAATTTGACAACAATTCGGGCCTGTTCTTTCCAACTTATTTTTGCGTATCTGAACTTATATAAACTTGTTATACCTTATTGAGTGTGTAAAGTCTTATTTTTGCTTATCTTTTATAAACTGAACTTATATGAATTTATTAGACCTTATTAGTCATTATTATATTTTATCTGAACTTATTTTCTCCTTATGAGAGTTAAAAAGAACAACCCTTGAGAATAATAAGATCAATTTCTTTTCAAGTTAAATAAACAAAGTGATAATATTATTACATTAACAAGTAACAACATCACAATTCACAAATGAGACAATGTAGTAAAATAGTACATTTCACCAAAAAAAATGAAGTAGTAAAATACATTTGGGGTTAAAATTTGAATTCATTAATTTGGAGAAGCAAAGTTAAGGCGCGTCAAGTGCAAGTTCCAAGTTACCCTCCCTCATTGATTGAAAGGTTTGAGAATAATTTTTTGTCTCTGCTTGCTCCAGCCTTTACCTTTTTACAGTTTACAACTACGTTGCTCCGACCCATCGACTGCAATTCCGTTATACGAGACCCCGCAGTAAATGTAAATTTTCCCGCCCATTTCTCACTTCGTATTTAACTGCTTTTAAAAATAACAAAAAATCCAACTAATCTGCCATCCTGCCACGTCATCTTTTTTTACTTTATTTAATAAGGTAAGTTGATGAGGAGGAGGGGGGAGGATTGGGATCCCTCTTGTAAATAGTGAGACTCGAGGCCCGTTTGATAGTAGTTAATAAAATGCGGTTATTTAAATGAATTTTAAGTGTATGTTACAATGGAACCTTAAAATCTCAATGGGGAGGCAACTTCAAGCTTCAAGTTTGTGTTTTTCTTCATGGGGAATCAATTTCACCCTTGAACTTGTGGTTTTTTCTCCAAAGGAAAAATAATTTTCATTACCACTTATTACCACCTACAATGTGGTATTGGATGGGAATGAGAATTCAAGAAGAAAAATAGACACTTTAGGATAAATTAGCATTACCATGGGAATGAAGAATGATTTTTTTCACAAATTTACATACAAATTCATTCTCATTACCACCATTCATAACTAACTACCAAACGGAAACCATAACTTTCAGTTTCTCCCAACCTCCTCTAAAACCCCAGTAGAACCCTAGCGTTCCCTGCGGCGGCGCCGTCCGCGCTTCTCTTTTCCGGCGTTTGTCGCCGCACGGTCATCACCCCCTTCATATCCTTTAATTGCTAATCGATGCTCCCTTCACTCCTTTCTCTCACTTCCCTAGTTTTCTCTTTGCTTTAATTTTCAAAATCCTCTCTCAATCAATTTTCTCCAGTTGTTAGTCCCAATTTCTTCCTTTTTTCAGGTTGGTTAGTTGTTGCTGTCAGTTTTCACGGGATTCCAAGGGAGCTGCTCGATTGAGTTTCGAATATGATAATTCAAATCAAAGGTAAAGCTTTTCATTTGGAATTGAGTAATGGTTTCTTAAAAATTGGTGAGTTTTATAACAATCAAAAGGTGGATTAATTTTCCAGTTAAGTTGATTGATTGGGTTTCCGGTGTCCTTAAAGATTGTTCAAAGTTGATTGAATTTGAGCACTCTAGACGATTTGGTTGTCTTTGGTGGAAAATTCAATCTGGTTGTAATCGATGGGGGTGGTTTTTGAAGTTAAGTGTGAAGATTAAAGGTTTATGGTATTCAGTTTTTGTCCCTTCTTTAAGTAGTGATAATCCTTGGGAAATTTTTGTCCATGCTTTTTCTCATGTTGCTCAAGAGGAATTGAAGGTTGTTGTTATTAATGGTGACTACCATAATGCCTGTTTGGATTCCTTTTAGGAAATTTACTCAGGTACCCCTGAGGTTTGACGTAATTCACAAATTACCCCTCACATTTGGGAAATTCCTCAGATACCCCTGAACTTTGTGTTTTGGCTCAAAATACCCTTATCATACACCGAAATTCAAGTGCATTAATTTCCTAAGGTACCCTTGAAACTTAAACTTTGAACTTCAAAATTCAATAAGGGTATTTTGATAATTAAGCCAAACATCAAGGGTACCTCAGGAAATTTCCCATTCCTTTTCTATTATTAGGCACGACATTTCCCCTCTTTCTCATGATAGTGAGCTCAAAACTGAAGTGGAAGCTCTGCTCATCTTAGAAAATAAGTAGATTGGCTCTAGTCATCCTAATTTAGAGAGCGAGGTTCATCATGTTAAGGAACCTAGTATGTTGAACAGTGTCCTTTTAGAGAATAATGGTGTTATCAAGGAAAATATGTCGGCAAATCCGGATAAGTTGCCGGAAAGTGTTGGTTTGAGTGGCATTGCAAGTGCTCTTTCATTTGCAAATGAGATGTGCATTAATGGAGGAAGTTCAGTTTGTGTTAATGGAGATGAGGGTTTTTCCTGTGCTATAGGAGATGGCACAATATTAGATTCAGTTGGGGTTGTCAGTGATATTTCAGTTTTGTCGCCTAATTCAATTATGAGCAATATTGTGCCAAAGTCTTCTTTTCGAAGGCTAGCAAAGAAAAATCAATGTCAATTGCTTAATCATCTCGGTTTCAATCGTAACATGGAGAAGAAAAATGGGGTTCAAGTTTCAAAGAGGCGGTGTAGTGAGGGTTATCTCAATGGTTAATTTGGTGTCATTGATTCAAAATCGACTTAAGGAGCGGAGTTCATGAGTTCTTTTGTTATTTTGTTTGTTGTTGTCTTAGATTGATGTTTTTCAATCGGTATGCTTGGGTGTTTCTCGGATCTTTGTTGTGGTTGTCGTGTTGTTTCTTGCTTGTTCCAGTGGTGGTATTGTTGAGGGGTCTTTGTTATGTCTGGAGCGTTCTGGTTTGGCGTTTTTTGTATTTGTCTTTCAAGGTGTTGTAGTCTTGGCACTTCAATGTATGCCTCTAACTCTATTATGAGTTATTAATGAAATGAACTAAATTATGAAAAAAAAAACAACTACCAAACGGAAAGTCAATCCTATGACATTTGGGACTGGAGATGATGCCAATACCACTAGGCTATCATCTGCTGCTCACGACAACCCTTTTTTTAAGGAAAGATGAATGGGGCTCACTTTGAGGGCGATAGAGGGGAATTCCTCAAATGAGTACCATGAGGTTTGATCCCTAGACCTTAGGGATATGAGGTAGGAAGAAATGTCACTACTCCGCCACATCAACCTCCACGACAACTTTTTTTTAGGGAGGGGGCTAATTGGAACCCCTTGGTAAGAAGATTACTGGACCAACACATCTAGCAGGTCAGCCAGTCCAACTACACATGTATCTCATATCTATCAAACCATTGAAATAGGATCATCCCACCACCTCTCCCACCATACTAGTACTGCTAGCACCACCGCATCCTTACCTTCACCACAAGCACCATCTTTCTCTTTCTTGACCCATCTATGTTGCCAATTTTTTTACGAAAAAACACCTAATTTGACGGGAAAAAGGGCAATTTTTTTTTTCATATGAGAACCACCTCAAACGCCTCTAATTGACGTCTTAACTACCACCTAGCCCTCGTGGATAACTCCTAGCTACCGGTAACGATGTTTGTGGCAAATGCCTTACCACATGGGCAGTCGACTATGCCTAACCATGTGGTTGGTTGTGTGTCACAGAAGCTTCAGTGGTTTTTAAGTTATATTTTTTCCCGACTAAGTCCTATATATCCCGGCGATGATTGAATTTTTCTGCAGCAATGTGTTGCGTCGATGAGCTCAGATTGCTAAAATTTTGGGTGGGTGTATTTAATGGAGGGAAGCAAGAGAGAAGGGACGATAGGAGGGTATGGAGGGAAAGAGTAGTTAAGGGAATGAGAGAAAAGCAAAGGAATTGGAGGTATACAAATCTAAATACAGGCGATACGTTGAAAATATAGGGTGAGAAATAGTCCTTCACATTGAAATTCACCACAATTGTCCAAATATTGACCAAACTTTTCACAATGATTTTAATTTAGAAGTTACTATCTTATAATCATTCAGCTATATCTATATGACTAAAATTCTCAAGATAGTATATTAACCATTTGTTTAGAAGGTTAAATAATAATAAAATGTCAATCTCAAATTGATTACCCTTAACTTCAAAAAAAAAAAAAGAATTAAGTTGGCGATAATGGGTAAAGTTCAAATTGCTTGGGTATTATTACCTAGTATACACATGCATCTTTTTAAAAAACGGCAAGGAAAATAAATATTAAGACCATCCTCAGTCCTCACGAGTTGAACACGTGGTGTGTCACTTGTAAGGATAGATTGCAAGACAATATTATTACAAGGATTAAAATAAAAGAAATAAAATGATAGACAAGGTGGCTGACATTAGCAATCTGGTCGACTGCTTTGTTGACTTCTTTATAAAGGTCTTTGATGCTCCAACTCGAAGTGAATCACAAGAGGATATGAATGTATTTGATTATGCTTGCAATTTACTAAGGGGAGTTCCAGATTCTTTTTGTAAAGTTAATAACCAAGCATCATATTTCTTCTTTATAAAGATAAAATTCAATTTAATTGCTACTCCGACATGGAGTAATTATTTAAGTTTTGTTTAGCTACTCAAGTATTGTAAATTCATTCATTTTTTCAAACTCAACTCATCTACATACTCTCCCTCCACTCCCGCCACATCACCACCCCCTCTCCACGTCACCCTCATTTTGAAAATTTGAATCTTTAATCCCTCAAAAAAAAAAAAGATCCAATAAAAAACAAAACAAAAAAAAACTATTTGACAATTACTCCGTCGTCCTCACTACCTCTCTCACCAGTCACCAGTTATTGGTCATCTCTCTTTCTCTCTCCTCCTTCATCTTCTCTCTCCTCTGCAACATTTCTTCAAACTTCACACTTCCAAATTCTCCTTATTCAAAAAAATTAAACCTCAAAATTTTTTTTTAAAAAAAAACAATAATGCAGTTTCTTCTTTTGTCATAGACATCCATGTGAAAATCTCTGACAAATTCTTCTTTCTTTCACTTTCTCTCTCCTCCATTTTTTTCTTCTTCCTTCAATTTCAAGTTTTCGTTTTCGTTTTCTTCTCCAAATCATAGGTATCAACTACTACTTTTGCATTGATTGTTAATTTGGTGGAGTTTCTCTCAAAACGGCGTCGTAGTAGATGTCGTCCAGAGCACGAAGTAGCTCACCGTTTAGTTACCGGAGAACTTCAAGTCCGTACTCATCTTCTTCTTCAACGTCGTCGTTTATGAACACTAGTGGCCGGTTCATTCCCCGGTCTAACAGCTCTTCTTCTTCCTCTTTTCACGGTTCAACCGGTAATAATAATAATAATAATAATAATTTCGGTTCAAGATCTATGACGCCGAATCGGAGTTATGGCGGTCAATCACCGGTTGCATTTTCACCGTCCGATGAGTTGCTTCCTGAACCGTTCGATCCTCCTAGATCCACCGCTGATAGTATTTCTGTCACCGTTAGATTTCGTCCTATGAGGTGAATTTTTCGCATTAATTGATTGATTTGATTATTAGATCTGAATTGATTTTAGTGAATTAGATCTTTGTTGAATTTGATTGATTTTGGTGGTTTGATTTTAGTGAGAGAGAGTATCAGAGAGGAGATGATGTTTCGTGGTATCCAGATGGTGATAAGACGGTTCGGAGCGAGTTTAGTCCAGCAGCTGCTTATGCATTTGGTAATTTAATCATTTTGTGATTTTAGGTTAAGAGTTTGGATTATTTAATGTAGTTGATGAATTGTGATGTTAATTGTTGTGATTGAATTTGGTAATGACAGATAAGGTTTTTGGACCGAATGCGACGACGGAGGAAGTTTATGATGTGGCGGCTCGGCCGGTTGTTAAGACTGCAATGGACGGTATTAATGGTATGATCGATCGGAATTTTCGCGATTTATTGATTGGATGATTGAGTAGAATGTAATGCTTAAGTGGCTAGTGGTATTCTTGAGTCGAATTATTTGGACTTAAAAGTTTAGGTTTTGAGATAAAAAAAAGGAGGTTAGTTGTGATCTTGTATTGATTGAATGAAGAAATTGTGTTTTAGATGATTTGTGATATGAGTAATGACATTGTAATGTTGATGATGCAGGAACAGTGTTTGCTTATGGTGTTACTAGTAGTGGAAAGACACACACAATGCATGTAAGTGGTTTTGTTTGATTGCTATTGGTGTTTTTAATATTTTGCGTTCTTATTGGCTGCATAGATTTCCTGTGATCTAAAGACCACAATGAGCACAACGAATGAGCTTAGCTGTCAAAACCGACGGTGTCTCTTTATATTATACTTATCTGTCAAAAAACAGGGCAACTTAGACTTATGTCACTTGCCATGATGAAGAGTAAGGACTGATACTTCCTCTATTCTAAAATAAATGAAACGTAGGGGGAGGCATGGGGATTAAGGAGAGGAGAGAGATAGAGTGAAATAAAAAGACGGTCCCCATGCAATGAAGAGAGAGATAGAGAGAAGTAAATGCCAAATAAAGTCACATCTCATTTATTTTGAAACGGCTTAGAATGGTAAGAGATTCATTTATTTTAGAACGGAGGAAGAATAAAATTTGGCTTAGATAGAGAGAAGTAAATGCCAAATAAAGTCACATTTCATTTATTTTGAAACGGCCTAAAATGGTAAGAGATTCATTTATTTTAGAACGGAGGAAGTATAAAAGTTGGCTTACCTCTACCGGCTCTTTTCCAATGGCCAATACCTTGGCCTTGGCTTGATAGGATGGGCCTTGTCATATTACTGGATGATGCTGTTTTAATCTGCAGTGATATCAATAGCTTTAAGTTAATGAGTACTTATTGTGATAGACAAGACACATTACTTGATTCCCTTTTTGATTAGGTGGCTTGAGTAGAATGTAGACTGAAATGTGCTGTGATACAATGTGTACATTTCGTTTGGTGGGTAGTTATTGTGCTAAGGAGGTCATGCTTTGCGAGTTTTATGGGAATAGGTAACAGAGTAGAATACAGTGTTTTGCTATAGTCTTTGTTACAAATTGAGATAGAAGGTCATTAGAGGTGTATGTTATGAATTTATCCCTGTCCTATTGCTGTTGAGACTGCAACCACATCTCCCTCTTTCTGTTCGCTATTTACAATCCTATAATCACGAGATGATTGGAAGTTCCATTGCCAATATCATTGACTAATGTCTCATGTTGCTTGTTCGTAACTTGGAAATCAGTGGATTATTGTCAACAACTAAAGTGTCGTATGCTACTTAACAGGGGGATCAAAGTTGTCCTGGTATCATTCCACTGGCAATCAAAGATGTCTTCAGCATTATACAAGAAGTAAGCACACTTGCAACTTGTTATAGAATTTACTGGCTATAGAAATTGCACTGTCAAGCTTACCATTTGGAGTTCTTCTTTCCTTGTGTGCTTATAATTTTTTTAAAGACGCCTCTTTCGCTTGCTGTGAGATATGTTTGCATGAAATATAGTCGTTTCTTTAAAGAATTTTGGCTGATTAACTATTTACATGATCCAGACTCCTGGGCGAGAGTTCCTGCTTCGTGTTTCCTATCTCGAGATCTATAATGAGGTAATAATTACTAAAACATGGTTGTGGGCCAATACATTGATATAGATCTAGTCATTGAAGTTTCTGTTCGACCAACAGCAGACATCTAGTAATCACTATGCAGGATTTCTATTGTTCATGTCTGTATATGCTTTCTTCTGTAATTGTTTCAGTTTTCTGGTTTGATATCTCTGTGGGGGGTTTTGCTCACAAATAGAACTATGTTGAATATAATCCTCTGATTACAGGTTATAAATGATTTGCTTGATCCAACTGGTCAAAATCTGCGTGTTCGAGAAGATGCCCAGGTTTGTGTTGGCTACACAATCTTTTTATATTCATTCATGACAGAGCATTGTTGTGATCCTGCGCAATGTTCAGGGAACTTATGTTGAAGGCATAAAGGAAGAGGTTGTATTGTCTCCTGGTCATGCACTATCTTTTATCGCTGCTGGTGAAGGTAAAGCTGAGGGCTTGGCTTATCGGCTTCTTATGGGTACTGTGAACTTCGAAATTTCCTGTTATTGAATCAGTTTTATGTTCGCAGAGCATCGCCATGTTGGTTCTAACAACTTTAACCTATTCAGTAGTAGAAGCCACACCATATTTTCACTGGTAAAGTTTTTGTTCTCTTTCTGTCTTCCTTCTCTCTAATCATGTTTTGTTTTCAATTTTCATTACTCTTTGATGCTTAGTGTTGTGTCTTTGCTGCTGGTCCATCGTTTTACTACATTTTTACTGGAATTATTAGCTGCATCTATTTGAGACAAACCTTGGGATTATAGAGTGGCTTGTACTTTTTTGTAGGAAGTAAGAACAAGACATTACATTCCAGTATTTTTTTCTTTTTTGGGGTATGCTTGATTTCTGGGTGCGCAGAAACTAACTGCATTTCAAGTTTTGTAATGACCCATCCCATTCAAACTTCAAAGTTCGAAAGTTGACATCACCCTTTTAGCATACCTATGTTGATAACTGATAAATATACTACCTTCGCTCTTATTTATTCTTCAAGTTTGACTTTCCCATTTTCCAACGCATAATTTTGACCTTCAATATGTATGTTACCAATAAAATTGTAAAAATTTGATATTTCTAAATGAGTATTGAGATGTGTCAAAGGATACGCCACATAACACGATTATGTTTTTCTTTACGTATAAAGCAAATACGATGGTAAATTAAGAAGTATGTGAATATTCCCAAAGTACAGAGTACGTAGATTGAGAGATTGAGGGAGTATCATTGGTCCCTGATTTTCATTGTGTGATATTACGGTGAATAGAAAAGTGAAAAATTCAGGATACATATTGTTTTCTTAGCCTTGTCATTCAATGCCTTCATGCCTTCCATGCATGTGAAATTATGAAGCCGTTTTGAACGATGTATAGAAAAGCTCAAGGTGCATTGAGACGGTAGCGGATCCCACTGTGCCTAGGTACACGTGCACCTCACTTCAATGAGGCGCAACTAAGGAAAATTAAAAGAACCTGATGTAAGAAAAATTGTGTGCCCTGAGTAAGCCTGAGTACGGTGTTTTGCACCTTGGTGCGCATTTGTGCGCCTCAAATGTGCCTCTTTGAGATTGCCTCCCCTACTGAGTCGCGCTTTTTTTTACACTGGTTTTGACAGTTGTGACATGTTAGAAGCTAAAATGTTTTGTAGAATTTGAGATTACCCACTACCGACTAAAATATGTTCCACACAGGATCTTAGTTTCTGTTCTTGTTCTGAAATTTAGCTTGATTTCCTTTATGTCTTCTTGTACTGATTCTTACGGATGTTGTCCAATACTGCATTTTGAATTTCTGTTAATTTTGTCATATATATTGACCAATGATTTTACTATGTAGATGATAGAGAGCGGTTCCCATGGTGATGAGTATGATGGGGTGGTATTCTCACAGCTGGTAAATGTCTGATCTGATAATTTGGTTCATAAATTGTGCAATTTTTGAGTTTTTATGGTGTGATAAAATATCTGTTTATTTTTTTCAGAATTTGATTGACCTAGCTGGATCTGAGAGCTCCAAAACTGAAACAACAGGTTTAAGAAGAAAGGAAGGATCATATATCAATAAAAGTCTTTTGACTCTTGGAACTGTAAGTGTTTCTTTTTTTTTAAAAAAATTATTATGTTGGCATGGTGGGAAATGCTGACTTGTTCTAACAGGATAGATGTATGCACTACTCTCTTTAATGCTATTAAATCTGCTTTTTGATATGAAGGTCATAGGGAAACTCAGTGAGGGGAAGGCATCTCATATTCCATACAGAGATTCAAAACTTACTCGTCTTCTGCAGTCTTCTCTCAGCGGCCGTGGACATGTTTCAGTAAGTTCTGGAAATGAAACTTAATTTAATGCACTAGATTCTTGTAAGAATTGTAATTTTAATTTTGAACTTATAGATTGGAGAGGGGAACAGAATCAAACATGCAAGATTACTTCCTATCCAGTAACATTTTGCTCTTGTAATGCAAAAATTTATAAACATTGTTTTTTTGTATTTTGATTCTGATGACTGTTCTGTTTCTGTAGTACTGTGATGTAAGAAAAACTCTTGCTTGCTTTCAACTTTAGTTTTGATGGCGCACTGATTCAATTTTTGTAAATCTATTTTAGTTTTTTCAACTTTTGCACTTTCTTATTCTGTGCTTATTTTCTGCAGCTTATATGCACAGTTACCCCCGCATCTAGTAGTATGGAGGAGACTCATAATACTCTGAAATTTGCTAGCAGGGCAAAGCGTGTGGAGATTTTTGCTTCGCGTAATAAGGTGTGTTTCTTTGTGCTGCTCAGTATTTAACTTTCAGAATCTGAATATTCAGAAGGTTACTCTTAATGTTATCGACCTTGATGATGTTCAGATTATTGATGAGAAGTCCTTAATTAAAAAGTATCAGCGCGAAATTTCAACTCTTAAGGAAGAACTTGATCAATTAAGGAGAGGAATGCTTGTTGGAGTTAGTCATGAGGAGATTTTGACCTTAAAACAGAAGGTTCTGTCTCATTGTGCACAAACTGATTTATGTATTTCTTGAACTAATTATAACTGTTCTGAACTAATATAATTGAACTTATTTTTTATTTACTAGTTTGAGGATGTAGGGTTGTACTTATATCTAGTGTTGTCTGTAGTTGGAAGAAGGTCAAGTTAAAATGCAATCAAGATTGGAGGAAGAAGAAGAAGCAAAGGCTGCTCTTATGAGTAGGATACAGAGGCTGACTAAATTGATACTTGTTTCTTCAAAAAACAGTATCCCTTCCATTTTGGGTGATGTTGCTGGATTTCAAAGAAGTCAGTCTGATGTTGTAAGTTTGAAAAACCACCCAGAGATCCTTTTAATTGGGACAAGCTTGTCTTTAGTTGTTAAAGGTTGCTTTACTGCATTGTTTCTTTCTCCTGTCACATACCTTCTTATATTTGTTAATCTTATAGTATGTCTCCTACCTATCATTTCCAGTAGTTCGAGTGAAGGAATATAAGGGAAGATGTAAAACACCATAAAACAACAATGCCAAAGCTTTATGTAATCCCAATAGGAAGATGTAAAATATTAAGAAAATTAAAGAGGTCTAGAGAAGGCATGTGGGCCAATTATAGATAAAGATACCTGGTGGCGATAAACACTGTTCTATGCTTATATACATGTCTTTCTTTTATTTCTTGCTCTCAGAAATCAGAGCTCGGGGACAGTGAGAATAATAAGGATTCCCCGTCTGCACTGCCAGACCCTCCTGGTGATTACCAACACCAAAGATCTGCTAGCCATTGGAATGATGAACTCTCTGCAGTTGGCAGCATACTCACTGAATCTAACCAAGCTGGTGAACTTGTCAGTGGTTCAAACTTGACTGTATGAATCCTTGTTTCAATTTTCTTTTTCGTTTTATATAAATGTTAAATAATGCTGGTTTTTCTGCTCAGATCTTTGACTGATTTATGATGTTGACAATGTTATTGATGGTGAAATAGTAATGTGTGTTGCAATGCAAGATGGAAACTAGGAGACTAAAAGAAATTATGCTCAAATCAACATCAGCCTGTTTTGAACTGATTTGCATTTACAATATGAGATAGTGCCTTTAGTTTCATCAGTAAAACAAAACATACTTCTCTAATCTGAGCATTGCTTTTCTTTTTTCAGACTATTTTTGGATACTAAATGTTTCAACCCTGTAACATTCCTCTTGTGTTCCCTTGTCATTATGCTGCAATCAATTGCTAAATCTTGCAAGATTGTGTTATTATATGCATTTGTGACTTGCGAGACTGATGTGGTTTCTCTATTTATCATCACATTTGTTTGCTGTTCCAAATTTTTATTAATTTATTCCTTTGTTGGACGGTCAGGATGATATAACTGCATCTGATGAGATGGACCTTCTTGTGGAACAAGTGAAGATGCTTGCTGGTGAAATTGCTTTCAGTACAAGCACACTTAAGCGCTTGGTTGAGCAATCTGCAAATGATCCAGATGCCTCACAAAGTCAAGTATGGATTTCATCTTACCATTGCTAGCCTTTGATATATGTTCTGCTGTTATCGATTTGTAGAAATTTATGCTCCTTGTATCGCCATTATGACTAGACTTTGCTTGAATATATAAGTTTGTTTTTCTGGCATTCCATAAAATGTTATTGTTCTCTGTTGGAGTTCATTTGGAGTATCAAGTTTTACTGCATCTATCTTTGTGCTCCGATATGATGATACGAAATCAAGGCTTCTGGTTGCTGAGTGAGAAATCTTAGTAAATTTTATGATCAGCTGATCATATAAGTATCAATATCTAATGCATCTACACAAATTTTTTGCTACTATCTGTTTCTGCCTCTAAATATATTCTGAAATGCAGGTCCATAATTTGGAATGTGAAATCCAAGAAAAGAGGCAGCAGATGAGGCTTTTAGAACAGCGCATAATCCAGAGTGGTGAGGCTTCAGTTGCTAGTGCGTCATTGCTTGATATGCAGCAGGTTCTCATACTGTATTTTACTCGTATTCTTGTTCTTTCCAGCTTACATCTCTCTCTCTCTCCTCTGTGTGTGTTTGTAGCTTCAAAGTTTTGCCTTTATTTCCAGTGGCATGTGTGTAAATGTGAAACTTAACATCTCTCTCCTTCCTATTTGACAGACTGTTATAAGATTAAAGACTGAGTGCAGTCAAAAGGGATTTGAATTAGAGGTATGTGCTCACTTTGCTTTTGCGTCTTCATGATAGTGAATTAGTTTTATTCTCTAATATAGTACTCCTGAGGGATGTTATTGACTGATATGGTAATACCCAAATGTGCAATTTTCTGTTTGACAAAAGATTCAATATGATACTGCAAAATATTATAGTCCTTGCATCAGTTACTAAATTAGCATTCTGTTGCATTTCAGTTGGCAACTTGGCATATAAATGTAAAATAATGTGATTCTCGCTTCACATTTCACCGTCTATTAGGATTCTTTCTATTAACAAAAGAGCCATGACGATTCTCTGCTTGCTCTTGGTTAGTCTCTTTTCATTGTTGAGCTCGTCAAACATAAAGGCACCAGTGTTGTAAAGGCTACTTTCACCTTTAGCGACTTGATTGTGAAAGGGTGGACCTGAGTTAGACTAGTTAATGCAACTTTAGTATTTTTTTTTTTTTTTTTTTTGATAAATAACTGTAAGAACCTTCTTTAATGGTATGAATTGTGAACTACTAAATGAATGATTCTGAAGGATTTTTTGCTTATCAAATGGATTCTTCATAATGTTTCTCCTCTTGCAGATAAAAGCAGCAGACAACCGGATTCTTCAGGAACAACTTCAAAATAAGGTATCTGTGGTTTTGCCTATATCACTGCATGCTGCAACGAGAGACCTTATCGAACTATACACTTTTATAATCTTAACTCTGTCTTCCCTGTTTCTGGCAGTGTTCAGATAATATAGAACTACAAGAGCGAATAAATGTTCTGGAGAAGCAGGTGGCTTCACTAGGTGGCGAGTTGTACTCGTCTTCTGAACAGGGTAGAACTGATGAATATACTGAGGAATTGAAAAAGAAAGTTCAATCACAGGTGAGTTGATATTCTTTAACACATGGATTGGAGACTTGAGAGTAATACTGTATACAAGGTGATCGTTGATAATATCTCAAACTGATTTGCATGGTTCTTTTTATTGGAGTGCGAGCTTATTAATTTATTTCCTATGCTTTGTACAAATTGCTGGAATTTTGAAATTTTCTAGATGTGCTCTTGAAGTATTTACATTAGTCCGTTCAAAGTACTCTAGAGTGTTTGCTCTTAGTTTAGCTGACCTCTTTCTTTGCAATATTTTTCTTGATGGTCATTCTTTCTTGTGATGCATCCGAAATTTGGATACCATACTTTTATTCCAAGGTATCAGTTGCTGTATTATTCTGCGATGAGATATTTCATGGTCAAAACCTTAATTTTAGATTTGATGGATACTGTATCTGTGAGCTCGTCTTACACTATTGCTGCATGTATTGCTCAGGAAGTCTATCAGTAAATTGCTCTAAATGTCTTTGTTTTAGATTAAGTATTACAAACTAATGTTCTACCTCAGATTGTACAAGTATAAATCTAAATGTTAACAAATGTTTTCTTGGTGACTGCTCCCTCTCTCTTAAAGCTTGCTCCGGGTATTCTTTTTGTATGCTTTCCCAATCTTTATTCCAGAAAAGCTCGCTTAAATCACCATCCTTGATTGGAGATATAGACACTTCATGTTTACTTCAAGTTGCAAACTGACATAAGTTGAAAATAAGCTTTGAAACTCGCAGTTTCAGCTGCTGATGAACTATGCATTTCTTTTTGTGTTTGATTATGCAGGAGATGGAAAATGAGAAACTGAAGCTGGAACATGTTCAGTTATTTGAAGAAAATAGTGGATTGTGTGTGCAGAATCAAAAACTATCAGAGGAAGCTTCTTATGCCAAGGAATTAGCTTCGGCTGCTGCTGTAGAGCTAAAAAATTTGGCAGCTGAAGTAACGAAACTCTCATTGCAGAATGCAAAGCTAGAAAAGGAATTGCTGGCTGCTCGTGAACTTAGTCACTCGAGAGGCACTCAAATTGCCAATGGTGGCAACCGTAAATATGGTGATGCCATGAAGACAGGAAGAAAAGGTCGATACGCTAGTCGTGCTAATGATGTTTCTGGTGGCTTTCATGATGACTTTGGCTCTTATAGCTTGGATATGGAAGACCTCAAGATGGAACTTCAAGCACGGAAGCAGAGGGAAGCAGCTCTTGAAGCTGCTTTGGTTGAAAAAGAATTTGTGGAAGAAGAATGCCGGAAAAAGGTGGATGAGGCTAAGAAACGGGAGGCAGCTCTTGAAAATGATTTAGCAAATATGTGGGTGCTTGTTGCAAAGTTGAAGAAAGAAGCAGGTGCTGTTTCTGAGTCAAAGGCTGATGAGAGGCTTAATAATGGAGATATTGATATTTCGAACGGACAGAAAGTCACCAACGTCGAGATAAATGGCTTCTCAAAAGAAACTCAATCACTAGAAATCAACAAGACAGCTCAAGATGCTCCAAGGGAAGAGCCTCTGGTTGCTCGTTTAAAGGTAAGTTTTATTTCTGCTGAGATTTTTAACAACTTTTGTAGCATGGATGTGAGGGACTTGATTTAGTTTTCAGTAAATTCAATCTGCAGAGAATACTCTGGGATTGGTAAACATTTCAAGTTGGGTTGGTTTTGTGTTCAGTTAATAACAAACATGTTAAAAAACTGTCGACCCAAACTTGACCCATTAAATAAACCTGTTGGAAAACTCATCCGTAACAGACCTATGAAATAAGTATGAATTAACAAGCTACCCATTTAATTATTATCAAATTTGATTAATTATTGAAAGGTAAATGAATATATCACTAAAAAACATGCTTGTTTTAAGTCAAAAACAATTATGTTCTGTCTTTTGAGATCATCATGCTTTTATAACAAACTAGTGTTTGGGACCGGACGTTGTCCCTAGTGGTATTTTTTCCGAACTTGATATGCATTTGTTTCCCATTCGCATTAAAATACATAACAAAGATTACTCAACATTTAAAAGGTTAAAATATAATAATGTGGACATTTAAAGCATGATTAAAAGTTGGTTGAGATGGTAATTGTACTATGTATAATAGCAAGATGTCATGAGTTCAAATCTTGTTCAAAGCCAATTTATTTTTGTTAGTTGACGTGACATATGTATACATTGGACAATTAGTAGGTTATATTTTGGTTGGGAATGCGAACTTTTACATAGTATGTTCAATTAAATGGGTTGATTTCACTGGTTGAAAATTGCCATCCAATCTCATCATTTCCCGGGTTAGTTTGGGACATGCTGTCCAGTTGGGTCAACTGTTACGAGTCGTCGAATATTTCTTGAGCTGAAATAGTAGTGATTGTGGTCTTTCGTGCTTTTGTTGTGGAATATGTCCACTAATAACTGCTATATTATATTTATTTCAGGCAAGGATGCAAGAAATGAAGGAGAAAGAGAAGTATATGGGCAATGGAGAGGCAAACTCTCATCTTTGCAAAGTTTGTTACGAGACACATACAGCTGCAATTCTTCTTCCTTGCCGACATTTTTGTTGTAAGTAACCAACCAAACTTTTAGCATTCTTTTGTCAACATCTTCATGCCATCTGTTTAAAATTAGTACCATTGGTGTAATTTGTTTGCAGTGTGTAAACCTTGCTCACTGGCTTGTTCAGAGTGTCCTATATGCCGCACAAATATAGCAGATAGAATTTTCGCATTCACTTCATGACAGCGCAGGTTACACTCATGAATATGAAGGTAGTGAAGATGGACTCGTAAAATTATGCTTCCTCCATTCACATTTCACAAGTGAGTGCAAAAGTTTCTTATACATTAAAGAAAAATTATGGTCAATGTTTAAGAAGTTTGACCTCTAAAATACAAGTATCTAAAATTTTAATGCATTTGTGAACGGAGGAAGTATTTTACAATGATAATTTGTATCTTGTGAAGATTCATTAAACAATTTTTTGTGCCTTGATTTTGCAGGGGGTATTTAAATTTTTTTCTTCGTATTCGCTGATTTTCAGTGACTTGGCTGGTGAAAATTCATTTATTAGTTAGCCTGTATGTAATTGCCCCAGGTATATTATTTTTCTTTTTTTTTACCCTCACTTTTTCCCTTTTCCCTCAAAGGGTTGTAAAATAAGAACTTAAAACAAAAGGTGAAGAATGGAGTGAGAAGAAGAGGAGAGAAAGAGGGGAAACCTACATCAAAAAGTTGCAGACTGCTGCATGTTGTTTGTTTTGAAGAGTGCAGCAGTTTTGTGATGTATACCATGTTTATTGTTATTGTATAGAAGAAACAGCGTAAGCTTCGAAAAAGGAAAATATGATCTCTTCAATCACATTTTTGCGTAAGAACTTCATTGAATTCCCCTCACCCCTTCTTTGTTTTCTCTAGCTTGGTCATTTACAATATATTCCTTCTCTTTCATATACTCTGTTGGTTTGTTTTATTGCGGATTTTGGCACTATTTACATATCTCATATTGATCAAAAGCTTCCGTACTGCTCCTTGGGCACTTAGAACTAGTTGGTCCCTTTTCATTCGTTGCAATTTTATAGTTGCACATTTAACATTACACTCATTTGAGTAAATTGTGCAAAAAGAATGTACTTAGAGCACAAGTTTCTACTTGCTCCCAGGAGCACCCAAAGATATTCATCACAATTTATTTCAGTAGTATGCAAAAACTACTGTCAATGTACATTTCCAAAATATCAAATTTTATTTTTTTTAAATACGAATTAAAGGCTTAAGTTGTGTGTTGATAGATGTGACAATCAAAGCAAAATAATTGATAATAGGGGGAGTATGAAATACTTGTATTTTAGGGTGTCAAATTTTGATTTAGGAACTTTGTAGCTATAAGTTTCACATCTCATATCAAATTTCCTACAAATACAAGACTTGTTACATATATAATGACGTATACTTTCAGGATCCAAATTGTTTTGTTATCACTCAAGGCCCTCCTTACCAACTAAAAAGCACAGTAAGTTATTAAATGTTAATCTTCTTTTTGTAGAAACTAATGTAATAAAAAGTTATCGGGGGAGATTTTCTGTTGAACAAGTTGATTTGATAGGAATATTGAGGTAACTTTTTATTTGAATGAGCAAGTAAATAAGACCTTAACATTTTAGTAATGGGGAAAATTCAAATGGTTCATATTAGCGTGCAAAAAATAATGTGGAACAGATGGTAAAGAAAGGTCTAAATATTTTAGTATTATTGGATAGAGAGAGTACCCTATTATCCATGAATGTTGTAAAAATCTAAAATATTTGCATTGGGCTACTATGGTAAATTATGGTTCAAACTCGTTAGTGTAGAGTTATGTGTCCGTTTTTTCCTGGTCGATCATCCTTCTAATCTCGGTTGATTCGCGCCATATTGGTTACATTTAGATTGCAATGTTCTACCTCCAAAGACATTTTTAAATCGGATTTTTCACCATATACCGCCCCACAAATATTTTTATTCACCATATACCCTCGATGTTTTCAAATTTCACCATATATCCTCAATGTCTTGATAATTCACCATGTACCATTATTGATTAACGATTATCAACTTTTTTTTATCATTAACCTCTGATTCCATTACTAAATCTTAATTAATCCCTATTTCACTCATATTAGCATTGAAACAACACCTGAGGCCAAAGAAGAAGGAAGATAAGTATGGAGGAAGAGTGATAAAAGAGACTATTTGTGGTACTTTAATGGTGGTCAATTAAGGGTAAAGACTGAAATAGGGGTTAATTAGGGTTTGGTAAGGAAATTATGGGTTAATGACTAAAAAAGTTGACGGACAGGGGGATAGATGAGAGTGTGCAATGTGCCCAACAACACAGAGCCTCAAAATTACAAGGACCCTAAAATATATATTTTTTAAAAAATTACTTTATATTTGAGGAAATCACCTCGTTTTTCACCCTTAATACATTCCTCAATGATCAATCTTTAATTTTTCAACTTTTCATCTTTAATACCCAAACTTCCATCTTTATCTTTTATATATTTGGGGGCCTAATTTTCATGTTAGAACATGGGCCCTAAAATCTTCAAGACAGCCCTGTTGACGAACATTAGATATTAAGGACATAGTGAGTTTTGAAGAAATTGAGGGGTATACGGTGAATTTTTAAAAGTTCGAGATATATGGTGAATAAAATTATTATCAAGGTATATGGTGGAAATTCCGTTTCTAAATCGATATACTTTTTTGTCTGATTATCTGAAAGCTTTTTCTGCACTTGATGATTTTGCATGATTCCTTCATTCCTTGTGTTGCAACTTTAAACAAGAAAATGGTTCTAATATGTGATGAGTATTCTTGTATGGTCTGAAAATTTTTAGACCATGGAGAATGTGGGGCCACAACAATTGTGAGCCACCCACATATGCTTTCTTTTCCTTTTTTTTTTGCTTTGAAATGATTTTAGAAAATACTAAAATCATTTATTCTAATTTCTAAAAATATTATTAATTATTTTGGAAAATAAAAAAAATATGAAAAAATTCTGAAAATTACAAAAAATTATTTTCGGGAAAAAAAAATAATTTGGGAAATTTTTTTTTACCCGGATTTTCTCTCTCATCTCCTCTACCCCTTCCTCCCTCAAATCTTGCATGGATCTTTGATTCTTCTCGAATTTGCAGTAGATTTGTTACTTGGACCTTCTCTTTCCATGAAATGATAAGAATTCATGAATAAATCATGAATTTGTGATGGAGAAGTTGTGAAATCGAAGTTTTAAATTCCGATTTTCGGGGAAAAATTTGGGGAAAATTTTTTGGGATTTTTTTTTCACTTTCCTCTCTTTCGTATTTGCAAATCCATTAAATAGATGAAGAAACATAAAGTTGATGATCGTATATACACCAAAAACCCCCGAATATCCATGGAAATTAAGGTTTGAGTTTCAAAATGAAGAAACTCAAAATCAAAATTCTAGGTCATTATGAATTTAACAAAAACATGGTTTGGATTGTTATAAGATGTTGGAAAACCGCCGATTTGGGACCGATTTGTCCGTTTTTTGAGTATTGATTACCATTGGCAAACTAGATGAAGAATTTCAGAGGAGAGAGAAAAAATCAAAAGGTTGAAGATGAAGTTGGGAGAAGATGACTGAATGGACACTTTAGGTAATTACTAAATAGAGTTCTGGTAATTACCAAAAACGTGAGAGAAACTAAGAGAAGTCTCAAAACCACCAATCCCAAAGTGTATTGAAAAATAAACAATTGAAATAAATAATACTAAGTACAAATTAATCAATATTATATAAATGTGTTAACCCAAAAAAGCCAAATTGAAATATAAAGTCACAACATGTAAGAGATAACAATGTTAATAGGTTTGGTAATAGTTAAAATAATTTTGGTAATAACCAAACCACGTTTGGTAATTACCTAAAATCATATGATCTTGGTTAATTTAGGATTTTTAGTACAAGGAGGGACAACGGGAGCCTAAAACTCAAGTCAATAGGGTTGTGGTGAGGTATTGGGCCTAATGGTCCCAGGGTCATGATTGTCCAATCCACATAGGATGGGTTTGATGTGTAATGATAAAGGATTGAGATTGGATACATTTGGTAATACCCAAACCATGTTTGATAATTACCTAAAAGCATATGATCTGGGGTTAATTTGGGTTTTTTAATACAAGGAGGGACAGTGGGGGCCTAAAACTCAAGTCAATAGGGTTGTGTGAGGTATTGAGCCTAATGTACCTAGTGGCATGCTTGTCCAATCCCCATAGGATAGGTTTGATGAGTAATGATAATGGATTGATATTGGGAGAACATCCTCCACTTAGTGGGTTTGATAATCACCTGAACATGTTTGGTAGTTACCTTAAAGCATATGATTGGGGGTAATTTGGGCTTTTTAATACATGGAGGGACAATGGGGGCCCAAAAGTCATGTACATGGGCTTTGGTGAGGTTTTGGGCCTAATGGACCCAAGGCATGATTGTCTAATTCCCATAGGTTGGATTTAATGAGCAATGGAAATGGATTGTTATTGGATACATTTGGTAATGCCCAAATCATATTTGGTAATTAACGAAAAACATATGATCTGGGGTTAATTTGGGCTATTTAGTACAAGGAGGGATAATGGTAGGGATGGCAATTGGGCGGGGGCGGGTGCGGAGGATGGTTCCTCCACACCCGCACCCGCATAAAATTCCTATCCCCATCCCCGCCCCATCACCCATTGCGGGGGAAAATTCCAGACCTATCCCCGCCCCACCAAATACGTATTTAAACCCATCCCCGCCCTACCACCCGCATGGGTACCCGCATCCGCGTCGTACCCACTTCATCCCCGCGCCCACCACCCGCATGGGTACCCACACTCGCTTCGTATCCACGTCATACCCACATATATATATTTTTGCAAGATAAAACTATTAATAATATAAGTATATAAATAGAATATTAATAACAAATATGCGGGGCGGGCGGGGGTGGGGCGGCTATAGCATAAAATCACACCCGCTCCACCACCCATTGCGGATACCATTTTAATCCCCATCCCCGCCAAACCTAGACCCATCCCCCCCACTTAGGCGGGGATGGAGCGGGTCTCCTACTTAACCCGCCCCACTGCCATCCCTAGATAATGGGGACCAAAACTCAAGTCCATGGGCTTTGGTGAGGTCTTGGGCCTAATGGACACAGGGTTATGATTGTCCAATCCCCATATGATGGGTTTGATGTGTAATGAGAATGGATTGTGATTGGATAAGTTTGGTTATGCCCAAAAAATGTTTGGTAATTACACAAAAGCATATGATCTGGGGTTAATTTGGGCTTTTTTGTACAAGGAGGGACAATGCAGGCCCAAAATCCAAGTCAATAGGGTTGTGTGAGGAATTGATCCTAATGGACCTAATGGCATGCTTGTCCAATCCCCATAGGATGGCATTGATGAGTAATGATAAAGGATTGAGATTGGGAGAACATCCTCCATTTAGTGGGTTGGGTAATCACCTGAACATGTTTGGTAGTTACCTTAAAGAATATGATTGGGTTTAATTTGGGCTTTTTAGTACAAGGATGAACAATGGGGGCCCAAAAGTCATGTACATGGGCTTTGGTGAGGTATTGGGCCAAATAGACCCAGGGGCATGATTGTCCAATTCCCATTGGATGGATTTGAAATAAGTAATGGAAATGGATTGTTATTGGATACATTTGGTAATGCCCAACACATGTTTGGTCATTACCTAAAAGCATATTATCTGATGTTAATTTGGCCTTTTTAGTACAAGGAGGGACTAAAACTCAAGTCAATGGGCTTTGGTGAGGAATTGGGCCTAATGGACCCAGGGGCATGATTGTGAAAATCCCATAGGATGGCTTTGATGAGCAATGGAAATTGATTGTCATTGGATACATTTGGTAATGCCCAAACTATGTTTGGTAATTTTACTTAGAAGCATATGATATGGGGTTAATTTGGGCTTTTTAGTTCGAGGAGGTATAATGGGGGCCCAAAACTCAAGTCAATAGGGTTGTGTAAAGTATTGAGCCTAATGGAACCACTATTAGAGAAACAACGCTTTGCGTCGGATCCCAAAAGCCTATTTGCGTCGGACTTAGGTGCGACGCTACAGCCCGCGACGCAAATTGACTAGGAGTAATTTGCGTCGGAGCTAGGTGCGATGCAAATTTATTTCTATTTAAGTCGGATGGTGTCTTCCATGCGACGCAAAAGGGGTTGAAAGGAGTTGACTTGGGAAGGCTGATTTGCGTCGATTAGTAACATACATCCGACGCAAATAGCTTTTCCAAAAATAAAAATAAAAAGTCGATCACCATCTGCACCACCCACGGTGCTCAGCAGATCACAATCACCAAAATTTGATGCTTCTTATAACAATCACCGAAAAATAACATTCACAATTAAAACCTTAAATTAAACATGAGAAATGATTAATTTATTAAAAAAAAGCACTTGTCACCATATGCTAACTTTCAATTAATAAAATTCAAATACAAAAAAAGAACTAATTCCTATCTATCTAGAAATAAAAAAAAAAGAACTAATTCCTATATAGAAAATTACAATTGGTCTCTTAAAGAAGTAGGGCACGAACAGGGGAAAGTAGAAGAGGGGGTTCTTGTGGCGGTAGGGGTGGCGCGGTAGAGCAGAGGGCCAAGAGTGGAGCGGTAAACCGAGTAGAGGAAAGAAAGTCAACTGGTTCATCTTCAGCTTTGACGACGACATCAACGTATCAATACCCAGAAATCTCAACACTTCACATATTTCATCAACACACTCGAAACTCATTCAAAATTCACAAAACCTGCAATAAAAGGGTCAGCAGTTGGCAGCGTTTCGGCATCGAAAATAGGGAATCCATGACTAAACCTTCCAATTGCAGCAAACAGAAGTATTGCCAACACATCCCCACCAGCAAACAACGGAACTTGCCTATATTCATCACAAATTCACAACCATATACTATAAAAATTCAAACAACATGATCAAAACAGACCCAAAATTCTTCAATAACAACAAATAAACTAGAAAAAAAAATTACCAGCACCCACTTGAATTCTTCAACTTACCCATAATGAACTCAACGACAAACCGGTGAAAGCGAGTAGATAAGATGCAAACCGGTGAGAGAAAGGCGCCGAAGGATTCAAGGAGATGCGAACTGGTGAGAGAAGAGAGGACGGCGCCGGAAGTTTCAAGGAGATGGGAACCTGTGAGAGCATGGTGAGAGAGATGAGAGGCGAAGCGGTGAGAGAATGGTGAGATAGATGAGAGGCGAAGTTGCTAGAGATCAAGGTTAGAGATGGAAGAGACAGAAGGGGAAGGAAAACGGTTGTGAGGGAAATGGGAGAAAGTGGGGTTTTTATACTCTAAGGTTATGTGCGTCGCACATACAGGCACATTCGACGCAATTTTTTTTTTTTGGTTATCTATCTACGTCGCACATACAAGAGCCTTCGACGCACTTTATATTTTTTTGGTTATCTAATTCTTATCCGCCTAACTCATCTGCGTCGGATGGGCATCTGTGTCCGACGCAAATTGCTTGATACACGGATTTGCATCGCACAGTAGGCTTGTTCGACGCAAATATGCTTTAGTCATATGCGTCGGATGTCTAGGGTCATCCGACGCAAATCGTATTGCCATTCATTTGCTGTGGGTATTTGCATCGGAGGTTGCTTACAATCCGACGCAAATCATCATCTGATGATTTGCGTCACTTCTTCATGCATATGATGCAAATAAGCAGACGCAAATCTGCATTTTTCTACTAGTGAACCAGTGGCATGCTTGTCCAATCCCCATAGGATAGCTTTGATGAGTAATGATAAAGGATTGAGATTGGGATAACATCCTCCACTTAGTGGGTTTGGTAATCCCCTAAACATGTTTGGTAGTTTCCTTAAAGCATATGATTGGGCTTAATTTGGACTGTTTAGTACAAGGATGGACAATGGGGGCCCAAAAGTCATGTACATGGGCTTTGGTGAGGTATTGGGCATAATAGACCCAGGGGCATGATTGTCCAATTCCCAATGGATGGATTTGAAATAAGCAATGGAAATGGATTGTTATTGGATACATTTGGTAATGCCCAAAACATGTTTGGTAATTACCTAAAAGCATATTATTTGGGGTTAATTTGGGCTTTTTAGTACAAGGAGGGACTAAAACTCAAGTCCATGGGCTTTGGTGAGGTATTGGGCTAATGGAATGACATTGGTGGCTAAGTCTTAACAGTCTTCACAGTTTGGTTTTGTAGGGATTGATGGTTGAGTAGTTTTTATGTGAAAATTAGATTCTGCCTTTGTTTGGTAATCACCAAATAATTTTTAGTAATTACCTAAAGTATTTGTTTTGGGGGTAAAATACGAAAATTTTAAATTGAATTGTTCTAAATAATTTGTAAATCCAAAATACTAAGGGCATTATTGTACTTTTGTCGACCTCTATTTCAAAGAACCGCCAACTTCTTCCCTCAATTTCTCTCTCTCCTAAAACTTCCCTCATTCTCTCTCTCCTAAACGTTCCATAATTCTCAACTTCCTCCACATTCTCTCTCATCATCCACCACTTTGTTCTCCCAAATAAAACACAACGATTATCTGACGAAGGCACGACGTTTTTTCGCATCAAATCCATCTACACTTTCAGCATTAAATTTTGTTGAAGATGAGTTTCAAGCTAGGGTTTATTTTTTATTTCAATTTGGAAGTTTTGAATAGTGGTACCATACAACTCCATTCATGATTTGAATTGTGAAATATATGATTTAAATAATTGAATAGTGAAAGTTACTGTTTTGTCTTGATTATGACAATTTCG
Source organism: Beta lomatogona (assembly GCA_947646795.1). Taxonomy (NCBI): domain Eukaryota; kingdom Viridiplantae; phylum Streptophyta; class Magnoliopsida; order Caryophyllales; family Amaranthaceae; genus Beta; species Beta lomatogona. The sequence continues at coordinate 1,833,661 of CANSNZ010001062.1, read as the reverse complement.
AATTTTGTTGGAATTGTGATATGGGAATTTCGATTTTGTTTGGAATTGTGATATTAAATTATTTCGTTGTTGGCACTTGATTATGTTGTTCTGAAATGATTAAATGACTTGTTTTGATATTTTGGGGGGAAGATGAAGGATTGTGTTTGAATCATATGAGTTGTGCGTTTCTAACACATCAATTTAGTGCTTACCAAAATTCTGAAACATATGATTTAAGGATATGAATATTGAAATTTAGGGTTTTGATTTGTGCCGATTTGTTGTTGTCCATTGATTTAACTATTTGAAGAGTGAAAGTTATAAGCTCGGGGTAGGATCGGAACCACCTGTGTGATGCAGGCCGAGACCTACTCGTTTTTCGGGGTTTTAGACTTTTATACTAAGGCGTGAAAAGACTCAAGACGGAGAGTTGTGACCTCCTATAAGCTTGAGACCCCTTCACAGGGTTTTGTTGTAAGTTTTGTTTAGAAATTGACAATAGAATAAATTTGTAAGAATGTAATTATCATGTTAGTTTTAGAAAAGATCGAAGTTTGGACCACGGTTTCATTGATGTAAACGCTTCGAGAATAGGGATTTATGTTTATTTATAATCTAAGCTAGTATTATTTGGTTTTTGAATTTATAAAGATGACTATAATAAGGCTAGGTTATTACCAAAACTTTATTGAAATTGTGGTGATGTTATGAATTGTGAGTTTTCTTGTAATCTATGCTTGTATTGTTTGGTTCATGAATATTAAATGGTATAAATAATAAGGCTAGGGTTATACTTGTCCTACCTTTTTCAATTCCGTTAATTATGTTTTGTAATCTATTCTAGTTTTTTGTCACCTTTATTTAGTAATTACCTAAATTTATTTGGTGATAACCAAAATATTATAGAAATTGTGGTGATGTTATGAATTGTATGTTTTCATATAATCTATGCTAGTATGGTTTGGTTCTTGAATATATAATGATGGCTATAATAAGGTTGGGTTTTTAATTCACCTCTTTGGCAATTGCCTTAAATGTGTTTGGTTAATCGTGCTAGTGTTGCCTCACCTGTGTTTGGTAATAGCCTGATGTTTGTTTGGTGATTATCAAAACTTGATAGAAATTGTCGTGCTGTTATAAATTGTGAGTTGTTATGTAATCTATGCTAATATTATTTGGTTCATGAATAATAAATGGTATCTATAATAAGTATAGGTTTATACTTGTCCTAGAGTTTTCAATTCCCTTAACTGTGTTTCGTAATCTGTGCTAGTGTTGCCTCACCTGTATTTGGTAATTACCTGAATATCTTTGGTGATTATCAAAAGTTTTTTGTCAATTGTGGTGACGTATGTTTGGTAATTATCAAAGTATTTTAGAAATTGTTCTTTTCTGTTGTATGCTTTTTGGTTATTACCAAAACTATGTCTGGTTATTACCTAACCTGTCAAGATGTGTAATATGCTTATAATATTTTTTTTTTTGGGCAGTGAGATGGCAAGGGTAAAGAGGACAGCTATGAAGCCTACGAGAAAGAATAAGGAGCAGAATGGTAGTGATGATTCGGATTATGTGGACTCCGAGGAAGGCGAAGAATCCCCACCTCTTGCATCTTAAAAAAAAGGCAAGCTAAAAAAACGCAACAGGCATCTACTTCTGAGAGGTCACAGAAAAGGAAATTTGTGTTTTCGGGTGTTGATCCTATCGTTCCTGAAACTAATGTTGATAAAAATAAAAGGTTTCGCACCCCAGACCATGCCGAACGTTACAAAAAAAAATTTGGTACACGTCAGGTGCACTCAGGTAGGACAATGGACTTTGGGTCTTTGGAAACCAACGGTGCAAACTTCCTTTTTGATTGGTTTTCATACCAACAATGGGATAGACTACTTGAGACTAAGTTTCCTTGCTATCCTGAACTTGTGAAAATAATCTACACCCATCTTGAAGTCGATGACACTGGTGATGGCAGAGTAACATCTTGGGTCAAAGGTGTCGAAATCTCGTTCGATGATCTAGAACTTGGAAGAATTTTTGATATGCCTGTCGATGGTGACTGGGATTACCCTTGTAACAAACCCAGTGAAGTCGATGATTTTGATGTTCAGAAGTGCTTCAAGCTATTGTTGATGGATGATGAAGCCGAGAGGACCCGTAAGCCTCAAGTTGATGATCTTCCTCCTCCTCCTTGTCATTCAGCAGTCCTTCAATGCTCGGATAGGGGGGAAATCAACATTAACGTGGACTGACATGTTCATTACGTATTTTGTCATTTCAAAGAAAAAATTGAACATGCCGCGTTTCATGGTGGAGCTAATGTCCCATATAAGCAGATCAGAAGGTCGTAAGTCCTGTTTGCCCTATGGCATGTGGTTGACTGCGGTTTTTACTAAATTTAAAGTGGATTTGAAAGATTAGGTTGTAAAGGAGATGGATTGTGATCCATTTGACTATAGGACCATCAGTCATGCTCTAGGCTTCACGTTTGATGAAGCGGCACATAAATGGGTGAAGGTGAAAAAGAGGGGTGGACTTGTAGCTGACAAAGGGGAGAGGAAAAGGGATGATGGGCCAATTGGAGAAGAGGTTGCTGGAGATATTCGATCGATTAGGAGAAATGTTGCTGAGAAGTTGAGTAACACACAACATGTCCTTGTGGAGGCCAAAATGGAACAAGAAATGCTCAAACGTGCATATCCGAAACTTTTTCCCGATGATTTCATGCATGATCTCAGGAATAGGATGCATTTGGAGGTGATGAAAGGGACCGCTCCAACGGGGCCTCGACAGGCAGAAGAGGAAACCGTAGACAGCGGAGATGAAAATTATGGTAATAATTATTAAATTGGTTATTAAAGTCATACTTTTTCGATTATTAGGCCATTACATAATATATAAATGTGGAATAAGGCAATCTGTTATTGTTTGGTAATGACATAAATATGTTTAGGCATTACTTAAACATAAAAAGTTAGTGGTAGGTATTCTGCCGTCATTTAGTAATCACCAAAATAGTTTTAGTCATTACCCAAGACTGATAACATTTAGGATAATGTTATCTTAAATAGTTTAGTAATTACCTAATGTTAAAAAGTTTAGGGTAGGTATTATGCTTGTTAAATTTAATGAGACAGGTAGAAGAGGAATAAGGTAATCTTATAGTGTTTTGTAATGACATAAATATTGTTAGACATTTTCTAAAACTTAAAAAGTTGGTGATAGGTCGATAGGGATAAGTTTTAGGATTATGTTGTCTGACTTAGTTTGGTAATGACCTGAAATTTTTTAGGCATTACTAAAGGTTAAATTTTTTTGAGTAGGTACTATGTCAATTTTAGGTAATGATTTTCAATCGTTATCAGTTTTTATTAATCTCAATATATTCAATTGAATTGGTTATTGAATATTCACAGGTTCTGATCATGGTGATGGTAACGATGATGGAGAAGAAGAGGAAGATGGTGGAAAAGCAAACAAGACCTATGCCTCTGACCCTGAGACTTAAATTGATGTGTAATATTTGGTGCTTGAATTAGATATTTATAATATGGTTTTATAATTAGGATCTATGAATTCTATTTGGTTTTGAATGATAATGTTTGTTTAGGTAGTTGGTACTATAGCTTTTGTGGACATACGTACTATTAAGTTCGTAATGTTGTCTAGGTATTAGGATATATGGATTGTATTAGGTTTTGGAGCACAATGTTTCCTTTGCTTATTGGTAGTAAAACTTATAATTATATTTTGTGATTTCATGTTTGCAGGTTTGGTTATTACCTAGAGTAGTTTGGAAATCACCAAAAATAAACAAAGTCTACATATTCATTTATCACAAATTGCAATTAATGTGTAAATATTCATTTATCTGGTGATTTGCTTAGTCATCAAATAATCAACTTTTGAAAAAATATATAGCTTGTTCAGGGGAGGGTTTATATCTCAAAAGTTAAAAGTTAATTAAATTTATTTATTATTATTTTACCCACCAAAAATATATAGTGCATAAGGCATTTTGTTTTAGGTGATAACCCAAAAAAACAATGTTTGGTGATTGTCTGAAGCATGGTTGGTAATTTTCTAACTTGACTACATTATGAATAATAAGCTTATCAGTTTGATGATGTTTGGTGATTACCAACTATGTCAGACCAACTTGTGTAATTGTGTGCTGAAGAGTTCTAGGTAATGACTATAAACATTTTGGTGATTACCATTACCAAACAGTTTTAGACCAACAAATACATTTATGGAGAGGTTTAGGTAATTACTAAAACTGTTTTGGTGATTACCAAACAAGTTTAGACCAACAAATACATTTGTGGGGAGGTTTAGGTAACTACTAAAACGATTTTAATGATGACTAAATAATGTCAGACACTAGGTGAAACTGTAAATTGAGATTGGTTTGTATAGATTTCCAAAACATACACAAATAAATATCATGATCGATAAAGAGATACAAAAATAATCATGATTCCCAAAATATAGGCGGGCTCCAACCAATAACTAGCAATTATAACTACCAAAATGGTTGGGGCCCCCAATCAAAAACTAGTGGATCCTTGTCAAAGTAAGAAACTTCATAACACGAAATGCACTCTGCTGCTTCTCCAGGTATAAATGTTCTAGGCATATGATTCTTTAGGATGTCGCTAAGTTTGGGGGAGTTGGTTGCCTCAGGTTTTTTGTGCGGAGTAACGGGAGGTGTCTTGTTGAGGTCGAATGACACGGTTTCGCTCTCCTCCGCATTCTTCTTAGGCGTGGAGGGCTCATTGAACAAACTTTTGCCTTCTTCCTTTTTGGCTTACCCTTTACCGGCACTACCTTAGGATCATTTAAACTTACCAAAACCCTTGGAGTTAAGTTATGGTCATTTATCTCTGGTGGAGCAGAAAACTGAAGCTTGAAAAAAGCTGCCTTTAGTTTTTGTGATGACTTGTACGTTTTGGAATACGCCCTACAAAGTTTTTTTGCTTCCAATGTCAGGTAAGCAAACCGTCCAAGTACCGCGGCACCGTCATCGCTCTTGAATTGATCCATGGCCTCGCTTGGATTAGAAATTGTCTTTGAATGTCTTGTCCATCGACGGGGAATATTTGCCACAGGAATCTGATCAAAATAAGCACACTTCATGACAGCAAACATGTGGCGACATGGGAAACCAATCGATTCAAACTTCATACAACAACAATACATTGTCTCAATTCTTTTATAATAAGCAACGGTGTACTGTGCATCTTTGTGCTAGGAGTTTGATAGCCAATAACATGTAACTGGACCATCGGGATGGAAATGTTCAACTTGAGTATCATTGACGACGTGCATTCTTTCATACTCAAGTTTTTTGCACATCATGTTATAAGTACCCCGCGTATATATAGTTGATGCATGTTGTTTGACATTCTTCAAAACTCCTCTGACTACCGGAGATGTGTGTTCCGTGATGTAATCATCTTCAGTCTCGGTGCATCTGATTCTTTGTAGTGCTATGTCGTACAATGCAACAAATCTATACAACTTTATTTTGGTTCCAAGAACAGTCTTCAAAGTGTGGTTCATTGACTCGCATCTCTGTGTGCTTCTCATGCCTATTCATTGGTTAAATAAGTGAGAACTTTGTACAAGAATAATTTAGGTAATTATTGGAACAAGCATAAGTAGTTACTTAACATGGTAGATACTCACCAAAACATGTTAGGTAATTACCAAACTCTCACAGTGTTCTTGAGTGTGTACTAAAAAGTTGGTATGCACTGTTTAGTAATCACCTAGAGAAGGTATGGTAATTACCCAAACATTAGAAAGCTATGCATGGAGGTACCAAATTTGGATTTGTTCTTACCGGCAAAAAACTGGCTATGCATAAATGCTTCTCCCCATTTTTCCTTGGCTTTGTACAAATCCTTAGCCTATTGTTTTTCTTGTAATTTGTACTTTACAATAAGTTCACGCCATGCATCTTCAAATTCTTCTGTTGTTCGACATTTGTCAACGCATTTCATGAAGCCGCTCCCAAACCGTTTTCCTCCATTTTTTTTTTACATTCCTCATCAAATGCCACATACATAATCTATGATGGGCATTTTGGTAGAACAATCTTGATTGCAGCGGCCATGGCCATGTCCCCATCAGTTATGACCGTGTGTGGTATATTACCTTCCCCAGATTGGATCAACTGCTCCAAAACCCATTTATAAGTCTCCGTTGTTTCATCTGAAACCAAAGCAACAGCGAATGAGACTGTTTTCCCATGGTTATTGATGCCGACGATAACAACTAATGGCTTATTGTAAGCGTTGCACTTGTAAGTCGTGTCAAACACAATGACATTACCAAATGTTTTGTAATCACGGCGGGACGTCCCGTCACACCAAAACATCTTCTCCAAGCTTTTGTCTTTGTCCCGTGTGTATGTTAAGAAAAAGTCAATGTCATGCATTCGTGCACATAGCAAGTATGCCATTACCGCCTATGCATCACCATCGCCAATATCTTCCTTTTGCAACTGGTGAATAGTGTTGTACATGTCCTTTGTTAGGAAAGAAACTTTATCTGGACCTCCTGCTTCTTGAATGAAATTTCGCATTGTTACACAAGGAGAAACTCCCGAATTGATCATAGCTTTAATACGACTCTTGTCAGCCTCGGAAACATTACGATGGTTGCTGTAAAAAAAATGATTATCATAACTTGTTAATATTTTACTTGTCAATGTGAACCACACAATGGCACATTTTATGATTTAAATCATGTTTACTAATCATATATCTCCACCTACTGACCATATTTGGTAGTATTCAAAAGCAACTCAGATAATCACTGAAACAGATACATGGAGTGATAGGTTATCACTAGAGGTGGCAAACGGGTCAAACGGGTCGGGTCATTACGGGTCGGGTCATAATCGGGTCAACTTTGTGTTCGGGTTGCGTTCGGGTACGGGTCGGGTCCGTTCGGGTACGTGTTAGTTTCGGGTCCATTAGATTTCGGGTCACATCGTGTCGTGTTAGGTCGGGTCGGGTTAAAACGGGTCGGGTTAGGTCGGGTTTTTATTCTAGAAAATAAATAAAGCACATGTAAGACTAATAAAACTAAGTTAAATAGTTAATGGGAAGTGCTTAAGTCATATATAGTATCTCACGATAATTTTTTTCCTTAAATTTGTTTAAAAAATAACTAATATGACAACTTTTCGGGTCGGGTCGGGTTCGGGTCATCGTTATCGGATCAATTTCGGGTCGGGTCAATTTCGGGTCAGATAGGTTCGGGTTCGGGTTATATTCGGGTCTATTTGCGTTCGGGTCGGGTCGGGTTATTTCGGGTTTCGGGTTCATTTCGGGTCATTATCTTCGGGTGGAAAACGGGTTTCGGGTCGGGTATTCGGGTCGGGTCAACGGGTACGGGTTTGTTTTGCCGGCTATAGTTATCACCAAACATTGTTTGATAATTACCAAATATAGAAAAAACTAGAGACTCCAAACATTTTCATTTTCTGGACAGGTTAGGTAGTTACTAAATCCAGGACAGGTAATCACCAAATATAGTTCTACCACTTCCTATTTATCATTATATTTTATCAAGCACACCAAACTGCAAACAAGTTGCTTATCCAAATCATTACCATAAGCTTAGGTCATTACCCAGCAAGTTGTGGTAATTACCTAACAATGAAGATAATACCTTAAGAAACATCATGTTGAAATAAGTAAATGTAATGAATCCATAATGAAAATACCTTAAGAATGGCACTTGGTGTGGGGGAACAAGATCATGATTGTGGACATCGTTGAATTCGTTGATAAAGTATTTTTTCTGAACTTTATCCCATTTGAACTTAACAATCGCCTGACAACCGCATCTTGTAAGTGGTCTTTCGAAAGCCTTTCTATTTGGGTTTTCCAAATATTGGTTATCCCGAAAACCTTGCTTATTGCACCATATGGTTTTTGAGGTTAAGTGATCACCACTTGTACTCTTATTTGGGGTCTTGTGTCGGATCCCAAATCCTTTTACCTTGGCATACAACATATAAAAGCGAACACAGTTTTCAAGAGTGTCAAAGTATAATCCCTTCATATCTTCCTCATCGAAATCTTCTAGATCTTTGTCAAATTTCTCCCAAATCTCCATATCAAAGAATGTATCTGTGGCGTCAATATCCTCATCCATCGGGGAGTTAGGTGTATCCCGAGGTTTGTCTTCTTCGTGAAATTTGCGAGTATTCTCCAAGTCATCAATATGTTGAGTATCGTCACCCTTTACGGACCTTGGTGAATGAATAGCTTCGACTTCTACATCATGTTTTTGAGTAAACTCCAAGTCATCCAAGCCATCTATATGTTCATTATGCTCCGTTGACGCCATGAGTTTACGTATTGTTCATACGCACTCCACTAACCTCTGAATGCAAAATATTGAATGTAATTACAAATCCATCATTATCAATTACTATAGCCAATGCAATTATAAAAATTAAGTGCAATGTCAATGCAATCATGTGTTTGGTTATTACCTGATTAGGTTCGGTGATTACCAAAACATTCCAGAAATTGTGGTGATTTTATGATTTGGAAGTTTTCATGTAATCTATGCATCCTAGTGTCGTAGAATATATGAATATTTAATGACATCTATAATAAGACTAGGTTTGTACTATTTGTAGACTTTTCAATTTCCTTAACTGTGTTTGATAATATATGCTACTGTTGTTTCACTTGTGTTTGGTAATTACCTGATGTATGTTTGGTGATTATCAAAAAAATTTATAAGTTGTTTTGGTGTTATGAATTGTAAATTTTCATCTGATTACGCTAGTATTTATTGGTTTATGGATAGTTAATGATGGCTATAATAATGTTAGGTTTATACTTGTCTTATGTTTTTGAATTCCCTTAACTGTGTTAGGAAATTCTGTATACTTTCGGTAACTACCTAAATATATGTAGGTCATTACTAAACATTAACTGTACAATGAAACATTTATACCACTATTTATGGAAAAAAATACCATTGAAAGAGAAAGATAAGTTTCACCACTTTATTTAAACTTAGAATCTTCAATTTGGTAGTTTTTTTCCAAAAAATAATTTGAAATGCTTTGTTTAGTTCTAAATTTCTAGGGTTTACTTTTTTTTTTATCTTTTAATTTATGTAGAACTACAATATTAAAAAAGTTAAATCTAATTAGGTGATTACCTAACATATGCAAAGTGGTCATGTAAGGTCATGATCAAAATATCTATAGTGATTACCTAAACTCTGCATTCACTTGCATAAAAAACATGTCACATTCCACTACAATGGAGAGGATTCTTTTCAAAGATTGTTCGACCATTTCAATCCGCTGTTCAAATAAACATTCAATCGATGAACATTTCATATCACGAAAGCCATTCAATTCAATCATTTGAAAGCAACAAAAAAAGGAAAAAAATACAACGTTTTACACCGATGCAATCTTATCATATAAACAACTTAAAACCTCATGGATTAAGTTATCAATAACCCACATCTTAACCATATAATCCACCCATCATATATGTTATACTCACATGATTTGAGGACATTGTCCAAGACAATTATTATTTTAGGTAATTCCCTATATTGGTTTAGGTAATGACCTAAAAGGTTTAGTAATATTCTAATCTAATTACGTGATTACATAACATATATAGTGCTTATGTTAGGTCATGACCAAAATATATTTCGTAATAACGTAAACCATGCATTAACTTGCACAAAAAACAATTGACTTTTCACTACAATGGAGAGGATTCTTTTGAGAGATTGTTCGACCATTTCAATCCGTTGTTCACATAAACATTCGATCGATGAACCTTTCATATCACGAAAGTCATTCAATTCAATCATTTGAAAGCAAATGAAAAAGGAAAAAAATACAACGTTTTACACCGATGCAATCTTATCATATAAACAACTTAAAAAATCATGGATTAAGTTATCAATAACCCACATCTTAACCATATAATTCCCCCATCATATATGTTATAATCACATGATTTGAGGACATTGTCCAAGACAATTATTATTTTAGGTAATGTCCTAAAATGGTTTAGGAAATGACCTAAAAGTTTTGGTAATCTCCTAATATAATTAGGTGATTACCTAACATATGTAGTGGTTGTATTATGTCATGACCAAAATATCTATAGTGATTACCTAAACTATGCATTCACTTGTACAAAAAACAAGTGACATTTCACAACAATGGAGATGATTCTTTTTAGAGATTGTTCCACCATTTCAATCCGGTGTTCACATAAACATTCTATCGATGAACCTTTTATATCACCAAAGTCATTTAATTCTATCATTGAAAGCAAAAGAAAAAGGAAAAAAAATGTTAACTTTTTAGCCCGATGCAATCTTTTCATATAAACCATTTAAAATCTCATAGATTAGGTTATCAATAACCCACATCTTAACCATACAATTCCCTTATCATATATATGTTATTTGAGGTCATTGCCCATGACAATTATTATTTAAGGTAATGCTTTAAAATTTGCTAGGTAATGACCTAACAGGTTTGGTAATATCCTAATATAATTAGGTGATTACCTAACATATATAGTGGTTATGTTAGGTCATGACCAAAATATCTTTAGTAATTACCTAAACCTTACACTAACTTGCACAAAAAACCAGTGACATTCCACTGCAATGGGGGCCCCGAAAATGCTGCAAATTTGTTTCATCTAATTGCTAAACTAAAGTATGATCTTTGCATCAAATATAACCCAAAAAAAGTGTGAAATGCATTGATTTCTTGCAATTCTCTCACACACCTTAATTTTATTTTTGGTCATGTCCAAAATATGTTTAGTAATTATCAATATTTCTTTATGTTTGGTCATGTCCAAAATATCTTTAGTAATTACCAAATTACTGCAGTAACTTAGACAGAAAACCAGCTCAACCTCCCATGGAGGTTGCGAAAAATCTGATTTTTTTTTTCCATCATACCTAAACTAAAGTATGAACTACTCAAATGTAACCATAAATTATCGCATAAAAGTGTGATGTGCATTGTTTTAGAGCAATTTAATCACCAATACCAGCATTTTATTTTCCCTAAAACCCTAGATTCTTTTTTGTGAAAATTTTCATAAATTGCAAGTTTAATCTAACTCAAACACGCAAATGAAGATAGAAAATCATTAATTCGTTACTATATGCGAAATATTCATGTCAACTTACATCCATTTCATCTACGAGTGAAGAGTTTAGATCGAAATCCATGTAGGTGAAGTTCAACAATGGAGGTGAGGGTTTGGGGCGAAATGGGGGTGAAGAATGGGTCAAAATGGAGGAAGAAGATGGAAGATAGGGTCGAAATTGAGGAAGAAGGTGGAAGAATGGGTCGAATTTGGGAGGAATTCGGTTAAGAATGGTGGAATAGGAAGTGTTCTTTAATTTTTGGTGAAGAACACCAAGAACAAGGTGGAGAGAGAAAATGGGTAAAAAAAAAATTGGTCAATTTTTTTTTTCCAAACATAAATTACTGTTTGGAAGCTAAAAAACAAATTTCGGATTTTTTCAAAAAAAAAAATTATTTATTTTTTCGATTTTCAGAAATTTATTTCATAAATTTTGATAAATAAACAAAATCAAAAGAAAATAATTTTGGCAATTAAAAGAAAAGGGAAAAGAAAAACAATGTGGGTCCGACACATACAAATGTGTGGCTCACGTTATTTTGTCCCCATGATCTGAAAAAAAAATCTGACCATACAAAAAACGTCCGTGATGTGAAGATTATAATCTGGACAATGAGTATCAATTACATTAGAATGACAAAAATTATAGACTTTCTCTAGCCAGTTGGAGCCGCCTTTGTGGACAACTTAGTACCCAATTTGTGATAATTGTTGTACGGATGTACTACTATCTCAATCAGGAAAAAAGGAGCTTATAAAGTAATTAGTATAATTTTCTCTGCATTAAGTTAAACTAATTTACTAAACAACTAATCCATTCGAAATCGAAGACTTATATATATATGTCAAAGTAAAGCTTGATTATCAAAATTAATGAAGGAAATTAAGATAATGTACATTTGCAAAGTTTTTTTTTTCAAGTACCAAAATTGCCGCTTTTTTCCGACAGTTGGGCACCTTTTTTTTTTTTTTTTCCCCCTCAAAGTAATTGATTACGATCTATAGAGGAAGTTAGCAGGAAGATGGGAGGGAACGAGTGGTCCCAGATGATGAAATACCGACATCATTGACTGATTTTCTGAACCAAATCCACCTATATTTTCCTCAACTTGTTGGTTTCTGTTAATTGGATTTGTATTTGTGTAGTCAGAAGTCTGCAAAAATACAAGAACCATGATCTTAATAATTTTGTAAGATTTGAATAGAAAGTAAATCAACAAACAAAATAATGTCAAAGTGGACAATATATTGTAATTTTATCATAATTGTGATAACACAATAATAATCATGTCCCTATTCTACTACACTAGTAAGTTAAAACAGTAGTATTATTCACAATTTTCAAAGTTTGGATATTCTCTTTTCTTTTGGTTTTAGATGGATAATGATTGTTAATACAGATACCAAGGTTATTTATAGGGAAAATTTAGTATGACAATCATTACATAGAAGACGTTATCCTATAAAAATAATCATTCTCTCATGTAATACTTCCTCTGTTTTCTTTTAGATGCAACATTTGCATTTCTAATGGGTGGATTAAAATAATCAAATGTTGCATCTAAAAAAAACAAAAGTAGTATAAAAATGGTAAATGATATGGTGAAATTTTTATAGCCAGTACCATCTATGCTATTTACCACTAATTGAAAGACATGATTAATTCATGGTGTGTCAGATTATTCGATTATGAAAATTTTCATCTTCTATTAGCAAACTTTCATAGGATCTGAAAAGAAGGATGTAATGAAAATTTACTCTCATTAAATTTGTGTCGGGAAATTTTTAAAAGATATCACTTTTGTTAAAGAAATAATCATAGTCTAGGTTAAGCATGACGAAAAAGATATTATTAGAATTTTTCGTAAACAATATAGAAAAAACGTTTATGGTCACGAGCTTTAATCCTAAAACTGCAACCTCGTCTAGTAAGGAAGTAATCAATTTATTTACCAAAGTGAGTAAGTAACTACTTCATCTGTTTCTTAATAGATACATCATATTGATTTTTTCAACTAACTTTTCCCAGTTTTATGTGATGTCTTTGTACTTCTAATACCATACTCATAAATCATACGCAGGTCCAAATATATAACACTTTTAACATATGAAAAGTAAAAAAGAAAAAGCATAAAGAAGGTAATTGCGAACCTTACAGAGATTATGAGAAGCAGAAGAAAAATCAAGCAAATCCTCTAATCTCCACCCAGGCAAGGTCTCCATTAGGTACTCTGAAATATTATTATTCATCGAAATCGAACCGTCTTCGTTACAATGATCATAATTCATTGTCGTCGTTGTCATTGTTGTCGTCGTTGTCGCGGTTGATGATGGGGTTGTAGAGTAGGAATGTTGGTTATATATGTCATGATCATAACTAGAGATACTAACTGATGATTTAGGCCCTGAAGTGGTAGAAGAACGAGGAGAAGAAGTAGGGTATGTAGCTGAAGAAGCTGAGATTTTAACCCCAGTTAATAGAAATCTATTATGGTTTTGAGTGTGTTCATTTGCTTTATGTATTGGAACGTCACATTCTCTGCATAAAATTGCCCTGTCTTCTTTGCAAAACAAGAATGCCCGTCTTTCCTGTATAACAAAGTTTGTATATATTGTTAGGTAAAATCTTAAAAACTATAGATCATATGCTACCATATCCTAATTATGCTAGTGAACTTTATGAATTGATTTTTTGCCCCTCTTTCTAAATGTTTATTGATGCTAATTCGAAGTTTTCGAGGTTGATTATCGAGTTATCATAGTTTAATAACTGTTCTCATGAAGAAAATGAATTTTAAAAAACTGAATGATAAACGAAAAGATTTATTAGTTGTCAAAATCAAATTTTACACATAATCATTGTTCCAACGTGGCTAATTATTATACTTTGGAACCATACAAGGGCAAAGAAAGGAGCGGGACCACATCCGTGGATTTTCATAATGTGTGCTTTACTTTGTTTAATATCTAACACTGTTAAGTTTGTTACAGGTGTATAAAAAAATTATCTTTTTACTAGTTTTTACTTTTTAGGGATAAGGTTCACGAATAACAATTTTTTTTAGCCCCTTTCGGAACCCGTGGTAAGATGAATTTCCTTTGGGCTGCCTCGCACAGGGCCACCCATCCAGAGGCCCAATAAGATTTGAACTTTGGTCTCCTATGTGGGAGATAAGAAGTCATATCATTGGACCCAAGGGTTCTTGGTCGACGAATAACAACTTATCGTGGTTTATCCCTACCTAATCTAGTAAAAAGAATTTCAAGAATTTGGGAAAGAAAAAGAGGAGAAAATTACTTGGCAAATGTCACATAGAGGAGCTTCCTTGAAAGAAGGATGAAGAAGAGAGAAACGAAGGTGTTTGCAAGCAAGCTTGTTGGCATGGTGTACTTTATAGTCACACCCTTCACAAAGTGCTGCTTCATCTGCTGCACAAAAAACTGAAGCCTCTTGCTTCTCACACGCATCACACTGAATCTTCATTATTTTTTGTTCTTTCTCTTTTTAGGTATATGAAAACCTTAGAAAGTGGTAGTAAACTAGTAATACTATCAAATGTGAAGTATGAACTTTCAATTTTCTTCAGTTAAAAAGGAATTAATTGAAAGATACCCCAACAAAAAAACAGAAAAAGATTTGGGTAAGGAAATTTAAGACTTATCTTTGTGATAAGGAGGTGTAAATTTAAAGAGTATGGGCAAGGAAATTTCTAGTGAAAGAAAGTGAGATAACATAACATGGGTTTCATACAATTTTCTCTTTTGCTTTGTTTCCTCTTTCTTTTTATATTACTAATTTGAGGAGTGAGAATATGAGAAAAATAGGAAAAAGACAAGAAAAAATAAAAAGTAATGCAAGTGGACCAATGGGTGGATTTTGCTACCTATCTAAAAAAGCCTAAAAGGAAGTTATGATCTTTATCAGAGTTTTCTTTGGCATTGTGTGGGGGGTGGGGGGGTGGGGGGGGGAAGGTTATGTTGAAGTTCTTTATATATCTATGTATTTATTGATTTGGGCCTCTTTTCATTTATAAAGTAAAATCTAAAAATCCCCTCAAAAAAAAAAAAAAAAGTAAAATCTAAAAAGCAACAAAAAAAAAAGATTTATGTCTATTTGAAAAATTATAAAAAGATTTTATTCAAAATTTTATTTTATATGAATTTATGTAAATTGTAATTGAATGAATACGATAAATATTGGGTAGAGCCCTTCATCTGATATAAATTATTTGAAGTAGGAGATAGGCAATCAAATTGACAGCTCATTGGTTGCTAGCTTGGGGATTGGCTGTTGGAATTGAAGATGTGCAACTAGTAGGAGAGTTCATTTCCATACTCCAAATTTATTTCTACACGTCTAGACTAGTTCCTTCTTAAGAAGAACAAATTTTGTTCCTACAAACAAACTATCCGTATTCACTTTTTATTCTTCCTTCATTTTGTTTTAAACGCAACAATTTCTCTTCTGATAAGTTTCAAATTAAATGCAATAATTTTAAATTTTCTACTTTTGGTAAGTTTTTTAGGTGTGAATTTACGAGAATACCCTTACTAAAAAAATTAAACCACACTTAATTATACCTTATGATCATCTAAACCTCCATCATCATTCCCCTTAAGTATCTCTCTCCTCACTTCCACCACCTTAGGTTTCTCTCTCCTCACTCCCACCCACCACCACTTTCTCTCTCCTTACTCCCACCCACCACCACTTTCTCTCTCCTCACGCCCACAAGCCAAAATTCGTCATCACCATTGCCATCTGTCGAAATTCGTCCAAACCACCCGCGGTCTGCCGAAATTCGTCCCCACCATCTCTATCTCTCTTCGAATTCTAATCTCCTTATCTCTCTCTCTCTTCGAAATAACTGAGGAACTGGCTCCATCCCTATCCTGAAACCTCCTCCCAAACAAAAAGAAAAGAAACAAAATCTGGGTCCTTTGAATTTCGATCTCATTCTCTTCGAATTCTGATCTCTCCGCCTCTCTTCTCTTCTTTTTTGTTGGTTGATTTGGGGTTTCGAATGGTAAATCGGGGTTTGGTGGTGGATTTTGGTGGTGTTGGTATTGTGTGGTTTGGTGGTGTTGGTAAATTGGGATTTCGGTGGTGTTGGTAAATTGGGGGTTGGTGGTGGATTTCGGTGGTGTTGGTATTGTGCGGTTTGGTGGTGTTGGTAAATTGGGATTTCGATGGTGTTGGTAAATTGGGGTTTGGTGGTGTTAGTGGTGAAATTGGTGTTTGGTGGTGGATTTTGGTGGTGTTGGTATTGTTTCGACGGTGGTGGTGTTTCGATGGTGGCAGTGCCTCGGTTGTGGTAGTGGTGGCAGTGCCTCGGTGGTGGTGGTAGTCTCGGTGGAGGTGGTGTGTGGCAGTGGTGATTGGTGGTTGGTGTGTGTGGCAGTGGTGATTGGTGGTTGGTGGTGTGTGGTAGTGGTGATGGGTGGTTGGTGGTGTGTGGCAGTGGTGATTGGTGGCGTGTCGTAGTAGTGGCGGTGTGTGGCTGTGGTGGTTGGTGGTGTGTGGCAGTGGTGATTGGCCCCACTTTCTCTATCCACTTTAACTTAATCACATGCCCCTTCCTTTTTCTAATCACCCCTTAAGAAATTTCACTAGGAGTCCGTGCCACTCCAATTGTTGCGTTTAAAACGAAACAGAGGTAGTATAACATTTGTCCTTTTTTTATACAATATTAGTGATTTTTTATATTACAATATTTGTCATTTATCATACAACATTACTATTTCATTAACATCGTGTTTTTTGTATGGCTAGCCGCATGATTAACAAATTTTACTTATGTGCGCATGAAAGACAAAGTAATTATATTAAGATATATATAAAACCTAATAATTTCGTTCTAAGATAAGTAACCCCAACAATTATAACAAACCCTACCCATATTATATTAATAAAGAACACATAATAATTTCTAAGACAAGTAACCCTAACTGGAAACATAAGTAACCCTAACTAGAAATATAAGTAA
The DNA here is from genome assembly GCA_947646795.1 of Beta lomatogona. Taxonomy (NCBI): domain Eukaryota; kingdom Viridiplantae; phylum Streptophyta; class Magnoliopsida; order Caryophyllales; family Amaranthaceae; genus Beta; species Beta lomatogona. The sequence continues at coordinate 1,816,509 of CANSNZ010001062.1, read as the reverse complement.
CCCCAACAATTATTAGTATTATCTTAATAAGAAACTCCAACAATTATAAGTAACCCCTAGTATATTAATTAGTAACCTTAAAATATAATAGCTAAACTTATATGTGGACTGCCGCACCATCAACTAATGGTGTGGTTGGTGGTTGGCCGACCACATATAAGAATTTGTATCTTTATAAATATTGTTGCATTTTGCCTTTATTTTGAACAAACTTTACTTCCTTTGTTTTAAAAAATTGCCATTGTTGAAACGTTATATGTTCCTCCCAGGTAAAAGTTAGGAATTCAGCGTTTGGTTATTAGCTTTTAAAATGAGTTCCTAAATGAGAAGTCATAGTGTTATATGACAATTATTATAATAGAAGAAAACTTTTGACAAATCAAATCTAACTCCTTTTTAAAAGGAAAACTAGTATTTAATCCTGTGTTACGCCTTAAGTAATTATATATTTCATTTATTAATATTTCACTTTAAAATGATAGCATTAAGTATCGCTTGGCTTAATGGTTACTTAAGACTTTAGTATATTTGCTTGTGATCAAGAGGTCAAATCTCATACAATGTACTTTCTATATTTTTATTGTATGTGGATTACATGAAGTAAAACACTATAGGGAAAGCGCCATGTGACACCGTTCTTTGTTTTAGGTAAATCTTTCAATATATCTATACTAATATCATCTTAAAAGGCATGTCTAAGACAGAAACGGTGCCACGTGGCGCTCTCCCTAAGGGAGCTTTACTCCATGTAATCCACAACAATAAAAATATTTAGAAATTGCATAGTGTAGGGTTTGATTTCGGGACCTCAAGAACATACACTAAAGTCTTAACCACTAGACCAAATAACATTTAGTGTTATCATCTTTAATTATAATATTAGTAGATGAAATTTTTTTTTACCTGAGGCGTAGCCCGAACCTAATAACTAGTTATTAGAGATTTAGCGTGTCTATATGGAAAGGGAAAGCCCAAATTTTCCTCGTGTACAAAAAGTTGAAATTAGCTAAATTTGAAGCATTGAAAGTTAGTTTTTTGAGGGGTTCATGTCAATCCTTTTATGTTTTTATAGTAGTTAAAAAGACAAATTCTTAGAAAATACTCCATCTGTTTTTTTTTTATTCTCACTTTCCTATGCGCATCTCCCATTGCACGTCTTTGAACTTAAATATTTTTTATTATATATTAGTAAAACATATAACGATTGAATATTAATAAAGTAATAATTGAAACAAATCAAATAAGACCTCACATCTCCCCCCCCCCTCTCTTTCTCTCTCAAACCCTAGCCTCCCCTACCCCTTTTCCCCTTTTATTTTCAGTTTTTATTTCATTTTCTTGTTTTGTTTAATAAATTAATCTCTTTTTATGAGATCTTTTCCAACCCTGTTATGGGATTTTTAGTTTCTGTTTTGGAAATTTCCTTCTCCCCTATGGGAGTTGTGAGTATAGTTTTTTTGTTTTTAGGTATGAGAAATTGTTCTCATTGGTTGAAGTTCGAGACTCAATAAGAAGGTATTAGAATCTCGCATGCGGTCAACATGACTCTGTCAAGAATGTTCTTCCCAAACTACATCAGAATAATAGACATCCTCATCAATAGCTGCTTGATTCAGCAAATACAAGGGGCTGCGCTGTATTGCTCGATCTCGTTCATTGTAGTTTCTTCGAAGACGAATTTAATTTTAACCTTGTTTAATTGTATCTTGTTTTTCTTTAATACCTATTGTAGATGCCGTTTGGCCTTCAATTAATGAATTTTATCTTTCAAAAAAAAAAAAAATGACCTCACATGACTATAATTTTTTCTTATAAATTGAGAAATTTTGAAAAGATTCTCTTTAAGTATGAATAATGTCAAGATTACAAGTGAGAAAGATAAAAAAAAACAAAGGGAGTATGGTGTAAAAATCAAACTAAATTAACTAAATATTAGTAGTAATTTTAGTTTTCTTATAAAGTGAAATGTTAGGTAAGTGTAATCATGAATTTTTGAACAACTAATTATCCTGTCATGATTTGTTTTCTCATGTTGCAATTTTATCATACATCTAGGTAGGATTCCCTGCCTAGTGTGTAATGTGTTCATGTAGAATATATGATAGAGGAAAATGAGAGAGAATGAATATTTACACCTAAATGTAGGATGAACATGCTAGTATTTTAATTGCTATTCATATAATGAAACGAAAGAGGAAAAAAATATATGTAGTTGTTTGGTTAAAACAAGAATATATAGTTCCCTCAACAAAAAAAGAAATAAGAATATATATGAAGTGCAAAGTAGATGAGTTGTTTTGCTGAAAAAAAAAAAAAAGAATAATAGGGGAAATCTACTTCCTAAAAATCTCCACTTCCAATTTGACGAAGTTGCTTGCTTAGTAACCTAGGTAAGTGAAAATTCTCATGGAAAGTTACTTTAATTTCCTTTCCTCAATTCTAAGCAAATAACTTTTGAAAATTCCCATGAATTTGCCTTCTTTTTTTTTTACAACAAGAACTTGCATTAATAAAAACAATAAATTACAAGTAAGCCCATTTACCTAGCTTCTAGGGCTAGGTTGTGGACTTCGTTTATTTTGGGACTCGATGTACATAGACTTACAAGACCAAACGACTCCAGACTAGACCTTGACACACTACTAACATCTGACTTGCTACTAACATCTAACTGCAGACTAGGACTTGACAAATTACTATTATCTGACATATTACCAGCAACACAAGAACTTGAAGCAGATTTTTTCCTAGAGCGTTGGAAAGGATCTGCACTGAAACCAACTTTCCTCTTCATTCCAGCACGTAACCTGCAATAAAATCAAACTTAGGAAGGAAATAGGAGCTTTTCTTGCGACAATTCTTTAGAGTTCTCATGGAATTCCCTATTCGTAGTTGGGCTTTGCTACGCGTTTCCCAGCCTTTAGTTTCCTTGGACTCTAACGCAATACATCCATTAATTGGAAGACTAGATGAAACAACTGAGCTCGTCTGGGCCATTTGGGGCCCACCGGCTACTATCTCCTTTTCAATACCGCCTTTGGACTTGGGATACATACTTTCCATCAATAGATCTGCACTTTCATGGTTAGCTAAGGTGGGTTTAATGACTTCATCCCCTCTGTTCCGGCAACAAGGCCCGTTCACAGGACCAAAAAATTGTTGTTGCAACTGCCTGCCTTACGTTGTGATTGTCCCATTAGTGCCTTCTTTTGAGAATTGAGCAACTCGAACTACCATGTATGACCCTGATTTTGAATTATACAATTGCACTTATTTCCCTTTCCCCAGCAATTGAGTAATGCTTTTAGACAATTGTAATGAGGAGTCCGACCTTCGTCGGTTAAGAAACTGATATTTAGGCTCCACCTGATTTGGTTTTTCGATTTTGAAATCACTCACACTCTCACTTGCACACTCCATTTTAATATTCTTCTCCTCACATACGACTTGGTCCTTATCCACACCTTCCTGTAGCAAGTTTAGGGACTCACTATTTACCCCTTCTTTCACCTTAGTAGAACATTCTCCTTCTTCTTGATGTTGTTCCTTCATCATTTTCCTTGGTGGCAATGGTTCCACCCCTAAGCCAATTGGATGATCATTCTGCTTAAAAAATGAACTATGTACTTCATTTAATTTTCTTAGCAATTTCTTTGTTTGATGGGTCAATCTTAGAGGCTTGAAGCAAATTCCAATAAGCTAAATCACTCCTTCCTATTCCCACCGATGCTTTAGCTCTTCTAAACAAGGCTTTCACATTGCACGGGTCAAAGCTTAAAACAACATAGCAAAGAAGGCCGACTTGATCAAATTCATTTGTCTTCAGGAAACAGGCAGCTAAATTCAGCAAGATGCAGAAAGATAATTCGCAAAAACTTGTAACATCTTCCTCCTTCAAGACAATTAGGCTAAGCATCACACCAGCAAAACCATAATACTCTAAAGCATCATCAATATCCCCATGACTGAAAAAGGTATTTCCTTCTTCCTTCCATGATTTAACTATTTCCAATAAAGTCTTAGGACTATCTAATTTAGAAACATAATTCAGAAACTCATTATCATCAGATCCTAAATTACAATCCTTATTAAAGAGCTCATGGAGCTCTCCCTTCAACCTTTGACAAACTTCTAATGATAACATATCTAAAAAACTTGCCCAACCAGACATGAAAACCAGAAAACCTAATTAACTTCTTCACTACCAATAATTAGGATGACTTTCACACCAACTTTTTAAAAAAGAACACAAGATTTGGGAAGAACACATCTGAGATCAGTAGATGGACGCCTACGCTGACTCTTAAGACAGACTAAATGCCTCCGATGAGCTATCAACACTCACCCTCTGGCAAGACACGAAACTGAGGCAAAAAACTGCACCACCGAACACTATACGCACCATAAGCTGGAGTTTGCCGGAATTGAAAAGCTCACCGGCGGCCAGAGGGCAAAATCGGTCGCCGACAACCTAAACACTGCAACTTTTGGTGGGCCGAATTGGGTGGTTCTCATGAATTTGTCTACAAATCTTATTTAATTATTTGAATTTGATGGAAATTTCTATCTCTTATATGAACCAAACGACCACTAACTTTTTTGAAATAGCATCAGAGAATCATATTACTCATGTGGAATATCTTTCTTCCTGATAAGTGATCATGCAAACATATTGAGCATGCATGTGAATATGTGATGGAGAGGTTTGATATGGAGTTTTCTGAGGACACATAGACACAAAATGATTTCTTGATTATAAGTTTGTAAAGTTACTTGTAGCTTGTAAACTAACCAACCTCAGTAATAGCTGCAAAATACATGGACCAATTTATATTTTTTTTGAGGGCTAGACCAATCTACATAAATACACTCTCAAGTTGCTCTTGCAATAAAGAAAATTATTATATATAAAAAAAAATTGTTGTCTCCGTTCCAAATAATACAATCATCTTTATGGCAACTTAGACTATGTTAAGTTCACCTTATTTTTGCATATTTCAGATCAGATCAGATCAAATCTGATCAGAAAAAATAAGTTCAGATCTAATAAGTTCAGATCAGATCAGATAACTTCAGATCAGATTAGATAAGTTCAGATTATGCTTATATTTAAAAACTTATTATTATTATTATTATTATTATTATTACTATTATTATTATTATTATTATTATTATGATTATTAGTATTACTAATGCTATTATTGTTATTGTAATAATTATTATTGTTGTTGTTATTATTATTATTATTATTATTACCTTTATACAATTACTATTACTATTAATATTACTATTTACTAGTACATTTGTTCAAAAAGATTATTATTATTATCGTTGTTGTACTTATTAATTATTAATATTGGTAATTATTATTAATGTCGTTGCTATTATTATATGTCATTGACATCACTATTTGAAGCTATTTGTGTTTAGGAAGAAGAATGTTCTTTTGGCATTTGTAAGTGTTCTTTTTTACATTTATTCTAATTAATAATTTTGATATGTGATGTTCTTTTTGATGTTGTACATGTAACGAACATGACAATAGTATGATCTTTATTTTTTAAAATAATTTTGGTAGAATAATATAAATTATATATTACTAGTTTATATAAAACATAAGTAGCATGGGATAACCTAATGGTGTTGTCATCACGTTCAAAATTTTCCCTACAAAGGATTTCAACTTATCTTTAAAAACAAAGTTTATATAGAACAAGACAACAATATAAGAAGAATATTTAACCATTTTGTTCAAGATCATATGATTATATATATTTATAGGTTTATTAATAATAAAAAAGAATAATTTATTGATATAACAAAGAACATGTTGTTAGTTAAATCAAAACATGTCATCAATATAAAAAATAACATCTATCTTTTATTTTTAAAATGTGTTCTTTAAATAGATCTTGTATGCTCTTTCAGTATGTGTTCTTTTTTTAATATCATTATATGTTCTTTTCATTACTACCTAAATTCTTATTATTAATGGACCTTGAACATAAGTATTCTTTTATTTTTATTTTTTTTGGGCCCCTTTCGGGAATCCCGTGGTAAGATGAATTTTATCTGGGCTGCCCTCGCACAGGGTCACTCACCTAAAGACCCAACCCCCTTCCCCCACCCACAACAATATTGAAATATATGCTTCCACCAAGATTTGAACCTTGGTCTCCCATGTGGGAGGTAAGAGGCCATACCATTGGACCCAAGAGTACTTAGTATTTTATTTTTAATTGTATGTTCATCTACTAATGTGCTCTTTTTAAAAAAAAAAAAAAACCTAATTATGCTATAATAATAATAATAATAATAATAATAATAATAATAATAATAATAATGATTATTATTATTATTATTATTATTATTATTATTATTATTATTATTATTATATTATTTATATTATTATTATTATAAAATTATTATTATTATTATATTATTATTATTATCATTGAAAGTTGTGCATAATAATAAAATGATAGTAATAGTAATACTAGTAATGAAATACAAAGTAATAATAATATTAGTAATAATATGTTTTATAAAAGATAAGTTCATATCAGATCAGATCAGTTCAGATCAGATTAGATCAGAAACAATAAGTTCAGATCAGATCAGAAAATTTCAGGTGAACTAAACATAGCCTTATTAGTACAATTTTTTAGCTAAAAAATAGTACCATTTTTTTCCACGGGACCATTAATTTCTCTTAAAATAAAGTGAGTTGCTTTCAATTTTTTAAGGTTTTGTTTAATCTAATTCTGCTTGAACTTATCTTATGTGTTTGACCATATGTAATGCTAATTTATGGAGAAGACATATTCTTTAAAATCTTGTTAAGAAATAGATTTAAAAAATCATATTAGTATAAGTTCTTATAAGAAAAAACATACTTTAATGCATTTTTTTTATCTAAAAAATGCAATTTTATAAGGATAAAACCTAACACAATGAAGAAAATAAGAATAAGAAATGTCATTATCCATGTAGATGTATGTATTACTAAAGTATTGGGGTGGCAAATTGGCAATAACGTGTTAGTAACTTTCTACTTTTGGAATTTATAGCTTGCTTACCTACGTGATGACAACATCAAAAACCAAAACTACACTTTTTCGGTGACAACGAAGATCTCAGAATTTCAACCAAATTCTTCATATTGCCTTTCCATTAGATTGGGGGCATCATCATGTGAAATCCTTATCGTTTTGAATCTTCTTGCCGCTTTTTTTTAAACAATGAGCAATGCTCTTATATTTTTATTAGTGGAAACTGAATAATTAACAATATATTCTGGTCGTCCACAACTAGCTAATTCATATGGATTAAGGTTATATACAATATACGCTAAGCTTTATTAAATTAGTGTGAATGTAAGATCACGTCTTCGAAACTTCGGTGAAGTAATGATAATGAATATGGATTTGTTTGGCTGAAGTAAATGACAAACTATTGCTTTTTGAGCACAATTTTCAAGGCCGAGGCGTGTACTGTTCCACCTCCTTTATTGAATCCAAAATCGAAAACTTCAATATGGTTTTACCGTAATACTTATTCAAAGTCAAAAAGTTATGAAGTCAAAAACTTCAATGGTAGGTTATGCCATAATAAATTTTTTGGAGAGGACTATAAATGATATGTATGAAGTTTCATAAGAAGTATTTTAAAAAAAAATATTAATTGGTTATAAATGGTCGGTGCTTTAATGAGTATCCACCATTAAGAATAATCATGGATCCACCACTGCCTAGCTTCCCCTTCTCTATATGAGTTGCCTATAATACTGAAATTTTTTGGAGCCCAACCTAACTATAATACAATGTGATATTTAGCTAATGTTAAAATGATCGAGGCCATAGACGCTAGTGGAGAATATACTAGACCATTTGTAAGCGCAAGCAGAATGGAGGCTCTATTCTCAATTTGATATGTAAGAAGTAACTTTTCAAGCTTATCTAATGGTCAATTATATCTCTTCTTGTTTACTCATAGCATTTTAAAGAGATTTCAGCAAGCTTTTTTTTATTCCCTCATAAATTTACATATATATTTATTATCATTTCTATAATTTACTTTTGCCTAAAAGTGATCATGGGTCGGACTTTGACAAAAAAAATTGTCAATTTCGAGCCAAAACCTCGGCTAGACCTTATTTTTGTGACGAAACCCGCAATTTAGGGCCACATCAAAATCTAGTCAAAATTTTGGATTTGGGTTGTCCATGGCCAGCATTTTTTGTCCAAAAATTAAGTCTGGTCGAGTCGAAGTTGCGAGCTAAAATAACATGCCGCAAACCAGCTAATCTTCATATCAAATCAGCTCAATGTTGATCACCTCTACAGGCTCTACCTAATTAGAAATCCAAGGAAATCTTGCAAATGATGCACTTACAAAAGTGAGGAGGTGGGTTGGTAGTTGGCAGTCAGCATTATAAGACAAAACCCACCTTTTTGTGGATGGATTAACCGAGATAATCTAAGGCATCTTTGACCCACTAGAAAATTTAGATGAAACTTTTATATCCCTCCTAAAAAGGATGAAGAGACAACGATGCAACAATTGATCGGGCTTAATGGCTTTTATCCCTCCCATCTTTTTTAATATCAGTTGCATATAGGCTAAAGTTTGTCTTGTAAGATACCACCTACTTTTAAATTAAAATTAGGCAATGGTAAGCCCAATATTAAAAAGAAAATTAGCCCAATAGTGACTAGGTTAATTTCTTTCGTTGACTAGTTTAATCCATTTAGTAACTATGTCTACTTTTATAGTAAAATTAGACCGTCTCTTTTAATAATTTTTGTATAGGATATGCCCGAAATAATAATATTTTTCTTTTAGTCCTAATCGTTCGGAGATTTGATCGCTAGAATGATCATCAAATACTTAAGTAAAAAATGATTATCAATTTCTTATAGACAATCCCTCTCTCTCCAAACTACAAACCCTAAACCTAAAACTTTACCTCGTCGCGCTGCCCTAGGCTCGCCGGCGGCTGGCATCCAGGCCCGTCGCCGACGAGTCTAGCATCGTCGCTTCTAAGTAGGTTAGAATTAGTTTAGGTAGTCTTCCCCCTCCCCTGCAGTTTGTTGTTTCCCCACCCCGTATTTCGTTGCTCCGCCCACCTTTTCTCCCACCGCCGCCCTTGCTTCACCGTTCCCCTTCCCCTTCCCTGCTGTCTTTCCCCGTCCCTGGTTGTTCCCCTTCCCCGTTCCCCGTTCCCCTTCCCCCGTTCCTGCGTCGGGTTAGGTCACCCCTGTTTGGTTTTTAAGTTGGTTTGGTGTGTTCCTGTTTAGGTTGTACGTTCCTCCCAACCCCCTTCCCGTTTCATCCTTTTGTCGGTTTGTTCGTGTCCCCTTTCCAGTTCGTTTGGTTTTGGTTGGTTCGAGTCTCCGTGGGTTGCGTGTGGATCAGCTCCCCTCCTCGCTGATGTTTGTTGGTTCGACGTCCATGGTCCTAGTCCTAGTCCCCGTCCCCGTCCTCGCATCGGTTAGTGTAGTGGTGGTTTTGGGCTTCCCCTCCCCGTAGTTCTTTCGGGCTCCCTTTTCCCTCCCCCCTCGTTAGTGACGGGCTCCCCATTCCACTTCCCCCTGTTAGTGTTAGTGTCGGGCTCCCTTTCCCCCAGGTTGTTGGGTTCTCCAACTAGTTTTGTTGGAGGTCAGTATGTCTAGTTTGTTATTAAAATGCGCGTTTAATCTCCAAATAAAAGGAGTGCGTTGTGCTCGAGTTGTTAAAGTTGTTGTCGGTGGTTGGTTGTGGCCATCAACAAGTATTAGTCAGTTGGGTCAAGAATTTAGGGGTGTGCACCGGTCCAAGACCGGACCGGACCGGAATCGGGTGGACCGGAATCCGGGGTTTTCCTGGATCGGGACCGGACTGGAAAAATTCCGGTCCGGTCCGATCCTGGACCTCTTGGACCGGAATTTTTTTTTTTTTAAAAAAAAATCTTTTTTATTTTATTTAAATATATTTATAAATTATATACATTACAAATTAATAATTTTAATGTCAATAATCCTAAAAGAATAAATAGTAGGTTTTTAAGTTTCTAACTTTCTACCATTTAATTTTTTTTTTTTACTAAAATTAATAGAAATTCCGGTCCAACCGGTCCGGACCGGAATTTTCCGGGTTTGGACCGGAATCCTGATTTTCGGCGGACCGGGGACCGGACCCGGTCCGGTCCAAATTCCGGTCCGGACCGGTTTGTGCACACCCCTAGTCAAGATTGGTGGTTCAAAGTAGTAACAGTCGAGTATGTCGGCTCATGAAGATCGTGAGCAAGGACGAGGTGATGATAGACTTCCACGGTCGGGACGTATGTTTTCCGGTTTTGACAACCGGAGGTGTGTTGGAGGTCTAAACTTGTTTGGCTCTCCTTTTAGCTTGGCATTGATCTTAATAGTCTTTGTCTTGAAAACTTCAAATCTGCAAGAGGTACCCCAGTTACATCTAGGGGTTTACAACACTCCCACTCATCAGCGTTTCTCCTACATCATGGAGAAACCTGCAATACTCTCGATGGAGAGTAGTGAGTCACAATGGAACGTGACTCCTCAAATGGTCATGAGCTCAGAATCCCAAGTGATGACAGATCGTGGGATTGCTCATACAGCGAGACGTTGTGCTCGCCGTTGGTTGTTCGTTGTCCGGATCGTGATCGTCAACCGCTTCTTCTACCACTTTCATAAGCCATCCGAGGTTTGCATCCACCATCATCGACACTGACCAGCGACGCGCCCCTTTCTACACGCCTTTGTATCTTTTTAATTTATCTCTGTATTAGGTGGAATGTACAAGCTCCTGAAGCTCCTTTAGGTTTATTTGGTTGTTTTAGTTCGAGTTGTATTAGCATTGGGCTGTACTCCTCTTTTAATTAATGTATGATTTAAAAAAATTCTAATAGACAATCAAATATGTTAACTATTATAATCTTAAATCATTTTGGTCTATTAAAATTGGGAAATTTACCTGATTAAATAGATTCAAGTTTCACAGAAAGAAGAAAAAAAAAAACAAGTACACCTAATTTTTTTGGGGATTCTAATGCATAGATCATTGTTGAGTGGAAATTAGGATGCTCTCACTACCGACTTTGGCTTTTTCTGCTGGAAATGTCACTTGTCTTCTTGAAAATTCATGTGTTGGAGATGCACTTTTTGGCTGTCCGAATAATTGATGTCGAGTGGAGTAGCTTTTCACCAACCCACATTGACTATATTGATGGATGAGGTTCCGATTTAGTATGTTCTAGACAAGAAGTTAAGAAATCCGTTCTTCACAAATCGTATACCAATGAGTTCTTTATTTCTTATTTGCTCTTTTTAAGAATACATTGTTCAGCAATTTAGATTCCACTAGGCTCTGTATTGTTCAAGTTCAAGTTGGAAAATGCTACAAATGAGAGGAAAACTACCCCAATAAATGATATCCTCAAAACTCAAACCCAAGATCTCCACTTGTGTTGTTACAACTCCTTCAAAACTGATATTATCCTTTTGTTATTTTATAACTTTGTACGTTTTTCCGATGTCAGGGAAAAAAAAAAGAGTCAAACCAAACAACACAACAACCCAACCCGAACTCTACCCCATAATTAGTTACTTGGCTTAAAATTTTGTCCTATTTAATATAAAGAATCAACCTAATTAACCTACAGTCAATTGGTCTGAATTAAGGATGTAATTTTAAGAATAAGACGAGAGGAAAAGATAGTGCTAGCACCGGACTTTCTGATACATTGAATTTAAAGCTTGAAATCATTTGCTATCAGCTACAGGGAATCCAAAGATTTCGGAGCAACAAACAAATCGAATTTCTGTTGTCACGGCACCATGTGAGAAAACTAATTCAACTACAAGTTTGTATTTTGACGGATCTTCAGGTGAACTTAATGAAACTTAAAAACATGTTTTTTGTGGGTGAAAAGAAAAGTGCCGGTGCTAGACTCAACTAACCTTGTAGGCAGTATACCCTCACCAGATAGTAGTAGCAATCTAATAAACACTTGCAAATCCTCACTGCTGATACTGCAGTTAGCGCTAACAATAGTGAGGATTTATTCTGAAGACCGCGCTATCAGAATAAATCCTCACTACTCACCGGATTATACAATCTGATGATTGTTCACTTGAGAAAGGCATCGGAATTTGGGTGTTACATGATCAAATAATTACACATGAAAATTCAAACCAAAGATAAAGAAATGACCCAGAATACAGTGTGGCTTTCTAGTTCGGCTTACCAAACTCTCCAGTTTTCCTAGCTCCTCCACCAATCAAGACACTGATGGTATCCCAACATGGGAGTATGGCTTAAGTTGACTAAGGCTTTGGACAACCTAACTAAAACTCCCCCAATCTTAACAGTCTTATACCCAATCTCCATTCTACATTGTTGCCTTTCTCATACTGGAATTTACAGTTAAGGTACTATGGTAAACTCCAAGTTTCTAGCTGTAGTATAGCACAGTTATAAACTTCAGATCCCTTGTAATATAGAAACGTTTTAACTTTCTAAGCTTACATTATGCAATCTACTTAAGATGCATTTTTTTCACCTGAATTTTGCTGCATTAATCTAAACCTATCTCAACTTATCGAATTTTATTTTAACTTTCCTAGAACTTTATTATTTAAAGGTGAAGAAAACATAATAACATATTTTGTGAAGCTCTAGCATTATTAAAAAGGTGGAGCCCTATTATAGAGTGTAATTGTGAAGACTGGCTGAATCAAGCTTTAGAAGTTAGGACACCACAATAGCGCGTAGTTCAAAATAGGCCCAACAAAAAAGCCCTTGACATGAAAGATTATACTCCCTCTTTCTAGAAATGAACTTGTTTCTTCTAAGAAGGTAAAATGAAGCACGACCCTGACGGCCCGTTTGGTTAGTGGTTATAAATAGTGGTAATGGTAATGAAATTTAGTGTAGATTTGTAAAGATTTTCACATGTCCATGACCATGGGAATGAAACTTTATCACAAAACATGGGTTTCTCTTTATAAATTTTCATTACCACCCAATACCACCTTCCCAAGTGGTAATGGATGGTAATGAGATTTTAGGAAGAAAATGGATATCTTGTGATGAGGTAGCATTACCATTGGTAATGACATTGGATTTCTAGTATAAATTTACACTATAATGCATTACCATTCCCACCATTTATAACCTCTTACCAAACGGGCCGTGAGGGGTATAAAGGAAATCCCATCAAAGTGTGCTTGGTACGATTCGACCTCAGGCTGCACGATTGGAAGTCGGGAAGCTAGGCAAACTGCCCTAAGCTCCTTTTTCCCTCTATCTCAAAAAGATTCTCAATAAAACTGGACAAAAGGGACCAAAATATATATTATAGAAATTGCATAGACGATACGGATATAATTCAACTGTTGGTCCAACTATAATTGGACTATAAGACCGATTGAAACTCTGGAAGACTACCATAAAAAAAAAAAAACTCTGGAAGACTAAAAGTGGCAGAGCCGTAAGCTTCAAATTTATTTCAAACATTTGGTATGCCTGCAACGAAGTTTATCTACAGAGAATATGGTGAACTATATCAGCAAATTTAACAGGAATAGGGCTAAGACTCCAATTTTATCAGAAGAGTATATAAACTAAGCAAAACCTTCTAATAAAAACTTCATAGATCACAATAAAGTTTTACTGAAACTTGTGTTAAGCTTTTGTAACAATTGATATTACATAGTAGACTGTAGATATAACACTCAAAGCAAAAAGACTGATCTGAAGACCAACTAGTTGCAGCTCCTACCTAGTTCTGTTTACTGTATACAGTATGTCAGTAGTTGAGCCTATCTATTCATTACTCTGATAATGTGTTTGGTACAGCATCATATTTTGAGGTAATGACAACAATAATCTGTGCATAGTTTACATGGAACGGTAATCGAATTTTTCTATAGAGGGCCATGACCAACTCCTAGTCTCCTAAGTCCTCAGGCTATCAGCTAATCATCAGCACGACAGAACCTATATAAGGTACAACATCTCACAACATTGGCCCTAAAGTCCTAAACTACAAATGACACATGTATGTATATTAATGTTATTATTCTGTGTCCCAAAACCAACCTAGCTTGGTCCCATCCAAGATAAAACTTCAACCACCAACCGCAATTCGTCCATGATTATGAGAATCAGGATAATTAGATAACAGGGCCATCTAATAAGGTGTGAAAGTGTTTTGGGTCCCCCAAAGTAGACTGAAAATCTTAACAGTTTAAACAGCAGAGCCAAACTCTTTTCTCTACCATCTCACAATGTCTGCTTAGTGTTCATTATGTTATGTATCTACTAAAACTTTGTGTACTTGCACATTTTTGTCAAGCCAACTATCAGGATTGGCACAAGGCCACCAACTCTTTTGAGACGGCTTTGTTAGATGACTACATGCATATGTTTGACATTTTTGACTGATAGATATAGGATGATGATGAATATATTCCGTATTATTTAGAACAAGGGCATATATTGCGATAAATATAATTATCAAATTTACAACTTATGAATTCATTCTCTTTGTTTCTAGCTACAATGTGAATTATTCTACTCTGGATTGTAATAATGGGATAGGCAACTTCTTTTCGAAACTAATTGTTCAAATTCATTTCAAAATATATGTGAAAGAGTAATTAATTTGGGAATGCTTATTAAAGTGGAGTGAGATAGAAAAAGAAGGGAATTTTTGCTTTTCAAACGAGGCGAGAGATAGAGAGGATCTATGTGCCATGTTGCATTTGATCTAGAAGTTCCAAAATAGCAAGTATTACATTTATGTTGAAAAAGTAAGTACTACTTACTAATTTCTTCCTTGCTCTAACAAGATAAAATCCTTGATTTAGGTAAGGGATATCCTTTAACTCAAAAATAGTTGGAGATACAAGTATCACCAACGGCCAACAGCAGGGAGGACTACAGCCTACAGGGATCAGAAGAATACAGGTAGTACAAAAATCGAGAAAGATGATCCTTAGAATTTAAGATATTAGTCATGGCACACACTTAAAGAACTCATAATGCAGTTTCATTGGTATTGAGAATTGAGACAATATGGGTGGAAAACTATGGTCTAATAACAACCAGACAGATTGAGCTATCTGATTAATTTAGCCCATCTTCAAACAAAATTCCACTAAAGCCTAAACTCATCTTTGTCTCATAAGCTCTAGGAAGACAAGTACAGTTATGTAAATCTACCAAGTATCTAGTAGCGTAATTAGTCTAAAAACATACTTCACATTTTCCTTTTTCTTATAAAAGGAGGGCACAAGAGGTGGGGCAGTTTACACTTTACAGTCGCAACTCGCAATGCACCTTCTAACAGCATACCAATCAGGCAATCACCAAGCAATTATATTTCTTCAAACTGATGAGACATAAAATATATGAAAGACAACACTCAGTTTTTAACTCAGGCATTCTCTTATAAGTTATAAATGCATCATTAGATGTTTCAGGGGTAAAAGAAATTTGATATAATGGTACCTGCTTGGACACAACAGCAAGGGATCAAAATATATTCCAGACTGCACCTAGGCAGCACTTTTCCCTTCACATAAATCACAGATATTATATCCAAGGCCTTCACAATAAGGACATTTTGCTCCTTCTTCCACCCAATCCAAAAACTGCTGTCATATTTTTGAACATTAGATCTAAAATAATTATAATTAATTAATTATAATAATAATGGATTAAAAAAAATGAAATTCCAAACAAACCTGTTCTTCAATATTTGGATCCCCAGTTCCATCACACTCTGCAGCAATAAGGTTACTAGTTTCAGCTAAAAAAAATTAGTAACAAGCAGAGCTTCGTATTTCGATCACAAAACTATAATGAGAAGTTTTGCTGCATGCATTTTTTCTTGCAAGTTAAGCAGACAGCAACAGTCCCACATCTTCATATCTAGCCTCTAATTAGGCTCACTGGGATTGTACAGCTTGTGCTAACTAAGAAAAAAGCTCAGAAGTCAGAACTCATCTACTAATTGAGTAATTGTCATCCAGTAAATGACTCCTACAGGAGGAAACATATTCCAACTTCTGTCATTCAACGATTCTCAAAATTGTTAGGAAGAAGATTTAGCACCAGAAAATTTTAGACATCCAACTCTAGGGCCTGTTATCTGAAAAGAAAATATATTGCTAATGAACTTATAAAATCTACTTACCCATGCACAGTAGACGACCCTCTCCTCGACAAAGAAGGCATTTTGGAGCAGAAGATTGAGCCTTGACACCACTTCCCAATTTATCATTTCCTCTATTTAGCCTTGAAGGCTCCTCCCACCGATTCTCACCAAGAAGAAATACTCGGTTCTCGGGTACTTCAACATCAGCTGGTCCTTTCTTCACAACTGTCTGCTGAGCTTCCTTCACATTAGTAAGAACTCCATTTCCTTCACCCTTTCACCAAAGATAACAAGTAGATTCAGTTGATTGCATTGTGTAAAATGTTAAAAACTCGAACTCAACATGTACACAAACACCAGAAAAAACTTGAAGAAAACCCTTTATTTAATCACTAATGAAGCAGAAAAGAATTGCAAACTCTATAGTCTCTAGTTGAAAAATAGGGAGCCACAAAGTTAAAATGTATAATTAGGGCAACAATACATAGAAGATAATGTTGAATTCTTATTATTTACTACACTTCAATAAGGAATCAAAGCACCCGCACAGCCCACAGGCACACACTTTTAGTATAAACAATGTATCATTCTTCAAATAAGCAGCATGAAACGAGTGATCAGCTGACAAATATGGCATATCTCAGAACATAATCTAAATGCAGAAGCAACATGCTATAAGAAAGCAAAGCATTGATCATTCATAATAAAACACGCACTTTCAGGATATCAGCATTCACTGATGAATTAGATGGTTTAGAACTCTGAATTTGCTGAGACGCGTACAATTGTTCAAGAAGCTCAGGAGTCATCATTCCATCTTCGCGAATGCCTATTGAGGCCTGTCAATCCAAAATCAACACAATATAAGCATCAAAAAAATTCTCCAAGCAAAACCAAACATCATCTAGAAAGTTCTTTAATGTTTTTGGCACAAAAGTGGATAAAATAGATGAAGCAACATACTTGCCAAGTTTTAACAGCTCTTTCAGTACCACTAGAGAAGCTACAAAACTCCATATCCTCCTCTCCAGAATAAAATCCTAAATTCATCAATGCTTCCTGCCATATTTATACAAGTTTTATTATAGCCAAAATCTAACAAATTATACTTCAAAATAGAGGAATTCAAATCAAATTTAGGCTACAGAGAGAGAAAAAAACCTGCAAAACGCGAACTTCTTCTCCTTCAGCTCCCATTCTCAAACTCGAACTCGAAGTTACATTTCGTAACGGCTCTTTTTTCTCCTCCTCGAATTCCGCAGAATTGACAGAAGGAATTTCATCAACAGAATCCAAACTCGTTAAATCCGACTCTGAATTCGAATTCATGTCAGAAAACTCGAGAATCTGATTAGAACTCTTAGCTTCCAAAAGCGCCGCCATTTTTGTGAGCGTCACCTCGAAATCGGCGGAATTGCTGCTACTTTCACGAAGGCTGACTAATTCCGATTGTAAATGTTGAATTTGAAGTGATAATTCGGAGATTTGGCGTAATAGAGATTGTCGTTCGGTGTTCCAGCGAGCTTCTTCGCGAAGCCATCGTTGTTCTTCTCGTAGCCATCTCTGCTCTTCGCGAAGCCATCGTTGTTCTTCTGTTTCGTGAAAATCGTCATTGTTAGGTTTTGATGATGCTTGACATGCGCATAATCTGCGACGATGATGAGGAGGAGAGAGACTGGGAATTCTACAACTAATGCGAAACTTTGTGTGATTATTAGTATGATTGTGGAAGTAAGAATGACTGGTAATGGTGTAGAAGTTGCTAGATATTATTACCGCCATTTCCTACTACGCCATAAACGAGTGAGCGCGGAGTCTGGAGTATCTAAAAGATAAAAAAAATCTCTCTTGCATTTTGCAACTTGTCTACAATATCTTTTGTCAAATTTTTTTTTTTAATAAGGAAATAAATAACTAGGGTGGATTCCAAGAATTGGGCCACGCTAAAGCATATGTGAGGATGATTACAGCAAAAGAGAAATCATGAACATCAAACCAATAAGTAATGTTAGTCGTCGTGTGGCCGCGATGAGCCATCCAATCCGCAGCGGCATTAGTCTCCCGAAACGCATGACGAATGTGGACATCTTCAAATTGCTACAAATCTTCACCTGCATCTATAATAATAGCGTTAATAGTCCAAGGAATCTTCCAAATATTTCTAATAGAGCTGATAACAACCAGATTGTCACCCTCAATAATAAAATTACTAATTCCCAAGGAAATAGCCCCTCTAATACCTTCTCTTAAGCCCTTAGATTCAGCAACAAGAATAGAAATCGACGAATCTAAAGCACCAGCACCACATAATAAAACTTTCCCTTCTTAATAACGAATAACAAACCCAAAAGAGGCTTGACCATTTGGAAGTTTAGAACCATCAAAATTAACTTTATAATAATTGAAAGGAGGAGGGCACCAACTAACCTGATCCCGATTCTTAGACTTACCAGAAGAAACACCACTCTTTTGAATAGACTGTAGAGAAAACTGAGCATCATTTTCATCAACTGTGGCTCCATGAATCCTAATCTTATGCACATAAGCTCTAATCATCGCACTAACTTTAACTAGAGAACAATTTTCCTAACGAAAAATCACCCCATTGCGGTTATACCATATAAACCACCAAGTTATAGCAAAAATCTCAATTTGAGAGATCGAGAAACAAGATTTCAAATTTAACATATGATCTACAAAGGACAAGTCGTTCACAATAACAGGAGGAGCACTCCAGTTCATATGGCTATTGAGATCCTCAAACACATATAACAAAAGGACAACTAGAAAATAGATTGCGAGGAATGCTCAGAGTGATAATTACAAAAGACACACTCCATAGGAAGAAAAACATGGCTTAATTCCAACCTTTTTTTTGTAGGAAGACCATTTTGGCAAATTTTCCAAATAAAAAATTTAATTTTGGGGGGAACTTTCAATTTCCAAATCCAATAAAAAATTGTAGGCTCTGACGGTTGCGAGTTTGGACCTTGAATAAGCTCAACACCTGACTTAATATTCCATCATGGGAGAGGCCCCAAAACATATTGTCATAAAGTTGATTGCTAGGAATAAAAAAACTAGTTACTAAATTAGATATATCTAGAGGGATAAACTGCATAAGAAGAGATTTATCCCATTGATGATCCTGATTGATGAAGTAACTAACTTTCATACTTTCAAATCCACTAACAATAAGGCATATATCCACAATGGGATAGCTAAAAACCCAATTATCATACCAAAAGGAAATGTTCTCACCATTTCCACATTCCATCTTAACCCCTTCTTAGAAGAACTTCTTAACCCCATTAGCTTTCTCCATTGCCAGGAAACATTAGCTTTGACTTTATAAGAAAATAAATCGTCATCCTTTAAATACTTATTTCTTAACTAAATTAACTCATAAATTGTCAGGAGAATCTAAAATCTTCCAAAGAAGCTTAAACTAAAGGGCAATATTATTAGTCTTAGCTTTCCTAAGACCCAAACCTCCAAATTTTTGGGTTTACAGATCTTATCCCACCTAATCAAATTCAGAGATTTAGCATCTGTGGCTTTATTCCAAAAGAAATTTCTATAACATTTATCAAGGGAAGAAAGAACTATAGGGGGCAAAGAAAATTTTTGCATTTGATAATTGGCTTTCGTTGCTAGATTAGATTGGATAAGAATGGTCCTACCTGCTTGAGATAACGAGTTAGCTTTCCATTTGGTCAACTGAGAATACACTTTTTCTTGAATTTCAGCAAACGTAGCATTTGTTACTTTGGTATCAAATTTTATGGCAGCGTGTGTTAGTCCAAACTCCAGCTTTACATGGCGTTCAATCATGTCTGCAAGGGAACTGATGAAGAAAGGGGCTCGAAAGGTTGTGGGGAGTGGAACGTTGATTGATTTATTGGAGGACCCAAGGGTTCCAAATTTGTCGAAGTTTAGAGTCATCTCTAGTGTTGCAGATGGTGATGATGGACCCAAGCAGGTAAGTGAGCTGATTATGGATGGTAGATGGAATAAAAATTTATTGAACAACCTCTTTACTCAATGGGAGGTTAGTGAAATAACGAAAATTCACATCTCTTTATATGATGGCATGGATTGTTGGACTTGGCATTTCTCTAAAGATGGAAATTATAGTGTGAAGAGTGCTTACTATGTGGGGCTAGAAGAGAAAAAAAGAAGAGATTGGATCATCCAACACTGCTGCAGTTTCGAGTGTTTGGCATAATTTATGGAAAGCTAAGGTTCCACCAAAAATAAAAAATTTGGGTGGAAAGCTCTCCATAATGGGCTGCCTGTGAGAAGTAACCTCAATCATAGAGGGCTGACAGTGGATGAATTATTCCCAGTTTGTGGTGCAGCAAACGAAACAATTATGCATCTGCTAGTTAGGTGCGAAGATGCAAGCATGACTTGGTGTAGGAATATATAGATGCAAATAGCTGAATTTCAGGAAACATTTTCCTAACATCTATCATAGGATCGCAAACATAATCAAACATATGAATCATTCAATAGAAACTAAATATCAAACCTTTGTAGCGTGATTTCCCTGTTGTATGCAAGTTTTGAAGATCCGAGAGCCCCAAGTATTGCTCCTCTAATCAGTCCACGAGCACCAGTTGAACACCAACGTTTGCTAGAACGAAAGAGAAGAAATCTCTTGCTTTTAGGAGGTATAGGCGCCGGTTAGGGAGAATAGTTTAGGGTTTCACTTTCTCTATCTTGTGAAAAGAAATTGATTAATGAATTGATCACCTAAACCCTAATATTATATCCTATATATAATAGAAGAGTCATAGGCTAGTTAGGAGAACTAATTCTCCTCATATTCCCCTTTGGACCGGCCAAACCCTAATCCTAAATGGATTTGGATTGCTTTGTCCAACTTGTGCTACAATGTCTGACCTCATAGGATTAATCTAATTTAGTTATAGGCCCAATCAATATTGTCCTATTAATCATATTTATTCTCTAGCAAGAAAATACGATTAGTAAAATAATTAACTTTATTATCTTTATAATATAAATCCTATTTATATTTTGTAATTGCCGGGATGTCTAAGGACATATTCCTTCAATCTCCCACTTGTCCGAAGACAAGAGCGCAATGTTAAATTCCTTAAATCACTTAATGCCAAATTTGATAACACCGTGTTATTCTCAAATTTATGTTCCTTGATCTCCGAGTTCGAACTGCTCAAATAAGGATTAACTCTTTAATCTTATTCCGCATGGCCATGCAATTTTCCAGTTCTCGCTCATCAAGAGGCCCAGACACCATTCCTATTTAATAGGAGGACTTATCCACTCTTGTATGACCATAACTCCCACTCAATTCTTAGCCCACCTGATCACTGCCTTTATAACCTCCTTTTACGGCGCAGCATTTAACAGTGTCAAAGTTAACTAATTATATTGTGGTTATTAAGACATACTCATGTCTAAGGAATCCACTAAATATAGTAGTTTGATTCTACTTTTAGAATCTGATTAGGTCAAGTCTCAATGTATCAACTATACATCCATATATTCAATTAGACATCTCTATGACTCCATAACCCATGGAATTGCGCTATCAATTAATTATATAATAGTCTTTTTAATAAATCACTTATGTCCAATTTATTGATTTAGACTAGGAACTTTGAATAAATTGTGATTTCAGTTCACTTTATAGGGTTCCATTATCAAAACGTTTTCGATAATCCTATTTGAAAACACAAATTATTTGGACATTTTATTTAATACTAAACCAAGCGATTAAATAAGAAACGAATTTTTATTGATAAACATTCAAAGCATCATAAATGTCTTTACAGTTGTAAACATGAAGTAAACAACCTATAGACCTACATAGACCTAGTATGACACTCATGCTTAGGTTGAGCAAGCGGTTTAGTCAGAGGATCTGCTATATTATCCTCAGTATGAACCTTGCTTACATTTGTGTATCCAGTAACAACTAACAACTAACTCCTCATCTCCACCATATACCAAAAAAAATTATCCTTAGTCCTTCACAAGTACTTAAGGATGTTTTTCGCTGCAATCCAGTGCGCATCTCCTGAATTTGACTAGTATCTGCTGCATATACTCAAAGTATATGCAACATCCGGTCGAGTGCATATCATGGCATACATAATGAATCCTACTGCAGAAGCGTAGGGAACATTACTCATACGCTTGACCTCATTAGGACTTGAAGGACACTGAATCTTGCCAAGTGTTATGCCATGTTGCCTGGGAATGAAACCTCTCTTGGAGTTTTCCAGCTTGAACCTTGCAAGAACCTTATCAATATAAGTCTCTTGACTAAGTCCAATAAGTCTTTTCGACCTATCTCTATAGATCTTTATTCTCAATATGTACTCAGCCTCTCCTAGGTCTTTCATAGAGAAATAATTTTTAAGCCATTCCTTGATTGACTCAAGCATGGTCTTATCATTTCCTATGAGAAGTATGTCATCCACATACAAGACCAAAAAAGTAATACTACTCCCACTTAACTTCTTGTATATCAAGATTCATCTTCATTTATGATAAACCAAATTTCTTGACTGCCTCATCAAATTTGAGGTTCCAACTCCTTGATGCTTGCTTTATTCCATAAATGGACTTCTTAAGCTTGCATACCCTCCCTGGATTTTCTAGATCTTCAAAACCTTGAGGTTATGTCATGTACACATATTCTTTCAAGAACCCATTCAAGAAAGCGGTTTTGACATCCATCTGTCATATTTCATAGTCATGAAAGGCAGCAATTGCACGGATTATCCTAATGGACTTCGGCATGGCTACTGGTGAGAAGGTTTCATCATAGTCAATACCATGAATTTGTTTAAAACCTTTCGCCACCAACCTTGCTTTGAAAACACTAATGTTTCCATCCTTGTCTGTTTTCAACTTGAAAATCCATTTGCATCCAATGGGTTTTACCCCATCAGGCAAATCAACCAAGTCCCATACTTGATTTTCAGACATGGAATCCATTTCAGATTTCATGGCCTCAAGCCATCTTTCGGAGTCTTGACTATCCAAAGCATCTTTCTAGCTAGTAGGCTCTTCTGATTCTAAAATCGTTATTTCAGAACTTTCAGTCAAAAGGAAATCAATATATCTCTTTGACGGAATGATGGTCCTACTAGACCTACTTTGGGGAACAACAGAAGAAGTTTCTACCTCACTAGGTTGAGTGACTTCGCATGGAGTATCTCCAAGAGGGACGGTAGGAGGTACGTGAATTGAATGCACCACCTCTTGAACATTTTCATGTCGAGCCACCTCTGATGAGGTGTTAACCTCATCCATTTGTTGCTCATCTCGAACTTCTTCGAGATATACATTCCTCCCACTTGTTTTTCTGGAAATAAACCCCTTTTCCAGAAAGACACCATTACGAGCAACAAACACTTTGTTTTCGCTTTGGTTGTAGAAGTAGTATCCCTTAGGCCCTGTTCTTTTGAACTTATTTTCGCTGAACTGAACTGAACTTATTTTATTTTTGCTGAACTGAACTTATTTTTGCTGAACTGAACTTATTTTTACTTATTTTTGCTAAACTGAACTTATTTTTACTTATTTTTGCTGAACTGAACTTATTTTTGCTAAATAATAAATAATAAATAATAAATAATAAATAATAAATAATAAATAATAAATAATAAATAATAATAATAATTATAAATAATAAATAACAATAATAATAATAAATAATAATAAATAATAATAATAAATAATAATAATAATAATAATAAATAATAAAAAATAATAATGATAAATATTAAAAATTAATAATAAATAATAATAATAAAAAATAATAAATAATAAATAATAATAATAATAATAAATAATAAATAATAAATAATAAATAATAAATAATAAATAATAAATAATAAATAATAATTAATAATAATAATAATAATAATAAATAATAATTAATAATAAATTATAATAAATAATAATAATAATAATAAATACTAATAATAATAATAAATAATAATAAATAATAAATAATAAATAATAATAATAATAATAATAATAAATAAATAAATAATAATAAATAATAATATAATAATATATAATAATAAATAATTAAAATAATAAATAATAATAAATAATAATAATACATAATAAAAATAATAAATAATAAATAATAAATAATAAATAATAAATAATAAATAATAAATAATAAATAATAAATAATAAATAATAAATAATAAATAATAAATAATAAATAATAAATAATAAATAATAAATAATAAATAATAAATAATAAATAATAAATAATAAATAATAAATAATAAATATTAAATAATAAATAATAAATAATAAATAATAAATAATAAATAATAAATAATAAATAATAAATAATAAATAATAAATAATAAATAATAAATAATAAATAATAAATAATAAATAATAAATAATAAATAATAAATAATAAATAATAAATAATAAATAATAAATAATAAATAATAAATAATAAATAATAAATAATAATAATAATAAATAATATTTATTAAATAATGAATAATAAATAAATAAATAATATATAATATATAATAAATAATAATAATTATAATTATTATAAATAATAAGTAATAAATAATAAAATAAATACTAATAATAAATAATAAAAAAATAAAAAAAATAATAAATAATAAATAATAAATAAAAACAAAAATAAAAATAAAAATAATAATAATAAGTAATAATTACTGAATAATAAATAATAAAAATATTAAAATAAAAAAAATAACAAATTCATCGTTATTATAATTATAATATTAATAATAATAACAATATTAATAGTAATATTGAAGACAACATTAATAGTAATACTGAACTTATTTTTGCTGAACTGAACTTATTTTTATTTATTTTTGCTGAAGTGAACTTATTTTACTTATTTTTGCTGAACTGAACTTATTTTTACTTATTTTTGCTGAACTGAACTTATTTTTACTTATTTTTGCTGAAAATAAGTCCAAAAGAACTGGGCCTTAGTCTCTTTTGGGTAACCCACAAAAAGACATCTATCGGATTTGGGTGAAAGCTTATAAGAAAGTAAACGTTTTACATAAGCTTCACAACCCCATATCCTTAGAAAAGACAATTTTGGAACGTTTCCAATCCACATTTCATACGGAGTCTTTTCCACTACTTTGGATGGTGCTCTGTTAAGCGTGAATGCTGCTGTTTCAAGCGCAAATCCCTATAATATAATATGAAGATCAGCAAGACTCATCATGGATCGAACCATATCAATTAGAGTTCAATTCCTTCTTTCAGAAACGTCATTTAACTGTGGTGTTTCTGGTGGAATCCATTGTGAAAGTATTCCACAATCCTTCAAATGATCACCAAATTCTTGAGAAATATTCATCACCACGATCGGATCGTAATGCCTTAATCTTCTTACCAAGTTGGTTTTGTACTTCATTCTCGAATTCCTTAAATTTTTTAAAGGATTCCGACTTATGCCGCATGAGGCAAACATATCCAAATCTGCTCACATCATCGGTAAAAGTAATGAAGTAACTGTACACTCCCCTAGACAACGTACTCATAGGTCCACACACATCCGTATGTATGAGGGCTAAAAGGTCATTGGCCCTTTCACTTGAACCTATGAAAGGAGACTTTGTCATTTTCCTCATCAAGCAAAACTCACAAGTATCAAATGATTCGAAATCAAATGATTTGATAATTCCATCTTTATGAAGTTTCTCAATGCGCTTTGAGCTTATGTGGCCTAATCGACAATGCCATAGGTATGTAGGGTTTGAATCATTTGCTTTATGTTTCTTGTTGTCTATGTTATAGATGTGGGTTTCTAAGTCTAGCACATATAAACCATTTGATAACTTAGCGGAGACATAGAACATATCATTCAAATACGCTAAACAACAATTGTTCTTTATTGCAAATGAATAACCTTCGGAATCCAAAACAGGAATCGAAATAATGTTCTTTGTGATAGCAGGAACATATAATAAAAATTATTAAGTTATAAAACTAATCATGAAGGTAAAAGTAGACTATATACTCCCACTGCCAATGTAGCAACTCGTGCTCCATTGCCAACGCGAAGATCTACTTCTCCCTTTCCCAATGTTTTACTTCTTTTGAGGCCTTGCATATTACAAATAATGTGCGAACCACAAGCAGTATCAAATACACAAGAAGTAGAAGTTGCTAAGTTAACTTCTATAACATACATATCTGAACTAGAAACTCCTTTCTTTTGATCCTTCAGATACTTGGGGCAACTACTTTTCCAATGACCAACCTTGTTACAAGTGTAACAATAGTGCTCATCAGCAACTTTTGGTTTTGGTGTAATCTTTTGCTTTTCAGAAGTTTTAGACTTGGCAACTTGTTTGCTTTCGTCCTTCTTAATAGCAATCCCAATCCTATTGAGCGATTGCCCTTTACTAACCATAAGAACATCCTCATATTCTTTTCTAGGCTGGTTAGGGATGTTTCGCTCAGTCTGAGTTAGCCTTTCATGCATCTCTTGCATCGTTGCTTCCTCTCCTTGCATGTGAAAGTCTTTGAACTTGTGAGTTCTGAGAACGATTCCCATATCCCTTTCACTTGCAATGAAACGTTCAACATTCAATTTGTCTTTCGAGAAGACGGAGCGCAAATTACAAGTAGAATTGTTGGTGTAGATATTGTTGTTACTAGACATAAATACTACAACAAATAATAACGCAAGATTCAATCAATGTTTATCAAGAAAGCAATAATAAAACAAATTTTAATTACTACTACCCTTTATTCAAAAAATGTCCCCAATTGAATAAAAAAATAACCAAGATCCCCTCCCACTACAATCAAACGGACTTTGGCCCTGCCTTCAATTTATAGTAGTTGAGGTAAGTAAACACTTTACTAATTATAACTAATTATAATTCTTGGTAGACAGGTTAACAACTCTTTGTTTGCTCCTATCTCTTAGCTTCAAAACCCAAAACTTTGTCTTTTGATGATTTTGTTGAGTTAAACCAAACATTAACATGTAGTAAGTTCCAAATACCTACCTGACTATCCCCGGAACTATGAGCAACACCCTGCTTTGGTAGAACCTATTACTCATGATCTAAGGCTTTATAGGTGTTGTTTGGAAAAGCAATGAAACTCAATATTACTTTTGGGGACCTAGTTTACTAATATGGTTAATTAATAGTGAACACATGAATCAATTAACCACATACAAACTTAGAAGCAAGTATTTAAACAAAATAAATGCAAGAAATTAATAAAAGCAATAGCTAAAATGATCTAATATTGCCCCTAAAATTAGGAAATAAAATAACTAATCTTCATGAATCTTCCCTTGAATCTCCATGGATCACCATCCTTGAAACTCCTTGGATCCTCATGCTTGATTACATAATTTGAATTAAATAAATAACGAGAATATAAAGGTACAAAAATACAAACGATTCGCAGATCGTATTTAATTTACATTCAAATATAACGATTCGCAGATCGTATTTACTATCCTAATTTGGGCCATACTAGTCATAACATGCAAAATATAATATCATACATATTACATTAAACATCCACGCATTTATAATATCAAATAAATAAACACAAACTATTTACTTATTAACAATTAATAAGCAAATAAATACTTTCCATAATAATCATAAAACTTAACAATTTTAAGCTAGTAATTATTTAGGAAACTTTATTATTTTAATTCAATTACTTATTTAAACATGGCAATGATCATTATTATTCAAAAATTTGCAAAATAGGAAACTTTTGGATTTATGCTCAAGATTGGAAAATCAGATTTTCCTAAATACATTTTTTTATTATTTTTTTAAATCAAAAGTTGACTTCTTGACTGTTGACCAGCAGCACAAGGCTGCCAGTCAACAGCCAAGACACTCACTCACCACGCATCAGTCTTAATTCAAGCTGGGTTCTAAAACGCATCACCTCACACACGCTAGAACACCAGCCACCACAACACATACTCACTGACCGATGGGTCTCCGGCATCCACGCCAGAAAACGCCGGCCATCCCACGTCGCACCACGCACCCCAGCCTCGCCGGCTAGTCAGAAGTTGGCAGCACGCTGCCAACTACCGCCAGTAGCGGTACCTATCCGCCAGCCACCGTGGCTCCACCGTCACTGGTGGGGCCACCCAGCCATGGTTGGCAACCCTTTGTAGTTTCGTAACAATTTATAAAATTTCAATTAATTTTTAATTAACAATTAATTTAAAGATTTAGGATTTAATTAGGTTTTAATAATCCGAAGATTATGGCAGAAATTTTGAATCAATCAACAAATCTTAAACAAATTTTAAGATTATTGAGATTAGATTTCAATGTATAATCTTTATTAACATTAAATCCAACAAGAATTCAAATTTAGGGCAAAAATCAAATATTATCCAAAAAATTAACAATTAAATTCTGAAAAAATTCAAAAATAATTTATAGGGTGATCTAATGAATTATCATAACAAATAAAATCAAATATTTTAATTTTTATCCTTAAATCTTATCAAATCAATAAATTAAACATAAAATTTAACCAAAATTCATAAATAATATGATAAAAATCCGAAAATAAGTGGAAAAATAATTAAATTATTTTCAGCCATCATATAATTCTAGATCTGTGTGGGTGATGAATATTAGATTTATTTAACAAGTAAAAAAATCAAATCTTTTAATTGTTAACAAATTATTTCAATGATTAATCACATTAAACATTATATAATTTTAAATCTAATAAATTATGTATATTAAAATCCGAAAATTAGGAGTGAATTAACAATTAATTTCGTCCATAAAGAAAATTGGACGTTTATAAATTATTTTGAGCATAAATCACAAAAAAATCTACTCCCTCCGTCCCATGATATAGTGCTCGCATTCCTTTTTGGGTGTCCCAAAATGTTGTGCCTGTTTTCTTTTTTATCAATTTATTTGGACTAAATTACCCTTGATTTCTACATATAGTTTTCAAAATACCCCTATATTTCTTTCAAAAATATGTGCCCTTATTTATTATTTTACACCAATCCAAGGGACATTTATTACTTTTTGATTTTTTTTAAAGGAAAAAGAAAATAAAAAGCTAGTTTCAAGACAAAACTACTAAAAAAACACTTCCTTAAATACATTTTTTTGGAAAACCTTACTACTCCTTCCATTTTCCTTAATCCCCGTGAAAATTGAGAAGTGAGCACTACATAATGGGACGGAGGGAGTATTATTTACAATTTCCAATCAATTAATATCAAATATCAATTATGCAAATTCAAGCCATAAATAAATCATCCCTTAATTGAATAAAAATAATAACTTTGCATACAATTACATGATCATACGAATATTATGAATTAGGCAAAACTGATACTACTGTAGAAATATATAGATGCAAATAGCGGAATTTCGGGAAACAATTTCCTAACATCTATTATAGGATCGCAAACATAATCAAACATATGAATCATTCAATAGGGACTAAATATCAAACCTTTGTAGCGTGATTTCCCAGTTGTATGCAACCTTTGAAGATCCGAGAGCCCCAAGTGTTGCTCCTCTAATCAGTCCACGAGGACCAGTTGAACAATTAACGTTTGCTAGAACGAAAGAGAAGAAATCTCTTGCTTTTAGGTGGTATAGGCGCCGGTTAGGGAGAATAGTTTAGGGTTTCACTGTCCTCTCTTGTGAAAAGAAACTGATTAATGAATTGACCACCTAAACCCTAATATTATATCCTATATATAATAGAAGAGTCATAGGCTAGTTAGGAGAACTAATTCTTCTCCTATTCCCCTTTGGACCGGCCCAACCCTAATCCTAAATGGATTTGGATTGCTTTGTCCAACTTGTGCTACAATGTGTGACTTCATAGGATTAATCTATTTTAGTTATAGGCCCAATCAATATTGTCCTATTAATCATATTTATTCTCTAGCAAGAATAACGATTACTAAAATAATTAACTTTATTATCTTCATAATATAAATCCTATTTATATTTAGTAATTGTCGGGATGTCTAAGGACATATTCCTTCACTTGGTATATTTCTCCTCTTGGAATCCAAACAAAGGATGTGAAGTGTGAGTTTTATGGAGTGGTGATGTGACCTGCTGAAAGTATATAAAGATGGAGAATGGTGGGACATTTTTTGGAGTATTATTTGGGGTCTTTGGCTTAAAAGAAACTTATGGATGTTTGAAGGAAAAAAGAAAGAAATTGTAGATGTATCTCAGAAGGTCATGGGTTTGCTTGGAGAGTTCAAGAAGGCAAATGAAAACACCCCTGGCTTGTTTGTGTAGGCTCCTTGCGTGGAAAAATGGAAAGCCCAACCTGATGGCATCTACAAATTAATGTGGATGCAGCTACTTTTGCAGATAATAGAGTGGGGTTTGGTGCTGTGATGAGGGACCACCTAGGTGAGGTAATGGCAGCGTCCTGCAAACAACATCCAGGAAGCTGTGAGGCAGATATAGCTGAAGCCATGGCAGCACGACATGGATTAATTATTGAAGTTGAAGCGGGATTGCGTAATGTTATATTGGAGACTGATTGCATCAAACTATTTTACCACCTGAAAAAGCGGAAATATGAGAACTCGGCTTTTGGTATTATAGTTAGGGACATCTTTGTGATTTCCGAACAATGTAGCTTTATTCATTTTTCCCATGTCAAAAGGCAAGGTAACAGTGTCGCTCATGCTCTTGCAAAGCTGAGTATTACTTTTGATGAGATGAGGGTTTGGTTGGAAGAGAACCCTGCTGAGGCTCTTACTCTTGTAATGAAGGATAGTTCCAAGTTGAATGAATAAATCCAAAATGTTTTTCCTGTCAAAAAAAGTAATTGGACAACCAAGATATTTACCTAACAAGAATGATTTCTCCCTTTGAAGGATATTAGCAAAATTAACAGAAACCAATTCTGAAACATTCTGCGTACATTGGAATGCAGACTTGTGAAAATTAACTAGTTGGCCTGACATAGAACAATATTTATCTAAAATATTTTTTTTTTGTTTTTTTTATAGGAATTTATCTAAGATATTTTTGATAGTATAACAACCATCCTCTGCAGCTTTAGCAAACACCATAGTATCATCTGCAAAATTTAGGAGGGGATTTTTTACCCTTGAGTGTCCTAATATAACACCTATAGATTTAGAGCCAACAAAACTAGCTCTATGCAATTGACGAGCTAAAATTTCTGCACATAAAATAAAGATATAAGGAGATAAAGGGTCTCCTTCACGAATTCCTCTTGACGGGACAAAAGTTTCACCAGGAATACCATTAACTAAAACTGAAAAGGAGACAGTAGTAATACATTGTTTTAACCAATAACCACTATATCTTTTGTCAAATAAATAACGGTCTTTTCATTTTCCAACATAAAGTTACGTAGTGAAATAGACCAAGACTATGTTTGGGAACATAAACTACTATATTTGATAGCAACTTAATTTCAGTCAATTTTATCTTGGGTGACTTAAACTTTTAGCACCTACTCATTTAGGGTGACTTAGATGTGTTGCCAAACAGAGCCTAACATAATTCTAACTTGCATAAATTTATTACTCACTTTTATATCATTTTCAGCAAACTTGTATCGTTTTTCCTTATTTTTTTAACTCTTTATATATTTTATCATTGTTACACCAACGAATATCATTAATACTAATTTTTTTAGCAAACTTATATTATTTTTTCTATTATTATTATTATTATTATTATTATTATTATTATTATTATTTTCTAATACTTTATATACTTTATTATTGTTACCTCAAAATGATATCATTATTACTCACTTTTATGTCATTTTCCAACAAACTTGTATCATTTCCCCTGTTTTATTATCATTTTTTTAACTTTTATATACTTTGTCATTATAACACCAACTAATATCGTTAATACTCACTTTTATGTCATTTTCCAGCAAACTTGTATCAATTTTCTTATTTCATTATTATTTTTCAAAACTTTATAATTATTACACATATTATAAATAATACTTCACTATATCATTTTTCACAAAATCTATATCATTTTTCACTAAAATCTATTTCTAACTTAAAAAAAATGAAATTCACTCACCGGCCACTGCCTCCCCTTCACACATACAGTCATACACACACATACTCTCTCTCTCTCTCTCTCTCTTCCCTTCAAGTTTCACTCTCCTCCTGAGATTTGAGAAGAGATAATCTGAAATTGAAGAGATAAGCGAAATTTATATGGCACAATAACAATCATAATCTTCCTCGTTAGAGCCAATCTCCGGCGTGGGCGAGTTGAATCAGATGAATGAGAAGCATTGGAGCTTCGTCAGCAAAGGACATGGAAGCGTCAGCTCACGATGGTAGCAAACCACCACCACCACCAACTAGGGGTGGGGTAAATATGGGCAAAAATAATGAGGGCCCTGTACAATTTCCTTAATTGGTTCCGTTATTTGTAGTTCAAAAAAAAGATAGAAGTATAAGATTCGTATTTATACCTGACTAATGGCGACTATCTTCAAAAATTTAAACAACAAAACTTTGATGAATTATGTGGATACCAAGAGTTGAACTCATGTTCTCATTGTTCCTTCCCTTACACTTTTAGTACTGATCCAAATGTTTTTCTTTTGTCTTTTCTTCAAACGATTAAAAATACTTCCTCCGTTCCATTTTAAATGAAACACTTACTATTTTAGGCCTTTCAAAATAAGTGAAACATTACCTTATTTGGTATTCACTTCTCTCTATCTCTCTCCTCATCACATGGGTCCCTTCTTTTTTTTCTCTCTATCTCTCTCCTATTCTAAATCCCCGTGCCAAGGCCCTATGTTTCATTTAAAATGGAACGGAGGAAGTAAATGTTTTGGGGTCCTTATATATTAGGCGCCCTATTCCATCGCCCTAAGCCCCTAATTACATGGGCCAAGAACCACCACTGCCACCAACCTCAACCCGACAACCACCACAACCTCCGCATCACAACCACCACTCGATTTGGTTCGATTTCCTCATGAAGATTCAATTTCAATTGCAAAATTTAACTTCATCCACTATTTGTCAAAACTTGTGTTGAATGAAGATTCAATTTCAGAATTCTCTAACTTCTGTTCTGAAGGTCGACGATCTTAACCGACTTCACTACTACTGAAGGTCGACGACGATGATCTCGAAATTCTCTTGTGTTAGTTGATACGACGACGAGGAGGAGTAAAGCTAAGGTTTCGGCGAACATGGAAGGGGGGAGAGGTGGGAGGAGAGAGAAGAGGAGAGAGAAAAAGGATGAAAGTTTTAGCTTGGGTATTCACACGTGTGAAAGGATTTGTAACACCATCTCTATTATATGACAACATACGGGGGACATTGAAAATAAAAAAAAGGAAAAAAATTAAGGGGATAAGTAACTACTTCATGCTTAACCTTTTAAAAGTAGGAAGTTCACCTACAACGAATTCGGTTAGCGTTTGGTTCAGTTGAAGTAGAAACGTGTCAAAAAGATGATAGTACGATTTTTTCGACAATAGTGGTGAGATTCTCTGAGATATGGGAGATCAAGCATTTTGATAAACATGCCTTGATGTTTCCGTTAACATTAAGCTCGTGTTTGGTTCATGCTAACAAAAAGAAACGGAAAGGTATAAGATCAGATGGAGGAATGGAATGTTATTTATCTGATTCCGTTTCTTTGAAAAAAGTGTTTGGTTCACCAAAATATAAAACTCATCCCCAATGCATACTTCCCACCTCCTTTTATATCAAATTGATATCTTTCTCTCTCCTCTGGATAAAAGCCATGATGATGATAATGACAAGTGGTGTGTAGGAGCTGACATAACCCAGATTCCCATAAGATAATGGGAGGTGGTTGGTCTTGTGTTATTTTCCCCATGTAACAGATTGTGTTACTGCTGAGGGGAGGAGGGTTTCAAATTCCCTCAAGAAACGGAAATATAAAAAAATGAGTCAACCAAACACAGAGAAATGGAATTGTTGTTTCCATTCCGTTACCAAGACCCAAAAATTCCTGCATATCTTTATTAAGATGAATAAATGTACCCTTGGTCTCTTCTCTGTGAATGTCGTCATCAATGGCTGTGCAATTTTTTTTTTGCGGGTTTGGTGATAATGCTAGCTTTTAGTACGGATGCAGATAACATCATCTGACAGCATGCTGTTTGTGTTGTGCTAGCTCTGAGATTAACTCTCATTTTTTAAACATGTTTTGTGATCTTTGTATTTAAGGAATTTGGGTCTTGGTAGGTAGTTTGGGGGGTGTTTCTTGATTAGTTGTATGAACAATTAGGCTTCACATTAATTTTGCTTGCTTGTTAACTGTGTTTCATGGAAGGTTACTTGTTACGGAACAGTGTATATAGTAGTAGTAGTAGTATATTTGCTTATGGGCTTATTTATTTCACTTGTATAGTTCTAGGCCCTAAGTTAATTTATTCACTTGTATACATATATATAGATGCCTTGTATCTAGGTAAAGCAGTGAGATGAATACAAAACACAAATACTACAATTGCTTGTGGCGGCTAACCTTAACATGGTATCAGATTTTTAAATCGATCCTTCTTCCCCGGTAACCCCGCGCGTTTTCCGGCAACCTACCATGACTTCTGATGATAAGAAAATCGATCCCTCTTCTCCTTACTATCTAGGTTCCGGTGATCAACCCGGCAATCTCATTACCCATGTTACTCTTAAACCTGATAATTACGTAGAGTGGTCAAGAGCAATTACGCTTTCCTTGAAGGCTCGTCGTAAATTTGTTTTCATTGATGGTAGTCTTGTGAAACCTACCGATTCTGATAAACTACTTGATTGGGAAACGGTTCATTCTATGATCGTTTCTTGGATTCTTCGTAGTATTGATCCGAAGGTTGTTCAATCAATTCCCTTTCATGATGATGCGCGTCAATTATGGGTTTATCTTGAAAAGCGATTTTGTATTGCTAATGGTCCTCGTATTCAACAACTTCGTGCCCTCATCGCCGATTGTCGTCAATCTAAATCTATGAGTGTTGAGGAATATTACAATAAATTAATTGGCTTGTATGATGAATTGAATCGTTTGAAGCCCTTGCACGTTTGTTCTTGTGGTAAATGTACTTGCAATGTTGTTGGCAAATTTGCGGCTGATCGGAACGAATATATATAGATGCCTTGTATCTAGGTAAAGCAGTGAGATGAATACAAAACACAAATACTACAATTGCTTGTGGCGGCTAACCTTAACATTACTTTTCTCTCCATGTATTTGCAAGTCTAACTAACTTTATGTTTCTTTGTAGGATTGCACTGACTTCTTAACTTTCAGCTTCAAATAGTTTGCACAGCAGTTTCTGGTATTTTTTTAAAAAGCCTTCACCTTATAGCCTACCTTATCTTTTGCTTGTCTTATGCTTGCTCAACTGTGCTTGCCTTGCAAGAAAAATGTTTTCTCTTTGCTGGTGTGTTTCTGGTTCATATGTTTCTTCTCACTTGTAGCTTAATCCTTCAGTCCAATATGCACAGATCCTTTCTCTAAAACGGTTGAGTGTTCTGACTTCGAAACTTGCTGTGAAACATGTGTTGCTTTGTATGAGTGTGAAAATTAACATGAATTGCATCTCTGAAAATGCTGAATTGCTTGCAGTTTCCACTTTAACAGAGAATCCGCTTTTTTGATGATGCTAATTCTTGAACACATACCTAGCCTTTACAATTTAGAGCTCCTCCTGTATAATAGTAATGTATTAGTTTTGATGGGCTGTAAAAGATATTATGCACTTCAGTGCAATTAATGGATCTCTTGTTGTTCTGAATTCCTTTGCATTACTTTCTTTAACTATGGGTAGACTATACTCTGTGGTTATTAAAAATGAATGCCACGCACCAGTTTAGAGCATATGCTCCTTTGTTTGATGTTTCCATGATATAGAGTCACATCTAGATTAACACATAATAATCACTTTAAGGAAGTTATTAATACAGAAGCTCATATGCAAGCATTATATCTATGGTTATACAAACTTGACCTCATAACTGTGCGCACTACAAATAACAATGCGGCAACAATAGTATAGACACCTATTACCTTTGAGTAGCAATGCTTGCCTTTGTAGGCGTTTATTGACTGTTGTCTTTCTGACTCATCTGGAATAGCACTGTTGTGATTGCGTATTTTTACATTGCAGGAAATCGCCCTCCCTTTTCCACGGTGATGCCGTTCTCAAACATATTCCATATGCAATTTTTTTGACTATAAGAGGCAGGTCTATGGGTATTTTCCTTAACCCTGTTTCGCTGGCCAATGCTTAGAGTGTTTAAATAATTGTGCTTGCTTTTAATGGAATGGACAGTGGTGCATTCAAGGATAGTGAACAACTAAGCAAGCTGTAAAGCTTGGTAGAAATGGGCCTCAGCTAAACTTGAGAGGGGTTCTTCCTAACCATGTACCATTGTATGCACCTTCAAAATATTATTTAAAATCTTAAAAAAAAATGCACATTCAAAAGAATTATCCATGCTAAGCACATTTGTTAGCCGGACCATGCCTAATCTAACTATGCTAGAAGCAACCAAGTGCTTGTCCTTTTATAAATGCTACAGGCTGCATTCCCGTGTTTGCACGCCTGGCTTGTTGGTTCTCCCTTTGAATACATGTACCTAACAGGTGCACACTTCTCAGGTAACCCAAAGGCACCTAAAACTCGTGTGAGCAAGCGCATGAGAGCGCTGCAAGAAAATGTAGCTGAAACCGATGATGAAGGCTTTCTGAGTTCGACAGTTGGTCCAAGACAATATCAAACTGCTCGCATGTTAGCGAGCCAACCTGATGTTGTGGTGCAGCCAAAGCGAGTTCGAGCTAAACGACAAAAGAAACAAAAATAAAGTAATTAACTACTCTAAGCACCATTGCTCTTGCAGTATTGTTGTGAACATGCAATCTACAAGCAATACTTTTCTCTTAAAAGGGCAGCAGGTAGGGATGGTAGCCACTGTTAAAGTACTATTAGATTGTCTTACTTTTTACCTTTCTTACCCATCCTTTACTTGTACGAATATCACATTAGAATCTGAGTTAAGCCATTTAACACCTTCCAACGTTTTTCCTCTCACCAAATTAAAGCTCACAAACAAACTCAAGGTTAGTTTACTTTGCTATGGCTTTCTCTTTCCAAAATCAATGTTCTTGATTGCATTAGATGTTGTGCTGCTACTTTCCTCTATTTTTGTCCTATTCTGCTTGTGAATTTACAGTTTACAACAATGTCTTCCGATTATTGATATATGTGATTATTTCCTACTTTAGCAACAACACACTCACATGTAAAAAGATGTAGAATAACTCCTTTACAGTCCATTCCAAGTCTTTTGCACTTCTTACCTGTTTTTCCACTTATTTGCAAAAAAAAAACTAACTATTTGCAGCCTTTATTCAAGATCTTATTTGCCGATTTATGTTCCTAATTCTTGTTTAAAACAAAAGCAACAACTTGACAACTTATTTGCTTAATATATTGTGTTTCTTATAACAATAACCTAGAAAAGCAACACCTAGAGGAAAAAAAAAAAGTAAATCTGTTTTAAAAGACCTACATTAAATATTTACTAGCTTGATTAGCCACCTTCCTACCACATATTATGGCCTGTCAAGTTATTCCAAAATACAGTGTCTCTACCAAGACCTATCTGATTCATGTTTCAACTCTTTTTAATTATATTGGTTTCTACCAAGACTTACGGTTGTATTGATTAGCACCCTAATACCTATATATACTGCTCATTTATACAATTTTCCATTAAATTGATTTACCAAACAGTAAAGCACCATTCAAGTATATATGCTTCCCGCTCACTACCGTCACCTTTTTTTACAGGGTTTTCGCTTTCAACAAGCATGGCAACCGTATTCCATCGAGACCCAAATGGAGAGAGGCCAGAATGCCAGATATGCTGCGTAAATGGTTTGGACCCCAAAAAAAAAACACCTTTTAACCATCATTTCCCTACAGTGCCTAACTTACATCTAATGTCTTTCTAACCACTTTAACAGGTCTGTGGAGAAGCGCGGGTTGGTGGTTGACCGCATGGCACACATATCTGAAGTCGGGACTCAGGAATCCACCTAACCAAATTGAAATCCTGACAATAGAAACCATTAAGCAGAAGAAGGTGATGTAGATACCTCCTAAATCTGTTACAAAATACAGTTCACAGGCCCACACAAAAATGATAGCGATTTATTACAAGTGTAGTCCAATGTGTTTTGGAAACCGCTTTAAAAACCACAAATTAACATTCGATGTTTCCTTATAACCACATGTCGAAAATACACTCCAAGAAGAAAAGCATTGGACCAAAGTAACTGTGCCTGAACCCGACCGTTCCAAGATCGTCCCGTACGTCGGCTGTAACAAACTAGCAATTGTGGTAAACGTGCTGAATTTGATTGTGGAGTCTCCTACACTTGTAAGTTTTGCTCCAAGGAAAACTGCGTTGCCACTCCCAATTTACTACTAAAGACTATTACTTTAATGTTATTTCTTTCACATTTTCCCCCCTGTTCTCATACAGGATCACTTTTGAGTTCAACGCCGTTGATGAAACCGGAAAAATGACCTTCACGGCTTTTACGCAAGAATGTAAGACACTATTCAAAATGTCAGCAACAGAGATATATGCTCAGATTACCACTGTAAGTCTACACACCTTATCAGGTACTTACTCTACGATTTGGGCCAAACAAACATTTGATTTACACGCAGAACTAAATGCTGTGTTGCAGCAAATCATGCTTTCAGGTTTTCTTATTCATAAATTGTATGGGATCGGTATAACTTCCCTACCGGTCTAGTTAGACCGCCATTGACCGTCATGATCATCTCTGTTGAGGAAATCCTATTTTATCGGGTATATTCCTCATACCGGTTAAATAGAGTTACCTTATCGGTAACCGTCGTATGGGCCATTGCCAAATGGGCTTGGACTGATCCAGTATCTACTCAATACGCCTATGGGCCTAAAGATAAATATTAGAAGAGGATAGGAAAGTATCCAACCAATAGGAGCAGTGTCCTATCTTGCTAAGGACACTGCCGGCTCCTATAAATACTAGGGGTGTTCAAAATACCCGATCCGATTTTTCGGATATCCGATCCGATTTTTTAGTTTTCGGATATTTTGGATCGGATATCCGAAAATTTTCGGATCGGATTTTTAAAGTTTCAGATATCCGAAATAAGGGATTTTTTCGGATATTCGATCCGAAATGTCCGTTTCAAGATCGGATATCCGAAATATCCGATGATCTGATCCGATCCGGAACATATTTTAAGAACTTTTCCTTTGAAAACTTCAATTTTTTCAGTTTTCGGATAATCCGATGATAATTTCGGATCGGATTCGGATCACATTTTTCCCGATCCAAAATTTTCGGATCGGATCATATCGGATATCCGAAATGAACACCCCTAATAAATACCCACATGATCTGAGTCATAAGGTACGTTCACATATACTAACACACTCAACTTGAGACATCCCGTCTTTATCCTTTACTGACTTAGGCATCGGAGGGGCGTTGCTCGGATCAACCCCCGATTCTGTTTTGCAGGATACTCAACCGGCTCGCTAATCAAGGGAGATACCGGTTCACTCCCTACCATTTATTCCATACCGGAACAATTGGCGCTAGAAGGAGGGGTGAACTGTATTTTGGTCTTAAGCCGCGAACGATCCAGCCTACTTATTTGCCTCATGGATCCTAAGCAGACCCACGGGATGCCCGAAACGGACGAGAACAATGCCGTTGTGGGGAGTGGACCTCCTGGTTTTAACACTCCTCAACCGGTGATTGGATCCTCCCAACCACCCGCCGCCAAGGGAAAGAGGGCCACTGAAACCCCTCAACCTAACATATTCGAGACTTTGCAACATATGTTCAGCCCGAACAATGCTTTGCTGCCGAAGTCTTCCAGGCCATGACGAGTCAAACTCCTCCGACCGGTCATGTTGGTAAGCGTCCCCTGAGCAGGCCAAACAGTCCCGTGAGAAAGATGCGTTCTCTCGCAACTGGCCGACATTGTGTCCTAAGCCGGCATGATCCGGATTAGGGGGAAAACTCAAAGACTCCCACAGAGCCCATAGGGGAAGAGGATGAAGAAGATCACCAAGACACCGAGATCCAAGATCGTCCCTGCATTAAGAGAAAGTGAATATGCTCGACGCAGAGCGCCAGTGTCACTTCGGAATTCTCCATTCTCCACAGTCATACTGCAGGAGCCTATGGAAAAGATTAAGATGCCGACTTGCAAGTATGACGGGAAATCCGACCCTGAGGACCACATCTCTGCATATGAAGGACACA
The DNA here is from genome assembly GCA_947646795.1 of Beta lomatogona. Taxonomy (NCBI): domain Eukaryota; kingdom Viridiplantae; phylum Streptophyta; class Magnoliopsida; order Caryophyllales; family Amaranthaceae; genus Beta; species Beta lomatogona. Next base: position 1,775,961 of record CANSNZ010001062.1, on the reverse strand, counting down.
TGCTACTATACACCGACACTGATTCCGTGTGGTGTAAGGTATTCCCTTCAACCCTGGCGGGCTTGGCACTAACGTGGTATAAAAGCATACCACCGGCAACTATTTTTGATTTCCGACAGCTCACGTCCATGTATGTGACACACTTCGTTAGTAATAAGCGAAGGGAGAAAACTATCGGCGAGCTGATGTCCATCAAGCATGGAGAGAAGGAGAGCCTGAGGGATTACATTGGTCGTTTCAACTCTGAAGCCGTTACAATCCCTAGCCTGCAGCAAGAGGTCGCAGTATTGGCACTGATGACAGGTTTGAAAGAGGGAACTGCCTTTAGAAGTTACCTAGGCCGCAAGAAGTTGACCAGTCTGACCGAAGGCCTTGGAAAAGCTAACGAGTTTATCCGGGGAGAAGAGTTCGATAAGGCGGCAACCTCGAAGAGGTCCGAAGGGGATGGTAAGGAGAAGGAGAGAGAAAAGGAGAAAGAGAAAGATAAAAACCGGAGAGATCGGAAGGCCGACAACTCCGGAAGAAGGGAGGAAAGCAACTCGGTTAAAAAGGGCCAGGAAGGACGGCCGGATCGCTATCACAACTACACTCCCCTAACAATGTCCAGGGCCGAGATATATGAGTTGCACAAATAGGATGACAAGTGGCAACGACCCAGGAAGATGTATTACAAAGGCCGCGACAGATCCAAGTGGTGTGACTTCCACAAGGATCACGGTCATATTACCGAGGATTGTAAGGACCCAAGAGACGGGATCGAAGACTTGATATGGAGGGGCTACTTCAAGCAGTATCAGGCGAGAACAGATCGCCGTGAAGGGTCCCCCAAAGAAGAAGACGGAAAGAAAAAGTCCGTGAAAGAAAGAATGACTGAGATACACGTAATCTCGGGCGGCCCGGTCCACGACAGAAGTATTCACGGTGCCAAAGCCAATCTTAAGGAGGTAAGGCACGAAGTGAATTATCACAACACTGGCAAATGGCCAGCGCCGCCACTCATGCCATCCGTCTCGTTCACAGCGGAGGACGCCAAAGGAATTATCTACCCTCATGATGATCCACTGGTGGTATCTCTTTAGATTTCGACGGCGATGGTCCACCGCATTCTGGTAGATGGCGGCAGCTCTGCCAATATTCTCTTCATGCCTACATTCGAGAGGATGGGGTTAGGGAGATCTTATCTCAAGCCGGTCTCATACCCGGTAATCGGTTTTACCGGAGCATCGGTCGTCCCTGAGGGTACCATTAAGCTACCGGTTAAGTTGGGGGAAAGATCTCATTCTCGGGATCTCTTGGTGGAGTTCCTGGTAGTTGATGTACCGGCAGCCTACAATGCCATTATTGGGCGACCACTGATCCACGACGCTCAGGCCGTAGTGTCAACTTATCACCTGACGATGATCTACACGTCCAACAGTGGAAAACCAGAGAGGCTGAAGGGGAACCAATAATCAGCCAGAGCCTGCTATTTGACGGCTCTGAAGAATTCTAATCATAAGCGGCCGGCAGAGTCCCCACCATCAGAGAGAAAAAGGCGAAGGGCAGAGAATAAAGCAAACAAAGACTTGTCTATGGAGAATTTTGAGGGAAGGCCGACCGATTTGCCGAGACCTAGCCCAGAAGGAGAGACCGAGGAGGTCAGTCTGGAGCTAGAGAGGCTAGAAAGGACGGTTAAAATTGGAGTCGACTTGGCCGACAATGTCAAGGTCAATTTAATCAGCCTACTGCGGAGCAATGCTGACGTTTTCGCATTTTCAGCGGATGAAATGCCGGGAATAGATCCCGCGTTTATGGTACATCCGCTAAATGTCAATGAGGAAGTAAGACCGGTAAAACAAAAGAAAAGGAACTTCTCCGCCGAGAAGAACGCAGCCATCAAAGAAGAGATGGACAAGCTATTAGCGGCCGACTTCATAGAGCCCTGCGACTATCCGGAGTGGCTGGCAAATGTGGTTATGGTGAAAAAGGCCAATGGATCCTGGCGGATGTGTGTGGACTTTACCGACCTCAAGAAGGCCTGCCCAAAAGATTGCTATCAATTGCCTAGGATCGACCAACTAGTCGACTCTACTAGCGGTCATGCGCTGCTAAGTTTCATGGATGCCTTCTCTGGATACCATCAGATCAGCCTCCTGGAGGCAGACAGGAACAAGGCGGGATTCATAACTGACGCAGGAGTATACGCATACAAGGCCATGACATTCGGCCTGAAGAATGCAGGAGCTACCTACCAAAAGTTAGTGGGTAAGATATTCGCACATCAGAAAGGCCGGAATGTCGAAGTCTATGTCGACGATAGCATCGTCAAAAGCTTGACGGAGGAAGCCCACATAACGGATCTCGAGGAAACCTTCGCCACTCTGCGTAGGTACCGAATGAAGCTCAACCCTAAGAAATGCGTATTTGGGGTATGATCGGGTAAGTTCCTTGGCTTCATGGTTAGTGAGAGGGGAATAGACGCTAACCTTGACAAGATCAGGGCAATAAGCGAGCTGCCGGAACCCAAGAGTATCCGGGACATCTTGAAGCTGACCGGCAAGATGGCTGCCTTAACAAGGTTCGTATCCAAGTCGGCTGAAAAGGCCCTGCCGTTCTTTAAGGTTCTGAGAGGTGTCAAAAAGTTTGAGTGGGAGGATGAGCAGAGACAGGCCTTTGAGGCCGTTAAGGAACATTTCAAGAAGTTACCGACTATTACCCGACCCGAGATGGGAGATAAGCTGCAGTTATACGTCTCGGTGTCGGCTAAAACGGTAGCAGCAGTACTGCTGGTGGAAAAGGATAAGCAGCAACATCCTATATACTTTGTGAGCCACGTCTTGGCAGGGGCAGAGCAGAGATACGAATTGGTGGAAAAGATGGCATACGCCGTGCTGATAGCGGCAAGAAAACTCCGACCATACTTTGATTCACACACCATCCAGGTGCTCACAAATCAACCGCTAGAAAAGGCGCTCCATAAGCTAGATACAACCGGCAGGCTGCTGAAATGGGCAATAGAGTTGTCCGAGTTTGATATCGAATATCGGCCGCGAACAACTATCAAGGCACAAGCTTTGGCCGACTTCATAGTTGAGACCACAGGCGAGGAAGTTGAGGGACCAGCCGGCACCTGGCAAATATATGTGGACGGCTCAGCGGCCCAAACAGGGGCAATCGCCGGAGTAGTCATGACGTCTCCCGAAGGAGACACTTTCGAGTATGCCGTCCGCTTTGGATTCAAAGCATCCAACAATGAGGCAGAGTACGAAGCTGCAATAGCGGGAATCAGTTTGTGCATAGCGTCCGGGGCAAAGAAACTACGGATGACAACCGATTCCCAGCTCATATCAAGCCAGATTGAGGGCACCTACGAGGCCAGGGAACCAATAATGCAGAAATACCTACAGAAAGTAAAACAGATAACGGCTCCACTGCAGAGCTTTGAGGTAGTACTGGTCCCCCGCACAGAGAATATGGCAGCCGATGCTCTATCCGAGCTAGCAAGTTCAGCACAACGGATCTCAAGCGCAGCGTCATGATAGAGATGCTGCCGGAAAGGAGCATCGTGACCGCCAAGGTAGAGGTAAACGAAGTCACTCAGAAAAGGGAATGGTACGACGACATATTGGCGTACAAGATGACGGAAAATTTACCCACCCATAAGATGGCGGCAAAAAAGCTAAAAAGAGAGCCTCTCTGGTTCTGTGTTTTCCAAGGCCAACTATACAAAAAAGGTCTTTCACTCCCACTCCTGAGGTGCGTAACGGCTCATGAGGCCACCAAAATAATCGAAGAAATACATGAAGGAGTATGTGGAAACCATATCGGTGGAAAGACGCTTGCACTAAAAGCCCTAAGAGCCGGTTTCTACTAGCCGACAATGTTGATGGACGCGCAGGAATATGTAAAGAAGTGCGACAAATGCCAGAGGTTCGCACCGGTTATTCATCAGCCGGCAAACGATTTGCAGCCAATCCTCAATCCAATCCCTTTTGCTCAGTGGGGGATGGATATCATTGGACCATTCGCGCCGGCATCTGGAGGAAGGAAGTTCCTGATAGTAGGAATTGACTACTTCACAAAATGGATTGAAGCCGAACCGACTGCTAAAATAACGGCTAATCAGGTTAGGAAGTTCATCTGGCAAAACCTCATCACAAGATTTGGAATTCCCATGGGAATAGTCATGGACCATGGCGTCCAGTTTGATTGCGGGCCGATAAAGAACTTCTTGAACCCATACGGCATCAAGTTTGCATACTCATCCGTGTGCCACCCCCAGAGTAATGGCCAGGCTGAAGCCGCCAATAAACAAATTCTCAACGCACTCAAGAAGAAGCTAGATGATTTGAAGGGTGCCTGGGCCGACATGGTTCCAGCGGTACTGTGGTCCAACGGGACCACCGAAAAGGAAGCAACAGGGGAGACCCCGTTCAGGTTGGCCTTCGGGGCCGAAGCGGTGTTACCGGTCGAAGTAGGACTGCCAAACTGGCGAATCCTGAACTACGACCCGGAACTGAACAACAAACTGCAACGGGAGGACCTTGACCTCTTGCCAGAAGTCAGGCTCGCGGCAGAGCTAAAGTCGGCAGCATATAAGGATCGAATAAGCAAGGCCTACAACAAAAGAGTAAGAAATCGGCCGATTAACAAAGGCGACCTAGTGCTCAGGCGCACAACGGCTACCGGAAAAGCTCATGTCGAAGGAAAACTAACGGCCAACTGGGAGGGACCATACCTTGTGAAAGAGGAAATAGTCCCAGGTGCTTATCGGCTGGAAGACATGTCGGGCAAGCAACTCAAGAACAGCTGGAATGCCAGCATACTTAAGAAGTATTTTGTTTAAGCATTTTATTTACGAATGTTTTCATTAGTAGGTATTATATAGCAAGAATAATACGGCATTGTTGCCAATTCAAGCTTTACTTTTACTAGAGATTGTCCATTTTTCAATAAGACGTATTTCTACTGAACTTGTTACATGTGCAAATTATTCTCTTAAATCCTGACGGTCAACGACCTACTCGGATCTGCCGTTAAGGAATATTAGAGTAAATCAAAGGTAAAACCCCTTGACGGTCAATGACCTACGTGGATCTGCCGTTGAGAGGACTTGACAATATAAGGGTTCCTTGTGGTCAATGACCATAGTGGATCTGCCGCCCTGGGAAACCAAGCATGCAGGAAACTTGGGGATGGTCAATGACCCTCGAGGATCTGCCAACCCAAGGTATGCACTGCCTCGCAATCGGTCAATGACCCTAGTGGATCTGCCGGAATTAAATAGTAGAATAAGACTATTTGCCGGTCTATGAACCCTAGTGGATCTGCCGGAATAACAAAAATGAGCGGAAAAGTAAATAAGCAAGATAGTTGACATAACCGACACAAGTGTTGATGAAATATATTCCAATAATACGAAAATAGTATTTACATCCTATTCTAGCCTAGGATCAAAATGATTAACAATTCAAGTCGGCCACAGACGGCCAGACCATGACAAAAATTGGAAGGAGAGGGAGACCTAAGCTAAGCTCCCTGGGCGGCCTCAGAAGAAGGAACCCCGCCATCGTCACCAGCCGCTTCAGATTTTGAGCCGGTAGGGCTCTTGTCAATAATGACAATATCGCCTACCAGATCGTCAACCTTGAGATCTAGTGCGGCAGCGGCCTCTGACTCTTCCTCTTCGAACTTAACCCGGGGGTCGGCATTGGCTATGTCAGCCTCTGTCACCCCAAAGTCTAGCTCCTCGCCCTCCACCGGGATCTCGAACGCCCGGCGAACGTGTGCCTCTTCAACCTTGCCCCAGTCCAACTCAGGGAAGGTATGCCTGGTATACCGTATGGCGGCGGCCCAGCCCCCGTTGTATCGGTTAGCTAGGCGGTTGACAAAGTCCACGGAACGCCGGTATTCAACCTTCGCATTGGCCTCCCAGCTCTGTGCAGCTGTTAGCTCCTCCTTCACCTTCCGAAGCTCGGTATCCTTGTTCTTCAGGAGAAGCTTACAGTCGGCAGCCTCCGTTTTAGCAGTCTGAAGGTCTATCTTGGCCTGGTCCAAATCGGTCTGCGCCGATTTCAATTTGTTTTTCTCATTGGTGACATTCACCAACTCCGCGTTCTTCGCGGTCAGCAGATCCTGGGTCGCTTGGTGATCCTCGACCTCACCATAATAAGCACCCTGGAAGTACCGGTAAAGATCACAGAGTTCTTTGCCGGAATGAGCCGTCTGCAACAAACGAAACAGAAAAAGAGTTGGACAAGGATAATAAAATAAGAAAAGTACCAATAAAGCCGCTAAGTGTAAAAAACTTACCACGGCCAAATTATGCGCATGAACAGCAGCGTCAGCCTGGATCTGATCCACAGGCATGTCCTATTTCAGTTGGAGTCCTTTCAGGAGCCGGTACCCCAAGTTACCACCCTCGAGAGGACGGTCCAGCAGCAGAGACTCGTCATCGAGGACGTTAAGCTTGGGCTGAAAGCGCGCTCCATCATGAACCGGAGACCGGACCCACCTCTTCCGAAGGATTTCCGGTACCTCCACCTCGGCCTGCTCTATGAAGCCAGACTTCCGTGGCCGAGCAAAATGTTCCAACTCAGGAATCATGGCCGGCAAAGTCAACTGTTTATAAATTTTAGGCCTTAGGGAGGAGGTACCGACCTCGGCTACTCGCCCGGACAATTTGTTCCTGGGCTCCTTCTCAGCCACCGGTATCTCCCTCTCATCCTGCTCCTTCCTGGGGGCCTTAACTTGAGGCCGCTTGGAGACTTCAACCTTCCTCTTGGCAGGAGCTGGGGTAACCTTCTTGGGGGGAGGCTGAATAGCCTTCCCAGGAGCCTGGTCACCACCGTCACCACGGCCAACACCGCGAGTCTTGCCACCCCGGCCGCCAACGCTGGGGGGAATAGACATGAACTTCTTGGCCGATTTGGGAGGCATATTGCTAATAGGAATGTAGTTCTGGTTGAGATGAAGAGCTTGCCGAATTAAGTGCTCACGGCCTGAAATCAGAAAAATAAGAACATGTCAGCAATAAACACAAGGGCAATATGCAAATTAATTATCGGTATCATACTTAATTACCAGTGGGTTCGGATTGGCAAAAGCCTAAAGCAGAAAGTGGTGCGTTGCCTAAAATGTAATTGGCATAAGGAATCCAATGGAGAGGCACTGGAACAGACTTTCCCCCTTTGGGACCCGGTTTTGAGGAGGCCTCAAAGAAATTGAAAGCCTCCAACTCCCGGCGTGTCAAACGCCTATCAGGGAGGTGTTCCATCCTTGGGCGAGGTCTCGTCCAATACCGGCGTAAAGGAAAATTGTCCGGCACCCGAACCCAGAAGAAGCGGGGTTGCCAGTTTTTTAGAGACGTTAATTTTGGGTACACCGTTAGCTTCTTGGGCCTGGTGTACATAGACATCCATCCACCCTGGCCGAGTTCCCTTTCGGCCTGTGACTTTTTCCTCTTGCCTTTCCCCTTGCCCTTCGCAGAACCGTCTTCCTTAATCCAATGCAGCTTCCGGAAGAGGTTCAAGGTCTCCGGAAATCTTTTATACCGGACGGTCCAGGCGTAGCATATGAAATTACGCCAGGATAACGGTGTTAGCTGGGACAAGCAAATGTTCCAGGCCTTGAAGATCTTTACTATAAAAGGGTCCAGGGGAAACCTCAGCCCAAAGTCTAGCATATGGGCATAGACCGCCACATGATCAGGCGGGCAATCTGTTACCCGGCATCCCTCGGACGGCATCACCAATCCATATTCATCTGGAAAGGCAAAGTATTCGACTCCCTTCCAGCAGAAGTCGCTATTTAATGTCGTCCTTCTCCTGTTTTTGTCAATCTGTACGAAGGACGGACTGCCAGCCTCGCAGGGGGGCATGTACAGGTCGTTTAGCGTTTCGTCATCGTCCTCCGGGATGATCTCTGGCGGTTCTTCGTTAGAGTCGGCTTCCAAGGATGCCGACTCCTCGTCTGACATCATGTCGCGCACAACACTAGCGACGTCTTCTGAGTCAACAGAGGATGCTTCATCCTCCAAACCGGCGCCATCATCCCCATAGCTTCCAGACGAGATGAAGTAGGGTGCATTCTCCCCTAGCCTCTCTGTCGGCATAGGAGGTGAGGGTTCATTAAGGGGACCCTTAAAGGTGCCGGCAACAGACGGGAACAGTAGAGATGAGCGTTCCGCTATCCCCAGCATGGTACCGTATTGGCCAGATACTGGCACTCCTACGGCTTCTCCAAAAGCCCTAATGGCGGTGGGGGGGAAGCATGCAGTGTTGGCTCTTCAAGGGCCCTACAGAAAGTACTACAGTCATAACCAGATTTACTCCTACGTTCATTGGGCGGATTTACTACCGGTGATTTAGGGTATATGGTGGGACTAGCGGATGTGCTATCGGAATTAAAGTCGCTATCGGTCAAAAATTGGGGACTTTCAGAAATATTTTGTGAATCAGAATGAGAAGACATGATTAAAGGCAGAAATTGAGTAAGAAGAAGTTTGGTAAATTACCTGGAAAGAAGGAAAAGAGCAGAAGCTGGCACCGAAAGTAACCGGTAAGAGAGTTGGGTCACAGCTCGGAATGTCACGACGAAAGGCAGGTAACTGGATGATGCTAAATCTCAGAGAAAGTGCTGGGCGCTGGAGAGTGTGAGCAGTATGAAAGTGTGAAAATGACTTTGGCCAAGCGCTATTTATAGAGGGCTCCATGGCTTAGATCAAGCGACGTTCGTCTTCCCGTCCAGATTACGCCACGTGTATCTTGAGCCGTTGCACAGTTGTGAGCAGCTACTGACATTCTTGTCAAATCATCACAAAGATCGAGGCGACGTTCCGCATTCTGATAACTAACCCCTTCTCCGGAAACTTCTAAACGGTTTCAGGAAGAAAACATGACTTCCATCTATGACGGTTCAATGCTGATCAAGCAGGATATCCCTGTACCAGGAATACCGGCTTGGGGGCTAGTTGTATGGGATCGGTATAACTTCCCTACCGGTCTAGTTAGACCGCCATTGACCGTCATGGTCATCTCTGTCGAGGAAATCCTATTTTATCGGGTATATTCCTCATACCGGTTAAATAGAGTTACCTTACCGGTAACCGTCGTATGGGCCATTGCCAAATGGGCTTGGACTGATCCAATATCTACTCAATACGCCTATGGGCCTAAAGATAAGTATTAGAAGAGGATAGGAAAGTATCCAACCAATAGGAGCAGTGTTCTATCTTGCTAAGGACACTGTCGGCTCCTATAAATACCCCCATGATCTGAGTCATAAGGTACGTTCACATATACTAACACACTCAACTTGAGACATCCCGTCTTTATCCTTTACTGACTTAGGCATCGGAGGGGCGTTCCTCGGATCAACCCCCGAGGTTAGTTTACGTGTTCTGTCTTGCAGGATACTCAACCGGCTCGCTAATCAAGAGAGATACCGGTTCACTCCCTACCATTTATTCTATACCGGAACAATTATTCGGTCAAGGGACGGCATTATACAAGTCTATACAATTGAACGCGTCTTTAAAACCTTTTTACCGGTTTTAATATAGCTATGTTACCCAGTTATGCGATCATCTAAATTAGTAAAAAAACAGATGCACGTCGAACCCGTTGCAAATATTAGTTGCAACAACAATCTAAGGTAAAAAAAACCTAAAATCAGCTTCACACACATCTAACCTAGGTTGTTTGCTCTATTTCAGGGAACTTTTAACTTTGAACCCATTGCAAAAGGGTTGAGCACAACCTACTTCATGTTGCAGATCGGTCCCGCAACTTCACTTGCAAGGAACAAAATCCTGAGCTGGGTTCCTAAAACTATTCGCTGGAATTAACGCACGCTTTGCGACTCAGTTTCCTTTTGAATTAAGTGGGCTTCTTATAGGAACATCAACCTTTTGTGTTGTAAAAAAGAAACAAAATATGTGTTCCTGTGCGACACTCCTACAACCTGCCAACTAGCATCTCTTTTTGTTTCAAGGGGCAAGGCGTACCTGTTTAATTAGTTTGCCAGTTAGATTTCTTGCTTGTTTTGTTTATGTGCAGAAATTCTAGATGAGCACTAACCTCATGGAATCTGTATGCCTCCTAACTGTGCTGTTTTATGTTATCAACTTGGGTTTACCATGTTTGTTTAGATTGCATACACATTCTACTTATTTTGTGCCCCAATTTTACAAACTCTATATTTCAATCTAAACTTGCAAACTGCAAAAAAACACCATAACATTACAGCTTACCCCATAAACACAAGGAAACATGGTGCCCTATTACTACTAAAAGTTGCTAGAATAGCTGTTAGAAGTGCACTTCAAATAAAAAATATGTTTTTTAGTTTCCAAATGAAATGAACGAGTAAATAAATCGTGTTTGCACACCAACCTTCCTTGGTTTGCCTAATGCAACTCAGGCCCTGTTCTTTTGGACTTATTTTCAGCAAAAATAAGTAAAAATAAGTTCAGTTCAGCAAAAATAAGTTCAGTTCAGCAAAAATAAGTAAAAATAAGTTCAGTTCAGCAAAAATAAGTAAAAATAAGTTCGATTCGGCAAAAAAATAAGTTCGGTTCAGCCAAAATAAGTTCGGTTCAACAAAAATAAGTTCGGTTCGGCCAAAATAAGTTCAGTTCAGCAAAAATAAGTTCAGTCTTATCTAATGTTGTAATTATTAGTTTTGTTTTCAATATTACTATTACTATTGTTATTATTATTATTAATATTATAATTATAATAACGATGAATTTGTATTTTTTTTTTTTTTTAATTTATTATTTATTATTTAGTATTTCAATCACCACCCTACTACCGTCAGCCGCCACCATCCTGCCACCGCCACCATCCTGCCACCGCCACCACCAGAACCACCCAAACAACCTCGCCAACACCACCATCACAACCACCCTGCCAACACCACCACCACAACCATCCCGCCACCACCACACCTACCCCGCCAACACCACCACCACAACCACAACCACCACGCCAACACCACCACCACAACCACCCCGCCAACACTATCGAACCACGAAAATTCAAAAAAAAAAAAAAAGATCTTCATCTTCTAACGAAGTATGTGAGCAAATTCAAAAAAAAAAATCTAATCTAACCAAATTATAGAAAGATCTAAGCATTACAGATCTAACCAAAAATAGATCAAAGACGAAGGAAGAAGAAGGAGATCGAAGGAGCGAGAAAGAAGGAGAACAAAGGAGAGAGAAAGAAGGAGAAATGTCCCGTTCGTCTTTGCGGTGGTGCCTACATCATTCGACTTCGTCTTCGCGGTTGTCGTCGCAGTGGTGGTGGTTTTGTTCGACTTCGCAGCGGTCGTCGCGGCGGTGGTGGAAGCGGCTCGACTTCGCGGCGTGAGGGAGGAGAGTGAGGGAGGAGGAGAGAGTGGCGTCGAGGGAGGAGGGAGGAGAGAGTGGCGTGAGGGAGGAGAGAGTGGTGTCGAGGGAGGAGGGGAGGAGAGAGTGGCGTCGAGGGTATGAGGGAGGAGAGAGAGTGGAGGTGGTGGGGAATTATTATTATTATTTATTATTATTATTATTATTATTTATTATTTATTATTATTTATTATTATTTATTATTATGATTATTTATTATTATTATTATTTATTATTATTTATTATTTATTATTATTAATATTATTTTTGTATTATTTTTTATTTATTATTTGTTATATTATTTATTATTTATTATTATTATTTATTATTATTTGTTATTTATTATTATTATTATTATTTATTATTTATTATTTATTATTTATTATTATAAAATAATAAAATAATAATAATAATAATAATAAGTATTGATAATATTATGTTAATATTTATTGATTATTATAATAATAAGTATTGATAATATTATGTTAATACGATTTAGTTCAAAGAAAAATAAGTTCGGTTCGGCCAAAATAAGTTCGGTTCGGCAAAAATAAGTTCGGTTCGGCCAAAATAAGTTCGGTTCGAGCAAAAAATAAGTAAAAATAAGTTCGGTTCAACGAGAAATAAGTAAAAATAAGTTCGGTTCAAAAAAAATAAGTTCGGTTCGGCCAAAATAAAATAAGTTCGGTTCGGTTCGGTAAAATAAGTTCAAAAGAACAGGGCCTCAAACAACAAGCGTACTTATCACCTTTTTGGAATAAGTGCAAAACGAACAACTTACTAATTAAGGCCAACATGCTTCGAATATCACAGTTACACTACATTGGGGTGCCGCGCGCAGGCGCGCAGTGCATCAACTAGTTTAAAAAAAAAAAAAAAGAGAAAAAGAAAAAAGTACCACATTTAGATTGAACAACAGTTTTTTTTTATAAAAAAATGCAAATTCTTCTACACAATGTACATTTCCTATATTTTTTTTTGGGCCCCCTTTTCGGGAATCCGTGGTAAGATGAATTTTCTTTGGCTGCCTTCGCACAGGGCCACTCACCCAGAGGCCCAACAAGCCCCAAACCCCCCTCTTCGCCCAACAATATTAAAAATTTTGCTTCCACCAAGATTTAAACCTTGGTCTCCCATGTGAGAGATAGAAAGCCATACCATTGGACCCAAAGTTCCTTGGTATGTACATTTTTTATATGTTATTGCACTCTATGTATGCATATAAGACTAATTTCTTAGGCTGTACCGTGTTATATCCAAAAATTTATTTTACTAATGTTTATGCTTCAAAAAAAAGAGAAAGAAGGCGAAGGCCCATAGGCCATAAGCATCAAAAACAAACTTTGCAGTGTGCACCACTCAAAATATTTTGGCCATTGCCCCTCTCTCTCTCTCTCTCCTCTGCTTTCTCTCTAATGGCGTCATCCATTGCAGTGGCTACTTCTTGCTCTACCAGCATTTCTTCTTCCCATTATTCCCCTTTTTCTCAGGTTTCTCCGTCTCTCACTTATTAAAGATATTTGCTTATTTTCTTCTTGAATTTATCTTTATATTCTTTTTATTTGTGTGTGTGGGAAATTGGCGGGAAATATAGCATACCTTAGGACAAACATGGAAGCTTGGGACAATCAGGTCGTATAAGCTGATTAAGCATTTCCCTCCTACATCATTCAATCAAAGGTAATTTCTTTTTTCCTATTATTTTCACCTTTTTCAGTTCAATTCCCTTTATTCATTTCTAATTGAGTATATTAAAAGGGTCAATTAAACAGAAAATTTGCACGATTATCTTTCCGCGTCAACATTAGGTACAATTTCGATTGAATTATCTGGCCATCTGGGATATGAGGAACTATATATGTGAGAACATAGATCAAGCATGGGTTTGCTCGGCTCGACTCGACTCGTAAAACTTTTACACAAACTTGAGCCGAGTCTTGAGCTTTTTCGAGCTTAGATTTTTTTAGTTCAATTTACCTTAGAACTCAATTTGATTTTAAAAAGAATATATTTCATATGGTCTATAGATAGTTTAGACTACTTACTTTGAGTTTTTCACAAGTATTGTGGACAATTCAAGTATAATTTTTCATTTCATTTCTATAACATAGCTAAAAAGATATTTCGAGCCTGCTCACGAACTTTTCGAATTGACTTTGCTACCTCGGCTCTAGAAAATTTCTAGCCGAGCTCGAATAGTTTGCGAGCCAGCTAGGCTCACCAACACCTGTGTCCTGTGGTCAGTTTATTTAAATTCCTTGGAGTTAAAACAGCACTTTTCCTATGAAGATGGTTTTTTTTTTTTTTTTTTTTTTTTTTTTTTGGGGGGGAGTTGGAAAATGCCTACATTAAAACTGTTTTAAACATTTTTGTGTTCAGAACAATTATTGGTGGTATATTGACTATATTTAGCAAAAACAATAGTACATTTATTACAAAAGGTAGTATATTTATAAAACAAGTAGTATATAAAAAATAAAAACCCTACATATGACTTGATTGTAAATTTGTAGGTATATTATCACAATGATGTTTTTGTTTCCAATTCACTATTTCATTAAATAATTGTACTACTTTTTTTAAGATCTGAACAAAAAAATGTGTAGAACGGTTCTAAATCGGGCAAAGCTCGGTTGGAGAAATATTTAGGTGAAATATTCTGTATGTGGAGAATTTTGGCCCTTTTTGTTAGGGTAAAAGAGAGTTGTAGTTTTGTACTTGTTGGATGGGTGATCATTATCATGGATAAAGGCCTTGTTTTGGGTATATTTAAAACAGGAGAAATTTGGTCTGTGCAGTCAGTCAAGGTGCTGAGGAAGCATTCAAGAAGACAGTTGAAGTTGACAGGTTCATTGATACATTACGGGATGCCAACTCGAAAGAAGTGAGTGTTATTTGCAGTTTTTGTTGTTTGGCTTGCTTTTATGCAAAAATTGCTTGTTCCTTTTGTGGCTTTCAAGGTAGTTTAGTTCATGAAACCCGAACATCAGCAAATACTTGCTGGACCATAGCCTAATGATCATGATCGAAGTGCCTCGTAGCGACATTGGTAAATCAGCCAACTGTCTGATAGATGAACTTTCCCCCAAATCGCCAATATACTCAGGAGTACATGATTTTTTAGGCATGTAATATTTATAGTTGAGTAAGGATCTCATTGTTCGCAGGGTCAAAGGAGGTCAAGATGTATCATGTATGTAGCCTAGCACTAGTTTGTGGAGTTTGATAGAGAATCTGAACCATGTTACTTGGACTGGGGAACATGTGTCAGACACAGATACGTTCAAGTGTCTATTTTGCAATTAGAAAAGTTCCATGATTTTGGCTCAAAATGAAGTGTCAAAGTGTCAATACTCATAATGAAGTTTCAAGGATTTGAGACACACTTAGTAGAAAGAAGAGTTTGAGTATCATAGGTCTGAGTTAAGCAGAGAAGCTCTTTCTGATTTTTCTGTAATTCTTGGTCATCTGTGATTTGTAGAACTTAGAAGAGGTCATTTGATGTAAGCATACTACAGAAGCTATAACAAAAATGTCTTACAAGTTTCACCATCTCACACCTAACGTGCATAGTTTTGAACTGATTTGTTTTTAGGTCATTATTCTGTTGCATGAAGAGTTGTGTTTCTCCCAGTTAAGCTGCATTTCATGTGTTTCTCCCAGTTACTAAGTTTTTTCTGTAGCTGATATTGTTCATTATACAACAGTTACCCCAGCTTGTTGTTGAAAATCTTCTTGCTTTCAACGAGGGTTTCTGGATTCGTCTTGCTGCCAGAACTGACACCTGCAAATCAGAGGATGATAAAGCATGGTTTCTTTCATGACTGTCATTCTTTTACGAGTAAGGCTAAATGGAGAATAGTTCACCGGTGAACATGTGAGAGGGGGGAAATTTGGTAGATTTACTTGGTCTTGGCCCCTCACCAATTCCTCTCGCTTGTGAACACGTTCTTCATTTAGTTTTCTTATTGTTTTATTGTTTTGACCTGAGATACTAAGTTTTGGATTTCTTCATCCAATAATGATTTGGCTTTGTTTGCATATATGCAGAAAGACTATGAAGAATTGGCTGCTACACTAATGAGCACAGTCGACCGTCTTGTTCATAAAACCAATGTACCATCTTCTTTTAATCAGGATACTCTTTCATTTTCCTGTAGTCAACTTTTCCTGATTCATGATCTTATGGTTATTCTTTTTCTGAAGGAAAAAATTGATTCAGCTACTGATGTTCTAAAATCGATTCTGAAACATGTGGTGGATGAGGATGAAGAGATTACCTGGCCACCTAGAGACCCTGAAGCTCTAAGTTTGATGGAACAGGCAAGTTCATCTTCTTGTGCTCTGGATCCAAATCTACTTTTGCACTGTGCTAATTAATAACTTGTGTTCTTCGTTGCATGTATTCGATTTTCGACGCCCAGTCTGCTTGAGGCTTTACAGTACATATAGCATTGTCATTTTTAAGAACTGTTTTACATCATATCTGCAATGACATACTTAAATTATACATGATGATTAAGTTATATATTGTTCGGGATTGTTCTTTGTCATACTTTCTGCAGCGTCAATTTTAACCTCATCTGGCAATTTGGGTCAGCAAAGTTTATTTTGAGCTTTTAGACATTGTCCACTGTATATGCTTCTTTGAGGATATTTATATAAATGAGTTGCTTGTATAATCATCAGGAGTTGAATCAAAGAGAGCAAGAAGGATATTTGGATGAAGGGTTCCTTTCAGAAGTCAATGCACAACTCCGACAAGTGAGTATTCTTTTTGATGTACTCGTGTTTGATGGTTGAGAATTGCACCTTGTTTTATGTCTACATAAATCCTAACAAACCAATATGATAGAATTCACTGTAAGGACTAGTAATTATGTAATCTCCACGGTTCCATCTTGCCACTGAGGGCAATTTCTAAGGTATGGCATCTCATGAAGGTGTATGAAAACGTGACAGATTGAAAAATTTCCCTGCCTATATACATTGCCAATGTCAAGAAAGCTGTGGATACTGAAGCCATTCATCTATTGTTGCAGGCAAAAGAAGATGGGGACAAGCCTGGACTTGTGGCTATGCTGCAGAAAGTTCTGCAACTCTATGCCTCTAGACTTCTTTCTAAGCGTAGTTATGCCAAGAAAGGTGTATTATCCTCCCCAGTCCCCTCCCCCCGTACACAAATACACTCCCAATCAATTAATAATTTTTTTTGGTTGAGGATTAACCTTCCAAGAACATCAGTTTATTTGCTGAAAAATTATGAACGATAATCCTGTACTCTGAATATTATTTTCTAAAATGACCCTCACTTATCAGGCGTCTTCTTAATAAACTCTAAAGTTTAAAAAAGCACTCTAGAAAACTATGTATGGTAACCTTGGAGATATCTTGTTGTGAATTAGGATTAATCTGGAAAATTGGTGAAGTACAGGTTACCCTAGATAATTTTTCCTACTGTTATATATCCATAACAACAAATGAATGTCTGACTCAGGACTTAATGCTACTTTTACAGTTTTACATGATGTGGATACAAAAGCAATCCTCAATTCAGTAATTTAGTTTCGGAAGTTCTAATCTTCATGATGAGTTCTGGAGAAATTAATCTTAACTTCTAACGCCTAGCTCAATTGTTACTATGTTATTGGATTTGGCGATCCGATACTTTGTGAATAGAATCTGCATCCACATTCCTTGCATGTAAGCATTGGAGGAAGAACTTAGTGAACAATTTCATGCTTATAATCATGAGTAATTGGAGTTCATGTGTTATTGTACAGGTAATGAGATCTTGAAGGCAGAGCAATTTCTTGAGACTGTTATAAAAGGTAACTTCTTATTTTAACATTGTTGGTGCCTTTCTAAGATGTTGCTTAACTGTTCTGTCTTTGCATCGATCTACTGCCATTTTCATGTTAGGGAAGATCTATGATATCTTACGTCTTATTGGTAATATTAAGTTATTAAGCGTGTATGGTTTGGGGAAATGTGGATCAGCAACTATTCCAAGCAAGTTGAGACTCTCCTACTCCCAGGGAAAAAAGAAAAGAAGTGAGCTCACTGTAAAAGAAAAAAGTGAATAGAAGTTGCCATCTTGCACTGCAGCCTAACTCGCTGTAATTCCAGCCATGATAAGTGGACTTGATTGCACACTCATTGGCACTTTAGCTAATGTAGAATGAAATACCTTCACTGTGGTTACATTAATGCAGATTGGACATTTTGAACATTTGCCTTCTTGGTGGCACACTTTTGAACATGAACCTTGTCAAGGCATTCTAGTTAAACAATCCAATTTTTACCTTTGTGAAAATGACTTAGTCTTGTAAGAATGAGGGGATATGATTGAGTAATTGGCTCACAATCGCACTTCTGAAATTCAGTTTTACCACCCATAATCTTGTTTTCTAAAATTTGCTTTTACCTCTCCTAGCAGAGTTCATCTGTAGTTTGTCTGGTTAACTACATCATAGAATTATGCGTGCCTGTTCTCTTAAGCTATTTATGTCTACTCCTATGCTATAATGTCCCTGGATTATGGTTGCAGCACTCCTGGATTTGCTCATGTGCTCTTGCACGTAAAAGCAGTCTTTTAGAGCTTGTTTCTTTAGTAGTGTGAAATTATTTTTGGGTGCTGAAATAATTTGTCATATATAATTACCTCTCGGATTCTGAATTTTCCTTTCATGGTGAAGTGAGAAACATTTACATAACATTAACTGACTGTTAAGTAGGCAGTAATAAATGGTGGTAGGGGTTAATGATATAAATAATTTTGTGAAGAAAGTTTCACGAAGATGAATATGGTAATGCTTGCCTATCCTCAAGTACTCCCTCTGTTTTTTTTTTTATCCTTTTCACTTGGAATCTTGACACTATTCATACTTAAAGAGAATCTTCTCAATTTTTTTCAACTTATAAGAAAAATATAGTCATTTGGGGTCTTGTTTGATTCGTCTCAATTAGTACTTCATTAATATTCAATCGTTATAATTTTTACTAATATATAATGGAAGATATTTAAGTTCAAAGATGTGCATTGGGAGACGCGCACAGGAAAGTGAGAAGGATAAAAAAACAGAGGGAGTACCTGTTTAGCTTCAAAAAGTTTCATTACAATTTTCGAGGTGATATTGATGGAAAATTTTGAACTTTCACCTATTTAGGGTTGAAATTTCATTACCATGAATGTGGGTATCAGACAAGCTTTACAAGATTACATATAGAATCATGATCATTACCATTACCACCATTTGTTACTTGCTTCCACACGGGCGGCGACAGGCGGCGAGGAGTCTGATGGTTAATCACCACATTTCACTTTTTTGGTGCTGCTATTTTTTTCTTTAATCTCTCTCTTTGCTGCTGCTTAGAGCTTTCATGACATAACTTGAACTTATGCAGCTCCTGAAAATGAATGGAATGCGCTGCTACTTAATGGTTTATCAATTGCAAAAGGAGATGTTTCACCGGAGGATTTTTTTGCCGTTATTAAGAAACGAATAGAACGAGTTTTAATTCGAACAGTAAGTAAAAACCATTTACCATCTCTCTCTTTTTCTAATCTCTTTCTCCCTTGTCTATTTCAAATGCCGCCTTCTACTATCAACCATTGTTCGTATGTTCAGGAAGGAGGATCTTACCAACAGCGTATACTTACTGAGTACCTCAAAGGTATACAGTCAAGATCCGAGGAAATCGTACAGGCCCTTCAAGGAAACCCATAAATGAGATTGTCCAAGTCACGACTCACGAGTTTGCTGCGTTTTGTCAAGATTTTTTGTGCATCAGAAGTTGTTACCACAGGATGTTACAGATGATGAAGAACTCTGATCAAGTTGAGTTCCCTCTACTCAGTTGACAATTGAGGAGCCAGCTCCTTCAATACTAGATGTTTTTCCATCATATGTATCATTCTCATTATCTTTTGCTGTTGCTGCTTTTCTGTATAGACTTGTTACTCCTACTCCCAAAATGAATACCCACTTCCTAACTTGGAGGTTAAGAGTACGAATCCAGCAGCTTGCAGATTCTTATGATGGGGTTTACTTTTATCCTTTCCCCCCGCTTTAAGGGCCCGATCCATTAGATTGCACTAAGAAACCGTGAGGATTGAGGACTTTGAGGTTACCAAAAACGTCAATACTATTACCCTTAATTTCATCACATCTTAAGTGCTCGTTTGGTATACATGGGAATTTAATTCCTGTAGGAAGTTTCTTTTCCTAGGAAATTACTTCCCTTATGTAATTCCTTGGAAATGGCCTAAATTTGTTTGGTTGACATCAAGGAATTTGCAATTCATGTGGGAATTTTGATTGATCAAGGGGGGATTGGGTAACTAAATTCCCACATTTTGTGGGAATTTCAATTTCACAAGGAATTTTCATTGCACCCATTACTTCCTGTCAACCAAACAACTTTTCAAATGAGAAAATCATTGGAATTTTCATTGCCTACATAAATTCCTGTCAACCAAATGAGTATTCATTTTCCCACGGAAAGGAACTTGTTTCACGTGCTATATGTATAAAACTACTGTCTTGTAAGTATCTTGAATTTTCAACCAATTTTCTTGTCCATTTTTATCCTTATTCTCATTATAGTCCTCTTCATTCTCCACAATCTACATAACACCTGCGATGCACAAAGCCACAGACTATGTAAAAGGAAAAAAGACAAAAATGCACTACTTAGGGAAAATTCTTTTCATCCTTTTACATAACAAATAGAAGAAAATTGGGAAGACTTTTTTCAGAATGTAAATTTTCTTCAAAACTAGCCTTCGGATTTTATGGTAGTCCTTCCTCTCAACTATTATAGTTATGTAGACTACAAAGAACCAGATAAAGACTTGCCAATTCTGGAGCAATTTGCCATAAAGTAGTATATAGAGCCATGGATGATGGCATGATGCAAACAACCAAACCGGGCCATGGATGATGCAAACAGCCAAACCGACATCGGTTCATTTGAATGTAAAAGATATGTTGTCAATTTATATGCTTGTAAGTGCGACGTTGGTTCATTTGAGTGCAGAAGGACTATGTAATATGTTTATAGAAATACTACTTCATATTTATATGTCTATACATATTAAATTTGAGATCATATAATTAAGAGTCTAACTTTGGTGCAATTGCTATTAAGAACACTAACTCACTAACTATCTAAACTTTATTTCAAACAAACCAAAATAGTTATTAATTGATTTATAATAGACATACTATTTTAGGGCGTGTTCGGCACAAGCTTTTTAAGTAGCTTTTAGTGTTTTGACCGATATTAAAAAAAACAGTAGTGTTTGGTAAGGTAGTGGTGTAAGTAGCTTTTAGTGGTATTAGTGATTTAGTAGTGTTTGTGAAAAGCTACAATCAGTTTCTAATGGCTCTTTTCCATCAAGTGATATAAATTATAGTATATTAAAGTTTTGTTTAAATTTTTAACTAGTCATTTGTAAACAGCTACTTTGACAGCTTCTTTTACCGAACATCAATATCTTATACCGCTATTTGGACAACTAACAGCTAACAACTACACATCAACCACTAACAACTACCTGCACAGTTAACAGCTACTCTCACAACTAAGATCTACTACAACAGCTATTGTTGCCGAACATGCCCTTAATTGAGATGTATTTTGACTTTAGAATAAGGCTGGTGGCGCATCATTGATATCAAACTCCTATCTTCCTCCAAAAATCAATTCAAAAACCATACTCAATAAGCTCACATAATATAAATAAAAAAGAAATAAAGTATTGCTTTTTTTTTCTTATGGAAGAGAAATAGAATAATCTACCTATTTGTTTTTAGTGTAGTCAAAATAAAAAAAAATCCCCTCAAAAAAAAATTTAGTCAAAATAATCTACATAGTCATCTAAAATCGAATATATGTACTTAGGAGAACTCCAAAATCTATGAAGTTCTTATGGGTATAATATTCTTGGGTAGAATGTGTTATTATTTTCATAATTTATATGTATGTTTTTTTTTTTATTACTCAACAGCAAATGGTTTCTTTTCCTAAAAAATAATAATAATAAAAAGATAAAAAGGGAAGGCTCCACGTATTTTTTTTCCTCTTGGAAACCTTTCCTGCCCTCAAGAAATCCACAACTGGCAAAAGCCAAAAGGAAAGAAGATTGACTTGTTTCTTCCCATGTTCCTTAATGAATCTTGCGGAACCTACGCGTTGACAGGATATTTCCCCAGTCCCCCCAGCTTTGCTTGACATTGAAGACTTTTTACTAAAGAGCCTAGAGATCCACCTAGTATAGAACAAGTATTACTCAGGCGGGATAGGCCGTTGTTCTTTTATACTGAGAGAAATTGAATTGAATTGAAGTAAGAGAAACTGAAATGCAAAGAGTAATTGAACTGAACCGAATTGAAAATAAGTCCAAAAGAACAGGGTTTCACTATGTTAACTATTGTTTGCCTCATTTTTCAAAAAATAAAAATAAAAAATTGATGGTAGTAGATTAACCTTTTCACTACAAAAGTCCCTTTATAAGTATATTTTAACAATTCCCTTTTTCCATAATAAAGTTCTCGTTTCTCCAATGCACGCAATTTTACAAAATAGTTAGTGGTGGATTATTTATGTTTTTTATTCATAACAACTTGTCCTTGTTATTGACTTTTAAGAGCATAACTAATGGTTATACACTTACGCAACTAATAATTACACCAAATTTTGGAGTGATCAATTTCTCTACTCACTCTTGCGGCTTGCGCTCTCTCTTCGGTTCTTCTTCAAAAACCACCCTTTACCTTTCTCCTCTCTCTCACCTAATTGTTATCTTCTTGTTGTAATACTCTTCTCTCCTCATGCCATGAGGACGACCATTGACAACACTCTTTGGAACATTGTTTTTATTTCAAGTGACATGTGTAAAACATATGAGAAAAACAAATAGAAATATTATATTATATTATGGATCCTAACTAATTGGATAAATTATAACTTTATTTCATCTAGGGAGAAATGAGAACCTCATTATTGTTATTACGGGACAACGGGAGTATTTGTCAGTGAAAGTTTTATACTTCCTCCGTTCTAAAATAAATGAAACGCTTACTATTTTAGGCCTTTCAAAATAAGTGAAACGTTACCTTATTTGGTATTCACTTCTCTCTATCTCTCTCCTCATCACATGGGTCCCTTCTTTTTTTCTCTCTATCTCTCTCCTATTCTAAATCCCCGTGCCAAGACCCTACGTTTCATTTAAAACAGAACGGAGGAAGTAGAATATCTTGATTGCGACAAATCCAATAATATTTTATATATAACATTTGTTTTATGGGAAATTCTCAAAAGTAACCCTGAGTTCTGGATTTTTCTCTTTGGTAGCGAAACTTAAATTTAATTCTCAATGGTAACTCCGTATTTATGGCCACACTTGAAAAGATGGTATTATTAACAATTTTCCGTTATATACAATTGCTAAAATGGTTGTTTTCAAACTAAGAAAGTATTGAAGAGTGTAGATGGACATAACTTTCCTTTAAAAAAACACATTCTTATTGATCTCTTTCTAAATACGAGAAATAAATAGGTTTTTAATGAAAGAAAAAGGAAATTCAGTTTTTTCTAAGCAAACTTATGTCATTCTAGTCTAAAGAACCTTAATTACGTTATAAACAACCCTTTCACCAACTCTTTATAACAACAAATGGTTGTTAATACCACTATCTCAAATATAACCATCCATTCAAAAAAAAAAAAAGTATAACCATAAATACGGGGTTACCATGAGAATTAAAATTAAGTTTGGCTACCCAAGAAAAAAAGTCATTGTTCAGGGTTACAATTGAGAATTACCCTTATTTTATTTATTAGTTTAGGAAAAAAATGGGTGAAAGTGACATTGTAGGATTATGGAGTAAGTACTCCCTCCTTTTCTTTTTAATCTACCATTATATACTTTGACACAGTTCATGTATTTCACTTTGACCATCATTCATATATATATATATATATATATATATATATATATATATATATATATATATATATATATATATATATATATATATATATATATATATATATATATATATATATTTGAAATATCAATTTTTTTATAATTTTACTTATCCATAATTTAAGATATTGAAGGTTAAAGTTGTGCGTTGACAAGTGAAAAAATCAAATTGTGCAGATTAAAAAGAAACAAAGGTGGTCATTTCACAAAAAAATGTTTGTTATTTTAGAAAAATAAATTATTGCATTTAACTTTATTAGGCCTAACACAAGCCCACCCCAGATGAAAGTTTGACCACATACAAGGTTGACAGCGTTTTATCCTAAAACCAATTGGAAATAGGTGGAGTAACATACCAATCTATAGGTTGGTCAATCTCTCTCTATTTCTTCAATGTGGAACAACTACTCCCAACTGTTAGAGATGTGGTATGAATATAACAGTGAGCAATAGGATATTAGATCTTCCAAGCACGTACTAATACGCTTTCCTATAAGTTATTTACCGACCCACTAGGAACAACAGAGTATCACGGTAATACTTATGAGATATGAAGAAGAAACATTGAATTTTGGTTGTTAACAAGAAACAATCCCAATAAGAGTTTGTAATTTGATTTTGTTTAGAGAAAACACAAGAGAATTTCATTCTCTAAGCAAGTACAATAGGAAAATGATTTCTCTTACCCTATTCCATATGTGATATCTTCCTATATATACTAGGAAAGATTTACAGAAGAAAAACTGAAATGATACATCATTTCACACGAAGAGACATGCATCATTTCACGAAACAAAGTGTCTCGTCAATATGGCGCGGGTGCACTATACAATTAGTTGCGAGCACACCAAACTTCATGATCATCCCAGAGAAATTCAAAAGCAAAGGATCTACTGCGCTGCACGCAGCCACGTGCTGCGCCACACACAACACCTTGCGGTGCACGCATGCTGCCTGTGTGGCACGCTGCACACTTGGTCAATGCTCCTTCGTTTTTTCCTTCTTTCTCATCACGTTTCATCAAACGCCACAACACCGAAACGCAACACCATCACATATCATCAACGGACACATTTAACTATAAATGTTCCAACAACTCACATGTGGTTATACTCTTAACAGTAGATCTATCTATAAACCAAATATATATTTTCTCATAACTATGTGGGACGAGACTACTTGACAATTGTTTATCTCTTGGAACTAACCAGGGTATTTTCAAAGCTCCACTTAGGAATTTAGGATCCACAACTTCTTATTGTTTCTTTTTCTAACTACAACGTAGCTATATGTTTGTTTTTTGATCCATGTGAAGGTATTTAGCTAACTATCACTCTTTCCATCATATATTTGTGTTTCTCATACACAATCACAAAAAAGCCTATAGGCTATAGCTCCTTGCTATATCCTTCCTTCATCTGCACCAGATTTTAGAAGATGTGCGTCAGAGCGTCGGCTTGTCGCACACAACTGCTTTATGTGTATATGAAAAATAAACTAGCAAACTAAGTAAATTTAGATAGGTAAATGACAAAAAAAAAAAATGAAATATGCGGAAATAATATGTGGAGTATAAACGGTTTCTTATGACGTATTCAAATTGCGATTCATGTTAATAAATAAGACTGAATTTTATATTGGCGCCGGAGACCTAACACAACACTCTTCCTTTATCTGAGCTTGAGACCTACTGTGAATGTCACAAAAAGACACCCACAGGGGAAATTTTTATGGTTTCATTTGTTAGAAATCAATTTTTTATGACAATCATGTAGAGATGGCCACTGGTGCGGGCTGGTTCGTGGGCCCTAGTGGGCCGGGCTGAGATTTCACGGCCCAGGACCAGACCGTGAAATTCACTGTAATACCCCGAATTTTAATCTCGTTTTATTAGCTACTAATTATGTTTATTAGCCTAATTACGTCTTAAAATTTTCCGAAATTATTCTGATGAAGGTTATTTTCTTAAATAAGTATATTTACTTTAGTTATACAAAAATGATATTTATTATGATAAATAATTTTATTTACAATATAGTTTATGACTTTAATAGTTAGATAAAAATCAAAGCTAAAACACTTGAAAATAACAAAGTTTGACATTTTGACATTCAAAGAAAATAAGAAAGGAATAGGAATGAAGAAGACTAATGTTCAGCTCCTCCAAACTCACGGTCAACCAACCAACCACCATCTCCCTCTACTCCCTCTTTGTTCCCTACTCTAAGCTCCCCTATTTGAACCACCATCCATCATCTACTACCTCCATTAATGTCTCCAAAAATCTTTCTATAAATGCTCAGTAAAAATGGAGCTTTGAAATCTCACAAGTTCAACAATCCATTTCTCTCTCCTTCCTCGTGTCCCTCGTGGGCATTGATACCCCAAACCCCCTTTATATTTCTTTCTTCCTCTCGACCGTGAGAACCCCAAAACCCAACCCCTCTTATTTTCTCTCTCCTCCCCGTGAACCCCGTTTCTCTCTCTTTCCCCCTGCTCGTGTGACTTCTCACCGGAAACCCGGAGCTCACCGGAGTTCAACCAAGCCCTTCTCTCTCACGCAGCTGTTCTCCCCTGCTCCTGTTCGCTGCTGCGTTTCGCATCTTCTCTCTCCTCTTCGTGGTAGTGTTGTAGTAGTTGTTGTTCTGTTGTTGTTGTTGTTGTTGGTTGCTGCTGCTCGTTGTTGTTGGGTTGTGTTGCTGCTGCCATTGTTGTTGTTGTTTGTTGTTGTCGTCGTTGCTGCGCTACTGTTGCTGCCGGTGTTCCTCCGCCGCTGCCGGAGCTCCGTCCCCTCCCCTGTGTTCGTCCCTGCTCAGTAGAGCAGAGGTACTACACCCCTCTCTTCTCCTCCTCTTGTTTCCCTCAAATTAAAAGTCATTTTTAATTTGTGAAATTATAAATTCTGAAGTTTGGTTATTAGTTGTTGATGCTTTGAATTCAGGAGTTATTGCAAGTACTACCACTTTTTCCAATCCTTCTGTCAACTAGATTACTCTGATTTATATTCAAAATATGGTTATCAAATGAATTATTGAGTATGGATTCGGTTTATAGAATTTGTGTGTTGTTGATTGAGTTGCAATTCATATAGGTTGCAAAGAAATGTATGAAAATCTGAATTCTAGCTGGTGAGTAGAATTGATAAAGGATGAATGATTTGAAGCTTTCTTCTGATTAATGGGTGAATTTTTATGTGAACTTTATGACTGTAATTTAGATTTGATTGTAAGCATCATGTAAGCAAAATTTGGTCATATATCAGTACATTATGGTCATTAGTGCAGGATGTTGCATGAACCGTACTCTCATATAGTATCAATGCTGACGAGGTTAGTTTAATTAGCATGAGATCCTCTGTCATGGAATGATTCATGTTATGTTGTGTCCATATGGAACCTGATGAGGAGTTCTTTAAATTAATGTTGTGCAACTTATTAGAATTAACTTGAGAGATTTCATTTAATTATTTTTAATTGAAGGATGTCAGTAATCTGGTAAAAGTAATTATGTTTAATTCATGATGGTTGTGTATGTAGCCTTGTGAGAGAACTACGACTAATCACCCTGTCATTATTGTTCAAGAAGTTGGAGTTGGTTGTGAACTTAAGAAATGGAATAGTTAGTATGTGATGTAGAGATGTTCTAGTCTATATAATGATCTGGTTGGACTCTTAAGAGCGAATTATTATAAGTTTCTAATTAAAGTATTCTCACACATGGGTTAACCAAATGATAGGGTGTAAGTAGTGACCTTGTTAAAGAAGTCTTATAATTATGTTAAAGTGATTTTTCAGACAAGAAGGTAATCAGTATGTTGTGCTTAAGTATGCTTATGTTTTCTTAAGTAATCGAAAAATGTGAAAAGATGAATCTTGTTCTTATGAATGACAAGTGATAAATGAACTCAAGTGACGGTTGTATTTATGAAATGAGTTAATGAAACCACTATGATTGGATTGAGATTATGATGAATGAAATATGTTCACACTGGATTGAACAATGATAACGTAATTGTATACGTGATTTATGTGATGACGTGAATTAAAAGATGTTAATCACGTAAAGTGAAATATCGGAGGGAAATGATGAACAGGTTGCCCTGTATGAGTGGTTCAGCGGCCCCTACAAGTTCTCTGGTTACTATGCTGATTTTCTGTTACTTGTCTTCCTTCTATCTTGTTGTGATCCAAGTAGAAGGGGTGTGCACACTAGGGACTCTGTTATTATGGCCATTTTGTTATCCGTAGGTGGTTACAGGGGATTGACCCCGGCCTACAATGTTGAAGTAAGTGGTTACAGGGGATTGACCTCGGCTTACTGGCGTTCTCTTTCCTCTCCTTAAATAATTGGATTAATTAAGATTAATTATGTAATTAATCATTGTATATATATCTACATGTGAACGTATGGATTATGTGAATATTACTATGTTGTTGTGATATGGTTATGAATGATATGAACATGTATTGATTACGTGAAAGTCGTAGACACCAAAGCATGTTTTAAGAATATTTTATGGGTTAGTACTCGGCGTTGTCGATGTGTATGTCAATGTTTTGTTTTGTCACTACCGTGGCCTTGTCACTTGGTGGGTGGCGGTGTTACAATAGTTTCGAGTTGAAGTTATGGAGCATCTGTTCCAAGATGAAGCAGTTACGTGCTAAGGGTACAGCTATGATTGTTTTATGTTTCCTTTGAGGCGAAGACGTTCCACTTTGTAATAGTTAATAATTAATTGATTTAGTTTCATTTCTAGTTCTGGTTGAGCAATAGTGCTCCCGATTCTCTTTAGCCGGGTACTCCGCGAAAGCGTTGAGTTTTGGGATTTGGTATATTTTATTTGTAACGAGGTTTTTCAAACATTTTCCCATTTTGGGTTGTCCAATTTACAAAGGAAACTCGCCGAAATTTTCGAAAAATATTAATCTATTATTAAATTGTTTCTTTCAAAAGTGTCAAATCAAAGTAATGTCCCTGTAAGTTAATGATTAATGTAGCCTTGCATTTATTTCCAAGGAGATAAGTGCGGCGGTAACACGCCCGTTGAGTCGAACCTTCGTGGATTTTCCCCCATCTCGAGTTTTATAAAATGAAAAAGGGTTCGGCTTGGCGGGGGTGTTACATTCACGGTTTGGGCGGGGCGGTCCACGGGCTGAAAAATCTTGGCCCACACCGGTCTGTTACCGGTTTTCACGGTTCGAAAAAGCGGATCTGGCGGTTCGTGGGCCTAGCGGGCTGGCGGGACGGCATGAGAATTTTTTATTTCCAAAATTATTTAATCATTGGAATCATTTATTATTGTTACATAAAATCTTTAAAATTAATTAAAATATATACAATTATTAATATTAATGAATAATTTCATTATTTTTGAATTTGATTGAATTATAATATATGCAATTTGATTAAAATATATACAATTTGATTAAAATATACACGATTTGATTGTAATTACTTGGGATGGGCCGGTCCTGGTTCATGGGCGGGCCGGGCCGGTTTCGTGGACCGGGCCGGGCGGTTTTAGTAGCGGGCTTTCGTGGGTTGGGCTCAAAAAATCTGGCCCACGGCCCACCCACCAATTTCACGGTTCGAGCTGGGCTGGATCGGGCTTTTCGAGGGCTCAGCCCACACTGCCCAAGAGGCGGGCTGGGCTGGGCTGGATGGGCTGGATTGGCCCGCACTATTGGCCATCTCTACAATCATGTTAGTCGACCAAAAATGAATTTCATACTAAATCTTTATGTTTGTTGTAATATGTGGAGTGTGGACCGTATGCCAAGAAAATTAATACTTCCTCCCATCTGTTTTAAATGAAACGTAGGGTCTTGACATGGGGATTTAGGAAAGGAGAAATATCGAGTGAAAGAAAAAGAGTGACTCATGTGACAAGGAAAGAGATAGAGAGTGAATACCAAATAAAGTAATGTTTCATTTATTTGAAATGACCTCAAATGGTAAATATTTTATTTATTTGAGGACGGATGTAATATTTTTGAAGCAGTGTATTTCCTTTATTTATCTTTTATTGCAATTTTGGAGAATGACATAAGAATTTAAACGAAGTTATTAAAAACAACGGTTTTTTCACCAAATACCCCCGAGTTTTCGGTTTATTTACGAGGTATCCTCGCACTTTTCAAAATACACAGGATACCCCTCAGTTTCATAACAATACACCCAGATCATAACCCCTACCCATGTGGGTGTATTGTTATGAAACGAGGCACTGCTGTATTTTGAAAAAGTGCGAAATGCTCCGTGAATAAACCGAAAACTCGGGATATTTGGTGAAAAACTAGTAAAAAAAAAAGAATTTAAGAGGGGAGAGATTAAAAATTTTCTCCCAATTACACCCCTCTCAAGTCTCATCTCTCTAATTGAACACAGAAGTGACCAGTGAGTTGTGATTTGTGAAGGCAGATCTACGGGACTACTGAAAAGGGGAAAAATAAATACAAAAACCCTCCTATCTCCATATTTTCTCTCTCCTAAAATCCCCAATATTTTATCTCTCTTGTTCATCTCTCGATTTTGGATGCAAATCGAGGGCTTCACTTGATCTAGCCCTCATTTCCTAATTTATCAGATCTGAAGGTAGTTTTTTTGCAATCTCTTTTCTTTTCTCCGATCCTTTCTTCGAATTCGATCTCTTTCGAATTAGAGTATTCTAGTTGTCGATTAATTTCGTCGGTTTTGATTTGATTTCGATTTGATCTAGTGTGAGCATTTTGCGAAATTAGGTCATTTCTCAATTCGATCAGATTTTCTGTTCAATTCTGATTTATACTGAGAAACTGTGCTTAGGATGCTTTAATTAGTAACAGATTGAGGAACTGGAGAAACAACAGTGCACTAGATATGGTTTTTTTAAATGTTGTTTGGAGGTTAGGTTAAGCTGTAATCATTTGCCTTTTTTGTTTGATTTTTTTTGTGACGAGGTTGAAATCAGGTATTATTTGAAAATGTTGGACCAATTTCAGGATGCAGAGGTGTAGGAGTTTAGATTTCTAAGTTTTGACATGTTTGAGTAATTAGTGAAGTAATAATTATGTTGAAATTCTTATGTTTTGATTGGTAATAATGTCATCAGGATACTTTAGCTTAGTTGCACCCTATCTGTTGTAATAAGGGTATGATTGTTTGCAGGGAGCAAGATTGTGAATTTTTGAGAGATGTTGACGAAGTTTGAGACAAAGAGTAATAGGGTCAAGGGACTCAGTTTTCATACAAAGAGGCCATGGATCTTGGCGAGTCTTCACAGTGGTGTGATCCAGCTATGGGATTACAGAATGGGTACACTTATCGATCGCTTTGATGAGCATGATGGCCCTGTTCGTGGTGTTCATTTCCATAAATCTCAGCCACTGTTTGTGTCAGGAGGTATACAATCATTTTACTTGCGTTTTTTTTTTTATTTGCACGGCATTGAATTGCATTGTGATCTTGATGCCATTGAAGAGACTTGTTTGCTCATGGGTGTGTTTAAAGTAAACCCATACTATACATTCTTGGAGCATGCTACTCCCTTTATTTGTAAATGATGGTTCTACTTTGACTTTCACATTTCAACTAACAACATTGACCATTAATATCTTTAAACTTACTGGGAAAGAGAGAAAATAAACATTAAACAAGGTAAAAATGCAAGTGTTCAAGGTTATTGTGAAACGATCTTTATACTGTAAGTGTTAAAACTTATTGAGCAATGGAAGTAATAGTTAAAATTGTAAAAAAATATATATATATATTTTGGAAATATACATGTTGGATTGACATAACATCTCACTTCTGCATGTTGAACATCTTTAATTGGGGTCTTTGTTTCATGACTGCATTAATTTTCTACTGTTTTAAGTTATTGTGTATTCAACTTCCTTTGTTTCTCAGGTGATGATTACAAGATTAAAGTTTGGAATTATAAACTTCACCGGTGTCTTTTTACACTACTTGGACATCTTGATTACATTCGTACAGTGCAGTTTCACCATGAGAGCCCATGGATTGTGAGTGCCAGTGATGACCAGACTATTCGCATATGGAATTGGCAGTCACGGACATGTATCTCTGTCTTGACAGGACATAATCATTATGTTATGTGTGCCTCATTTCATCCTAAAGAAGACCTTGTTGTGTCTGCCTCCCTTGACCAGACTGTTCGGGTATGGGATATTGGAGCACTAAAAAAGAAAAGTGCGTCTCCTGCAGATGACCTATTGCGATTGAGTCAGATGAATACTGATCTTTTTGGCGGTGTTGATGCCGTGGTCAAGTATGTCTTGGAAGGTCATGATAGGGGAGTTAATTGGGCTGCATTTCATCCTACCCTGCCCTTGATTGTGTCTGGAGCTGATGATCGCCAAGTGAAATTATGGCGTATGAATGGTGAGCTTATTGTACGATCTCTGTATTGGCTTCAGTGCAGATTGTTGTCAATGACATGAATTTTCTAGTATATTTGTCTTAACATCTTATGTTGTATGACATGCCAGACCACACTATCAATTTTGTGGCTCTCATGAGTCTCCCTCCTATAAAAATAATGAACTAAATTGTCTGGAGGAAATTGTCTTATCGCCTGATATTGAGTCGAAATAAGTTTCATCTGCTGTTATACCTGCTTTCAGACAAGTCACAAGTGGAGTTTCTTTGCTTCTTTTACCTAGTTTTTTTTTTACTTTCTTTCAGATTGTTTTCATTTAGATTTTTATATGACAGATGCACCATTTTTCCTGTCAATATTTGTGATGGTGATTATATTGTTTGCATTTTACACCTTTTGTCTGCTTAGGAAAGAGTGTAATAATGTAGTCTTTAGAGGTGCTTGTTCCAAATTTAGTGTCGTAGTTTTGACCTTCCGGAACAACCACCAACTTCCTATAGTAGTAATTCTTGATATATTATGTTCTCATCCTACCCTTCTCCTGAGACTTTTCCTAAATAACTGTTGCTTTTAAAGTGAAGCATTGATATTTGAGCAGCTTGGAATTAATTAGCTTGATCTTTGTTCTTTTTTTTTTTCCCCAGTTTTACTTGATGTGATATGGAGAATAATTAACTATTGGCATCTTATAAGAATTGTTTTGTGAAGTTGATAAAGTCAATTAGATAAAGAAGAGAACATTGCTGATTGGTTTTATAAACATCAAAGTCAATTCCAATGCTATTTAGTATTCACATCTTCCATTAAACAAATTACTAGCTTGCGAATGCATAATTTGACAAGTAATATATTCCATTATCAATAAGTAAAATTTATAATAGTTGCTATTTCTTCTGTTTTTTTGACAGGAAAAGAAACTATTTATTTATTCAAGGATATTTCGAAAATGTATATTGATAATAATTTTACATGATCCTACTTGTCTATATTTCCCCAAATCTATAAAACACCAACGATGGTCAAAGTAGAGTTTAAGCACAAAGTATGTAGTTAATATGAAATGGAGGGCGTATATCTTTTTTCCCCCATTTTTTTTATATAAAAAACTATGCTTTTCTTGCAAGAGTTCCTTCCATTTTTAGTTTTTCATAAATTTTAGTGCAATTATTTTTGCATTTGATCTATGAACATTTGATATTGTAAGTATTTGGGAGCGAAAACAAGAGCAGCTAAGATATTGATGTAGATTCTATGAATCAAGTGCTTGATGCTGAGTGGTGATTACTTGAGAATTCTGTAACTTGAGTAAGTCCTTAGGAAAGCAACATGAAGTATTGTTCTGAATTCTGATGTTGGCTGATAGTTTTGATTTCTGAATACAATATTTTAATTCCAGTTAAAAATAAAAATCAATTGATTCCATCATACCTTTTTGAATTCTGCATGAAACTTTTTCTATATCTAGGATTATGCCCATGTTGTCAAACATAAACCAAACAAAGCATATCCCAACTAGTACTAGCCAATTGTCCCAACTGTGAACCTGGTGAAGATGGTGATACCTCCCAACCAAAGCATATCCCACCAATAAACGTAAATATCCACCCATAAAATTCTTCACATTTCCTTCCATGCTCCACCTAAAAAATACGTCTTCTTGATACTTTCTGAAAGTTCTACAAGAGATGTTTTGTGATGATAGCCAATTATGACTTGCCTTTTTTCCTCCTGTTTTTGGAATTGTATGGTGTGATCAAATCTTCTGTCATGACAGCCATGTTGTGATAGAATCATGTGCCATGACAACCATCTAGGAAAAGAAGGTAACGAGAGGAAGGTTGAACAATGTAAATGTGCTTTTAGACCTATAGTAAGTGAACATAATTTTGTGATATATAAATTAGAGTTAAGGATAAGATGAGTTTGATTTGATTGCCGTTAAGCCTGTAGCTACTCGTATCCAATGTCCCGACTAAACAATGGATTGTTAATTTTTTGCTTGAATTTGGATAAGGCCATAAGGGGGTGCCTTTTTTTTTTTGAACCATTAAGGTTGCATTCTGCTCTCATCTATGTGGACTGCACATCATTCAGTGCTTCTCATTTAAACAGAGGTCTTAATTTTGGG
Source organism: Beta lomatogona (assembly GCA_947646795.1). Classification (NCBI taxonomy): domain Eukaryota; kingdom Viridiplantae; phylum Streptophyta; class Magnoliopsida; order Caryophyllales; family Amaranthaceae; genus Beta; species Beta lomatogona. Next base: position 1,742,087 of record CANSNZ010001062.1, on the reverse strand, counting down.
GGAGGGGGGAAGGGAGTAAATTGAATTAGAAAAATAAAGTGTGTACTCAACTACCAACTATATCTAATTAAATATTCTTTTGATTGGCGAGTAATCACAGATTAACAAACTTGTCTTCTATGTGGCTGGTTTTCTAGATAAATATTGCCATTTGTGTGTACAATGAGTTTAACTTTCAGGTTTGAATGTAAAAGGAGTAGATGGAATCTAAAATTACTTTTAGTTGTTGTGATATTGGAGCTTTATGCCCACCCTTGTCATTGGTTTCTGCTGTGATTTACCATTGACATGCTCTTACTAGTGCAATTCTCTTATCAGATACAAAAGCTTGGGAGGTGGACACATTGAGGGGACACATGAACAATGTCTCATGTGTTATGTTCCATGCCAAACAAGATATTATTGTTTCAAATTCGGAAGACAAAAGTATTCGTGTATGGGATGTAACAAAGAGGACTGGCATTCAGACATTTCGTCGGGAGCAAGATAGATTTTGGATTCTTGCAGCTCATCCTGAGATGAATCTCCTAGCTGCTGGCCATGACAGTGGGATGATTGTCTTCAAATTGGAGAGAGAGCGTCCTGCATTTTCTGTGAGTGGTGAAAGCATGTTCTATGCGAAAGACCGTTTTTGCGGTTTTTCGAATTTTCCACTCAGCGAGATACCCAAGTTATCCCGATTCGCCGGCCTGGAACCGCAAGCTTGAACCAGGGTCCTAGGACTCTTTCCTATAGTCCTACAGAGAATGCGGTCCTTGTATGCTCTGATGTTGACGGTGGATCTTATGAGCTTTATGTTGTACCTAAGGATGTGTTTGGTAAGGGTGATGTGGCCCAAGAGGCAAAAAGAGGTATTGGAGGATCTGCTGTTTTTATCGCTCGTAACAGGTTTGCAGTGCTTGACAAAAGCAACAACCAAGTGCTAATAAAGAATCTGAAAAATGAGACCGTGAAAAAGAGTGTCCTCCCTATTGCCACTGATGCAATATTCTATGCTGGTACCGGCAATTTGCTCTGTAGGGCAGAAGATAAGGTTGTTATTTTTGACCTTCAACAAAGGCTTGTTCTTGGTGAACTTCAAACCCCTTTTGTCAAGTATGTTGTCTGGTCAAATGACTTGGAGAGTGTTGCTTTGCTGAGCAAACATGCTATAGTGATTGCAAGTAAGAAGCTTGTGCATCAGTGCACTCTTCATGAGACAATTCGAGTTAAGAGTGGATCCTGGGATGATAATGGAGTCTTCATCTATACAACTTTGAACCACATCAAGTATTGCCTTCCTAATGGAGATAGTGGCATAATTAAAACGCTTGATGTGCCAATTTATATCACTAAAGTTTCTGGAAATACGATTTTTTGCCTGGATCGGGATGGAAAGAACAAGGCCATAGTTATTGATGCAACAGAGTATATATTCAAGCTATCTTTGATGAGGAAGAGGTATGACCATGTTATGAACATGATAAGAAGCTCTCAACTCGTGGGGCAGGCAATGATAGCTTATCTGCAGCAGAAAGGATTTCCTGAAGTTGCTCTGCATTTTGTAAAAGATGAAAGGACTCGTTTTAATTTAGCTCTGGAGAGTGGAAATATTCAAATTGCCGTTGCTTCAGCGAAGGAAATTGATGAAAAGGATTACTGGTATAGACTAGGGGTGGAGGCTCTTCGCCAGGGTAATACTGCTATTGTTGAATATGCATACCAGAGGACCAAAAATTTTGAGAGATTGTCGTTTCTCTATCTTATGACAGGGAATGTGGAGAAGTCAAACAAAATGTTGAAAATTGCAGAGGTAAAGAATGATGTCATGGGTCAATTTCACAATGCGCTTTATTTGGGTGATGTGGAGGAGCGTGTGAAGATTTTGGAAAGTGCTGGGCATTTGCCTCTGGCTTACATCACAGCTTCAGTCCATGGGCTGCATGATGTTGCTGAGAGGCTAGCTACGGAGTTGGGAGATGATGTTCCCTCCTTGCCTGAAGGTAAGGTGCCCTCCCTTTTGACACCTCCAGCACCTGTCATGTGTGCTGGAGATTGGCCCCTGTTGAGAGTGATGAAGGGGATCTTTCAGAGTGATTTTGCTGGTGATGACAGGGGAGGTGCTGATGATGAAGAGGAGGCTGAGGCCAATTGGGGTGAAGATTTGGATATGATTCATATAAACGATGATGATAATGTAGAAAATGGAGAGACTGCAGAAGATTTGGATGATGAAGATGTAGCTGATGATAATGGGGAACGAGGAGGATGGGACTTGGAGGACCTGGATCTTCCTCCGGAGGTTGATACTCCAAAAGCTTCTGTTAGTACCCGTTCAGCAATTTTTGTTGCTCCAACTCCTGGAATGCCTGTCAGCCAAATCTGGACACAGAAGTCATCCCTTGCTGCTGAGCATGCAGCTGCCGGAAATTTTGATACTGCAATGCGGTTGCTAAGTCGACAACTTGGTATAAAAAATTTTACTCCCTTGAAACCCATGTTTCTCGATCTTCATAATGGTAGTCACAGTTATCTACGTGCGTTTGCATCTGCTCCTGTTATATCTGTGGCCCTGGAAAGGGGGTGGACTGAGTCGGCCAGCCCTAATGTGAGAAGCCCACCTGCCCTAGTGTTTACTTTCTCCCAATCAGAGGAGAAGCTGAAGGCTGGTTACAAGGCCACAACAGCCGGTAAATTCTCAGATGCTCTCCGTATTTTCTTAGGAATATTACATACCATCCCTCTAATAGTTGTGGAGTCCAGAAGAGAAGTTGATGAAGTGAAAGAGCTGATTGTCATAGTGAAGGAGTATGTATTGGGTCTTAAGATGGAAACCAAGAGAAGAGAGTTGAAGGATGATCCAAAGCGTCAACAGGAGCTTGCTGCTTATTTCACTCATATCAATCTTCAAATCCCTCATTTGAGGCTTGCCCTTCAAAATGCCATGACCGTGTGTTACAAGGCGAAGAATTTCACCACAGCTGCTACCTTTGCCAGACGGCTCCTTGAGACGAACCCTACTAATGAGCAACAGGCAAAGCTTTCTCGGCAAGTTATACAGGCTGCCGAGAAGAACATGAATGATGCAGTTGAATTGGACTATGATTTCAGAAATCCTTTTGTGGTTTGTGGGGCAACGTTTGTACCAATTTATCGGGGTCAAAAAAGACATCTCATGTCCCTACTGTAGAGCACGGTTCGTGCCAAGCCTGGAGGGGCAAATCTGTAATGTATGTGAGCTCGCTGTGATTGGAGCAGATGCTTCTGGTTTGCTTTGTTCCCCGTCTCAGGTAAGATAAGCAACCTCGCTACTGGGCTCAGACCATTTGTAAACTCAACTCTGTACCGGCTCTGTTCAATGCCGCTGTTCGTGACATCTCCCAGAAAAAAAGTGATATCTTGAGGAATCAACTTCTGCCGCCACATGGGTAAGGATATTCGGCAAGAACAAATGTTTCAAAACTTGCTTTGTGATATTTTTTTATGGTTTTTAAATTTCTCTTTTGATTTTGGTTTTTATGAATTCAGATGTAATAAACTCTGGAATTTTGATTTTGGTCATTCATGTTAGATGTTGATAGACAGGGATGGCCGAAGGGCTCTTGTTAAACTAGATATGGTTATAGGTAAGACCGACTTTGAACATTTCAGGTATTCAGAGATTTGGAGAATATTTTTACCCTTTAATATGTGATGGATTAATGACACGTTTGGTTGGCGGTAATAAATAGTGGTAATGAAAATAGTTACAATAATATTTTATAAGACATTAAAAGTTACATTTGGAAACCACCTAAAAAATTGTTATGCTTGGAAAAATATTAAAGCACACCCCTCTATTTATTTACAATTGATTATTGTATTCCTGTTCAAGGTTTTAGGGGTGGTATTTAAGATTTAGGATGGATAAAGAAAAGCCTACAGAATAGATAAAAAGGGGGCACTTAACATTCCAAGTGGATTCAAAAATCTGAGATGGATAATCCATGTTCCGGTTTTTACTCCTGTTTTTCTGTCTTTTTCAGGTGGTTGTTTATATATCCATCCAAATTTTAAATATTTTTGTGTCTCCTCCATCGTGTATTATTTTGAATTTTCACTTGTTTTTTTTTTTTTTTTGTTGATAAGGAAAACAGACTTAGACTGACACCCTAGTCTGGAGGCCAGCCTAAAACATCCTTTCAGATGATAAACAGATTTTGATTCATTAGAAAACAGATTTTGAGTTCTATCGTTCCGAAATCAACTCATTATTCATTACTATTTGATTAATCTGGTCATTTATGTATGTTCATAAAACAAGGCAGGCAACCTGAGTTGGCCTGAATTATCAAGGAAAAAAGATGAATTTGCTAAAAACGTGGTAGAGAAAGATAACAAAAATGTGAGGGGAGAGATTGTGAAGCCAAGTACTTGTATGAGTTGTATCATTTTGAATTAATTTTGTTTTGCCATAGAGTTTTGCTTTGGGAGGATGAAGCTAGAATTGTTATCAAAATTCCTGTTGTTGGCTAAGTTTATTAGCTCCGTGTTTGAATACTATGAAGTACCGCTTATTATCATGAATAAAATTATCATCCGCACTCCTATTGTTGGCTTTTCGACGGAATTTGGGCAACGTCTCGAGTTATTTAATAAGGCTAAAGGATCTATCGTTGCATCTTGTCACAAGCAGAAGTCATAGCATGACAATTGCTTACTGACTTGCAAAGTTAGTCGAGAGTTTGAGACCTCTTACATATATTGATGTATTTTTCTTCATTTCACGAGTAGCAGACGTATTTTATATAAAAATATAATATGAAGAGAGCGATACTTAATAGGCTGCAACTTTTTACTCAACTAGTAGGTTACTTCTCCATATCTTTTTACTTATCACACTTATTATTTTACGATCTTCAAATCAAGCTTTAACCATTAATTTTTTATGGAGCGAGTTGATATTATGAAAATACTCTAACAAGATTTCTCATCTATTATATCGTTTTTCTTATGTATCAAATTGGAACAAGACTCTTTGCGTTAGGGTGATAATATTGGGAGTCTTGAGGGGAGTCTTGAGGGAGTCTTGTGGCAAGACTTAATAAGACTCGGCGATATTTGGGTAAAGTCTTGGACAGATTCTTGGGTTGGGTTATTCAAGACTCCTCCCAAGACTCTTGCCATGCATATGATTTTTTTTTTTGGCTAGTAAAAAAATGTCATGTGCCTTCTCCTTTTATGTGGAGTGAGTTTGGAGAGAGTTTAAGGGATAAAATTATAATGAGTATATAATAAGTCTGTAGAATTAAAAAGTAGTGAAAAGTTAATGTGGCGCAATCTAAAATTTAGAGTTGAGTTTGAGGGATAAACTCACCCTTATGAGCCACCGATATACTAAAAGCTTTCGATCACCCTGACAACCACAGGAGTTTAGACTATTCAGACACCCATCCACCTTCATTTGACAGGTGTTAATATCATAGGCATTCGATCATGCAGAATTCCCTTTATAAATAACTTTGTATTACCATGCATGAAACATTAGTTAAACCGTAATTAAAATTCTTCGACAGGAACGTTCAACAACTGCGTTCTTTACTCAAAATTCAGATGGCACAAGTACACTGTCCAGGTGATTTTTAGTTTCACTTTTTGGGACTGTTGTATTGAACTTATTGTTGCTTATCTAAACTTAATAAATATTGTTAATTCTTATTATACCTTATCTGAATTTATTAAACTTTATTTTGTAAGAGTGTCAGATCTTATTTTTGCTAAAATGAACTTATTTAAACTTATTTGAACTTATTAGATCTTATCTAAACTATTTTTTTTCTAATAAAGACTGAAAATAAGGTGAACAAAATAAACTTCCTATTTGTTTGGTTTGGGTGTTTTTTTTTTTTTTTTTAAATCGCGAAAGTTTAAGCTAAGTTTCACCAAATGATTATCGGTTACTGCTTCTTTATATTTATTATTTTGGTTTTCTTTTCTTGCTTGGAGGGTTATATTTGTTTCTATAACTTCAACGTCCTCTAGTAATGCTTATTCAGGTGGAAAGTGGAATAGCTCTCACCTCCCAACTATGAAATCAAGGACTCGATCCTCATTTCCTATAACTAAAATTCGAAATTTTGGTGGTATTTAATCTCGTTTAAAATACTCATTTTTAGTTATACTACCTCCATCTTATAATAATTTTTATATAGGAGAAAACACGTTGTTTAAGGTGTCTATGTAAATATGTAATGAAGAGATATATAGAGGGCTCATATTATAAAGAAAGATAATAGAGGGGTTCATGTCATGTGGAGAGATATAGAGAAAATACCATAGTCATATAAGAATTGTTGCAATTATTTTGAAACTTCACAATACGAAAAGCGTTTTGTTTATTTTTAAGGAGAGTAAATATATAAATAATAAAATTTGGGGTTTTGCTATCCCATTTGTATACAACATAACATTTTAAATATTTTTTCGATACTAGTAATTAGTAAGTTTGATGGTTGATAAATAACGGCGTTCATATACTGATTGATGCAGGAAAGGACTTTTGGCCAGAACTACTTGGGAAAAAAGCTCAAGTGGCAAAAAGAACAATTGAGAAAGAGAATCATCTTGTAAGGGGAATCATTGTAAAGCAAGGAAGTTTTGTAACACATGATTATCGTTGCGATCGTGTTTGGATTTGGACTAATGATGCTGGAATTGTTGTCAAAGTTCCTCATATTGGATAAGCTAACCCACCTCCAAGATAGTAAAATATACTTCTATATCATAGTATCATGTACATGTTAGTAAATATCACTACACTCTTGAACTATTGTACAATAAAATAAAATAAAACCATTCGGGCTACTATTTAGCTGGTAAATTGAACTTCTTTATACTGCGTTCCATATCCTCCGGGACGAAAAAGGCCTTTTTTCGTAGGCGTGTAAATTCTCTATAGTTACTAAAGCGCAGTGGCGGATCAAGAAATTTCAGCCAGTGGATTCGGATGTAAGACACTTAAACTAATTACATGCAATAAAATTCAATTCATTAGTCCAATTTGAAAATTAGGACATAATTCTGGGGATTCAAAACAAATTTATATAGATTGGTACAAAGAAGAATACAACCTGATTCAAAGATGTTTATGACAAGTCCTTAAAAGACGAACTAATTTTTTTGGCAAATGCAGCACGTTATTACCAGAATAATAAGCTTCATAATGAATCCCCTATGAAACATGGACCAAGACCAAGAAATTCTGAAGAAATAAGGCAAGCGTAAAGTGTGAATTTCCTCCCACCCTCACTCAAAGTACAGTAATCCATCTCATTGATACGGTTTCCGGCAGAGATGTTATATGCCAGAGCCTAGAAGGCAATGTGTATGTTTCACCTTCAATACTTCCATCTTTAATGCATGAGACAGTCAGGTCATCATTAAATTTCATCCTTTCTCAAAGCATTCGGCTATTTGTCTTCAGGATTGCTTTCATTGATGCTATCACCCATGGATTCACCTTTACTAGGATCAATCACTATCCCAGATTTCATCATCCTTATGTTTTCGAGACACTTGATTTCCCCTAGGGACTTCTTTACCCTCCTCCTTCGAATGATGATGTGGCGGCCCACCAAAGCCGCTATAGTCCTCATCAGCTGCTCTTAAAGGGTTGGATTCAAGGGCATCATCATCTGACTCGTAGATGGGTATTTCTGAATCGCTAAAATGTTCATCAATATCAGAACCATCTCTCCCCCATTTTATTCCCATATTATCATCCCTGCCTCGTTTATCCTGGTTTCTGGTTCTACCTGTAAATCTGGGATTCCCATCACCTTCATCAGAATCATCACTATTCATTTCAGGAGAACCTGCATTATCTTCCCTATTGTTCTTCTTCTCTCTCTTAACTGAGCCGGAGCCACCGCGGTCTTCATTTCTGGAAGTCCTTGGTGGTCTTGGTGTATGACCTTCATCATCAGATTCCCACATTATGTCATTGAGTTCCTCAAACATATTTCCCGACCCTGATTCTTCTTCGATTATCTTTCCTTTAAAACTACTACTATCAGTTTGCTTAAACCTTTGGTTCTCACGTGATCCTCTTGATCTTTCTGGCTTCCGTGTTTCAACTCTAGATGGTGGACGTTTAAATTTATCATCATCCGAATCAGAAGCGTGCCTTTCATCTTCACTCACGCCATCCTCGTCAATAAAATCTTCATCTTCACTGTCTTCCATTCTTTGCCTTGGATGTCTGTCCATCGAACCTCTACCTCGACCTCTATCCCCGTTATCAGAGTAATTGTCTACGAAGCGTTCAGGTTTGGATCTTCCACCAAAATCTTCCTTATCCCGGTACCTAATTCTTCCATACTCTTCATTTTCTGCAGCCTCCTCCTCGGCCCATTCCTTATCAACAGCATCTTCTATCTCTGCTATAAATTTGTCAAGTTCTTCTTGATCACTATCCTCACCAGGTTCAGGCTGTTCTGAGCTTTTCTGAGGCTCATTCAGAGATTCTCCAGCCTCACGGAAGACATATGGGCTCCCTTCCTTCTTGTCAATTGCATTAAAGAATGTCGATGCTACCCTCTGGATGCTTGCCATGGCAACAGGATCATCTGGACTTATTCCCTTCTTGCGAAGTTGCTGCTCGGTTTTCTTTATATTGAGTTTCTGAGATTCAAGTGCTTGCTCAAATCTTGCCTTAAAAAGAGCCTGCATTTTCAAACCAAATCACATTGTATCAGTGTGAAATTCCAGTACATGGCATCCGCAGAAACAAGCAACTAAAAAACAATGGAAAGAATCTCATTGCACTCAAGTTCACATGAGAAACTTCATTAATGGAATTGCATCTAAGCCCCAACTGACCAGACTGCCCTCTTAAGAAATATGGAGCACATGAATAAAGATGTTGAATTGAAGTCCACAATAGCGTAGTCTGATACAGCTATTTTGGAACTCTTTCAACGTATTCCAAACCAATGAACAAAAGAGTGAGTGAATCAGGGCACTTCAACTTTCAAGACCCTTTCTTGGAGATTGTCCTACTTGAGGCTTCAATCACCAACTTGGGTATTTGGCGAAAGCATGCCCAGAGAGAATGAAGCGAAAGAGGTAGGCACCTTTAACTTGCGTATCAATTCAGACAGAACAAAATTATATAATGACCTACCATAGCCGATAGACAACTAACCATGCAGACTTTTTGGAAAATGACAAGATTAGATCCACATACCTTCCTCTTCGTAAGGGTGTTCATAGGTATCAGATTTTTCGGTTGCCTGTAGTTTCTACCACGAAACATGATGATTGTTTTCACATTATGTAAATTAACCACAATACCACCACTGAGCCTTGCAAGCATTGTTGCCATCTCCTTGATCTTTTCCTTGGGGAAGTTATCGCAACAAACTTGCACAGTCTCATGGAACTTCCAATGGAGATGCATATTCTGGACAACTCCTCCAAAGACTCCACGAACACCAACCTCACAATAGTTTTTGTTTCTATAGCCAATCTTCTTATAAGCCTGAAGCTGCTCAGATGTCAGCAACTCTGGGTCATGTCTAGGTGGAGGTAACTCAGGTAGCTCGTATTTCTTCAGCTTTTGCAGAAGCAATGCAACTTTCTTTTTGGCCTGCAAAAATTAATAAAGGATCAAATCATGAAAATAAAAATTTTGAACAGCACCAAGTTGATATAATTATGTCCAAACAACTTGTGCTGAAGCTTTACCGAAAGCTATTTTTCTTGCATGTAGCTCATAAATTAACAAAACTATTAGACTGTGGAAGAGACATGAACCACACAGTTTGAGTGGCCCATAGCTGAGAAACCATTTAGTGGGGTTCTGAACAAAGGAGGAAAGTATATTTTACAGCCACTTCTTGATGAGACATTAAAACTATGGACAACTCTTGAAGTAAATTGATAAAACACCAATGATTTCTGTATTTAATAACTACTAATAGCTAACTATGTAATTGACATCTTGATGATGATAAGAGTTGCCGATTGTTATTGAACCATAAGTGTTAGCCACAGGACAAGAGCTACACCATAAACATGATCCAGGGGATTCAACAGATGATCAAAAGTCAAACCAGAGATTGTCAGTAGCCACCAGTTTCAAGTGAGAATACCAACAGCTACTTCAGGTGACAATCTAGTAGCAATGTAGCATAGAAAACACTACAGTCTACAGCCCTGTGTCACACATTCAATGAGACACCAGGCATGGTTAAAAGAAAAGTAAAGATTCATAGCACAAACTATCATTTTGGGTGGACTACAGGCACAGGACAATGCGGCTCCAAACGAGGATAAACCAGGCCATGTTGCAATGACCAACTGTTCAGGGTACTTTTTGAGAGAATAGTGGTCCGTAAATTGGCATCACTGTCAGTAAATTTTGAATAACATCCCAAAACCTGGCAATCCTTTCGGCAACTTCAACTAGGTAAAAAGCTCGGCGCTCAATATAAAAATTGTAATCTGCAATATATATGAATGGCTATCCAATAGTCACATTCCACAGGAAGAAAGTGAAAGTGAAACTATCTGATTGCTCTAAAGACCGCATGAATCTTTTGTTCATGTGAATAGTGGATCTAGCTTAGAAGCTGACATGAAGTCAGCACTTGAAAGTGAGAAATGAAAACCAACAAAGAATCAATTTATAAACCACTAATAAAATCAATCATACAGCCTCCAGTAAAGCAACAATATTTTCCAGCTGCTACAGTAACCTCAAGTAGTTCATACGGATTTGGACATAAAAGGCATGGTATCTCAATGGAGGTTTGGAGATGCCTAGAAAAGGTTGATGGATTGGTTTAAAGTATTATTACACAATATCAAGGACAATTGGAGAACAAAAGTACCTTAGTACCAATTATAAGAGCAAAAAAATGCTCAAGACTACTCAAATTAGTGAGGGACAAAGCATAGGAGTCATACCACGAATTTGTGAAAAATATTGATATAACACAAATTAAAGAAATGTACAAGCATCTTGGAGAAGCAATTCGTGTTTATGCCGGTAAGATATATTATGACAAGACGAGGAAAAAGGATAGGCACATAATTTTCATTGACCTAGAGAGTACTTATGATAAGGTACCAAGTGGTAGACAAAATTAATGAAGGTTATATCACGCACATTTATTGACTAAAATAATATGTATCGAAACGTGAAAACACATGTCAGGAGTAGCGGAGGATAATATCCCGAGTGTTGTTCGCAAATGATATTGTACTTGTGGACGAGACTAGAGATGTGTATAATGTTAAATTGGACCGATGGAGATGGAAGTTATAATGACAAGGGTTTAGGCTAAGCTGAGCATAACTGAGTACATGAAGTGCAAATGTCATAATGAGGAGTCAATCGATGATGTAGTAACATAAGATGGTATGGAGTTTCCCATAGATAAGTAATTTAAAATTGTAAACTCTTATTGTAGAAATATAGAGATATTGGCCAAGATACGGCTCAAAGGATATAGTGGGGGTAAATTCAATGATGGAGAGAAAAGGATCTAGTGCGATCGTAGCGTATCTCTAGGATTATAAGGAAAATTCTATTGAACATTTAACAATGATAGTATCAGTAAGATGGGCATATCAGATGTATATATTCACATGAATTTGGGGGAACACCTAAGAAGATAACTCGGAATGAAAATTTTCCGGATGAAGGTCTGAGTTGCGGATATCAAGGATAGGATAAAAGAGAACCGATTACGTTCGTTTGAGCATGTTAGACCCGCGACCAGATGATGCACTGATAAGAGTAGTGAAGACATGGAATAATGAGATTTTCGTGGACGACTGGACGTCAAGGGAGGCCAAAGATGAACCGGATGGGAGGTATTAAGAATAATATAAAGAAATTAGGTTTGCAGGGGATAACACTAGGTATAAGGGAATGGAGGCTCAGGATCTATGTGGACAACCATTGAAGATAAAATTTTGGCTCATAGAGCCCACCCCATCCTGTTAATGTTCTTTGGCATTGCTTTTGTACAAGTAGCCTCAAGTCACAACTGATGTGCAAGAACAAACTGCATTCTTGAAAGACGATAATCATCAAGAGCTGACATGCAAGATGGTCAAATTGTTTTGTTCTCAACAAGGGCTGGACATGCAATTCAAACTTCAGAAACCTTTAAACCAAATATTAATATCATTTAATATCCTTTACCCTTCAACACACAATACAGGCCCTCCACTATTTCCTAAGGCTACTAGTCATTCATACATATCTATGAGGTCTAATTCAGATGCCTGCCTGTAACTCTTCTCTTCTTTCCGCACTATGAATACGAGGTCTATATTTGAGACAAAAGTAAAGAGCACACGGAATAATATCACGTTTGCCAGTACGCACACAAACCAGAGCCTCGTAACAGAACATCTAGATTCTTAACAGGCAACAGAAATAAGTGTTGCGAAGGTAAACTTTTCCAACTGTCCACCCTCTTAAGAAAAACTAAAGGTCTGCATGAGAGACAAAAGCAGACATCTCACAAACTTTTTCAAGAATACCACAGCATGGTCTAAAGATTATAAAATAGGCTGAAGGCTAACATTCAGCTAAAATGCATAGACAACTAGGATACACATGTTACTTTGAAGTCAACAACAATGTTTTGTTTATATTCTATATTCAGAGAGAAATAAGACCACCTCATGACAGCCTGCAATGATCCTCATATCAACTAACTTACATACACCAAATCTTATGCGAAACCCTCCCCACAGTTCTATAAATCCCCATCATCCCAAATCTATACAATATACTACCAAAATTATATCCCTTCAACAAGGTCACAAGGATAATCAACCGATACAACCACAACAAGCGATACCATCATAGAATAAATAACTCAACAATGTAAAATGTCAACAACAATTGCTACAAATAATGGTATAGATCATAGCTATCCACAAACAATAGTATATGTGACAGAATGTAATGAAGGCAAATGATCTACGTCAACAACCATCGAAAACAAAATCTTAACTCATACAACCAAACCTATACTATTGGGATTAGGACTTCATGCTTTGCCATTATTGCTGTAGTGTTCCCACAATAGTTCAACTGCTACTAAAGTTCTGTCGCAAAATTATGTCATTTCCTTATTTACAATAATTTCATTCACTATCCATACACTCGGGTGTACCGTGTACCTAGAGTATCGCACACCCTTCCACATATATTATGTTTCATGGAACGAAACAAGAATGATCATATAAATAGCTTCTCACTAAATCAAAAGAAAAAACTTGAATGGATTGGGTTTACAATAACTTATTGTGTACCAGAAACCATATGATATATAGTTGGTTTTCGTTTGATATAATCACCTTTTATATAGCCAGTTTTTGTATGATATAGTCCATTTTTGTATGATTTAGTCAATTTTCTGATATACTCAATTTTTTTATGATTTAGTCAATTTTCTGATATAGTCGATTTTTTCTAATATAGTCAGTGTGTGTGAAATAAAATCAGTTTCGATGCACAATAAATTATTGTGAACCAGGTCCACCCAAGACGTTTGTTAACTAATAATCTTATATATAGAGTATTACCAAAAATGCAGCAATATAAAAAAAAATGAAGAAGTTAAAAATTTACCCTTCGAAGATTGTATATGAGGCGTTCTTCCTCAGTCATAAGCTTAAGTTTAATCTTCTTAGCTTGACGAATTTGTCTTTGAGTTTTGCCAGATTCCCTTTGCATTCTTCGCTCTACTTTGCTCCTCATACTTCGCCCCTTTGACGTCGACATCAACCGACGAAAAACATTGAATCCCAAATCAAAATTGCAAGAAGAAATTGAAGAATGCGAGGAAGAAGTCTTCAAATTTGAAGATTCTTGTTGAATTTGAACATTTAATGAAGGAATTGAGTTTCTTAGAAGAGAGTGGTTATGGTAGAGAATAGAAGTTAGGGTTTTAAGGGAATTTTTATGGAGATTTCTAGTGGCAAACATTTTGATTGAACCCTGTTTTTCTTTCTCTTAGTTCAGTAGTTTACTACTTGTTCCTCCATTGAAGAGGATTATGGGGTTTTCAAGGGTTTTAGTTTACTACTTAGTTCAGTAGTTTACACGAAATTTCGTGTTTTTCAAAGGTAAACTTACAAATTGCAATAATCTTTTCTAAGGGTTTCCCTGTTTTTCAAAGGTAAACTTGCAAATTGCAATAATCTTTTTTTTTTTTGTGTGTGTACATGTACTAACATATATGTACATATGTTCATTTGATTGTTATCTATGTACATGTTTGCACCATGCTCTGTGTACTAGCGTGTGCGGTGTGCACCATCCAAGCGTTGGGACTTAAAACTAGTTATTCACTTCTATATATATATATATATATATATATATATATATATATATATATATATATATATATATATATATATATATATATATATATATATATATACCCACAAATCAAACCTTGACACCTTTTTAAAATATCAAGTGTCTATATTTTTTATGGAGAGATAAATGAATAAGAAAAAATAGTTGATATTACTGATCATATGCAATATTTTTATAATTTATACTTTGATCAATTGTTACTTTATTTACTTACTTTTGACAATTACTGTATTAAATAATTTTTACAATCATATTTACTAAAAAATCATAGTATATATGGTAGTCCCCAACTATTGACTTTTCTATATGGTAATTATTCTTAATTTTTTTTACACCTGGTAATCCCAAAGTAATTACTTAACTAATTCCGTAGGCTTATTTGCTTGCATACGTTAAGTTGCTGTTAACCCATTCCTAAACCTACCATTTTCCCTCCAAATTACACAATTAATATACCTCCATTAAAACCCTACCCCTCTCACATTTTTTCTATAAAAAACGAAAGAACTCATATTTTCATCCGAGCTCCTTCTTTCTTTCTTTCTCTTCTTTATTTCACCATGAACTCATCTTCATCAACAAACCGCACCCGCAATGCTTTGGGCATGCTTGTCACCATGGATGGAAACATAAGCTTTGTGAGAATTAAGGCTTGCAATTGTTCACCCGGAAAGATGCTTTGGAAGTCCGAATGTCGGAAGCTCTAATAACCCTCGACGTCTATATTACAAATGCGGGTTCTGCGAGGAATTTAATTGGGTTGAGGAGGAAGACGTGGTCGGGGGTGTCCCGAAATTGTTGTCCATGGATTCAAGTTGGGGCGATTAAATGCAATATGGAAGAGTCTATGAAGTACATGAAAGCAATTGTGAAGTTAGGGTTTTTGTTGTACTTACTTCTTGTGGTTATTGTAATGTCTAAGTGATTGGTTGTTAGCAATTGTAGTTTGTCTTCATGAACAAACCATATGTAGTGTAATTTTTTGTTGAAGTGTAATGTTTTGTTCAACATATGGAGTGTAATGGTTTGTTGAGATTAATAAAGTGTTGTTTTGTCTTTATGAATAACTCGGAATTTGTGTATTTATAACAACAATTCAAGATACAATAACATCATCTAAGCATAAATAAGAACCTCGAACCAAATTGCTTTAATTTGATGTAAATATCCATATAACACGGAACCCAAGTAGCAACAAAAAAACAGAACAAAATATGTAAGCCAAGCTTACACCAAAAAGCTGTCCAAAAAAGGAACAACCAATCTTACACCCATGTCCAAAAATGTCCAAAAACTAGTAAGCCAATTTTAATCCAAACTAGTACCTAACATATATAGCGACTAACTAACACCATCGGGTGGGTTGAGTTAAGGTTCCTTTCTTCTTGTTCTTTGGTGGCAAAGCAACAGAAGTGGATGGTTGTTGGGTTAATGATTTTTGTGCATTCTTCTTTTTTGGAGCTTTTGAAGTTGATACATGTTCAAGTATCCGAGCTTCCTTGCTTGAGGCTTTTGAAATAACCTGCTTTGGTGTTTTGGAGGTCTAGAAGTTGATGCTTTTGAAGTATTCTTCGTCGTGAGGTTGCTTGTGATGTCCCAACTCCTTTGTTTTGCTTCCCTTTTTCCTTTGTTTGTTAGTCCTCCTTTACAGGGTAGTTGCATTATGGCCAAATTCCTTACATCTACTGCATCTAACGAAGTATTGGATCTCTTGCACTTCCTTTGTTCTTCCTCTTCCCCTCCTCCTGTTTCTAGGAGGTCTTCCAATCCCCCTTTTGAATGCTGGTGGTTCAATGGTCGGTAAAAGCACTTTCTTCCCATTGCTCCACGTCTGGAATGGACTTTATGCTTGCATCATATGACCTTTTATACATGTCAACAGAGAACCATTCACTTGCAAACTTGTGGGGGTCAAGCCTTGCATGGTGAATGGCCCTCATAGCATGTTTACAAGGCAACCCACTTAATTGCCACCGTCCACACTTGCATGTCATGTTGTTGAGACTGACAGGCAAGGTTGATTTGCCATCTTGCACTTCATACTCACCTTTTCCACTTAAGTGAGCAATACATGTTCTTGAGTCAGTGCTCAGCACATGTAATCTCTTGATTATGTTGGGGCAAAGATCTTCTCTATCCCACTCCTCACAAACTTGCCTTCTTGTAGCCATTCTCACCATTGTTACTCTTCTAACACCTGCATCATTCGTAAACAACAAAATAAATTAGCAGCATCTTTGTAAATGAGGACAAAGAAAGAAGGAAAACAGTAAATCTATGTACCTTCCAGTAATGTCAGAACAGGCCTACATCTATCAATGCCTAAAGTTGCATTGAAGCTTTCAACAAAATTATTTTTGTTCACATCACATTTGATAGCAGGATTGAAAAGATGTTTAGTCCAGGTTTTTTGCTCTCCAATTTCAGCCAACCAAACTAATGCCAGAGGATTTGTTTTCTTCAACTGTTGCATGGCTTTATTGAAGGTGAAATGAGAGTAAGCTCCACTTGCTTTCCAAAATAAACTTAACATCAGTGGTCCAGGGAATTTCCTTTTAAAATTCTTGCACAGATGCTTAGCACAGTACCTCCTATCAACAGAGGGCCACAACTCACCTATTGCTTTGCTAATGCCCTGCATCAAAATGATATGAAATCAGGTATGCAAAAATCCAATACAACTGAAAAAAAACAAATAAGAATAGGAAGATTATACCTTCATTCTGTCTGACATGATGCACCAGTGGTCTCCTCTTTGTGAATCCTTCAACAAATTCCTTAGATGCCAAATGAAAAATTTCCAAGCATATTCATCTTCTCCAGCAACTATAGCCCATGCAAATGGAAAAATCTCATTATTTCCATCAAGGGCTACAGCAGATAGCATCACACCCCCATAGTTACCTTTCAAGTGGGCTCCATCAACCCCAACTAAGCTCCTGCAACCAGCTAATAACCCATCCAAAGGTCCCTTGAATGCAATAAAAATACTGTTGAAACCAAGTGGCCTTTCAGGGTGTGTTGGTGGGTTCCAAGCACATGATGCAGTTGAGCCAGGGTTAAGTGACTTTATCACTTCACAATAATTAGGGAGATAACTGTAGGAGACATCATGTCCTCCATGAATCTCCATTAGTGCACACTTCCTCACCTTGTATAATGTGCTCTGGCACATTTGAATACCATACCTCTGAAACAACAATTCATTTAAGACTTTTGCAGGTATATCATTATGAGCCCTAATATCTTCAAGAAGCACCCTAGTAGCCCACTTGGTGTTGACCATTGGATTATGTGTTTCCAACCCTAGGCAAGTGTGTTCAGGACTCTGAATTGACTTGATGGCCCAAGTCTGTCCATCTGGTAATCTTGAAGCATGCAACCTCCAGTTGCGGTTCAGAGCCGAGCATGTCACAAGTGTATTTAGTATTGTTTGCTGTGTTAACTAAAATTGAGAAGCCGATTGCACACAGTAATCTCGACAACATCTCTCAAGTGTTGTTTGGTTATGAAAATTTGCCATGGTTTGAGAACTATTTTGCCAAACTCTTCATCATTATACATCTCACCATTCTTATACATTCTAGCAAAATAGTCATCCTCCTCATCGTTCAATTCATCCCAACTTGGACCCTCATAAGGATCATAGTTGTCATTAACCATAAAGTCATAATCGCATTCATCCCAACTTCATCTTCATCATCAAGGCCGACGGTTTCATCACTACTCTCTCCACTCTCATTATCCGTTTGGGATGTAAGCATCATCATCATCCATATCCACACCTGCAAAATCATCCTCATTTCCACCTAAACTAACTACAATAGGCCTTCCTCTCTTCCCATCGTTTTTCACTGTTGTTGCATGTGTTACTGTGGGCACTATTCCCTTCCTAATGGCAGTGGTTTTAGGGATTTTTTTGGCTTGCAAAGGATTTTCTAGAAGTTTATTGAACTGCACATGTTGAGTGACTGGGGTTTCTAATGTATTGACCATGGAAGGTTGTGGTTGGGATGGGGTTGAAGGAGTTAGTTGTTTTGCAAAAAAATCAGTCTCAGTACCAGGGATAATTTCATGACCTAAGAATATGACTTCTGGAATTGCGGGTTCCTTTCCTTTCCCTTGCACCCTCCCTCTACCTCTCCCCTCTCCCTCTCACTTGTACCCCCGCATCTATCCAAGATTATGTCACTCATTGTTTCATCCAAGTCAATGTTGTTGTAAGTTCCATCACAAATAAAGGAGGCAAATTCTACCCCTGGAACACTTTCATTTGTCATGTTCTCATAATTAGGTGCACCCAGTTGTAGTCTAGAACTCCTTCTAGGGGTCAATTTATTGAGTGCACTTTTAGGTGGGTTGACAAGTGTGTGATCAGTTGGTGGTTCAAGAGGGGTGTGATCACTAGGTGGTTCAAGAGGGGTTTCATCAGTAGGTGGTGCAACATGGGGTACACCTGAACTTTGTGCAGCTCTCAAAGAGAAAGCAGAAGTCAATAATGTAGTAGGTTCATTCAAATCCCCAACCCAAACCCATATCTGTTTCTTATCATGTAAGTTTGCAAACATAGTCATAAGATCCTTATCACAATTAACCTGAACATGTTTCATCTTATACAGGTAAGTAAAACTTGGATATTTGGGATGTCTAATGTGATTTACGTCAGCCTTGTCCAAATACTCAATAATTAAGTCTACAAGCATGACCTTATCAACGTCATCAACCACAACATCTACATCCATACCCTTGTACTGAAACTTCAATAAAACTTGCTCATCCATACTGCATCATCATAACAAAGAAAAGAGAAAGCAACAGAGAAATTAAGGAAGAATTCACAGTTGGTTTTCAAACAAATTCAACATTTACCATAAAATTGAACCAAAACAATCAAAACAGAGCACACACAAATGTTTTCACTTCTACAAACATAATCGCGTATGATTGAAGCATAATTCAGGGATTCGACACATACCTTGACTTCGTTGCACTTTAAAAAACTTGACTTCTGCAAACACCCAGAAATGAGGAGTTACCACTTTCAGAAAACCCTAAAATTTCTTCAACACCAAACACCCAAATGACAAGAATTTCAAAAAAAAAAATCCCAGAAATTGAATTGTTGAAGAACGCAATAGTAGCAAAGTTTGAATTTCGATCTAAAAAGAGTGTGTTTTGAATGTGTTAATGGGGATGACAAGGGAGACGAAGAGCTCCATGGAAGAGTTCGAATTTCTAAGGGAAGGTTGAGATGGATTAAATGGGTAGTGGGGTCCTAACTTAAGTTCAGCAACTTAACGGCTAAACGCAAATAAGCCTACGGAATTAGTTAAGTAATTACTTTGGGATTACCAGGTGTAAAAAAAATTAAGAATAATTACCATATAGAAAAGTCAATAGTTGGGGACTACCATGTAGAATTTCCCAAAAATAAACTATATTATTTAACTTTAAATATTTAATCCATATATAACACAGGACACAAGTCTAGTACATATATATTTTTCTATCAGACGAACTTTGGATTAATTTTTTTAAAAGAAAAGGTAAAACAAATTTTTTTTTTGGGTCCCCAACCAGAGAACCCATTGGTAATAAGAGCATCACTAACAATGAACCCAAAAAAAAGGTTCATAATTCTCTCTCCTCATTTTTCTCTCCTCCACATCATTTTCACAAACCATTTCCAATTTCACTCTTAACCATGAACCCAAAAATAATGGTTCATCACTCTCTCTCATCCTTTTTTCCTACCCCACCACATTTTCTCTCTCTTCAAATAATTATCACAAGTTGTATTGATTTAATGTAAAACCAATTTACGGTAATTAATTGTAATTAACTCTTATAATTATTAATTAATAATTACTTATTTTTATTATATATTAATTATCGATGACTAATTAATTATCGTAATCTAATTAATTTTTTTTTGGAAATTAATTAATATTAGTTGACAAATAGTAAAAAAGATGCATCCATTCAAAACATATTACATATATCAAATGAAAACAAGACATGGAAATTAAATGCAACACTAAAACAAAAAACTAAAATTGATAAAATTCCATTATTTTAGTTCTCATTCCTACCGTACTTTGCCCATATATGTTCGATCAAATCGTTTTTCAAAGATAAATGAGTTTGTTGATCTTCGATTTGGGTTTTGTGCTGCAAATATGTGTTGATGTCGACAGTTCGCTCGTTATGATATTCAAAGCGACCTTCTTGCTCTTCATTGTTTCTCTGAGCAGACGACGTCGAGATCTCCCTACATCGAACTCTGATGGATCCATGTAATTTTGGTAGGTTTCTCGTTCATCTTCAACTATCATGTTGTGCATAATTATGCACGCCAACATAATATTATGAAGTATTTCAACATCCCAAGCAAGGGATGCATCCGAATAATAGCAAATCGAGATTGTAGTACTCCAAATGCTCGTTCCACGTCTTTCCTTGCTGCTTTTTGATATCTTACGAAGAGTTTGTCTTTATGAGATTGTGGACTCGTTATGGACTTCACAAAAGTAGCCCATTTCGGATAGATACCATCAGTAAGGTAATATCCTTTGTTATATTGATGGTGATTTACAACGAAATTAACAGCTGGAGCTCGGTCTTCTAAAACATCTTCAAACACACGAGATCTATGAAGCACGTTCAGATCGTTGCAACTTCCCGGCATTCCGAAAAAAGAATGACAAATCCACAAGTCCCTATCAGCTACGGCTTCAAGCACAAGTGTAGCTACCCCTGCCCTTCCTTGATATTGTCCTTTCCATGTTGTTGGACAATTTTTCCACTCCCAATGCATACAATCGATGCTACCAATCATGCCAGGAAATCCACGTTCTTCTCCAATTCGTAACAGCCTCCTCAGATCGATTTCATTCGGTCGTCTTAAGTACACATTACTGAATTGGTTGATGACACCATCAACGAATCTCTGAAGCGTCAATCTTGTTGTACTATCACTAATACGTATGTACTCATCGCAAGCGTTAGAAGCACACCCATAAGCTAATTGTCGTATTGCTGCGGTACACTTTTGCAGCGGCGACAAGCCAAAACGACCGGTGCAATCCCTCTTATGTTCGAACCAGTCGTCATTCCTCACAACTTCATTCATGATACGCTCAAAAACATTTTTGCATACGAAATCTACGTCGAAACAACCTATTTGAGTAAACTAGATTTTCTGCAAAATAGTCATTGTATAATCTTAAATGACCTTCTTCTTGACCCCTATCGGCCCAAGGTCCAAGTACTGAACACCCGTTCTCATTCTAGGAGTGACCGCCGACACAAGGATAGGGAGGTAAGTATGAGTGAAATTGTCGATCATGTCATCTACTTCTTGGTTCTCCATATCCTCTTCTAAATCATCGGAAGAAGAAGAGGAAGTTGAACTTATACTAAATTTGTAGGAATCCATTTTAGATTTGTAGGATATCTGATTTTGGTAGAGGAGATTGTTGTAGATAATTGTGGAACTCTGATCCTTTTTATATAAACTAATGGAGGAGCATATAGATCCTTTTTAAAGTAGGAAGTGTATCAACACATGGGCTCTCTGAAAAGGAATATATAATGATGCCTCTTCAGAGCCATTATCACATGGGTTGTCTGAAAAAAGTAGTATGGGATCATAGAGATCTGTCTATTCAGAGACAGTAACACATGGGTTATCTGAAAAATAGTATGTCATCATAGTGATGTCCCTTTAGAGACAGTAACACATGGGTTATCTGAAAAGTAGTATGCGATCATAGTGATGTCTCTTCAGAGACAGTATCACATGGGTCTTCTGAAAAGGAATAAGGGATCATAGACATGTCTCTTCAGATATAGTATCATGCACATGGTTATTTATAAATGAGTAAAGGAGCATAGATAATGGATAAAATACTCAAACTTTTATAACAGAAACTGGCATTACAACAAAAACTTAATACATTACTACTCAAACACTCAACCTAAAACAAAATACATTAACACTCAAACATACAACATAACATAATTAAAAACACTTACACCTAAAAGATATTACTCCAAACGTGAATACTACACTCCCACAAAGTTCTGAAAATATATTTGCAGAGTGCTGATCATTTCATCTTCTCATGGTGTGCGATTTTCCTTAGATGTTAATGATTGGAGCATTTGCCAATTCATATGATACTGTTGCATCTTTAAGTTTTTATCTTCTAACTCCATACGCCTCTGCCCGTTTATCTCTTCCAACTTCAATTGCATTTGCTTCCTTGCTTCCTTTTGCTTAAGAAACTCTAGTTTCTCATGTTGCATATCCTGAGCTTTACCCTTTCGCTCACCATAGATTTGAAGTCTGTCACCAAATGATGAAAAAGCTTCAATAGCTTCAAGGAATCCCGAACATATCCGCTTGTGGGCGTGGCTGGTGTGGAGTCTCCATCTTCAGACCTTGTTCTCTTCCCACTACTTCCAGAACCAACAGAATCAGACATTTGAGGCGTATTCGATGGACGTCCACGTGTTATCTTGTAAACGGGGTTAGTCAAGATGAAACGATACTTATCAAACTTACTCATGTGGATCCATTCATCAAAGAAGTGAAATTTACCTCCCGTGCTTTCAAATATCTTATGAGCTTGGGAGATCACATCATCATCATTTTGGCCACTCCTCTTTCTTACCTTTGCCTTGTCGTAGCATCCACACCACTTTTGCACCGCTTCAGACATTCTGAACCATTGGCCCTTCATACTGCCAATAGTGCGGAACTGAATTTCATGAGGGTTGGCTTCTCTTGCTGCCTCATATTTTTCCATCACTCTCCCCCAAAACGCACCCTTTTTCTGTTGCGTTCCAACAATGCTGTCTATACTCGTATTCATGTATGATGAGACTGGTGCTTCTTTTTCAGCTTTCAACCAAATCTTTTTCTCATTTACAATGGGTTCTTGAGTTGGTTGTGGAGTTGGTTGAGAAGTTGGTTGTGGAGTTGGTTGAAATTGTGTTGGTTCAGACAGAAGTTGAGTGAAGGTTTGTTGCGTGCATGGAACTTCAAATTCACCATCATCTTCATCTTCATCATCACTATCATCATCGTAATCTTGAGTTTATAGATAATTTTGTGGGTTATGGGAACTCTAAGGGGTGGAATTATATTGGTAATTCTGTTGATGTTGGCGATAATTTTGGGGTAATTTTGAGGATAGTTTTGAGTTGAATTTTGTGGATAATTTGAAAGATTTTGCTGATAATTATGCGGATTTTGTGGGTAATTTGGGGGGTTTTGGGGATAATAATCAAGATTTTGTTGGTAATTTATGGGGTTTTGGTTTGTATTTTGTTGTGGATTTGTTGGACGGTTTCTGCGTCTCCTACTAGAATTAGGATTAGGTACATAATTAGGATAATTAGAATCCATAATTATGAAATATTTTTTTTCTCGAAGATTGTAAGCTAAAGCAAAATTATGTGATAAGTAAAAGAAATGATAATAGAAGGAGAAGAGAAAACTGAAATTGTGAATAAAGTATAGCAAAATGGGTGTCTATTTATAGAGAATGAAAAATTATGAATTTATGTATTTTTTTTTAATTGTATTTTTTGAAATATTAACGTTACAAAAATTGTAACGTTAATAATAAGAGGACCAATAGCATCACAACACTTGGCGACATTTGACAGGATCGCAGGCGCTGTCAGAGCGCGTCAGTAGAACAACAGATTTTGCTGCTTTGTGAGCTACTCCAACGAATCCGACGACGACATGTGGCAATTTTTTTTTTTGGGCTTTTCTTCCCCTTCCTTTGCCAGCGTATATCAGTGCTCCATTCTCAGGAATCATTCAGAAATACGAATGTTTGAGCCTCGATTCACGCATCAACCATTCTCCAATTCACCATTAAGAGAAAAAAAATGGTTCAAGCTTATGAACCATTTTTTTTCATCATTAAGTTGCTTTCTAATAAGGGCCTCTTGGGACCGACACTTCCGGCAGATTTCTTGGCCATTCTCAATGCATATCAACGATTGAGAGTAGGGGATATAAAGGACTTCCTACTCCCAAGCACAAATTAGGTAGTGCGGTTCAAACTTAGGGTATGAATATCGCGGTCTTGGGATGAGTCTTTAGAGGGAGTCTTGAAATGAGTCTTGTAATTGTATGCTTGGCTACTAGACCAATATATCATGGTAATTGGTAAGAGACGTCCACAGAATAGATATATGGTAAAATACAAGTGGAACACGTTATAAAATGCATACTATTTCTTTGCATTTGTCAATCTACAAAGAGAAAGAAATGTGAAATGGAAAAAAAATATTCTATACTCCTTTTTTTCCCCTTTCTTTTTTTCAATTTGAGGTGCGAGTATTCTTTACTTCATCAAGTTTAACCAGTAGCATATTCTATTGGTTCATAGTCAAAAACACAAAAAGAAAAAAAGGAAAAGGGAAATGACCACATCTTAAAGACGTGGACCAATGAGAATTAAGCGAACACGTAAAAATTAACACCGTGTTATTCGGTTTTTCCCTTTTTATAAAATTCAAAAACTACATTTCACAAGCAACACTCAACATTTCTGAGATAAATCCCCCAAAATTGGAGAGAGAAATTTCCACTGAAACAAAACAAAACAAACAAAATACAGAGAGAAAATCAAAGAAATACAAGAAAATACTTCAAATTCTTCAATGGCGAAACAATCAATGGTATCAATCTCAACCCCAGAAGATTTATGCAACTGGGAATTCGTCAATCGATTTGATTTCGAAATTGATGAAGAGAGCATTTACGAAGTTCAAAGCATCGATCTCGTTGATTCAATTGATACTCTCTCCTCTTCATCAGATGAAGATGATGATGTAAAGGAAGTGCCAACAAATGATGTCAAATCGCATGATGATGATGATCTTGATCATGATGTGAATGTGAAGTGTGCTAGGGTTCTTGATTTGGGGAAAAATCACGAGTGTTTTGATGGTGATTTGAGCAGTAATGGTGATGATCATCATAAAATTGATGAGGTTTATGGGTATTTTGATGGGTCGAGTTTACATGTACATGGGCATGACAGTTACGATGGTGGGTATCATCAACATGCTAATGCTAATGCTAATGATGATGGTGATGATGATGATGATGAGGGTGAGGGTGATGATGATGGGTATGGTATATATGATGAGATGGTGCCATGGGATAGGTTGATGAGGCAGAGGATAAGGAAATCTGGGAAATATTCATTTGGAAAAATGGCGAAATCAAAGAAATCTGCACTTGTTTTTACTAGACCAGGTTGTGTTCGTGGTAAGCATGGATTAGGTCTCATGGTGTACTGAAGATAAGATTCTAACAACATAAATTTGGACCATATTATCATTTAGTAGTATGATCGACTTAATTTGTTTCTAGTTTTCGTTAATTCAAGATTAACTCTAGGTTGGATCTTTATGTCATTCCCTTTTCTTTAGTTGGAAGATTATGATCATTAGAAGAAAAAAAAAATTGTAAATTTGAACTATCTTTGTGTTGAATTGTTGATGATATTGTAAATAAAATGATCTTTCTCCAAAAATCTTGGATATTATGCTTATATTGTATGGTTGGTTTAATTGATATGTTGGTCCAACTTCTTTGGATTTTGTGATCTTGATTTATGATGATTACCTCTTTATTGATATTGTGGTCCAAATTTTCTTTTTGGAGATGTGGTTTTAGTTTATGATGGTTAGTTGGTTATTAGTGCCTCTTAATTTCTGAAATATTGGTACACATTTGTTAGACTGATTGAGGATTGGCTCATTTTGGGCCTTTCCTTGTTGACGCTTTTATTGAAGAAATAGGTGAAAGTGAAACTATTTATTTAGAGGTTAACTTGTTTGGCATTATTAATTGTGGTGGTTGTTATATGAAGAACATGTGTGTTCTTTTTTTTTTTTTGGCGACAAAAGAAGAACATGTGTGTTGTATACTTGTATTTGTAGTTTTATTTTCTTAGCTAGTGTAGCCTAGTTTTGTTTAAGCTTTGAGAAATAACTAAATGTCAATTAAGACCTTAAGAGGGAAGGGTTAAGATACGGATATTGATACATCTACCCACTGGGTAGATTACCAACTAGAAATATAAACTAAAAATATAATCAACTCTACTAAGTTGTACTCCACTATTATTAATATTTATCTCTAGTGGGTGGATTACCTACTGAGTAGACAAAGTTATTTCCTTAAGATACCAAAATAGCGTTGATTAGGAGGGCTCTAGTCTCTGTTAAACAAATTATTACATGATTTAGGACCATTACTCCCCCCTCTCACAACAATTAGGATTATCATTAGATTGGACCACATCAGATTTTCATATTTTTGTTTACCAAATATCAAACAAGATCTTTTTATAGTGTATTTTAAATATAATATGTTTTTTTCTTATAAATTAGCATAAAGATATTGGTTAAAATTCAGTTAGAGTTAGTTCCCTTAGCAACTATAGATTCTTTTTTCGAGTGTCAAAGTTCACTAATTTTGACTAAAACCTCATTAATATACGCAATTAATTGTTTTAGCCGTTAGACACGAGCTTGGACTTGATAACTATTTTGGTTTCACCCCAACTCACTAAAAAGCCCAACACCCCCCTCAACTCTTCCGGTCTTCCCACCCCACCCCACCCCACCCCACCCTCCCCTCCAAAACCTCCACGAGCTCCAACTGTTCTTGCATGAGATCGAATCTAGGATCGAACCTTCCCGACTATGTGTGAGAGCAATACTAGTTGTGCTAAGCTTGCTTGGTAACATATAGGAAAACTTTATCAGATGAGATCTTATCAGATTCGTACTAACTAGAATACATTTAGAGTTGAAAAGAGTACTACTCACACAATACTTAATAATTATTTTTTCTAGGTATCTTAGGTATATGCATAGTTGCTGGCAAATTTGATGCACCCTTCGTTCTCTTATACTAGAATATAATCCATTTCATGTTCCAAATGTAGTAGAAGTTACAAAGATACACTAATACAGTAATAAAAAGATAATAGTAACTGATAATTTTTGATTCACGTCAATTGCATCCCTTTTAAGAGTAATCTTCCCTCCTTTTCTTAAGAGTTGAAAGGCGGGCCTTCACGAGGGTTACTATCCGAAAAAAAAAAGACTTCATATTAATGGGGTTTTAGTCAAAATTGAACGTCCAGATCAATACATGCGAAACACGCACTGTGGACTGTGGTTTATGGGTTTTCCTGAACAAAATATTTGTCTATCTTACTTCCATTACATTTTTATTTACCAATCCAGCTAATTGGTCTAAAATACTACATTACTACTTCCTACATTTCTAAATACACGAAACATTTCTACCTACATGCTATCTAATGCATCAGTTTATTTCTTAATAATTTTTTTGAAATATAAATTATAAAAAGTTGATATTGTGAAAATATGCATTGAAAAGAATCAAATAAAACCACTATTGAGTATATTTTTTATTGAGCTAGTCTTGCGTGGACCTGGACCACACTAATATTAGTGTGGACCAAAATATTCAATATAACATAGTAACCAATAAACCACTATTCATCTACCAATCCTATCCCATAATTTTCTCACAAATGTACAAGAAAAACCTTTTTTTAAAAAACTTATAAGGACCTGGTCCACACTAAATTTAGTGTGGACCTAATGATCATACATGTGATTCATGAAAAAAAAAGGTCACTATGTTAAAAAAATAATAGATATAACAGAGGAGTAGATATAGATTGTAAATGACTAAATGGTGACTATGTGAGAAAAAAATAACTATTTTATAAAGTATAACTTTCATTATAATAAACTAATGTAAGAAAATGTAATTATATGAAGAAAAAAATTGTCATTATATTAGATAATGGTTGATTAGTGTAACAATCGATTGTGTGGACCAAAAATAACTAATACTGGTTACGATGCAAATTTTGCATGTATTTAGATTCGGAGATAATATATATCACGAAAGAAAGTACTCCCTTTTTTCCTAAATAGTCTTAATTTTTTCCTTTTTATCTGTCCCATATTAGTTTGAATACTTTCAATTTTGGCATAATTTCATTATTATAATATTAATTTTCTAAAATCAATTTTTGGCCCCTACATTATCTCTATCAATAAAAAGGTACTCAACTTTATCGATCTGCCAATTAAAAAACACTATAATAACTTCTATCACTTTTATTTTTTAATAAATAACATTTGTTAACCATGTTACAACTTATCACCTTAAATTAAGTGTTCAAATCTTTATGGGATAAAAGGAGTAATTTGTAAAAGCATACGTTTCCAAAAGTCAATAAATAATATACATCTGAATTATTTTTTGTAAATTCGTACCTTTTTGGCTTTTTTTTTTTTTTTTTTTTTTTTTTTGTTCAGGAATTTTTTTTTTTTGTTCAGGAAAGATAATTGGTCCGAAGACCAACCCCTACTTAGCTACTCTGCACAAGAGGCACACCACTCATTGGTTTGGTGAGGGGATTTATACCCACAAGCAAACATTTTTATACAAACTCTCCAAATTGGGGAGTGATGAGAGTCGAACACCCGACCTTGCGGTTGGGAGGTGGGAGCACCAACCATTGGGCTCCCACGAGGACCTCTACCTACCTTTTTGGCTTTTAAGACAACGTATTTGTAAGTTAATGACTTTTGTAAATTTATTTTTTAAGGAAGTAAAGTGCCTACCCTGACAAAAGCTAAAAGAAAAGTTGAAGACTTTAAAAAATTGTTTTATTAATAGAGATTGGGGTAATTAAAGGTTTGAACTCATATTAGAGGATTTAACTAGTCAATCCTCTAATTTGAGAGTTTTGTAAAGAGAGGTTTCAATTAGCTGAGTGGCCTCAAAAAACTCTTTATGGAAAGGATGGGGGAAGAGCTTTTTTACATTAGAGGTTTGGGGATGAGTGAGCCAAATTACATTTATGTCCTAAAGTTTTTAAAATTACATTAATAAACAATAAATTGTACAACAATGGATTATTCACATGTTTTTATTAGTCATTTTACACAATTATGTAGCAATCAACTATTACTTACTTGTCAAACACATTTATACAAATAGTTAATACAAATATACAATTAACTAGTCAAATCAACTAATATAATCAGCTAACAAATAATAACTATCCGCTTATTGTCAAACACGACCAAATATTTCTTTTTTAAAAACTTTAGGAGCCAAAAAGTCAATAAATCGATCATTGACTCTAATTTTTCCTTTTTATTTCATGACTTAATAACCAAGGTCTGCAATTCCTTACTCTCCTCTGATACTCTCCCTTCTCTTCCCTGTTCATTATTGATCTGACATAGCCAATATTCATCCCTCTTTTATTCACTTTGTTTTTTTCCCCTCTTGCGATTTATACGGAAAGTTCTAGTTTTTCTTTTCTATAAAGACATCTGGGTGAAGAATTTGACTCAATTGACTCATCATCAAGGAAATACGACTGTTTTGATGATAGCAAGGAAATATGATTGTTATAAACTACATCCGTTTCACAATACATGCACCATTTCTCATTTAGGCACTATTCATCAATTAATTTTGACAATTTTTCTCTCACCATCACATAAGAAAAAACATAGTCAAGTGGGATCTTGTTAAATTCGTGTCAATGCGTGGATTCCAAATTTCAACTTTTTAAATTTTTTACTTATACTTCATCTGTTTTTTTTTACCCGCAACACTTTCCTAAAAGGGTATAATTAATTACTTGCAACACTTTCTATTTTTGTTTTTCCTTTCTCTCTATCTCTCTCCAATCAAATGGGCCCTCTCTCTTTTTTCCTCTCTACCTCTTTCATACCCAAAAATTGCATTGGAGTTGATATAAAAAAAAAGTGTTGCGAGTAAAAAAAAAACAGAGGAAATACATAATTAAAGATATTAATGTCCATGTCCAAAGAAGAGTATTGAAGTGCGTGAAAAAGCAAATAGTGCATGTATTGTGAAACGGATGAAGTATAGATTTATGAGGATTTCAAGTACTACATGTTTGTTATTGAGTGTTGGGGTCCAAATATTGGCCCATACGCATATGAAGCCCAATATAATACAAATGGAAGTAAAGGTGTGCAATGGGTCGGAAGTCTCGGAACTAAGGCCCCTTAAACCTATTCTCCAATATAAATAGTCCATTTGGTACCAAGTGAAAGATAACTTCAACTAACTGAAAAAACACATACATTTGGCTACTCTCTCGTCTCTCCACTCTCTTGCTTTTTATTGATTAGCCGACTAACTTAAGCATAGGAGAGGGCTCTCCCGAAACCCCCAGGTTAGTCTTCTTGTTTTGCAGTTCACAGCCCATTCGGAGATTTGATACAACATTCCATAAACTCATACCCATTTAGTAAAGTCCGACTTACTATTCATATCCACATTACAGTTTTAGCAGAAACAACCAACTAAGTTTCTTTCTTTCGATATAAATAAAAGTTTTGAACTCATTTGACCGCAAAGGAAAGGGGACGAACTTTAAATACAACTTATCAAAGGATAGCTATACAACCAACCTTTGGGATTGTAATACCTAATGCCTACCTAGTTATAGTTTAGGTGCAAAGTGAGCATCAAATATATAACTTTTTCCTCATGCTGTTCCTAGTAGCTTAATTGTTAGCCAATAATCTCCTTCACCTATTCATCTTTTTGACATTAAATCTTGACATGCACCTATTTGTCCCCTTTTTAATTGCATTTCAATATATGATACAAACGAGTGGTTAGATAGACAAAGAAATATCCTTGACAATTTGTGGTATGGCTAGGACTAATTAGTCCCACCAAATCTTTTGTGTATGAAGAGTGTTTACTGAGAATGACATCTTGTTTTGGACTACTTAGTATAATTTTTTCAACTTTTTTGTTGCACTGTTTTCTTCTTAAAACACTCTTTTGGAAAGCATGAGTGTCTTATTTGGTGGGCAACATTCATAATTGCATTCATATGAAATTGTGTGTTTTCTCATGATAAGACTTTTAGCAATTATCATCAATATGGGTCATGGTGTTCCTTTTAAATGGCCCGTAAGCATGTGTTTGTTGTCTTTTGCAATCAGCCCATTTGCTATTGTTACTTGATTTTGGATGTTAGATTTCACGTGAGAAAACTTCCTTATGGCCCATATGAAATCTGATGTTACTTTGTAAAAATGGTAATGATTTTTTAGTTTTTAAAAAGAAAATTGGCACGTAAGTTAAAAATAAAAAAAATGCCGTGAATGTAAAAGTAATCCATGCGATGGAACGCAAGTAAGAGGATAAACTTACTTTCTAAGTTTCTATGATAAATAGAAGATCCATGTAAGGGTGCGTTTATCACTCAGATTCAATCCCAAACTTCAAACTGTGCCACAATAATCTTCCACTAATTTTTACCTACTTTTTATTCTTCATATTCACTCAAAACCTATTTCAGTTTTATAATTTATCTCACAAACTTTCTCCAGACTCACTAACAAAATTTTAACATTATTCTATATTTGATCATTTCATTTTTTTTTGCTTTAACATTAAGTATATATTATATCATGTGATCAGTTTATATTTCGTATGTTTACCAATTATTTTATAATTCGAATATTTATTAACATTTTAATATTACATTAATTTATAAAAATTATGGGCCAGTAAAATGATGACATTAATGTTATAATAATGATGGGACACTAATTTTGGACATGTTCGTTATCGTTTTATGTTTTCAATTTTCAGTTTTTTGAAACAAAAAACAGGAAACCGGAAACCGAAAAAAATAGTTTTCACTTTTTAGTTGTCAGTTTTCAGAATCATGATGTTTTTAATAAGTTTGACTAATTTTTTTTTCCATTATAGGACATATATCACATGACTTTTAAATACAAAAAACTGAAAACCACACTGATACCGAACGAGCCCTTAGTTATTTGGAGAAATTTTAAAATCTTTCTTTTTTGAAAAAGGGACAAATGTCACAACATCATTTGCCAACAAACTGTAGAGGTTGCAATTTTGCTTTGGCTAGGATAGTGGCAATGTTGCCATTGAGACAAAGTGAGTCTTTGTGAGTGTTTTGGAAAACAAAACTCCATCAAAGACTATGTCAACAATATACTCCCGTTATTATTGCAAGTCTTGCAGCAAACTTACCAAAGTCTTTGCTTCAGACTTCAGTCCAAGACTCCTGTTAAACACACCCTAATAACATCCGGAAGGAAACATATACTACATATTCAAACGGAGGGAGTATAATTTTGTGTAAAAGATCCCGTATCAATGACCATTATGATAAAACTTGATCCCTAAACGTTCCAAAATCATAGTAGATGGTAGTGAAATTTTAAGAAGAAAAACACACGTTTGGGTATGAAATCATGACCATATAGACAATGCCATGAGATCTTACAAAATTACACTAAAAGTCATTATCGTTTTCGCCATTTGTTACTGCCTAGTTACTACTCCGACCTTCGATCCATTTCAAAATATAAGGCATGGACGCTTTATAAAAGTTTGCATTGACTATAAAATATCTTATATAATATGACAAATAATTTTTTTCATTAGATTATTTGTCTTGAAAAATACTTAATAATATCATTTTCGTATTTTTTTTATTAACATGAATTGTGACTAATTAACGGTCAAATACCGACCTCGAATATCTTACATGCATGTCTTATATTTTTGAAACGGATGAAGTATTGTCCATTAGACCTAACTTTTCAACTATACTTTGCTGAACCAAAGGCTGAATTAATTGCTAATAAGGGTCTAATATCACATTTTTATTTTGTTGTTTAAAGTTGCTTATCACTTATGGAAAAAAATTGTACTAATTAAAACTCATATTTACTTAATAAATCTGATTTTTACGCATGATTTTTTTTTTCCTAACTTTAAAAGTTGTAAATTTCTCACAAGAGGAATATTAGAGTTTGATAACTTTTTGAAGCTCAATTAGATATTCGTACACGAGACTGAGAGTTGAAGAATACATATAGATTCATTGGCTCATTGCCCTGAAGAGAATTAGGGCGAATGACTAGAGTACTTCCTCCGTTCTGTTTTAAATGAAAGTATGAAACGTAGGACCTTGGCACGAAGATTTAGGAGAGGAGAGAGATAGCAAGAAAGAAAAAGAGGGCCCCATGTGATGAGGAGAGAGATAGAGAGCAATGAATACCAAATAAGGTAACGTTTCATTTATTTTAGAACGGCCTAAAATGGTAAGTGTTTCATTTAATTTAGAACGAAGGAAGTATAAAATTTTAGTAGGCTGCTCCAAGAATTGTACGTCTAGGTAGTTAGTCGTTGATGACTTGATGAATCGAATTTAAAGGCAAGAATTACAATAATTCATATTGGACCAAACCTAATTGCTCTTTTTTTTTTTTTTTTTTTTTTTGGTAGAAGAAACCTAATTGCTAGTATTTTTTCCCCTTCCTTTGTCCTCATTCCATCAATAATTACGACTTACGAGCAAAGAGTAACAACCTTACAATATGCGACATTGTGTATTTGTGTTAGCAAAAAGTACCAATTTCGGTCAGGTAACTAAATTTACCATTGTGGATTTTTTTTTCTTCTCTTTCTTTTCACTCCCATTCTCCTTCATTTTTTCATTTATCGATTGCAATTTCAAAAAATGGTTGAAATCACATAATTCTTATCTCGATATGATCTCTTGGGTGGCGAAATTGGCAACCTTTATAGGCTGTATTGCTCCAGCATGGTTGTGATAGATACTACAACTACCATGCACCGCCGTGGAAAATGTTGAATTTGGTGAAAGTTGAAAAGAAATGAAAAAAGTGAAGGACTATGCACTATGGTAGTCAAAGTGAATGTATACAGGTCAATGTTTATATATTTGCTCAGCTAGTCGAAATTTAATGAGTGGTATCTTTTTGCCACTAAATTTTCCGCATCAATTTTTATAAGGTGATTTTTGATAAAATAGTGTTTATAAGGTTGTTCTCTCAAATTATTATCCCTATCTTAAAAAAAAAACACATTTGACTCTTAGTGAGTTTTAGGTTTAGTTTCCCTATTAAATTAGATGTTTATACTATTGCAAAAAATTTAAATTCACAATCTCATGAAAGATATTCTTATTGTCACGAGCTCTTTTTGATCGGAATGAACAAAATAAAACGGGGATAGTTTTTTGTTGAATGGATGGAGTTAATTGACGGCAAGTTTAGGGGCTTTGCCCCTCTTCTACAACAAAAAATTTCTACTGACGATGACATAGAAGTTCATAAAGGACCTTATTTTTGGACATTTGCAAAAGGATTTTCCCAGCTATTAGCACCACCACCAATGAAGACACATATCCTTTTAAATAAGTCTTGTGTAAACATCAGTACTTCTCTAATTAAGAAATAGTCAATAAGCCTATGAATACATAAGGTGAAACTTCCAAGGGTAATAACAATACCATTATTGTTTCATGCCACAAGATATTAAACTAACAAGGAGATAGACAGCACAATTTTCATATTATCTCGTAGCACATGAGACCCCTTAACAAACTTAAAAGTTGAAATCCCCGTGAAGAGTTAAAGGCATCTTCAATATCGGATTGCAGATCGGACAGATGATCGAGCTCGTATAAAGTTGGAGAGAGGTTTGACAATGATCCCCATCACAATGTTGTGCGAAGCTATGGGGTGTGGCAATCTTGAAAGCCGAGCACAGAGAGCCTTACCTTCCGCAAGACTGCAAGCTCCGGAGACCACCACAATCACATTGCCCCATAAATCTTATCTCGTCTTTTACATACTACTATGTAAAAGCCAAACTTATGAAATGAAATCAAGCACAAGTCTAGCTAATACACCAATCAATTTTTAATAATTTTACCCAAATAAAATTAGATACATTAACGTTTATGAGTGTGTGTCCGCAAGGACCGCAAATGTACAATAAAAAAGCTTAGAAGGTGGCAAGATTAAATCTAATTGTTTATCTTAATTTGTTCATATTGAAGTTGTTTTCGTTGAAGTTGAAGATTTAAATAAACAGTAGATTTAATGATTCATACAGATGCTTGGATCTTCGTATGATCTTAATTCTCAGGGACAGTCCGCCGAAATGTGTATTCGATGTACCTAGATACTGCTACATCTATCTCAATCTTGTATAATACAAGTTCTCTTTTTATTTTATCTTTTAGTAAATGCATGTCTATCGCATCTTCCATAAAGCTAGATCTTTTATGCAAGAATGGAGTCTTCGGACTGCCATTGATTTCTCTTTCTCTTCCCATTCTACCTACCATCCTCATCATCCACCCCCCTCCATCCTCACTTCTGGTGGCTTGGGAGCCGCCTCCCCCCACTTCCTTCAAATTAAATTTTGATGGCTCTGTTCATAACCACTCTGCAGGAGGTATCATCATCCGGGATCATCAAGGTTCAGTTATCAAAGCCACGGCTCTCAATTTTGGTTCCACTCAAGTCTACACGGCCGAAGCTTTAGCTCTCCATTCGGGTCTCCTCATCGCTATACAACAAGATATTCATCATATTCACATAGAAGGGGACAATCTACTAGTCATCAATGCTATCAAAGGTTTCTGGAACGCTCCTTGGCAGATCGCTCATATTATACAGGACATCAAATTGCTACTCCAGAGGTTCTCTTCATGGTCAATCCGTCATATTTTCAGAGAAGCAAATCAAGCGGCGGATTGGATAGCCAATGTTGGTCATTTAATAGATTGTAGCTTTTCTATTTCTCCTTGTACTAATTCAACTCTTCATAAAATCCTTGTAAACGATAAGTTAGGAATCTCCCTCGTGCGGAGGGTCTCCTAACCTCTCTTCTTCTTACCTTTATAAAAAAAAAAAAAGATGTGTATAAAATAGTACATCTGGTCTTTATTAGTTTACCCGTATTTCTTTTTGGGATGTCCCTTATTAGTTTACCCCCTTTCTTTTATTTCTATTTTTGGAATTAGACCACTAATTTTCCATCACACATACATTCAACTTTAATACTTCCACCGTTCTGTTTTAAATGAAACGTTTGCTTTTTCACGCAACCCAGCGCGCTTCTTTAATCATTAATATCTTTAGTTGTGCACAAGTAAAAAAATATAAAAAAGTTATAATTTGATAGTATACATCGAGACGAATCTAACAAGATCCCACTTGTCCATATTTTTCTTTATATAATGGCGATAAATAGGAGTCAAAATTGATCAATGAATAGTGTCATTTCACCCAATGTTTCATTTAAAACAGAACGGAGGAAGTATAAAATAATAGTTTATCTTTCTTTCTATGTCCCACAACATTGTTTCTCCTAAAACTCTATGCAAAAGAAATGGGTAAACTAATAAAGACCTAAGGGAGCACAAGTCATACCATTAAACCCAGAGTTGTGAAAAGACCAGGGTCAAACCGGAATCTGGACCGGACAGAAGATTCCCGTCATCCATCCACAAAAAACCCGATTCCGGGTTTCCGATCAGGTCCGGTCCAAACCAGGAAAATTCCAGCCGATTGGACCAGAATTTCAATTATTTTAGTAAAAAAAAAGTATAAAAAGATAGAAAGTTAAAAACCTACTATTTATTACTTTAGGATTATTGTTATTTAATTATTAATTTTTAATGTATCTAATTTATAAATATATTAAAATAAAAAAAAAGGAATTTTTTTTTGTAAAAAAATAGATTGCAGTCCAACAGGTCCAAAATTGGACCGGACCGAAATTTTTTCAGTCCGATCTCGGTCCAAGAAAATCACAGATTCCGGTCTGATCCAGTCCTGGACCGATGCACACCCCAATTGAATCCAATTAAGGGTCCATGGTATAAAATACAAGCTACTTAGATCCACCGCCGGTCCTGTGGGGAAAAGGAAAAAAGGTATAAATTTGTTTGAATTCGAAAGCTTGTAATAATAATTAATAAATATGCCCTATATTGAAGTACATACGTACATACATAAAACTGAAGTATACAAGATTTTGCTAAGCTAATAGCCTAATATGCCCTATATTAGGCTTTCCTTCTTAACCCTGTTTCCCTTTCTTCCTATGTATGTTGGCTATGTAGATCTAATCGTTAATTATTAATGCTCCAATATTCTACATTTGAAAATTAAAAGTGGTTTTCTTTTGTCTAGTCTTTTCTAACATTTAAAATGCACATTTCCTCAAAACAGGTTATGTGTTCTATGGAATAATAATGGCAACGCCAAGCTCATTAGCAAGAGAATTATGTGGAGAAAACTAGCATATGATTTTTTTTATTAAAGTAAGAAGTTGTCAGAAAACCTTATAAAATGTCCATTTTGCGAAAAATAACCTTATAAATTTTTTCTTGTGACTGACAACCTTTAACCTTTGCCAAATGAAACCTCGGGCTTCTTTTCCGGTGTTGATCGTCACTTTCCGACATTGATCCACCTTTTTCCTTTTTTTCTCCTCTGCTTTCACTCTTATTTCCTTCTAGACGATTCATTAATCCAACAAATCCCTCAATTCTATATAAAATAAAATCCTTGTTCATAAAATCTCTGATCCAAAAATTATAATTTATTTTTAGTCTTCATATTGCTAAATAATGTTCGAAATGTGGGTCAATGCCGGAAAAGTGACAGTCAACGCCAGAAAAGAGATACGTGGTTTTATCTCGCAGAGAAGTTGAAGTTAAAGGTTGTAATAAGTAGCAAAAAGACTTTTATAAGGTTGTTTTTCGCAAAATGGACATTTCAAAAGGTTTTTTTGACAAATTTTTCTTAATGTACTTAATTTAAACACAACAATATTTCTTTTTTTCAAACACGAGACAGCCAAGTCAAATATGCAAGAAGCGAATAAATCATAATTATTTTTTTTCCTTTTCTTTTAAAGTAGATACTATATATAAGGTCAACTTGATGTGATATATCAACTATTATCAAGACTTTTAAGCAAATTAATTTGAGTCACTAACCTCTTTATCTTTTTTTTTTACGGGAAAAACCAACCATATTATCAATTGCTCAAGCCTTCCAGATCAGTCATAACAACACCAGCAACAGCAGGAGGATACTCCTCCAACTAGACACGAAAATCTGTAAACTTACTACTTAACTTTGCTAAGCTATGAGCCAGACCATTACCTTGACTTCTAACAAACGAAACTGAAAACACTACACAACTACTAGCTAACTTTAAAATATCCGCTACAATGCTACCAAAACCAGAAGGTTATCTGCTACGCTTCTTCAAATGACTAAAGAGTTTCATATTATCCGTCTCCGCAACGAAGTGTGCGAATCCAGCTTCCATTGCAATCTTCAATGTAAACCTCATGGCCATAGCCTCTGCCACATCAACATCGAAGGCACCTTTCTCCTGCGCACAAACAACAACCACCACTTCCCCTGTGCTATCCCTAACAGCCCCACCAAAACCAGCACACTCACCTGAGGGTATTGTAGCGTCTGAGTTTAGCTTCCAAACCCCCTCCCTTGGTGCTATCCACGCCGCTGCTAGCTGCTCACCCTTGGCTACTTCCTTGTTTATCTCCATTGCATTCTCAAACTCACCAACCAGCCCAACAGCTTTGCGAACAACTTCTTCGACGGTCTTATTGTTATGCTCAAAGATCCACGCATTACGCCGCAACCATATTTCCCAACACATACTCCAAAACAGGCTCCACCACAAGATGTCATTATACGTTTTTAGCAGCTCGTTACACCATTTTTTGAAAGACATTTTCCCCTCCACATTGATCACCAAACGAAGTGGTGAGAGATACCACATTCGACGCACCTCCCGACAAAGAGCCAGGCTATGCAAAATCGATTCCTTTTCCTCCCGACACATAGGACAAACCTCCTCAATCTCCATTCCCCTCTTCCTCAGCTGAGACCTCATTGCTATACCATCATTAAGGGGACGCCACGCGAAATTCTGGATTTTTGGTGGAACGTTCGATCCCCAGATGACCGGCCATTCAAAACTTACCATCTCCCGAGACGAGGACGCTTGTGCACGCCTCCTCTCAGCAAGCAGCATGTAGTAAGTGCTCTTCACAGTATACTCACCCGTGTTTGAAGGATGCCAAGACCATCTATCCTCTCTATGAAACAAATGAATGGGTATGTTGCAAAAAATTCGGTTTCCCACCTTGAAAAGGGGTCGCCAGAAGAGCTCTATTCCACGACCTCTCCACCCAAAGCTCCTTCACCCGCTGCCGACTATACTCTCCCTCATTCAACCTTGACATCACTCGAAATTTAGGCAGTTCAGGAACCCACGGATCATGCCAAATATTGATATCCTCCCATTTCCAATGATTTTCCTTGCTCCTTTTTCCAGCACCTCCTTCACTCCTAGAATTGGTCTCCAAGTATAACTCATGTTTGGCCCTCCTTAGCTTCCCAAAATGAGCTATTCGGGAAATATTTGCCTTTCAACGTTTTTGCCATCAAAGAATCACCATTGTTTAGCACCCTCCAAGCTTGCTTTGCTAACATTGTCTTGTTAAAAATCTGCATATTTCGGAAACCCATACCTCTTTCTTTTTTCGAGCCATACATCCTCTCCCATGCCACCCAACAAGTCTTCTTCTCGTCACCTCTTTGACCCCAAAAGAAATTTCTACAAATTCTCTCCACTTCATTAAGAATACTAATCGGGATAGCAAAACATTGCATAGCAAAAGTAGGGATTGCTTGTGCAATAGATTTGATAAGAATTTCCCGACCAACTTGAGATAGATACATTTCTTTCCATCCTTTTAGCTTCTTCCAGATACGATCCTGAATAGTTTGAAAAACAAGTTTTTTTGAACCTCCAATGTGCGTCGGTAGCCCAAGATACTTGTCGTGTCCATCAACAGCCTCAATAGATAACTTCATCTGAAGCATAGATTTCTTTTCCGGTTCAATGTTTCGGCTAAATGACACTTTTGACTTTTCCATATTCAGTTTTTGTCCAGAAGCAGCTTCATAGACTGAAAGAATATCCATCACCTGCTACACTTCTTCTTCAGTTGCTCTTACAAATAGAAGGCTATCGTCTGCAAAAAAACAGATGAGAAATCGGGGCCACATGTCTGCCAATTTTTACCCCATGGATACCACTTCTTCTTTCAGCGTCACACAACAAGGCCGAGAGGCCTTCTGCACACATTATAAACAAGAACGGAGATAAGGGATCCTCCTGTCTCAAGCCTCTGCTAGGCGTAAATTTCCGCGAGGGCTAGCCATTAACAAGGACCTCAAAAGATGCAGAATTTACACACTTCATAATGTTACCGACAAAAGCTTCCGGGAACTCAAATTTTTTCATCATTTGCTCTAAATCCACTCCACTCTGTCGTATGCTTTACTCGTATCCAGTTTAAGACCCAGACTCCATTTTTTGCCTTTCTTTTTTTTTCCGGAGATAATGAAAGCATTCATAGGCTACTAACACATTGTCTGTTATCAACCTTCCGGGAACAAAACCGCTTTGAGACTCATGAATAATACTAGGGAGTATTAACTTAAGCCTATTAGCTAGGACTTTAGACCCAATTTATACAGGACATTACATAAACTTATTGGTCTCAAATCAACATGAGACACATAATTTTTCTTTTATGGTATAAGTACTACATGTGTCTGATTTATAGAACCAATATCACCATTATTATTGAGAATGTCTAAAGTTTTGTCAATCACATCCCTTCCCACCACATTCCAGAATTTTTGAAAAAAATTTGCAGATATACCGTTAGGTCCTGGTGCTTTAGTGGGATGCATCTGAAACAACGCCTCTCGAACTTCCTCTCCTGTATATGGCGCCACAAGAAGCCCAAATTGAGCTTCTGAAATAGTCGAAGTCACCTTGTCAATGACTTCCGCAGGATCGATTGGACCTCATGACGAGAACAAATCTTCATAGAAAGATGCGAAGACTTCTGTAATTTGATCTTCATCATCAAAGTCGTTCCCAGCAACATCTTTAATACTCACAATTTTGTTTCTCGTCTCTCTTTGCTTTGCTTTTGTGTGGAAGAAAGTGGTGTTTTTGTCACCGCTCTTAAGCCAATCCTGACGACTCCGCTGCCTCCAATATAACTCCTCTTTGGTTTCTAATTCATCCATTCCGTCATCAAAAGCTTTCATCTCAGATATAATGTCAACAGTTTGAGTTTCACTCATTAGCTCCTCCATCCTTGTTCTGCAATCTTTCAACTCTCTAGCAAAATCCCCGAATTTTTTCCTCCCCCAGGCACTCAACTGATTCGAAGTATGGGCTATTTTCGAACAAATATCCCCACATCACTCCCAAGCGTGCGAGACAATATTTGCACAATTCTCATCTCTGAGACACATCTCCTCAAACCGGTTACCTTTCATACAAAGAAGAATCGGGAGATGATCAGACTTCCTTTTTGAAAGATGCGTGACAAACGAACCAGGGAAAAAATTCCTCCACAAGAGTGTAGCAAACACCCTATCTAAGCGCCCTTGCACATTTTGATCACCCCCCTTATTGTTTGTCCAAGTAAAATCATGACCGATATATTGAAATTACAACTCCCTGCTGCTCGTCTTTGTATTTCCGCCTCCTCGACTTTGAACTCCTTTCCCCTTGTTTTTCACTTGAAAACAACATCAGATTAAAATCACCGCCACACAACCACGACCCTCTATGATGTTCCTGTAACTACATTAAGAGCAGCCC
This sequence comes from Beta lomatogona, assembly GCA_947646795.1. NCBI lineage: Eukaryota > Viridiplantae > Streptophyta > Magnoliopsida > Caryophyllales > Amaranthaceae > Beta > Beta lomatogona. The sequence goes on along the minus strand of CANSNZ010001062.1, from coordinate 1,700,010 downwards.
AGTTTTGTGTTTTTGGTCATCTTCCGGACACCCATAAACCCCCGTAAAACGCCATCCAGCCTCCACCATAGCATTCACCCACACATCTATATGATTTTTTGACATTGATTGCACATCAACGTCCCACTCTTCCGTCCACATAAGCGCTATCCCACCACTCCTTCTTCTTCCCTCCCCTACACAATCAACAGCGAGCATGATTTTCATTTTTAGCTTTTGTTTTACCTTCTCCATCTCATGAGCTTTGAGCCGTGTTTCTGAGAGAAACACCATTTGGGGATGTTCAAGTATCACAATACGTTTTAACGCATTATGAGCAGAGGCATTCCCCAAACCTCTGCAATTCCACCGAGAGCCCAGGGAGTGGGGCCCGCCACCTGTATTTGCATGGGGTCAACAACTCTTTTTTTCGTTATCTCCACGCGTTTCAATTTCCATTGTCTCTACCTCATTTTTATCCCTCTCTCGAACACTTCTTTTTGTTCCCACCCCTTCTGAATTACTCTTCAAGTCGTCCTCAACACTCCTGTTCACTCGTTTCCATGTCCTCTTTGGCTTATTCCCTTTTTCAACATCATTAACAGTATGCTCCTTAGGCGTGACACATCCCTCGTACCCACTAACCTCCTCTACTGTTACATTCGTTTTTAACACCTCCTCACTCCTTTTTGTCTGCTTTGAACCACCCTCATCCCCCATAATCTTCCCCTCCTCCACTTCAACGCTCTTTTCATGCAACTCCACTCCTTCCAATCTGACCACCACTTCCCAAAACACCTCTGTCGCCTCCTCCCTAACAGCCCTTTCTTTCGGTTTTGTCATGAACAAAGCCTTAGCACAAACTCGTTCGCTCGTGACACTCTCCACTGGTTTTACATTTTTCCAAGGGGAGGCTTTGAGCCCCTCCCCATAGTGATGTCTAGGTTCCTCCACGTTTTTGCAATCATCGCAATCCTTTACTCCATGCCCTATCTTCCCACAGAAGTAACAATATAATGGCGGCCGTTCATACTTTACTTCATAATTTTCTTCCATACCTCCTCTCATTTTAATCTTTACATGCTTGATAAAAGGTTTTCTAACATCAATTTTAACTCTCATTCGAAGAGATTTGTCAATTCCCATCGAACCCGAGTTATCAACTCTCACAAACTCTCCTAATTTGTTTCCCAGTTTTTCAACATTAGCAATATCTAGTCGACCCTTTAGAGGGAGATTATATATTCTTAACCACATAGGCAATTCAAATACCTGAATTTCGGATGACTTGACCTCCGGATCAACCTCCTTGAACAGCACCGTGTGACGATCAAAATGCCACGGCTGCTCATCCAACACCCTCTTTTTATCTCGCCAGTGATGGAATTGGAATAAATATTGGTTTTTACCAATGTTGCTAATCTCGATTCCATGACTAGGGTCCCAAACTTTCGTCATAGTATTGATGAAAGCGTTTGCATTGATGTGTTTGTTCGTCCAAATTCTGCCTACCAGACTCAATCCGATTCGCACTTCATCATCCTCTCCCCCTTCGTCCTCCCATTCAACAGCCTGATCGTCTGAGATTTCATCGGTTTGTTGCTCACCCGACTTTTCTCCTCCTTCGATAAGGTTATGTACTAACTGGTCTACTACCCTTTTCTTTTTTTCAAGATCACTTTTTATTGAATCACTGGAATTTATGGTAACAATGATTAATCGACCCGAAGATCGAAAAATCCTCCAACGAGGAGAACCCTAGTCAGATTTAGAACACGTTCTCCCAAGGAAAACTCTAGAGGGAACTCACACAATGATCAAGTGATTCACTAACCTCTTTATCAAGTTATATACTAATTGGTTTCAAATATTAAAAGGATTTTGTTTAATATCACCTTAAATACGTACTTATTGATAAACCCCTCACATGATGAGCAATGACTCCACTCTTCATCCTCTCACACTTCAGATTACACTTTATTTTAAGATGTCAATGTAGCAGTTTTTTTCTTTTTATTTTTTTTAGGTGTGTGTTACTTGACATTTTGAGATATAATGCGATTTTACATATCATCAATCGATAACTATCCAACACATGATGAGCACATATGGTCCATATCTTACACTGGTCACGAAGAGATCAGCAAGCTGGTTCCAAAATGAGAGACAACCTTTTTTTAATTAAGAAATCTAACGTTTTTAATGAAAGTGCATGTACGACTATGTAACTAAATAACTAATTATACAGTCGCGTGAAAGCTAAATGATCAAGTCATTTTACATTTTCTTGTCTGCACAAGTCACAACCATGCATGACCTCTCCCTTTTGCTGACAATTTTCTTAATCATCTATACCATTTGTGTTATACCGATACGCCTTAATTCTATTTAATTAACATAATCAATTATATATTTATCTTGCTGTCTTTATTTATGTCTGATCTCTTCTTCCTTTTAATAATTTGTTCGGTTGTTCCCACTTTCAAGAAAAAAAAAAAAGAGTAAACTAATGTGCTTCTTCTCAACAATTAACATTCATGTGTAAAACTTGTTGATGGCTCCAATACTGTGCCAACTTCTTAATGTTAGTTCTTCTTAAAGTCCACATTATTACTATATACTTGCCGATACAGCAAGGGATCTGTCTCCTTGATTTATGTAACAAAAATTATAGGCAATGTTGGCAAAAAGTTATTGTTACCTACATAATTTTTTTTTACATCAAACATAATTTAAGTTCTTTTATATATATATTTTTCATTTTTCCAAATTCTAATTTAATTTATCACTAAGAACAAAAACTATTCTGATTAACACATTATCTTTTGACATTTATAATATGTGAAGTTGTTTACCAAGGTTACTTGATCTAGTCGTAGGATTTCAACCTTGAGAGTTGAGATTGAGACCAATTATAGGTTTGATTCCATGTTGTTATTGAACATGCAAATGATAAGTATTGGGTCAGATGGTCTTATAAGAAATTGTATATTTGTCTGATTAAATATTAACTATACAGAAAGTTAATACTACTTATTTTTTTAAAATGTCTAATCAAAGAATTTTCAAAAAATTCTATACCTTTCTTCCTATGCACACACATCCGTACGGGATAGAGTTGCGAAGACACTCTTTAAATAATGGTCGATCTGAAAACTAAGTAATATTTATAACTTTTGTGCTCTAATACCACCCCTCTCTCTCCTTTTATGTTATTAGTTGCATCATGCATATCTTTTTGGATTTTTGTATCTTCAAAATCTCAAATTGGTATAACTTATAATTGCATGAAATTTTAGCTAAATATATCAATGGTAAAAATTGTAAATATAATCAGTAATTAACAATTAACAACAACCATAGACCAAACTATGACTAGACAGTCCTGAGTTGCACGAAAACGGGATACGTAAACGGACACGTGGACACGGGGACACGGGGAAACGCGAATTGTAAAAGTGAGGAAACGTCGGGGAAATGTTTTGGGAAAACTTTAAACAAACCCCATTAGTAATTCTAGTTACTTAATGATCTACATTTTATTTGTATTATCTTAGCTTTATATTCTAATTAAATTTCAACGGTCTTAGACCTTTTGGATTACAAGTATAATATGATGGATATGGAATAGTAGCATATAAATACCTTGATTCAGTATAGACTATAGTACTAGATGAACTGTAGAGTTGATGAAAATAGCTGCAGGCTTGCAGCAGGCCAGCAGAAGGAGAAGTATTAGCTAGGGTGTCCGTGAGTTTCAAAAACGTTTCTTTGCGTTTTGACACGCAAAACGTTTTCGACACGCAAAACGTCGACCGTATTGACGTGTCCGTGCATCAGAGCTAGACACTAGTAGTCTAAACATCACCAACTATGGAGTGGGGTGCAGTCTATAACTCTGTACCATAAAAACCCACCGTCTTCGGCAACATTTTAGGCTTCCGACCTCATTTATGGTACAGAATGCACCCCACCCCATAGTTGGTGGTGTTTATGCTACTAATCGTAGTTGGTGGTGTTGGGTGCACCCGAGCTATAGTTCAGGGTGTTGAGGCCAATTTTGCCAAAAAAATATTCAACCAAATATAAATCGGATGTAGACTTTTTTTCAAGAATAATTTTAGATGGACTCCGAATTCTGATGGAGTAACGGCTGATTCCTTGTGATAATATAATGGGATAAATTTTTAGTCAGGAATGTTTTTCCTGTTTTTATAATTCTAGTTCTCTCTAAATCTAGATGAATAGAATAGTTTAGTGGAAATACCACTCTAATCTTAAAAAACTGTTATCGTTGTCGTTTTTACTTTTTTTTAGAACTACACAAGTAAAGGTGGCACAGAGGTATTTGCTAATGGTGTCCACCTATGGGAACAGGAGTTTTACGAGGCGAGATAATACAATGGGGCCTCGGAGACCGCCATTTTTTTAGGGAGTACGATTGCAGAAATTAAAGTAGCCAAGTGAACTTGACTAAATTAAAGTAGCCAAGTGAACTTGACTTGCCATTTTTTACTGTTGTACCTCTTTTAGCTAGCTTTCTTCAGCTAAAAACTAGGAGCATCTGGACTCAGTTTCATTTCCAGCATAGGGAATAAGCCAACCGATAATCTATAGAAAAAAATATTGGAAAGGGTTATTCTAGGAGAATATGGCATTTTTACAAATTTTATGATTAAAGCTCCGACTATTTTTGTAATTAGGAATTGCAGTTTTTTTTGAAAGATATAAAGAGGAAATTAGGAAATCCTTCTCAAGGACGTTTCCTAATTCACCAAAACGAAAAAAGTTGGGAGAGACACTTGCCGGGGTGATGATAGTTGCTGAATTAGGTAGAGTGTGCCCTAATTTTAATAGATGATCAACAACTCGATTGATTTCACGAAATATGTGAGTAAAGTACATCGTTCGAAATCCTTTACTAATTAGGCATTGCAGTTTGATGCATGACATAAAAAAAAATTGGGTTTCCTTGGTCTTAAACATAATTGAAAGGGGCGGAAATAAAGTAGCATATCTTTCAATTTGTCGGGATTAATTGGTAAGAATTGAAAGGATTCAATTATTTAGACTAGTAATTTGAGCAACCTTTGCATTGCACTGGCGATCTAAAGCCTTCTTCTTTTGGGCTGAATTGATTAGAACTGAGCTAATTTGAAGTTGTGAGAGAAAACTAGCTGAACGGAAGTGAACTGAACTGAAATTGTGAGAGAAAATTAGCTAAATGGAATTGAACTGAGCTGAACTGGACTGAAACTGTGCCCAAAGAACATGGCCTAATTAATACAATCATTTCTTGCTCGCATTTTTTTTTCCAATCCACTTTATTCCCAACAAAAAAAATTGTTTTGTGATCGAGTATAATTCTCGGCACTCAAGGTTTGGTATTAGACTGAGGATTTAGATTACATAATTATGTGTATGTCATTTGGTTGTATTAAATGCAAGTGAATTTCAAATTTTTAATTACATATCCATAATCCTTACTTTTGAAATTTTCCAATGAAAATTAACATGCTAGATTTTTCAAAGTATTATCATACCATGCACTAAGTTTGGTTTGAGAGTAAAAATAGTATTTGCATTCAAGTTTTTTCAGCGAATCATCTATTACAAGTAAAAAGCGTTGTTGGAGTTAAGGCTTGGAAAAGCCTTGGCTCATTTTCTTGTTTGTCCCACATTGCTTGTGGGAGGGAATTTCTTCATGTTTATATATTTCCTCCCTCCTTCCATCTATTGAGTTGTGACTAGAGATGCTTTTGTGGTTGGATGATATGTTTGGTTTGGGCTTGCTATCACACACGCGCGCGCGCACCGCCTGGACCGGGCTTTGGGCTTTGGGCTTTGGGGAATAAACTTAACTTAACTAAAGTTTTGGACCCGGGAGCTACGCGTGTGCGGCTGTTGGAATTCTGTAACGTTTTACCGTTACAGTATTCATGGCAATCCCTAATTATCCGCCCATTGATTTCTGTCTTGATTGCTATCCGTTTTTTGGCTTGATTCTTCCCTATAAAATCTGTGCCATCCTGTTCAGTCAGATACACAAAAAAAACAACAAACACTCTTTCTCTCTTCCCTTCTCTTCTCTATTCCTGGGTTTTCGTGCTATTCTCTAAAGCTCAGTTTGCTAGTGGTGGCATTCTTAGCTGCTGTGTAAACCTTGGGGAGCATTCCGGCCAAGATCGATAACTACCATTGTCGGGCCGTAATTGCTTTCAAGTCAGTGATCTCCTATCACGGCACAGTCTTGAAAGTTATCTATTTCTGCCTTTGCGAAACTCTTATTCCAACAAGCGTCATGTAGGAAACCATGTTAGATTACTAGTCCTCAAGTTTCTAGCAAGCCGAGAGAAATTGTCCTAAATAATACTCTTAATACTCCCCCCTTAAGTTAGAGCATAAGATTTATATTCATTTTAGGTAGTATTAAATTTCATGCTCTCCAACTTACCTTAGTAAATGTTATTGTGATCATCCAAGTTAGCTCGGCAAGAGTCATCCCACTATGCATCTAGTGAAGTTTAGCAAAAAAAAAAAAAGAGGGTTGTGTCAACTTTTAATTCCGACGACATACCCAACTCTTGCGACACTATAACATCTTCGCACACCCGCTATCTCGTGCATTCTCTTCTAGCTCATCACTAAATCACGTTGTTGACTCACATTACAAGGTTAACATACATTGTTCTTTAATTAGATTGGTTTGCTATTAAAATAGCCACTAAATCAAGAGTATATAAAATAAACACCATCGATCAATATCTTTGTTTGAGTAGCTCTAGGCCAGGTTAGTTTATTCTTACTTACTCCGATAATGGTCATAGGAGCAAGACTAAACCCTAACATGGGCCAACTGATCACATTGTATGAGTGAGTTTGATTAGCTCCAATCTACTTGTCAACAAGCAATCTTATTAAGCGCAACAACAACCATTCAACTTTAACAAGTAAGGGCTTGTTCTCTTCGGCATAAAACAACTGAACTGAACTGAATTAAATTATAATTAATTAATAGTAATGATAATAATTTAGGAACTGAACTGAACTGAATTGAACTGAACTGAAAATAAGTTGGGGAAAACAGGCCCTAAGGCATCATCCCAACAAAGCTGCAGCAGAATTTAGCACAACAATGAGCTAATGGAACATCAACTTACAACCTAGAAACCCATTCACTATCCCTCCTAAAGAGTTTTGCAGGTAGAACTGCCAAAATATGCATTCGAATCTCATACCTCATTATGTCAACTGTCTTGCTAATGCTTGGGACACTTTGCTTCCAAAAAGCCTCAATCCCACTTCTCCAAATTAAACGTTGTATATAACAACAACCACACCAGCACACCAAGCACTCTTTTGAATTTTTGACTTTTTTTGAGCTCATGACCCATATGAACAACCTCTTCAAATTATGAATATTATTGATTAAGTTGGTCTTCTGATATGGTATCAGAGCCAACGTGATAGGAATGTCATGGGTCCAAATCTCACCCACCCCATCTTCCAATTTGAAATATTTGACATAGGATATAAGGGAGCCTATGTCGCATCCACGCTTTAAGCCCAATAGGCTCTTATGTGAAGGGGGCGTGATAGAATATAAAATCAATCTTGAGACTCCAACCATGAGCTTAAACTTCTAGTTGAGTTGGTCCTCTGACAAAGTTCATAAAAAAAAGCTTAGTTTTTCTTGATCAAGAAACCGAAGGCCAAAGCGCAAAAGAACTAAAAATTAAAAAAAGAATTTGAAGGCCAATTATTTGGTTTTTTCACACGAGTTTGTAGAGGTATTAGGGGAACACCAACCAATTGACTATGTGTTCCTTTTATTATGATCAATGAGTAATTAATCTTTGGTTAAGAATTGTACCTTCTTTTCATCACTACAGAGCTTATGACTCTTTTAGGGCTGATAAGGATAAGAGACAAAAAAGACATGTTGAAAAAATTTGTGTATGATATATTATTTTGCGAGTTCGTATGCTTGTCCCCTAACACCCCCTTCCACAATCCACACCCATCTTCCAAAATCCTTTTGCCAAAGTGATATGTAAGAAGTAATACTAGACGGAGGGATTGTTTTGGGGTCCATGTTCAGTGAATGACTTTTATGGTGGATTTTCCATTGCATTACAAGATTCGTTAACAACTGAAGCTCATTGTTTGCTCCATAATCGATATTACCAACCAACACTAATCTGCAATAATTGTCACGGACCATTTTGATTAGCTATTGGCCTTTTCATTGATCAAATAACCAAAATAATGTTTGGTAAATGACATTTATCTTAGCTAAAGATTTTAACTTTTCAACCAAACGTAGAAAGTTGATTTTACTAGATTTTTATTGGCTTTTACAATCATATTTCGTTTTATAAATAAACAGTATTACTAACCGCTGATTTTACCAAACACATTTATAAATATACCATAGCTAACAACCAATTGTCAATTGCCGAACAACCCATCATGATAGACTAGTTAATCATCTCAATATTTTAAGGATTACACTTAGCAATAGCATACCCTTAAATAGGGTAAAGGAGAGATGAATAAAGATGGAGGCCCATTTTCAATTTCAAACCCTATATTTGTGTTCCACCCCCTCGCTCTACGTAGGGTCAAGTAAAAGGAGAAAAATCAGTCAGACTTTTTCCGGAAAAACAGGACAAAACCAAACAAAGCAAAAATTATCCTACAGTGAAAGAGAGAGAGAGCAAAGCCAAAAGCTACCATCCTCATTTTTTGTACTACTGTTCTAAAAGAGTATGTACTGTTTGTTCAGCTTCTCTTTGGAGACTGTGCGTAAATCGTAATGTTATGGCTTAACTCTAAACCTGAGCTTCATTCAACCCTCTTTCTTCTTCTCTTTTTCTCTCTCTCCTTCATCCTATAACCATAAGTCCTTAACCATGATAGAAGTGATCATAACTCAATATGACTACTATTTCAGTCACAACTGTTTATATCATGATTGAATATATGTGAGATTTTTTCTGCTCCCCACAAAAAGAAACCAACCCATAATCCCCAAACAGCAAAAATATTTCTTACATCGTACTAATTTATTAGATCATATATATATATGTCTTATTAAATTATAGAAAAAGACTAAGACATTAACAATTATATAGATCATCACAATTTCTTTTTACCCAAAAGACAAAAGGAAAAAGAACCCACAATAAATCTTATCCTCAAAATAGTTTAGAATAGTAAAATCTTAGATCTTATATTATCCCACACAACATCTCCCTAAAATTTCACCAACTCAATGATAAACCCTTCCTACTACTACTACACACCACCACCACCACTCCTCTTGTACCCCCACAGCGTTACTTGTTTGCGTGTATCTGTATCTGTATCCGTATCCGTTTTTACATAAAATAATGCATGATTGATGAATCTCAACATACATAAAATGGTGGATTTATTAGTAGATAAGTAGTGTATAGCTAGTTAAATTAGCTTATTATTGGGGGTTGGAGAGAGTGTTAGTTGTTAATTATATAGTTATATTATTAGATGATGAAATCCTCAAGTGGAGGAAGTAGTAGTACAAATACAAGTTGTCAAGATTGTGGAAACAAATCAAAGAGAGATTGTACACATATGAGGTGCAGAACTTGCTGTAAAAGCCGAGGTTTCCAATGTTCTACTCATGTTAAAAGCACTTGGGTTCCTGTTGCTAGAAGGCGTCATAAACAGCTAAAACAACATCAACAACAACAACAACAACACTTTTCTACTACTAGTACTGTGGATCACTACAATCAACATCATCATCTTCTTTCTCTTCCTCTTTCTCTTTCAAACATTCATCATCACAGCAGTAGCCCTACTTCTACTGGTAATTTTGTCCTTTTTTTTCTTAGCTTTTTTTTTTGTTTTTGTTTTTGTTTTTGTTTTTTGGGTGAACATATTTTGGTGGGTATGTGATATAGAAAGGTTAGGATTGGTCATTTTCTTCTGTTTAAGAAACAGTGATTTTAGTAGCTATGATATGATTTCTTACAAGTAGTACTACTATTTAATATTCATGAGTAAACGGTAAAACCCTAATTATTGAACCTTCTTTTCTCTATCCATCTATCTCTTTCTTTGAATTTTCTTTTGTTCTTTTTTGACAAAATTCTCACATATGAGACATTTATCTCTTTTTTTCTGCTTTTGTAGCATCACCTAGTAAATAGTTAGATCTAGCTTCATCTTAATTGCACTTATACAAAAGAAATAGAAGCTTTATTTTTTTTCAATTTTTTCACTGTTCCCTCAAAACCCTAATAATCATATAAAGATTTCTTTTCTTTTTTTATATATTTCTACTCTAAAGAAAATAATTAAACATACCCATTTTTTTCCCTCTTTTTTTAACTCAAAGTTGATGATAAATTTGTTGTTATTGCTTCATCATTAACTAGCTCCAAAGAAAATAAGTAAACATACCCTTTTTTTTTTAACTAAAATTTGAAGATAAATTTGTTGTTATTGCTTCATCATTAGCTAGGTTTTGTTGGCAATTTTTCAGGGGTAGAAGGAGGGAATTTTCCGGCAGAAGTAAACTCCTTAGCAACGTTTCGATGCATTCGAGTGAGCTCGGAAGATAATGTAGTGGATCAATATGCTTATCAAACCTCAATTAGCATAGGAGGGCATAGTTTTAAAGGGATTCTCTATGATCAAGGCCCCATCACCGCTAACCGCGGTGATGAGACCTTGTCGGTTGCCACGGGCGACAACCAACAGTATAACATCACGGCCACTACCATGGCCGCTACGCAACCGAATGCGGTTGGTGCAAATTTCCTTTACCACCCTCCATCCCTATATTCAGCTCCTAGCTTCAATGCTTTTTTGCCTGGTATGCAGTTCTTCCCACACCCAAGGCCTTGATTAGTGTAAGTAATTAAATTAGGTAATCCTTTTTGTTCAATTGAATTGTTTCTGATCTCTAAATGTGCAGTATGCCAAAATAATGACAATAAGCAATAGTAATATATTATGTTCTGATTATTGTTTTAAAGCTCGAGTATAAGACAATGAAGGACAGATAAGAGACATTACCCAATTTGTTAATAATTCCAATGTCCAAATTATTTGATCTTGTCTCTCAAATGTCTTAAAACTTTTTTTTTTCGTTTCTTTAGAAATTTAATTAAATGTTGCCTTTTGTTGGGGATCTGTATGTTGTGTATTATGTGATCTTTGTCCTTTCAATTTAATATGTGATCTTCTTAGCTTTGTTGATGGACTTTGCAGAGTTTGTCTTCTTCTTTCATAAGTTCTTTATTAAGAATGATTTCTCTCTTTTAATGAGCTCATGAATGTCAATCTTTAATTTGTTGGTGATATTTGGTTTTGTTTTGTTTATCATCTCCTAAGCATACTTTTTGCCCCTTCTTATCTGTTTTTTTGCCGGATATGATTAACGCAAATGTTGTTTAATTAAATAGTACATAATTTTCTTATTAGATTGAGGTTTAGATACCAGCTTTTGTTTATTTGTCCTTCATGCATGCATATTACTAAAGCAAGCATCATTAGGGATCAATTCTTCCTTTCATACTGAGCAATAAGTTAGAGCATAGATTTAAGTACTCACTTAGAGAATACTTGATAAATAATAAGGAACATATAAGCTTTAGTAAGGTAGAAATTCATTAACCAGGGAGTGACTTGTGTCCCAAATTTTTATATCTCGCATCAACTCTAACTTAAACAAAGCATAGCCAAGGAAAATTGATTTATAGGGTGCATGATGGTCCTCATCACATTTAGCATAATAGGGTATGAAGCATGGAGGCCTCTAGGATTTAAGGTTTCCCCTTTTTTTGTTTTACTCTGGTTGTTTTCATGCTAATGGAACCTCTACGACTGAGGTTTTCTCGTTTCAAAAATGTTTTTGTTCTCGAAATCCAACCATTTTCGTGTTACATAGGTTAGAGGTTCATGTTATAAAATCATGATATTCATTTGATTATCATTACATAGTCATGTCTAATTATAGAAAGAAGGGTAACCATTTGATGATCATATATTAACTCATAAGCTTAGGTTACTATGCTAATTATAGAAAGAAAGGTAACCAATTGTTTGAGTTGATCAACCAATTGCTAGGTTGCTGCATGGTTACCTCCACTTCATAGTAAAATCAATGTCTTTGCCTTTTTCCAATCTACACTTGGTTTACTTACCTGTTCGAGCATGCTTGATATGAAATGTAATTAGAGTCATATATATTCTTGCCTAAGACCTAAAGCTAAATGTAACAAATCATGTCAAACTTTCCAGCTTATATTCTAATTTTTGAGTGTGTATTATAAAACCTAGCAATTAATTTGCACATATTGATGTATCTCTTATAGTGTGAAAGGATCTCTTACATTTTTTGTCATATTTGAAATTTGCTCACAATGACAAGCTGAGGTTTGCTGTCTTCCAACATCTTCATCTTCTTTCATGTTAGGCGACTTTCATGAGGGCCATATTTAATACTCATTCTACTACTCCCTCCGTCCAAAATATAGTGCTTACTTCTTATTTTTCACAGAAATTAAGGAAAATAAAGGAGTAGTAGGATTTTCCAAAAAATTACATTAGGGATGTGCTTTTATCTTGGAACTAGTTCCTTATATTATTTTTCCTTTAAAAGAAATTCAAAAGGCAATAAATGTTCATTGGAATGGTGTAAAACAACTAGTATTATTTGCACGCGATGCGTGCGTGAATATTGCGGTGATATTGTACATGTTTTTTTATTTTCAAAAATATGGAAGTTGCTTTCACTAAAAAAAAGATGTGGTAGTTTTTTTTTGGGGGGAAATCTGGCAGTTCCAATAGAGCTTTTTTTTAAAAAAAGGTTTTATGATTTTTTTTGCCCTCATTAGTTATCCTGGAAGAATAAAAATATAAAGGATATTATAGGGAACTCAGGTGGACACCAAAGTCCTCAAGAGTTCCCATATATAATAGAGATAAATAGGAGCACAAATTTTAAAAGAAATAATGTAGGGGTATTTTGGAAAGTTTGTGTAGGAACTAAGGATAATTTAGTCAAAATAAATTGATAAAATAGGAAATAGGCAAAATATTTTGGGACACTAGAAAAGGAATGTGAGCGCTATATTATGGGACGGAGGAAGTAGTATTTTATACTGATGTTGAAAGTTGATTAGGGAATAATTGCATTTCTTTTAAATCAGCCTCAATGTCTTGGTCGTATTTTCTGACTTAATTAGCTCATCAAAAAACAAGCAAGAATAGGTGGGCATCTTGTGACTTTGTTGGGCAGTACAAAGACTTTTTTAAATAAACCCTAGATTAAGAATTCACTATGTGCTTTCAATAAAGAGACTTTATATTATACACTCATAATGTAAAAAAAGATTGATACCCTTAGTGACATAAATTACCTTTAGAAGAATATATCCTTTGTACTTAAGATGAAAAGAATTTTTCATGTCAAAAAAAAAAGATGGAAAGAATTTTTGTATTTTCGAATATCAACTCACCTTACTAATCTTATCAAAAAAATTAAAGTTTCCAAAATCTTTTTCCAAGTAAGGAAAAAGGTTAGGGATCAAAGTGCTTAATTTAATTAGATTATTAGTGATTGTGGAAAAAACAAAGCTTTCCTAAGGAGTAATTTATTACACTAGATGGTGTTGTTAGTTGCATGTGGATTCCTAAAGCATTCTCAAAAGGAGGAGATATCACTTATTAGTGAGTAGTACTATGTCTTTTGAGATACATTCTACTTTTCTTGCATTTTCCACCACATCATTCCTCTACTAAAGAGCCTTCTTGGAGCTTTCTCTTAAAAGAAGTGCGTTTAAGTAACACTCCATTTTAGTTGACATTTCCTTGATAATAATCTTTCATTAATTATTACGGAAAGTAGAATGATAATATTTGTTGTTTATGTTTCCTCTAAAATACCTGGGAATTCAAAGTATGTCATGAAGGAGATAAATACTGCTAATCAAGATTGACATGGATTGAGGTTCATGCCAAATCATATAATTAAAGAGGAGCCAAGATAAATATGATTTGTTTTCATAATTTTATGTTAATATTGTTGTTCACTTATAACTAACTGATTAATTAGTTGTTTGTTGATTGTTAACATGAAAAAAAATAACATTTAGTCATACTTGTAGGTAAAAAGGAAAATGGAAAATGTTCTCTTGGTGCATATTTTCTTGTGGAAAACAAAATGTTCTCTTAGTTGAATAAAAGTTACTTTTTTTTTCTTTACTTCTATTAGTGCATATTTTCTTGTGGACAACAAAATGTTCTCTTACAAATGAAAAAAAAAAAAACTCAAAAGATCATGTGCAAAGCAGATGAGCTTTTGGTATGTAAGAGGGAGCCTTTTGTTCCTAGAAACATAATATAGAATCTCTTGCTATTATTTGCAAGGCCACCAATCTTTAAAACATCGCTTAAAAGGACTTTCAGTAAGGATTTACTCTCTCTTGTGATTTGTATAGAGCTATGGATGAGTTAGGTTTATATATATAAAGGAGTATAGGAGCATAGCTTTTTTTCCTCCTTAAAAAAAAGAGTTATTTCTATGTACAGTAGTCTCATCTAGGAGTCATTGTTGTAACACTGTTATATTCATTCATTCAAAATTTTGCTGCTTCTACATTAAGGTATCCATATTCCTCTAAATTGAGATAGGAGTAAGTAAATATAAGTGTATTCATTCATTCAAAATTTTGCTGCTTCTACATTCAAAAGAGTTAGTTTCTGTGTACAATAGTCTCATCTAGGAGTCATTCTTGATATTCTAAACACACGACTGCTAAACTTCCAAAAGTACTAACATGTGGTTACAAGGAGCAGCAATTACTTAGCACCCCCACCCCCCTATCGTGCACAAGCAGATCGATGTTCATAAGCTTTAATTCAAGCGTTTTTCCATTTTTTTTACACATTAGGCGGCATAATTTGATAAAATAATTAGTTGTTGGGCTCGAGCGATATCTGGGTTATGTAATAAGATAAAAAAAAGATGTATAGTTTGGGGTTGACGTTTTGATTACAAGACAAATCACGGTTTCGTGGTAAGATCATGAAATTACATAGTAAGAGGTCATGGGTTCGAGAAAAACCATACTGGAATGACACGTGGTGACATGCAATGCTTGCTCACCTGTTTTATTAATATGTATATGCATTAGTTCAACAAAAATAATACTCCAAAATTTCCTTACATTAAGTTGACTTCATCGACATGAATTGTTTATAGATGCTGATGCTAGGATCCTAGTTTACAGCAGTGCTTGTTAACTTTATTGAACAACAAAGCGTGCAACGGTGCAAATACCTTAAAACATGGGTCCTAGACGTAAAACATGGGTCTAGACACATAGATAAAGATTATACAGATCAACAAATGTAATTATGTAAGGTCATTTCAAATGGGAATTAGAGAGAAATGAAAAAAAAATTGTTTAAAGAATTATAAAAATATGTATAATAAAATAATTTTAGAATATTACCGATAGAATAAAAATATGTATAACAAAGCAAGTTCAAAATAATACTGAAGGAATATACTACCTTACAATTTGATAAGATTGGAAATAATATAACACAATAATTATATATACATGTCCTGAAAATACTTTTGCTTTTGGTATAATACCCAAATATTTAAGCAATTGCCTCCCATAATAAAATGAGTTTCATTTCATATAAGATGGTATTGTAATTATAAGAAATCATAATTATTCCTTGTTAAACATCAAAATATATGAGCATGCATTGATGACTCATGAAAGAGTGCTTTTTTTTTTATAATAAATGAAAGAGTGCTTATTAGGCGGCAATTATTAAAAACCAATACTTTCATTACGTATACATGATTACATGCATATACACCTTACGTATATGACATACGAATAAATTAAAATAGAGGAATTCTTCATAAATTTTACACAATTTTTTTCTTTAATAGGGACATTTTTATTTAGGGGTGCTTTTTAAAAGTACGCACATTAAACCAAATTTTATTATGTGATAGGTTGGTCCACTTTATTAATACATCTCTCTTACTTTTACTTTATGTTTTTCTACATTATTCACGTTTTACTTAGTAAGAGTAAAACAGCAAATGTTCCTATTAAGGAAAAAAAATGAGATAAAAAAATATATCACAGTCTCAGTTCAGTTTATGAGTGCATTCATTATACATTAAGTGTACGGTGTACAATGAACATATGGTACATCGAAAGCTACTTTTTTTTCATTTAATTTGAAGCTCTTTTGGAGTCTCTGTGTGTATGGGTGTGCAAAGGGTAGGGTCGAACCAAAATTTTGACCGGAATCGATCCGGTCCCGGTCCGACGAAAATCACGATTCCAGGTTTTCGGTCAGGTCCAAACCCTGAAAATTCTGGTCCGGACCAGTGGACCGGAATTTCTGTTTTTTTTAGTGAAAAAAAAGGTTAAAGGTTAAAAAATTTCAAAGTTATAAAGTTAGAAAGCTAAAAGCCTACTATTTATTACCTTTAAGAATATTGTTGTAAAGATTATTAAATTTTAATGTATCTAATTCATAAATATGTATATAAATCTAAATAGAAAATATTTTTAAGAAAAAAAAATTCAGATTCCGGTCCAACAGGTCCAACCTGTTCCGGCCCGGTCCTGGACCAGTGCACACCCCTATCCGTGGGTATAGTTTGTTTACATGGAAATGAGCAAAGAACAAAAATTAGTCGGCGTTCCTAAACAAGGAACGATGCCACGTAGAGGTGATAAAAGTTGGCACGACCCGCCAACCCAACCTGAACCGAAATTAGAGGATTTGGTCAAGGCTTTCAATCCGTTTGGGTAAACGGGTTGACTCGACACGACTCGATTATTAAGCGGGTTGGTTTAGGGTTGAACATTTTAATCTGAATCCGACGCGACAACCCGTTTAACTACTATTCTACTATTAATATTGTTCGTTGGGCTTGAAAGAATTTAAATATTTTTCATATATACATAAGATTTATTCTTTGGTTGTCCGTTTTGGTTTATTTAGGTAAGATATTAGTATTTAAGACGTGGGTTAAGAAATATATGACGTGCATTTGTTTAGTTTATGTGTATATACGCTCTTAATAAACGGGTCATGTAACCCGTTTAATAACGGGTCGGGTTAGGGTTGAGTGTTGTTGATTCGATTAATAAACGGGTCGGGTTAGGGTTGAGTGTTGTTGATTCGATTAATAAACGGGTCGGGTTAGGGTTAAGGGTGTTCAACCCATTTACCGATGAACCTGACACGACCCGTTAGCACCTCTAGTGCTACGTGGCGTTTTCCATTAATTTACATACAATCAAAAATATAGAAAATGCACTGTGTAAGATATAAGATATACATGAGATCCCATGACTTCAAGCTTATAATATATGAAAGTTTTAATACTGTTAACTATTAAACCAAGTCATATTTAGTGTAATCATTTTAAAGTGAAATATTAATAAATGGAAATTGTCATTACTCGGGGCATAGCTCGGGACTAAAAACTAGTTGTATCTATCTCTATTATATAAGGGAAGGGGGGAGCTATGGTGTCCCCAAAGGAAGAGACTATTTTACCCCTCCTTTCCTTTCTAAATTACAAAACTAATTTCAAAAGCAAAGCAGGGCTTTAAAAAATAACGGAAATAATACACTTTTATTGTTCCTATCAGATGAGTATATGATACTATGGCAAAAAAAATGGCTACTCTTTCTCTCCATATGAGAGGTGGGAATTCTATGTCTGCAAACTAGATTTAAAAGTCAACTAAAATCACAGAATTGCATAATTCACGTTATACAAATCACTCAAATGAGAAAACTTTACAAAAACTAAAAATTTCACTTCCAAACTACAACCAATACATTACAACGTCAATACAAATAAAAACATTCACAAAAATTCACTTACAAATCACTATGTTCTCAAGTAGCTACAAATTAAAGAGGGAGAAAGATGAGTGCAATTTATTTGTCTCTTTTTGTCATGGGACATTTGGGGATGTTTAGAGCTTTGACTTAAAATTATTGCTACTTCACGCTTATTCACTTAAAATTGTAATGCTAATTGATAGTGCTAATTGACTTAAAATTGCTATGCTACATGATAGTTGGTTGACTTAGATTTATCTTACTACTCTAAGTTGGTTCTATAATCTTTTATTGTTTTTTATATCTCTCTCTTTATGCACGCTTATAAAATTGTTTATAAGTGTAAACTATCTGAAGTAACTATACCAACCTTTATAATAGAGATTTTTTTTGAATGAATGATTATTCTATCTAAATAATTTTTAAGAACTTGATCGCATTTTTGCAAATGCACAAATTATCAAGGATAAAAGGTTGCAATTTCAGTTCCACAATGTTGATTACATATTTGAAGTTCACTAGGCTAATGAGTGTGCGTGGATTTTCAGGGAAATTATTTAAAGTCAACAAAAAAAAAGTAGCTAGAGATGCAATTCCATTACTTATCTCTATTATATAAGGGAAGGGGGGAGCTATGGTGTCCCCAAAGGAAGAGACTATTTTACCCCTCCTTCTCTTTCTAAATTACAAAACCAATTTCAAAAGCAAAGCAAGGCTTTAAAAAAATAACGAAAATAATACACTTTTATTGTTCTTATCAGATGAGTCTATGATACTATGGCAAAAAAAAAAGGCTACTCTTTCTCTCCAAATGAGAGGTGGGAATTATGTGTCTGCAAACTAGATTTAAAATTTGAAATGCTTTAAAATTCTAAAATTTTGCAATATTGGACTGACATATGCCTTTTTTATATTTCAAAATTTTGCAATATTGGACTCACATGCGCTTTTTTTATGATCTAACAAAAAAAATGAATAGAACTACTAATGAATTTTACTCTACTAATGAAAGTATTGATCGAGACCACCTAGAGGAAAACTATGCTTTGAAGCCTTATTGCTTATGTTCGTAATGACTCACAAGTAAACTAAAATCATAGAATTGCATAATTCACGTTATACAAATCACTCAAATGAGGAAACTTAATTGATAGTGCTAATTGACTTAAAATTGTTATGCTACATGATAGTTGGTTGACTTAGATTTATCTTATTACTCTAAGTTGGTTCTATAATCTTTTATTGTTTTATATATCTCTCTCTTTATGCACGCTTATAAAATTGTTTATAAGTGTAAACTATCTGAAAGTAACTGTACCAACCTTTATAATAGAGATTTTTTTTGAATGAATGATTATTCTATCTAAATAATTTTTAAGAACTTGATCGTATTTTTGCAAATGCACAAATTATCAAGGAAAAAAGGTTGCAATTTCAGTTCCACAATGTTGATTACATATTTGAAGTTCACTAGGCTAATGAGTGTGCGTGGATTTTCAGGGAAATTAGTTAAAGTCAACAGAAAAAAAAAGTAGCTAGAGATGCAATTTCATTACTTATATTTATTTATTAAAGTGTTTTAAAATACTATTTGTAAGTATTTCAAAAAATCTTATTCACAAAATTGAGGTGAACTTTAGATACACACTTTTGTTTTTGCTTTGTTTTACTACTGAGTAACAGTCATTCCCAAAAATATCGTCGCACGCATCGTGTGTATAAAAAGCTAGTACAAATATATTAAAAGGCGTTCTGAAGCAAGTCTACACGCCACGTGGCACTGTCCCTTTAGTTGTTTCGTTCCATGTCATTAACATACATTTAAAAATTAAAAACATGTTTCTTACAAGATTCGACCATGTGATCTCAAGTTAATATAGTAAAGTTCTAATCAATGAACTATGCAACATTAGATGCTCTCTTTTGACATCAAAATATTAATAACCCGGGGCATCGCCCGAGCCTAACAACTTGTTAGTATACATAATTAGATGCCTAATTTCCAACATCTTGGAGAATAGTGAAAATAATCTATACAAATATATTAAAAGGCCTGCTTGACAACGTCTATGCGACACGTGGCACCCTCCTCTTGCCACCAAAATTTTGCCACGTGTCTATTAACCAACAAAGTCAAGTGGTCATTATTTAAAAATTAAATATGGTGAAGCCTGGGCTCGAACCCCTGACCTTATATGTAAGGATTTCCAAAGAATCATCATCTAATCTAACGTCTTTTAGTGATCCATGTTTCCACAAAATTATAGATATGTGTTGTAATTAGTAATGTGGCAGTCAACACCTACTTCCAGCCATAAACGTTATTGGTTACTTTTGTACAATAACTCATCCCCTTGCTCCATCTCCCTTTCGAAATTTAAAAAAAAACTAATATATAATCAGAACAATGGATACATAATTGGAAATAATATGGTCATGAGCGATGCAAGCATAACTTCTATACAATTCAGTGGAACATACTATGCACTAATGACACGACATACATATCTTACAGGAAAATACCAGCTAAACTCAATGAGCACAACACAGATATATTTCAACAAAGACATTCCAGAAACATAAGGCTTGCAACAAAGGTACGTCGTCAAAAACAAAAAAAAATCATTCCAAACAATGGATCAAATCTCCAAGCAAAAATTGATACATACAAAAAAAAAACACTAACGAAATCATGCATGAATAAATAGGAGGGATGTAATGGAACCAATTAAAGAGTTGGAGCCACACCCACATGAACAACCAGAACAAGCCATGTTTAGAAACAGAAAAAAAACTTGACATTTTGCAAAAGGACCCATTAGAAAAGGTAAAATAGGACTCATAACACACTAATCTAAGGTAGTTTAAAAACACTTCTCTACCAAATACGTCAACAACAAAAAAAATTAAACTCAAAAATAAAATGTACAGGAGACTTTTACTTGCAATGCCACAATTACAAGCATACATCTTCACAACAAATGACATTACAACTATCGCGACACATGCAAGAAGAAGATTGATGATACTTAAAATTGTACCAAGTATGACGTTGTGATGAAATACCCAAAGATAAGGTAAACAACCACTGAAAACAAGTTGTTCCCTTTGTTTTGAGCAGTCTACATTTACTAATCAGTAATAATAAACCAAATTGGTTGTTCACTTGTTCTTAATCAACTTTGTTACAGTCTTATCCACGACATGAACACTAATTAATACAACATAATGTTATTGAAACTTAAGGATGCTTTTGTTTACAAATTTTTGATCTTATACAATAAATGGAAACCTACAAGAGTTATTTAACTAATGTTTTATGCAATGCTTGAGTTTGTTGTCCTCCAATCTTAAGATTGATAAATAACTATGTTCACATGCTGACAACTACAGGTATCTTCTAACAGTTGACATCGATGACGGAAGTGTGTGTGTTCCACTCACATTATTCTATAAGGAAGCTGAAAGAGTTATCGGGAGCCCTGTAAACAAGTTGTTGGACTTGCAGAAAAAGGTAAATAATGAAAATTAGGGGACACCCCAACAATCGCTCTAACATGGATGACACTTCAAAATTACTAACATAAAAAAATACATTGCAGGGTAATGGAAATGAGAAGGTGATAGACCGACTACAAATTTGTTTTGGAAAATGATTTGCGTTAAGGGTGAAGCTCAGCACAAGGAGTGCGACAACTGAACTTATTTGCCAAAAGACATTTGATACAAATTACCAACTAGAAAAGTCATACGAGGAGCAGCAACACAAAGAAATGGCAAGCACTCAAAAAGTAAATAACAACAAATTAATTAAATACACTTACTTTATTGCCGTAACCAATTAACACATACAAGAAATTGGAAATTGCAGGAGAAATACCAAGATGCAGACATCATAAATGCAAAAACTTATACGGTTGTCGACACGGGAAGACAAGGAAGCCAAGTACTCGATGACAATGGAGAAGACACAACCATAGAAAGCCAAGTCCTTGGTGACTAAGCCAAAAGGAGCAACCAAAAGAGGAACACAAACATTGTGTAAGACAACTATACTCACGTACAAAATCAATACAAAGGATTATCATAACAACCGTTACAAAAACTAATATATGTATTATACATATTACAAAAATACAAGGATGAAGATCACGAGGACAACCCAACCACCAAAAAGTAGCCAACCAAATACATATCAAAGCTCCAACTAGGGGTGTTCGCGGTTTGGGTTGGTGCGGTTTGGGTTGTAACCCAACCCAAACCGCAAATATACGGTTTGACATTTTTCCAACCCAAACCGCACCGCACTTTTGCCCAAACAAACCCAAACCGAACCGCACGAAACGGTTTGGTGCGGTTTGGTTTGCGGTTTAACCATTTTTTCCTCCGCGACATTAATTTTGTAAACTAAGAGTAAAAAAAAATTGTTAATAAATATAAAGAGTCCAAATAAATATGAAGTTGACTTCATAATTAAACATAAATAATAACTTATCAAAAGTCTCCAAGTTCTTTACCTCAAACTTATTTTTTCAGTTGTATAGTTGTATGCCACATTGTCAAGTGTATTTAAAAAAAAAATAAAAAAAGATAAAAAAAAATCATATAAAATTGCGGTTTACGGTGCGGTTTCGGTTTACAAATATTAAAACCCAACCCAAACCGCGAACCGCGGTTTTCTTGAAATCATAACCCAAACCGCAATTTTGAAACCGCAAACCAACCCAAACCGTGAAAAAACGGTTTGGGTTGCGGTTTGGTGCGGTCCAGACCGCACTCTAAACAGCCCTAGCTCCAACCGAAGCAGGAACCCCCAAAATTATGATCCTAAGCAACTAGAATAAAAGCATTGTCTGCAAAACAATTTTTTTATGCACCTTATGATGTTTAACTTATTGTTGTGACACCCACTTGACATATTTCTACTGTCGAAAAGTAACAACGACGCTAAACTTCGGTTAACATTATCCATTGTATAACACAACCTACAAACTACATGCTATTACAAACGACATAAAACAAAATAACACGATTTCCATAAACGATATAAACAATAGTTAAACTATACAAAAAAAGTAAAAACCACAGCACCCGAGGCAACGCTCGGGTCACACTCTAGTTTTCTGTTATACTAAAGGAATGAAATAATTATTTTCTAAAGTTTCCAGATCTTTCATATACAGCCAATACAGGGTTAGAACTATGTAGAGATATGTATAAAATTTACAGCTGAAACAGTATTTAGCTTGGGCAAAAGAGCCTATCAGTCATTCAGTTGTCTGCAGGGTATGGCATGACCGATTGACCGCATGATCTATACAGTGTTAATGAAATGATGATTTCGTGCCCGAAAAATTGGAGCCAATAAAAAAGAGGAGACAACTAATTATTGTGAGGATTTGTGAAATCAAAAGATCTCATTCTTTTGTTCTATTACAGCGGTGTTCCTGAATTCATAAAGGTCGGGGGCTAGGGGCCTTCTTTTTTATTGTAAGAAGGAAGCTAATCGTTTCCCTTCCATCACAGGGCCATCTAATAGGATGTATAAAACGACCAATAAAATAGGGCGCCGTTTTTTAAAGGGTCTAAAAGTCTTAAATTTAATGTTTTTTTAGCCATATCATTCAAACTCAAACTTTTTTTTGTCAAAATTAATATAACATTGATATATTTTGTAGAATACATTTTTTATAATTTTACAATGTATGCATAATACTTTTATATTTTGAACCTAAATTTATAATTAGCACAGAAACACAAAATTTTTTAAGACGGTCTTGCCTTCGAACTCTCTTCTTTTTCCTACAAGGAAAGCAGTTAAGGTAGAGATCAGTAAAACATTTATTTTTCATGGTTTTACAAGCACTTTACAAAGGAGATGAACTTTTATATATCTTTAGGAGTTCAAAATACAAAAAGAGACAAGGTTAACTGGTTAATAGTAACAAGATTAGTTAAGATGTTTATATAGTATTATCATGATTGGTAATATACATACGCGAACCACACTCAAAACAAAGCGTGAAGGAATATGTCCTTAGACATCCCAGCAATTACTAAATATAAAAGGAAATTATTATAGAGATAATTAATTACGTTAGTTTAGTAATCACATTTGCTTGCTAGAAAATAAATGTTGGTTAGTAGAACAATATTGATTGTACCTACAACTAAGTTAACCTAATCCTATGAGGTCAGACATTGTAGTAACTAATTGAAGTAAGGAAACCGGCCAATAGGAGAAAGTAGGGTTAGGTTAGGTCTCTCTCTTATTTTATTCTCCTACTATTATAAAAGGTTATAATAGCAGAGAGGAAAAGAACGTTCAATTTGACAGTAACATTCAAACTGAAAAGAGAGAGAAAAAACCTTATTGTTTCCCTTTGGAAAATCCGGCCACCCTCCCTAAAAAGCAAGAGAGTGAAATCTGTTCATCCTCTTCCGTTCTAGCAAACGTGGGAATTCAATTGGTGCTCGTGGACTAAGTAGAGGGACATCAATTGCTGTTCTTTGATCTCTAGCACTTGCAATCCGGTGGAAAACACGCTACAAAGGTTGTACATTATTTTCCTTATAATATGATTCATATTTATGTTATGCATGCGATCTTGTGATAGATGTTAGGAAATTTGTTTCCTGAAATTCCGTTATATGCATCTATATGTTCCTACAAAGCGTACATATATCTAGAACACCACGACTTAGAAGGAATATAAATTGAATGTTTTGGTGTAGGGATATACAATGCAAGCATGAAAGCCATTAATCAACTATTTAAGTTGAGGAGAGAACGAAGTATTCTTTATATGGAGATGAACACCTCAACCTAGTATAGGCCTTTTGGGTAGGACTTCGGTCCTGCATCAAAGCAAATCCTTGCGGACTAGGGCCTAAAGATGACAATATCTACTAGTGGGCTCCTGCACACTTAAGGGTGTTACATATGTGTATTAGAAGTTTGGTAAGAGTGTCACGTGACACATACATCGGAGAGTGTCACGTGGCAGTGTTCCTTTGATAGGAACACCTTTTAAATATATTTGTGTAGATAATCCAACCTTCATGTGTTGTCTTCTTAAATTAGTCCCTAGTGACGTACAATCTAAATAATGAGTAATTTATTACTGTAATAATTTACCCCATCCTTTCTTCCTAGTTGTCACCAGGTCTGCCTTCCTTCCCTGGCCGGCGACGCTGAGGCGACCACCTTCTCCTCGACTTTCCACCATGTCACCATTAATACTTTATTTCGCGACTCATTGTCAAATCAAGATGGAGCTTCTTTATGGGTTGTCAGCCTGTGGGCTTAGGCGCTTACCAAATTTCTTGCTTTCATAAGAGCAACAAAGTATATATACCAATTAAAACATGCAACTACTACTAATACTATTGAACTCTTATTGAACACGAGCAGTATCATCGATACATCTCTCTCATTTTTCTCTCTCGAATCGTACCTTCCTTACAAATTAAACCATTTTTAACATAGCACATTTGCATTTTCAAGGTTTTCTCACCACCCACATTTAGAAAATTCTCAATTGATGTCATGTGTAGGCTTAGAAAATCTCTGGCAGAGGATGTTAACGATAAGAAAATCTCTGAAGCCGATGGCTGGTAGCTGCGAGGCGACAGAGAGAAGGGAACGGTTAAGAAATGAATATTATCAAATAAGTTGAGAATCAATATGTGGCTCCTTCAACCTGTTTAACAAGTTAGTTCCGGTAAAAGACCAATTCCAAATAGACATACTACTTACTCCGTAACAAAATAACTGCAACAATTGGGAGTGGCACAGACTCCTAGAGAGAATTTTCTAATAATTATTAAGATTATGATTAAAGCGTTGAGCATGTGAGGAGAGAGAAAATGAGTAAATATTAACCACCATCGAGCACCACCTTCATCTACTGCCCACCAACATCTTCACCACCCTTGAATTGAACACCATCGCAGTCCCCATGAAATCGAACACCACCACCACAAAATCGTGGCCCCCATGACCTTCACAAAATCGAACCGCCTTCACAAAATTGCACCACTATCACCTACTTCCCACCACCACCTTCACAAAATCAAACACATAAAATCGCCAACCTCCAACCCCACGAAAATCGAAACCCTAACGAAATCGAAAATCGACCCCCAAAAATCCAGTTTTCGATTTCATGAACTTGTAGATGAGGCACTTTTAAATCTCTATTATATAAGCCAACTCTTGATAAGGTTTGGTGTCCATCTAAAATACCTTAAATACCCTTTCTTTTTACTGTTTTAAAATTTAATACTATTATATTATAATTATTGTTCATTTTTTATAATTGAAACGCATTGCTTGTATTTAAATCTAGTCCTATTTATTTTCACTTTTTAAGTCTTTATCTTCAATAACTTCTTTTTCTTTTTAGAAAACGACAACCAAAGCTGAAATCATATGCAATAAGCTTAGGGCCTGTTCGTTATCGTTTTTTATTTTCAGTTTTCAGTTTTTTTGGAAACTAAAAACAAAAAACAGAAAACCATAAAAAGTGATTTTCACTTTTTAGTTATCAGTTTTCAAAATCATCATGTTTTTAATAAGCTTGACTATTTTTTTTCCCTTATAAGATACTACCTCCGGTTTCTATTATTTGCAACGATTAGACATTTTCCCTCTCTACTTTATGTCAAATCGTTGCAAATAACAAAAACCGGAGGTAGTATATCATATGACCTTTAAATACAAAAAACAAAAAACTGAAAACTACAGTGATACCGAACGAGCCCTTAAATATTCATCTCAATTCTCAAACCTCTACGGTGGACACTTCTCACATGTACTTAAAAAGATGGCCCAACTGAAACCCCAAAATGAGAAAAACTTAAATGTCCATTGTAGCCATTTGCAGCCCATTAACTACTTTCTATTACTACGAAGTTCACAATACCAGCTCCCCTCAAAAAAAAAAAAAAAAAAAAAAAGTCCACAATACCAGGGTCCAAACAATCAGCCCATTTCCTAATTTTTTAACCTAACCCACTAACCAATTATGGCGGGAAATACACACATTTCCCGCCAATAAACCCCCAGAAATTACACTCTTTTGCATACTTTGGCAACTTCATTCTCCAAATTCTCCAAAAACCTCAAACTCCATTTTCTGTCAACACCCATCAATGGCTTCCGATTCTTCTCCTGGCCACATCAATGGCGGTAATTTTCTCTCTCTTAATTAGTTGCTTACTTATGAAATTGAATTGAATTTCCATACAACTTGGAAATCCTTAATTTAATTTGTTCGAGTAAATTTGCAGGTCCTTCATCACCAGATGACTTCACATCAAGTCCAATTGGAAACACATTGTCATCACCCGGCGATGGTTTGCGACAAAGCAGGCGGACTCGATCAAATTACTCCACACCACCATCTGAAAGGAGGAGACCAAACCCTTCAAATGAAGCTAGAACCCCTTCTTCATCTGGGTCCCGCAGAAGGGGTCGCCCTAGGCGGGACCAACCTCCATCGACACCCGTGGCGCCTACCCCAACCTCATCCGAGGCCGGGGAAGGGTTTGATGGGGATGATGCTCCCCCAATGTATGTGTGGGGGACTAATATTAGTGTTCAGGATGTTAATGAATCAATTTTGAGGTTTTTGAGGAATTTTAGGGATGCTTCTATTGATTTAGAGAGTGGGGAGATTGAAGGCAAGTATATGAGATCGATTCGGAGAGTGATTGAGATTGAAGGAGATTGGCTTGACGTTGATGCACACCATGTGTTTGATTATGATCCTGATTTGTATAATAAGATGGTTAGGTACCCTCTTGAAGTTTTGGCCATTTTCGATATCGTTTTGATGGATATTGTTGCTAGGGTTAAACCCCTTTTTGAGAAGCATGTTCAAGCTAGGATTTTTAATCTTAAGACTTCTACTTGCATGAGGAATTTGAATCCTTCTGGTACTTTTCTTACTAGCATCAATTTTGTGTTTTGGTTCTAGTTATCCATGATTATAGCATGATTGTGAAATGGTTTTTTTTTTGTTTTTGTTTTTGATCCTTGATAGACATTGAGAAGATGATATGTTTGAAGGGGATGGTTATTCGATCTAGTGGAATTATACCCGAGATTCGAGAAGCCGTTTTCAGATGTCTTGTATGTGGATATTTTACTGATGCTATTGTAGTAGACCGAGGTATATGTTCTAAGCTTGCTAATTTGGCTGTCTTGATGCAAATGTATAATTTTTTAGGTGTTGGGTTGAAATCTTTTTAATGTTTTGCAATTTTATCAGGAAGAATTAACGAGCCTCCTGCCTGTATGAGGGAAGAATGCAAGGCAAGGAACTCCATGACACTTGTTCACAATAGATGCAGGTATATGGCATAACTGTTCTCTTTGTTTGTGAGGTTGCTCGAGACTGATATTACATTTTAACATGTGTGGTTGCCCTTTTCAGTTTTCATAATTTGTGTGCTGCTATGACAAATATAGTAGAGTTTGAGAATTGATTCATTAGTCATTTGCTTGTTTGTTAAGTTTAGAAATCACTGTAGCCTTCTCTATTACCAGTTGTCGTAGGAGGGTTTTTGTTGTCTGAACTCTATGTTGGTTTTTGAAGTTATATTGTGAACTGTGAAGTGTGTATAATGATCTGTCAAGACTGTCAACTTGTCTAGTTTTTGAAATTTGACAATGCTGTTTGGAGAACTTATATTGTCTGATTGTTCTTGATAATTGAAGTTGATTCCTGCATTGATGTCAAGGTGGAAGAGCGGATGCAGCTTTATTTCGAGTTTATTCTTTCACAAAGAATGTAGTCTGGGTTGGTTTGTAAATATGTTGTAGAGTATATGATTAGAAGTTTCATTTTACAAGTCAAGTATAGCTTTGAAATGGTGTCATGGTGATGGTTAAGAAAAGGTAGAAGAGTAATTATTGGCAGTAGCGTTTTATTTGTTTTATCTTATGCTAAGACTAAGTTGAATGGGATATTCCATCAGGTTTGCTGATAAGCAGATTGTGCGACTCCAAGAGACACCAGACGAGATTCCTGATGGAGGGACACCTCACACAGTGAGCTTGTTGTTGCATGACAAGCTGGTGGATATGACGAAACCAGGTGACCGGGTTGAGGTGAGCTGTGAGATTATAACAGTTGATGATTTATGCCCTTGCATTATCTTATCACTTGTTAAAGTGTTGTTTGTTGTGCTTCCTATAATAGGTCACTGGAATTTATAGAGCAATGACTGTCAGAGTTGGACCTACTCAAAGAACTGTGAAGTCGTTGTTCAAGGCATGTATCTTACTTGCATCCTTTCTTAATTCGAGAAACAGAGTCTACCTCTAACTTGACCGTACCTTTTTCTTCTCATGGCAGACTTACATTGATTGTCTCCATATAAAGAAAACCGATAAGTCAAGAATGCAGAATGAAGATCCCATGGAGGAAGAAATGGGAGCAAACCGAAATGAAGATGATGTGAATGTTGACTTTCAGAAGAAGGTAACTGAAATTTTTTGTCTGTAACATCATATTGCAATAAAACTAAATCACTGGATTATTAGTTTATGATGCATTTTCTGCCTTCAGGTGGATGAATTGAAGGAGCTGTCCAAATTGCCTGACATATATGACCGACTAACAAGATCGTTGGCTCCAAACATTTGGGAGCTTGATGATGTCAAAAGAGGCCTTCTTTGTCAGGTAAACAGAATTGCTTAGCCAATCAAATTGAATAATTCAACTCTTGGTAGATTGATGCTGATGTTGCTCAATCATCCATCCTGTAGCTGTTTGGCGGTAGTGCAGTGAAGTTGGCATCTGGAGCTAGTTTCCGCGGTGACATTAACATCCTTCTTGTTGGTGATCCTGGGACAAGCAAGTCACAACTGCTTCAGTATATACATAAGCTATCTCCTCGAGGGATTTATACGAGTGGAAGAGGAAGCTCAGCTGTTGGATTGACTGCCTATGTTGCAAAAGATCCTGAAACTGGAGAAACTGTAAGATTGTACTGATCCATGATTGTTGTAAATCACTGCCACCATAATTCCGAGTTAAGAGAAATATAGATTATCTAATGTATACGGCATGCCATTAATGTGATTACTTCAGGTTCTGGAAAGCGGTGCCCTTGTTTTGAGTGATAGAGGTATCTGTTGCATTGATGAATTTGACAAAATGTCTGAAAGTGCACGAAGCATGTTACACGAGGTGTGTCTATCTGTTCTTATACCAAATTGCTCCTTTGAAGTAGTTGATTACCTCTCATGGTCTTGTGTCAATTTCTGTCATGCCTAGGTTTAATCTGAAAAGGAGTTTCCAACTCCAAATCTGTTGAGCATCTAGTTTAGCATGGTGCAATTACTAATTTCTGATTCCCATTTGAACTTAACCTAGGTGATGGAACAACAAACAGTTTCAATTGCAAAGGCTGGAATAATTGCTTCCCTTAATGCTAGAACCTCAGTACTGGCTTGTGCAAATCCCAGTGGTTCACGTTACAATCCTCGGTTGTCTGTTATTGACAACATACACCTTCCTCCTACCTTACTGTCAAGGTAATGCAAACAAGCTCACATGTTATCAACTCTAATGCTGATCACAAATTACCGAGTTTTTTTTGTGTCCATCTTTGTGAACTATAAACAAGCATGCCCCAATATACATAATCAATTTTAGTGTTGATTAAAGTTTCTAAAGTTTCTAAAGTTTTTGCCTTTTTTCTATCTTTGTAATCTAATTTGAGCATGCTTCTCTATTCTTCTCTTGGCAATTTATCTCAAATGAGTATATTAAACTACTCCGTCCATCCCAATTTAGCTACAACATTTGCTAAGATATTAGGTCGCATATAAAAGCTAATTACATCTTCAATTACATATTAGATTGCATATAAAAGCTGATGCTAAGATTAATACATTATGAAACTGATAATGTTTTTTCATAAACTATAGTATGAACTTATGCTTCAAGTTGATGAACCGTGATTACCGACTAATTTGTGATAGGAAGTATATACTAGTACGATATGTTTGGCTGCACTGAATGCTTAGAAGGCATTTTGAGAATATGGAAGTACTGAGTTATTTGTGCATCAGTTAAACAATTCTTGTTCTTAACAGGTTTGATTTGATATATTTGATACTTGACAAAGCTGATGAGCAAACAGACAGGCGCCTTGCAAAACATATAGTTGCTCTTCACTTTGAAGACCCTGAGGTTTGATTAACGCTTTTTGTTTTCTGTTGCAAGAGAATAATCTATTGCAGTCATCATTCATCTGAACCTCTTCTCTTTTCCAACCTGCAGAGTGTGCAGCAAGATTTCTTAGACCTTCATACGTTAACTACTTATGTGAGTTATGCAAGAAAGTATATTCATCCACGGTTGTCTGATGAAGCTGCTGAAGAACTGACCCGTGGATATGTTGAAATGAGAAGAAGAGGGAACTTTCCTGGAAGTAGTAAGAAGGTATATATGTATTTTATTTTTGCTATAATTGTTAAACATTCTATTTGTGTACCATGGAGACTGCTGGGATATCAGGAAACAGAGACGTTGAAGACCTCATATTCTTGCTATTTTTGGGTTTCTTTAGCCGCATAAACGTTTCGTAATGTGAAAATCTCAGGTTCCAGCTGTTTCTTGAATTCACAGCCTAGTGTCTTCATGGGAATAAAAAGTGCTATTTATAGGATTCATGACTGGTTTAATCTATGTTGGTTTTATGAACAGGTTATAACTGCAACACCAAGGCAACTTGAGAGTTTAATACGACTTGGTGAAGCATTGGCTCGGATGCGTTTCTCTGAATGGGTTAGTCTATATTTTTGAAAATCTGCCATGGATAAACTATAACATCCCCTGAAGAGTCTTAGAGATAATTCTTTGGTAAATGCAGGTTGAGAAGCGTGATGTGATTGAAGCTATCCGGCTACTAGAAGTTGCATTGCAACAATCAGCAACTGATCACTCCACAGGTAAATGCAAGACCAACTTCAAATTTAACATCTGTGCAGAGATTAAAAACAAAAGATGTCTACCTTGCAAAATGCTAAAATTATCAACAACTTGGGGCGCAGAACAAGATTTTTGTGAAAATGTAGTTTGTGAATTGCAACTTACTATTATTATTTTGATATATTTGGTTGGAGTAAATGTTTCATATAACTAATTGTGAAGAATGGATAATACTCTGAAGGTGGTACAATGCATGTAGAGGCATTCAAAAAGAGAATACAGAGCCAAATTTGTTATAGGAGCATCAATGCCAAGATTGTGACCTTATTCTTTATGACTTTATTTCATTTTAGAATACCTATTGAAATTGATTTACATCAAATAAAAAGATTATAACTTAACCATACAGAATTATTCTTGTTTTTCTTTTCGGAGTGTAAGCATATTCCAATACAATTGCAAAAGTAGAAGCACCTTTTAAATATATTCTCTAATGTACGTTGTTCCATGGATTTTGTTTTACACTTTTTGATGATATGTTTCTAATGCTAGATGTTCTCTTGTTGAGAACATAAGAAATACAGTAGCAACATGTGTCTTAGAGGTTTCAACTATTATGCTGAACCATGTTTAACAGATTAACAACCCTTTTCTTTAGTGTTGTTTGCTACATCAGGTCTTCTCTTGTCCAGCAATATTATGTTGCTGTAAACACTGGAAGTTCACATTTTTAATTTTCTTTGCTCACAGGAACCATAGATATGGATCTAATTACAACTGGAATATCAGCAAGCGAAAGGATTAGACGTGAGCAGGTGTTGTCTGCAACGCGCAATCTAATCATGGACAAAATGCAACTTGGTGGAGCAGCAGTACGCACATTAGAGGTAACAAATTATAGATTTAGCCTAACAAACTTCTTGGTTTATCATACATACAATGTCTGATTCCTGATATTTTACTTATTCACTGGCAGTTGCTTGAAGAACTGAAGAAGCAGAGTTCTGGTGCCGAATTCCACCTTAATGATGTAAGTGTGCATACATCTGATTTTTTTTTTTTTTTGTTCGTATGCTGTTTGCTTTGTATTATTAATCTAACCTAGTTGTTCTCCGATGTACCAGTTGCGGAATGCATTAGCAACTCTAGCAGGTGAGGGATTTGTATCTGTTCATGGTGATAATGTAAAGAGAGTATAGAAGTGGATGATTGCAGCACAGCTCAGACTCAAGAGTGATGAAAAAACAGTCTAACAGTGACACCCTTGAACGGTTTAGCGTACGAGTCTCATATTATGTTGGTGACATAGTAGTTTAGGGTTCCAAAAGATTTAGTATAATATTGAGTGACATAACATTTGACAATTGTTTGTTGTAATTATTCTCATTATCAAATCTCTGCTGTGTTTTTAGAATACCAGTTGCACAATATCAAATTAAGAATGTTGTCGGTAGGTGTTAACGTGGATAGAAAAAGGTTAAATGGAAAACTTGTTCTCTACCATAAAAGAGCGTCAAGCTGTCAACACAAAGTGAATATACCAAAATTTCTCACACGTTCAGTGGAGAATTATTCCCCATATAGCCCAATAGCCCGACTCATCAGGAAAGTGGAAACCAGGAACAACCGCACAAGCAACAAATAGAATCAAGTAGATGAAGATATTGCACAAGGGGCATTTTACATTTTGTAAGAACTTACTGTACAAATGTTAATATAATCAAGCCTCCTTGAGTACTTTCTATGAGTATGATGGATAGGCTCAGAATATCTTTGTGAAATTACTTTTCTACTTTTCCTCAACTTCTCCAAAAAGATCAAACAAGTTATCACCAGTAATCTCCACAGGAGCAGTCTCCATTTCTGAAATGATGGAAACGAATACGATCCCTTACTACAATCTCTCTCTCGTATGCTTTAGAAATCAATTTCATAAAAGAATGGCAATCTTCACATGATCGCAAATTCTTGACGATCCTAATCGGGGAACCTGGATTTGTCTTCGTCAGTCCAAAGGCAACAGCAAGCTTTTCACTGTGATGAAGCAGTTGGAAAGCCTTCTCCTCATCATCAACTTCAAGCAAAACCTCAGAAAGTTCAGGCTTATAACCTTCTCCTCTCAAACTCTTGCATATCTCTTCCAACTTCGCAAAAATAGTAGGTGCTTCAATGTGACTTGAATCTCCTGCAGTGAATTCATGAACACTGCCATCAATCTCAATCTTACTAGAACCTGGTGGTTTTACAAGCCCATGTTTATTCATTGTTTCCCTACAAATTGCCTTATCATGCCATTTTCCAGCAGATGCATATATATTACTGAGAAGAACATAACTTCCACAATCATCAAAATCTATGTTTATTTCCTTTATTAAACGTTCTGCGCGATCAGTATCACCATGAATTTTACACGCCCATATGACCGTTCTCCACAGAACTGCATCAGGCTGTATCAACATCTTCCTAATGAAGTCTTCAGCCTCCTGCAATTGCCCTGATCTCGCATAAAGGTCCACCATACATCCATGATGTTGAAGATTAGGTTTGATTCCATATCTCTCCTTCATGTCCCTAAAGTAAAGGTAAGCTTCAGTAACCCAGCCCGCGTTCCTACATGCTGCCAGAACAGCAGTCATGGTCCGCTCATCAGGCATTACACCAGAATTTTTCATTTCTTCAAAAGAACTGATAGCCTCCCTACTCAAACCATGACTTGCAAGACCATGTATCATGGCAGTCCAAGAACACACATCCTTATCAGAAACCTCGTCGAAAACTTTCCTAGCACTATCAATACAACCACATTTAGAGTACATGTCAATCAGAGCTGTACCAACATTGGTCCTTGAACTAAGCCCTTGTTCTTCAACAATCGTATGAGCTCTCCTCCCAACCTCCAAAGCCCCTGTCTCCGCACAAGCCCTCAAAACCGACACGATCGTTGCATCATTAGGCTCCACTCCACTACCTATCATCTCTTTAAACAGCTCAACCGCTTCGATAGCTCTACCATTATCAACCAACCCATCAATCATAGACGTCCAAGTAACAACATCTCTCTCAGGCATTTTATCAAACACCTTACGAGCACAACCCAAATCATTGAATTTCGCATACATATGAATCAAAGAATTACATATATATTTATCAGACCCAAAATCCAGTTTACAAATCAAACAATGTGCTTGTTTTCCCAATTGGGTATCTCTCAATCTACCACAAACCTTAACAACAAAAGGGTACGTAAATTTGTCGGCCTTGGGAATTATGCCAGGATTTTGATTCATGTGCATTGCAAGGAAGAGAGAGATTGACTGATGAGGGTTTGGGGTTTCGCAGTAAGCTCGAATCATGGTGTTCCAATAGTAGGAATTTGGGGATGAAAGACAGTTGAGGATAAGGCGAGCATAGTTAAGGTCACCTGAAGGAGAAAGAGCACAGAAAGTGAAGAGTTTGCTGTAGTTTTGATGGTGGGGTTGTGCTCCTGATTTCAGTGCTTGAGCATGCAGTTGCATGGCCTCAGACATGGTGGTTACCTCCATTGATCAAGATGAGGATACATTACATGCGTGCGTCTGCGTCTCTTATGACTTATCTACATGTAGAAGGTCATGGGCTCATGGCTAGGGGTGAAAACGATTCGCGAACAATTTGGGATCGGCTCGATCAAAGCTCGGCTTGGGGTAACTCGGCTCAAAATTGAGGCTCGGCTTGAAAAACTCGTGAACACTCGATTATTCTTTTATATAAAAGAATAATATATTTATATATATACATAAATATAGTTAATCAAAATATTACACAATAATAAATTAAAGTTTCATTATAAAAACAAAAATCTACAAATCTCAAAAAAAAAAAAAAAAAAAAAAAACAAAAGAAACATTCACTGATTCCACTTTATATGTATGAAGATCATATTGCAATAAATCAAGTTTATCAACCAAAGAACAAATGTAAATTATTCTAAGAAAGTTTTAAAACATTACAGGACACACATTTAAATTTATTTGCAACCCGCAAAAGCATAATATTTTTTCGTGTAAGAGTTTAAAATTAAGACACAAAAACCTATAAAATCACTCACACAACCGCATTTATTAACATTCTCTCATTTGTTGTTGATCAATTACACTGTCTAACTGACTTTACGACCGCATATCAAAGGCAAAAAAAAACAATTGTTAGCAATGGCATCACCGCATGTGATAACCTTTTGTTGAGAAGACTAGTTAAAAGAAGGATCAAGAATGTCATATATTTCAGGAGCTAGATTAGTTGACGATAAACAAGTAAAAATTGCCTGAACAAAAATTGATGGAGATGTCTTTGAAACAAGCTGCGTTGATTATGGATCACCTTCCACTTCTATCATCGGGACAGACGCTACCCTGTAACGAAAAGATGCTCTCTCTGATGGACATGAAAGTGGAGAGTAAAAGGGGAGATTATGTACCACATCAACCTATCTTCCTTTGAAATAGAAACTATCAACCCACCTACACCAAAGCCTATCCTTCTTGTGAGTGAGGGAGCCCTCGAAAGGTGCCCGAACGTTTATGAATAAGCTAGTAACAAAGGAACTTCCTTGTTGAACTAGCAATTGAATCCATAACCTTTGTTATTTTATAGCTATTGAATCAGCTGAGAATGCTACCGATATCGGAGCTGCTAAATTAAAGGAAGTGACATGACATAGTTAATGAGGAACATTTATAGTTAGATGTGTTTGTTGATGATATGTGATGATTATGTTTCGATGTTGTAGTATGATGAAACGTAGTGAGAAAGAAGGAAACACGAAGAATTGAGCCAATGGATAAAATGCCATGTAGCGTGCCACACATGTATGCATGGTGCGTGCCTCGCATGCAAGGTGCATGTGGCACACCAAGCTGCAAGCCGCACACATTGCTGCGTGGTGCGCACTGTGCATCTGCCCCTTTGTCTCTGGAAATCTCCTGATTGATCAGGAAGTTTGGTGCGCCTACACCATGCTGACGAGACACTTTGTTTCGTGAAATTATGCATGTCTCTTTGTGTGAAATGATGTATCATTTCAATATTTTCTTCTGTAAATCTTCCCTCGTATATATAGGGAGATATCACATATGGAATGGGGTTAGACAACATTCATACTTGCTTAACGAGATTCATTTATAGAATTCTCTCCTTGTTCATTGTAAAACATAATCTTCAAACACATTGTAGTGTATGTAGTTTGTCATCAACTAAACTCCATAGTTCCTTCTTCGTATCTCACAAGAGTTTACCGTGAACCTTGTTGATCCTAGTGGGTCGGTAAATTTTTGTAGGAAAGCGTATTATTACATGCTTGGAAGTAACATCCGATTTCCCACAAGTTACATATCCATAGACACATATTTAACACCTTTCAAAATACTCTCATATGTTGCTATAATGGTATGTTAATTTTTCCAATTGTTGATCCAAGAGAGTTATGTACTACTGGTTGTTTTACTTTTTGACGTCGATAATAATCACGTAAACTAGTCACTGATTTCCCCTTAGTGCATAGACCACTACTTTACAATTTATTTAAACTTGTATCTTGAAAAAATGTATCTAGAAACATTAATCGAAATGAATAAACATTTTCATTATAATGTTATAGAATTAACGCCAAATAAATAACATATTGCAGATATTGCCATTGGTTATCATTTTGTACAGGAGCATGTTGCTCATAGTGATTTAGTTGTTCATTATGTCCCTACTAAACAACAGGTTGCAAATATTTTTACTAAGAGCTTGTCTGGTCTAGAGATGGCCACTTGTGCGGGCTGGGCGGGTTTGTCTGTGGGCCCTAGCGGGTCGGGCTGAAATTGCATGGCCCAGGACCGGACAATGAAATCCATGGTTTGGGCGGGCTGGTCCACGGGCTGAAAAATCTTGGCCCACACCGGTCTGTTACCAGATTTCATGGTTCGGGGAGCGGTTTTGGCAGTTTGTGGGCCTAGCGGGCTGGCTGTACAGCATGAGAATTTTTTTTTTCAAAATTATTGAATCATTGATATTATTCATTATTGTTACATAAAACCTTTAAAACTAATTAAAATATATATAATTATTAATATTAATGAATAATTTCATTATTTTTGAATTTGATTGAATTATAATATATACAATTTGATTAAAATATATACAATTTGATTAAAATATACATAATTTGGTTGAATAATTACTTGGGCTGGGCTGGTCCGGTTCATGGGCCGGGCTGGCGGTTTTAGCAGTGGGCTTTTGTGGGTTGAGCTCAAAAAATTCGGCCTACGATCCACCCATTAATTTCACGGTTAAAGGCAGGTTGGACCGGGCTTTCAGCGGGCCCGACCCACACGGCCCACGAGGTGGGCTGGGCTGGATTGGCTTGCACTGTTGGCCATCTCTAGTCTGGTCAATGTTTTGAATTTTTGCATTCCAATTTGCACGCTGTAGAGATTGATGGGGATATCCGACAATAGCCAATAGTGGATCCCTAAGGGTAAATATGTAATATGGTTGTAAACCTTATTTTATTATACTTCTATACAGAATGCAAGGGATTTCTATGAGGGTGAGTCGTATCATTACTCTCATAAGTGAAACACGACGAGAACTGAAACATCGCCCGGGCCAAAATAATCAATCACAGTGTATAATAATCCATCTACTCTATGAATCTACACTAGTCATAACTCCTTAGTTAATCAGTTATTATAGATAGTACTAATCTATGAACGGGTAATTAGAAGTCAGGTTTTAGCTGTCAGAAGAACGTGGTGGAAACATTTATCTATCTATAATTATTAAACCACAAAACAAACCACAACAATTTCAATCTCTCTCTCCTCCTTCCGTGACACTCATATCATCTTATAGCCAGAGACAAAGAAGAGAGGAGGTGGAAACAACACAAAACACACAGAAGAGAGAGAAAATCGAGGAGAGAGAAAGAGAAAGACGACAACAATGGTAGGATGTTGTCCGCAGATGGATCTGATGAGGTCCGAAGAGATGCAATTGATACAGCTTATCATCCCTATTGAGTCGTCTCATCTCACCGTCTCTTATCTCGGCGACCTCGGCCTTGTCCAGTTCAAAGATGTTCGTTTTCTACTTTCTCTCTCCTCGCAATTTCTCAATTATTCATCATCTTGTTACTGAATTCTGGTTGTTGAACAGTGTATTCTATCAATTTTTGTTTTTTGATTGCTAATTGGATCAATTATTGCTGCGATTTTGTGATTTTGCGGGAAAGGTTTTTGATTTAGGGTTTTTGCAGCAGTTGTTTGTGTTTTTTATGATTATCTTATCGATACTCCGATTTTTGGTACTTCGATTGCGGATATTGTTTCTGATTTAGGGATTTGTGATGCGGAATGTCATTGTGATTGAATGTTTTGTGTGAATGCTTTTGTGATGTAAGTTTTCGAGTGTATAGGTCTCGGAAAAAGTCAATGGAGTGAAGCTGGCTTTTATGAATGCAATGCATCACATTGTCTAGATTGATGCTTGTAATTTGAAAATTGTTCATGTACGGAGGAGTTTGTAAATAAAGTGGCTAACTTGTCTATGGCGAAGGTACTTTGAGCATGCCGGTATGTTGAGGTTTACTTATCGAAAATTAAGCAAGTAAGCTTTTGTGAGATGA
The DNA here is from genome assembly GCA_947646795.1 of Beta lomatogona. Classification (NCBI taxonomy): domain Eukaryota; kingdom Viridiplantae; phylum Streptophyta; class Magnoliopsida; order Caryophyllales; family Amaranthaceae; genus Beta; species Beta lomatogona. The sequence continues at coordinate 1,660,527 of CANSNZ010001062.1, read as the reverse complement.
CAGTCTTTTGGAGGTCTAGTTATAGTGTTGATAAGAGTAAAATGTATGGAGGAATATATGGATTGTTGTGCCTGCTATATTTACGATCGATGGTATGGACTACAGAGTAACCACACAGTGATTATTATGATTTCCGTGCCTTCAATATATATTGGTTGGTTGAATCTATAAAGAAAGCATTTACGGCCCGTTTGGTAGTTGGTTATAAATGGTGGTAATGGGAATGAATTTGTATGTAAATTTGTCAAGAAAATCATTATTCATTCCCATGGTAATAAAGTGTCTATTTTTCTTCTTAAATTTTCATTTCCATCCAATACCATCTTGTAGGTGGTAATGAGTGGTAATGAAAATTGCTTCTCCTTGGAGATAAAAAAAAACACAAGTTTAGGGGTGAGAATGGTTCCCATGGAGAAAAACACACAAACTTAGGGGTTGAAATTGCTTTCACATAGAGATTTTAAGGGGCCTTCCTATTGTAACATTACACTTAAAACTCATTCTCAATACTGTCATTTATTACCGACTACCAAACGGGCTGTTAGTGTCTTGCTGTTCTAGGCTAATTTTACCCTTTAAATCATGAAGAAGCATTTGAGATTATTATTGGAGTTGTGCTGAGCTTAGACACAGTTTTACAGACCTATAACTAGTGCTTTGCGGAGTTTTTTTTTATATTAATATATAGTGGAGTTCGGCCACAGAAAAATGCTATTCTTTATAGTTTTGTACTAATCACTAAAATATAGTTGTTTCAAGTGTTTCCATACTGATAGTATTTGTGCCGTTAGCTACATTTCTCTCCGAAGCTTTTCTTTCTTTCATGTAATTTATCTCAATATGGAGATTTTGTGTTACTGTGTTACTCCAGGGGATTTGTTCTTTGTTTTCTACACGGATTTCTGACATGTTTTTCTTTCCAGTTGAATGCAGATAAGAGTCCTTTCCAGCGAACCTATGCGAATCAGGTATGCTGAGGTTCACATTATGCTATCCTCTATTATCCGTCAATTTGGCTTCAAGTATGCAAAATGTCTTTCTAAGAGCGTGATTCATCCTACTTATATTGCATATTGAGTGATTATTGGAGGAACATATCTAACTTCATCATTCACCAGAACAAGGCTGGTGTACTTCATTGATTGCATGTGCATGGGCTTAGGACATAAACTAGTTTAAATCAGCATTGGTTCAGTCTTCCTTGACTCCTTCACTTTGGGTCGCTCTATCTCTCAGTTTGAGCCCGTGGATGTGAATTTCTTTTGTTCAGTTAGGCGTACCTTCTAAGTAGCAACTAGCCCCTCTTTTAACTGTTATAAACCAAGCCTTAGCTGTTGACCCTTTCTCACACGTGAAAGATGAAGTTCTTTATTGTCAGTCAATGTTCCTAACAAAATGTATTCTCCGTACTTCTCCTTGATTTGGTTGATATCTAAGTATATCATTCTCTTTGTTAATCTCAAGAGCATGCACGAAGGTTTTGGTCCATTTTCATTTCTACAATGCATAGAAGCTCATTTAGCCTTACCTCTATAGTTGTAAAGAGGTTATTTTTTTAGTCTTTGGTCCAAGAGGCAATGGCAAGACAAAAGTGAATCAAAGCATCTAACTATCTAAGCGAGATGGTTGATTTTGTTCATTGTGATACTATTAGAGACTTTGAAGTGTTCTTTTTATAATATATTTGTCCATTTAGATGGACTAAGTTTTGTAATTTTTTTTGTGAAGGTTAAAAAATGTGGAGAGATGGCTCGTAGATTACGATACTTCAAGGAACAAATGGCAAATGCTGGCATTTCAATTCCACCGACATCTTTTACAGGGAATGATATCAAAGTGGATGATTTGGAGGTATGTTGGCAAACTTCCTCCTTCCTTGTGTTTCAATATAAATATTTTTTTACTGTCATTTTCTCCCCGTTGAAATCTTTCAACGGTAATCTTTTGTTCGGGGCTATTTACAACTAGCCAATTACAGATCATTCTTTTTCCTGTTGTTTTCTCCACTTTAAAATCTTATCAAAGGTGTGTTTGAAGGAATCTTACCATGTTTTGGTGACTGAACTACTTGTGGTTTTGCATTTCTATAGGTGAAACTTGTGGAGCTGGAGGCCGAGCTTACTGAAATGAATTCAAACAATGACAAGTTACAGCGCACTTATAACGAACTTGTTGAGTATAAACTTGTTTTACAGAAGGTAATACTTCTTTGAACTTTTTTGTTTACATTAAGTCATTACTACCTTCGTTGTAGTTTTACCATATGGACTTTTGATACCATTCATATTATCTACTTTCCTCTTGTATTATGTGTGCCTATGATAAACCTTTTTACAATTTCTTCTTAAGCATTAAAGATACTAATGCTCAAATATGTGCATTGGCAAATAGGGGTGGTGTTCGTCTTCTGATCCGGACTAGAAAAATGGACCGGTTTGGCCAGGATTGGTCTTTTCTGGTCAGGACCATTTGAACTGTTTTTTTTTTTTAAAATTAACTTTAGTATAAAATTTAATCTTACTATCTATAGATAATATATCCAAAAATCATTATTATATTATATTAGCTATATGTTTCAAATATTAAATAAAATATGATTATAAAGCTAAAAAACGATAATTTTTACAGTTCATCGGTCCAAATTGGTCCGGGCCGAAATTTTTTTGAATTTTCCAACCGGACCGATAAACATCCTTATTGGCAAATGGGTTAAGTCTTTTGGGTACAACGATTTAAATATAGAGGAAACATTAAATGGTCTATATTAGCCTCTCTTCATATCATTTTATGTATCCAACATGGGTTAAGCACTTGAATAGTAATACCTAACCTTGTGAGTTGAAGCTAATAGACCCACAGCAAACCGTATTCCTGTAGCTTCAACAGAAGTGGTTTGGTAGGTAAAAAGGACTTCAGTTTCGAGGAACATGTACCTGATTTGTCAAACGAATATTATTGTCTCCTCGTTTTTATAGCAAGAGAGTACTTAATCTTCAAGAACATATTTAGAAGGCTAACTTGCGGGAACAAGATCCTTGACATTTCTTTTTATGGGTCGATGAAATACTGAAAGATGTCTTTTTGTTAACCTTGCAGGCTGAAGAATTCTTCCATTCAGCTCAAAGAAGTGCGGCTTCTCAACAGAGGGAATTGGAAGCACAGCAAACTGAGGGAATCCTTGGACACACCTTTACTGTTGGACCAAGTAGACATGATCTAATCATCTGTTGTGTTTGTACCTTTCTCTGTTTACCCTGCTTAAATTCTTTTGGATTAATTTTTTTTGATGGACTTGTGTTTAGGAAAAGTCAGGTGATCCATCAAAGGCTGTGCAATTGGGGTTCTTTACCGGCCTTGTATCCAGGGAGAAATCTATGGCTTTTGAGAGGATCTTGTTCCGTGCTACTAGGGGCAATGTTTTTCTAAGGCAGACTACAGTAGAGAATCCTGTGACTGATCCTGCTTCTGGAGAGAAGGTTTTAAATTAATATCATTTCCATGCTTTATTTTCAATGCTTTTGGAGCTTTGCTGTTTTTCTATATCAAATTTGATTTTGAAAGTCCTTTGTCATAGGTGCAGGTTCATCCCTTCCCCCATGTGACATCTTTACATTTCTTATTGCTCATGATTCTGGCAGCCTCATAGTTTATAGGAGTTTTACTCAGTGTGGTTTTGGATTGAAAATGAAATATAACCTTTTCCTATGTAATATGTGGAGTTCTCACAATATCTATGGGATCTCATTCTCCGTTGGTGTTCTTACTTCTTAGTCTCTGTTCCTCCTACGTGCTCTTTTATTTGTAGTTGTACTCAAATACTCCTTCCTGTGGGTGACAAATGAATCGCAAGTCTAGTGGATATACAGTATACTACACAGTTCCATCACTTCATGTCCTAATAAAGCAAGAGGCCTGAATGCTCTCCTGTAGATGGTCATTGTTGATATACCAAATTTTTAACGGTTTTTCATGATTTCAACTGTTATCTCTTTACTGTTTTATTGTAACTCAGCTTCAGTGCCAAACCGCCAAATGTATCTTACAGTTTTTGTTCGTAATTCCTTTTTTCTTTTCCTATTTTGGAGCCATAGACTGGTTTTTTGGTGCATTAATCTGATTTTTGGCTACTGATTTTCAGGTTGAGAAAAATGTCTTTGTTCTATTTTTTTCTGGAGAAAGAGCAAAGAGCAAAATTCTTAAGATATGTGAAGCATTTGGAGCTAATCGTTATCCTTTCAGTGAGGACATTGGCAAACAAGCTCAAATGTTGAAAGAGGTGGGTAATATGGACTTGATTCAGCCCGTATATGTTCTTTATCAGTTTGATTCTTTTTTCCTGCATCTACCTTATAAAAGGAGGAACTATTACCTATACCCTGTGTACACCTTTGAACTTCCCCGCCAAAAAAAAGAATAATAACGGTCCTCCGATAGAAGGGAACAAATGAAGAATGCTTATGAAGTGGTTAGTGGAAGGTTTCATTACCATATGTTGGTCATGTTCTTTTTAACGTATTTTCACTTATGTGAACTTATCTGAACTTATTTTGGGAGCGTGTTAAACCTTTTTTTTGCTGAACCGAACTTATTAGAACTTATTTTTTCTTGTAAGGACTGAAAATAACTTGAACAGAACCGGGCTGTTGTTTATATCATACAGATCTATTGCCTGCCTTCATTTGAAGTCATTTTTGCCATTTGCAGCTTTCGGTAGCATCATTTATAAGGTTTCGTTCAGCCCCTTCATAGAAAAATATATCCTGAACTGTCAACTTAACTACTCCTTTCAATTTACAGTGATCGCCTTCCTTTTTTGTAATTCAAAGTATGTATCATCTTTGGCGTTCCAAATTGTTCATTTGTCTGTCAGTGCATTCGAATGTACAGCTCTTCTAAAAGTTCCTATCATTTCTTTCCCATTTTCTCAATTTTTGTGAAAATCAACTGGGCAAACACTCTTGAACCAAGAGAGTTGATACTTACTTTATTAGAGAGTTGATGCTTTCTTTAATCAGTTTAATTTTTTCAGCCCGTACAACATTTTTATCATGTGAAATGTGAATTTGCTGACCTGAATTGTTACCATATGAAATCTTCTTTGATAATTGTGGATTTCTTCTGCTTGTATAAATTTTTACCATATGAAAGGTTCTTACCATCAAGTTTAGTGTTTCATTTTCACCATTGTAAATGTGAATCTGCTGACTTTATGTGATCGAATACTAGGTGTCTGGTAAACTTTCGGAGCTGAGGACTACAATTGATGCTGGACTTCTACATCGTGGCAACTTATTGCAGACTATTGGTGACCAATTTGAGCAGTGGAACCTTTTGGTCTGTTAGGAATCATTATGTCAAATTATCGTTTTAACTGATGTTATTAGTTAAATGGCTTATATCTATTTAGCTCAACTTTCTAATGTTTTGTGGTGGAAGTCTGAATTTAAATTTTATTTTCTTATTTTGAAGGTGAGAAAGGAGAAATCCATTTACCACATATTGAACATGCTTAGCATAGATGTAACGAAAAAAATGTCTTGTGGCAGAAGGGTGGTGCCCAGTTTTTGCAACGAAACAGGTAAACTTCTGATATTAACAATTTGCAGAGTGAATCTGTAGTGATTCGTGTATGCTTATCTTCCTGCCCAGAAATGTTGGAACTTAACTATTTAAGTGATTCTTGATTGATGCAGATCCAGGATGTGTTGCACAGGGCGACATTGGACTCGAACTCACAAGTTGAAGCCATATTTCAGGTTCTATATACAAAGGAGTCCCCGCCAACCTATTTCAGGACGAACAAATTTACTCTTCCTTTTCAGGAGATTGTTGATTCATATGGGTAAGCTTTCTTACTTTGAAGGTTCTGTCAAAAAAAAAAAAATTTGCTTTGAAGGTCAAGTGTGCTGTTCCATGACTCTTGCATCATCGGGATTGATATTTGTGTGTGTGTGTGTGTATGCATATTGCTAAGCTTCAAAAGTGGCAAATTGCCACCTTATCTTTAACCTCTCACCTTCTAAGTGTAGCTTTGAAAGGCAGGGCTTTGTAGCTCTCACGATTTATCAAGATTATATGGTCTTCACGAAGTCTTGTATGACTCTTGTTATGTATATGCTGATTAGATCCCAATTTTTTGCTGCATGAATCTCCTTCATTATGCTTCCCTACTCCAAATACTGTTTTGCTTCCATCTCAAGCAAAAGTCACTCAACGTTCAGTGATAACATATGTGGAGATGTAGTTCATGAAGTTCTTCAGAGCATGGAGTTTGAACTTTTATATTTATATTTGATACTCTTGTGATCATTATTTCAAAATTTTTGCCCATAGAATACCCCCTTCTCTCCCACCTAAAAAAGAATTCAGTTGTTAAGAATCTTGTAAGGAGGCTTGACTTACTACTATGTTCATCCTTTTGAAGATAAGAGTGGCTTGGCATGCAAGTACATGGAGAAGGATATGCTTAAACTTCTCTACTGATTTCCCTCATTGTAGGCTTCTTTATTTATTATATGTCACTCACAATCTCTGAACACCTATATTTTCCCTGCGATGGTGTTGAGGTTAATATATGACAAAATGTTCATTCAAAAAGGTGCTTACTTTAGTTGTGTATACCTTGTGAAACTCTAGCCGTGTACAAATTTCCTGTTCAGGCCTCTGTATTCATCTCCTTTTCTTGGAAATAGAAGGCCTCTGTTCCTAGTTCTTTGTGCGCTATTCACAATTTGGAAGTGTACAAACCAGTAATGTATCCGAATTATTGAACTTGAGTAGCTGATGTTTGTGAAAGCATACATGGTACAGATCTTTTTCGTGTTTGCCGAGTATATAGATTGGATAAAAATTCATAGTGCAGTGGCTTATTTATCTGCCTACATCTTTTAATTCTTCATCATTGCTAAAGTTATAAACATTATATATGCAGAGTTGCTCGGTACCAAGAAGCAAATCCAACTGTATACACAATCGTCACTTTTCCATTCCTGTTTGCAGTCATGTTTGGTGATTGGGGGCATGGTATATGCTTGTTACTTGCGACTTCCTACCTGGTATTAAGGGAAAAGAAGCTTGCGAGTCAGGTGATTTCTTTTAACTTGATATGACATTCAAGTATATCTGAAGATGTAAACATGAGTTTTGCAAATAAGTGTTTCTACTGTTCTATCCTCGTGCTTAATGATTTTGATTACTGACCTGAAAGACATATATCAAAAGGTTGTCGGCTCTCAAGTTTTATTGACATTGCATGAGCAAGACAAACTAAAAGATTAACTACATGAACAAATATAAGAGCATGTAACTGAAAAACTGCAGGTGTCTGCAAGGAGCTCCCTCTGGAACAAGCACCGGAGAGGAGGAGCATGTGTACACAGCCCTCTCCTCCTGTGGGAAGGCGGGTTTCTTAACTTAGAATCCTGAGAAATGTGGTGAAAACATAAGTTAGTTGTATGACCCAGTCGAGATGATAGGTTTTCTATGACCAAGTTACTGACTAATGTAATATACTGAGGTTTGGGCAAAATCAAGACGAGAAAGCGCTATTGTATTGAGAAACTCAAACTTCCAAATGTTAAAGGAACACAAAGTACATTAACTTTCTTCTTTTCTCTTCTTTTTTTTGGTGATAAGACGAATATATTGGAAGCTTGAACTATTACATGGCGGATAGAGTTTTCCTGGGAAGGCGGGATTCTACTACTAGAGGTCCTGATTGAACCAATATCTATCTTTCTGCTGGATAGGAAAACTGACACTATGAGCTAAACCTTCTTTGTTAGAAATTGACAACCCTTAATTTTAAGAATAGATCACAAGCCAATATGAGTTGTGTCAATGATGTGCATAATTTAAATGGACATTTTTGTTTAAAAGTTCATGTGTCCTAAGGTGGATTGATGTTCTGATGGTTTGTCATCGAGAGCTTTTCTGGTTTTTGGTTTGTTGATGGTAAAGCTACACTAATAGAACTTGAATAACCCAAAGGTCGGTAGTGGTGTCCATAAAAGGTGGTGTTGTATACATCAATATTTAAAGCTCTCATTTTGTAGAACCATCATGTATTAGGTGATGCAATTTCCTATAATACAATAATAGGATTGTACTTTTTAGGTCTTCCCTTTTTTGAGTTTTGGCTTTGTAATTTAGTTTAGGTCTGACTGTTACTGATTTTATCTGCTGCAGAAACTGGGAGACATCATGGAAATGATGTTTGGAGGTCGATATGTCATTTTGATGATGGCGGTCTTTTCAATTTACACAGGCTTCATCTATAATGAGTTCTTTTCAGTCCCATTTGAATTATTTGGAAAGTCAGCCTATGAATGCCGTGATCCTTCCTGCAAGTATAGACCAGACTAATCCACACCGTGGTCTATTCTTTTGACTTTATTGTTGTTGTCCTGTTTTATTGATCTGCTGTAATGCATTTCAGGGATGCGACAACAGATGGACTGATAAAAGTGAGAAGTGCATACCCATTTGGATTAGATCCTGTATGGCATGGTTCCCGAAGCGAGTTGCCTTTCCTTAACTCCCTAAAGATGAAGATGTCAATCCTCCTTGGTGTTGCTCAAATGAATCTGGGGATCATAATGAGTTTCTTCAATGCTAAGTTTTTCAGAAGTTGTGTGGATATATGGTATGTCTTCATAATGTTTGAATAGCATTTCCAGAATTACTAAATACACTCGATATTTACATTTTTAGAGCTTCGTGATTTTCAAAGTTCACATCTTTTAACAAAAGCTATGTGATGTCTTCAAGTTACAGTTTTTCAAACTGGACTTGTTAGTTAACTTTGTATTAATGCTGCAGGTTCCAATTCATTCCTCAAGTGATCTTCTTAAATAGTTTGTTTGGCTACCTCTCTGTTCTCATTATTATGAAGTGGTGCACTGGCTCTAAAGCTGATTTATATCACATAATGATATACATGTTTTTGAGCCCTACTGATGAATTGGGTGAAAATCAGCTTTTTGCTGGCCAGAAGACAACTCAGGTCTCTCATCCTTTTTCTTGACATTGATTTGAGATTGAGATTTTGTTTTCAGATATTTTATGTTCAGTGTCCTAAGCACTTGCACTTTCTTCCCCCCCGTGCAACAGATGGTTCTGTTGCTGCTAGCCCTGGTATCTGTACCATGTATGCTGCTTCCAAAGCCTTTTATTCTGAAAAGCCAGCACCAAAGCGTAAGCTTTTGAGACCTTTGTTTCTCATACATGTTACTGGTGCGGGTAGCTTTTTCCTGATTGCCATTTTTATGTTTTTGCAGAGGCACCAGGGAGAGTCATATGTGCCCCTTCAAGCAGAAGAAAGCCTTCAAGTGGAAGCAACACATGGCTCTCATGGAGACCATGAGGAATTTGAATTCAGTGAAGTGCTTGTCCATCAGCTCATTCATACTATAGAGTTTGTGCTAGGAGCAGTGTCCAATACTGCTTCATACCTTCGTTTGTGGGCATTAAGGTACTCTTCAGTAAGGCTGCAAAGTGCCAACTTTATTCTTAGAGACTATAATATTTAATCCTGAACACCACCAACCTAATAAGAGCCACTCTGGATCCTACTGCTTTCAATAGAAAATTATCAAAACTGAACTATATGTCATTGGACAATTACTAAAATAACCGGCAGGACAACTTTAACTATTTAGCTTGAGTGTTATGGTTTGAAGCCAAAGCTAGGGAGAGGGATAGAAATGATTGAATCCTAAGATGTGTGTCATGAAATCCTGTTTTTGTATAGACTAATAATATGATTTTGTCACTGATACCTGATCCTTCATGTGTGTTTTCGTTTCTCTTGCAGCTTGGCCCACTCAGAGTTGTCCACTGTATTTTATGACAAGGTTTTGATGCTAGCATGGGGGTATGTGAAAACAAATTCTCTTGTTTTTTTTTTTTTTTTTAGGTTTTCATGTCTCATGCTCTTGCTGAGATCATGTTTTGATATGCTTCATAGAGAAAATAAAGGCAAAACTATTGTTTAATGGAACTGATTAATCAATCTGTTTTGAGGAATTTTGAAACTTATCCAATAGCCCTTGATCATTTATGTGGCAAAGTGCTATTGGTATATTGGATTGACCTGTAAAATTGAAAATTACTTTTTCTATATGGTGGATTGCCCCATCGTTTTGAGTTGTTAACATACAAGGCTTCTCAATGGATCCATTTGTGGGGCTTTTCTATTCGTCGATTCAATTTGCAAATCAAAGAGTTCATGATATTGGCGCTTGAGAAAGAACAATCAGATTGGTTTAAAATCTTAATTGCTTCTTTATTGTTGCAGGTACAACAATGTACTTATTCTTATAGTGGGGATCCTTGTCTTCATCTTTGCAACCGTCGGTGTGTTGCTGGTCATGGAAACCCTTAGTGCTTTTCTCCATGCATTGCGTCTCCATTGGGTGGAATACCAGAACAAGTTTTACTTTGGAGATGGTTACAAGTTCTATCCTTACTCATTCTCGTTGATTGTTGAAGAAGACGAATGAGTGCCAGAATTAGATTAGCCATTTCACTAGCAGTATGCGAGTTGTTGATATTTGATTCCTTAATTTTATCTAGCTTCCTGGAGAAGGAAGCTGGGAACACCCCTTTGAGGGACATTTTCGAGAATTAGTTTTGCACAGTGAAGAGAACCAGCCCTTCCAATTGTTTATTTGTATTTGGAAGTAATAATAGGCCTAGGAGAGAAGTTACAGGCCATGTATCATAACAAATCAGTTCTTGGTGTGTTTATGTGCAATAAGTTATTCCTTGGGAAATCATGATTCATGATGACATGCTAAATCAGAAATTTGGCGCGTTATATCTATTGATAGGATTCCAACTTATGGCTGGATGCAGCAGTCATTCTTGCATTTAATGCTATCATCTTCTGGGCGTCTGATATTAACAAAAAACACGGTCGCCTAATAAGGTGTTCAAAGTTTAAAATGACAAGAGAATCGATCCCTCAAAAATGAGGGGTTTAAGTTTTCTTTGTGTTCCAAATAGAGGCAAAGGTCATTCCTTGTGCTTATCCAATGTTCATTAAACCTTTTGATTGAGAAAATTAACACGAATTATATTGTGGAACACATTATTTGTTTTAAATCTGTCATATCTCAATTGTAGAGGCCCAATCATTATAATCGAGGTTACCAATTTTATTTGAAACGGCATCAGCAATTTTATTATTATCACTACTAGCATCCTCACTTTTATAAGAATGAACACTACCAATCTTATGCATTAGTTTTCAGGAACTGAAAATAGAAGCAATCAACAATCTGGAGTATGAAAATAGATGGTCTATATTAAGAACAAGAGATAAATTTTGTAATACAAATATGTTTACATATTCATGCTCTATCGTGGTTCAACGAAGGCAGAGAGGAAGCCTTGAATGCAGAGCTGGGCTGACTCCTTATACATTAGATTTACAGAGAATGTATGATGAACAAATGGTGAATGCATTCATCAAATTCTTGAACCTACTGAGGGGTATCAGCAACAGTAGAGACTAAAGTGTTGACACCACAAAGATCATAACCCCTACATAATCTGTAATATCCTTTCTCTCCCCAGTATTCACCCCACGAGTTCTTAATGATCCAATACGGCTTCTCTTCCTTCCGCATAGCAGAATAACCAGCAGAACCATAGCCAACCAATAGCACTCCATGCTCCAAATCAGCTGAGCATGTAGATGGGCATGAAACTCCACTTATGTAGCTCGACATGTAGCGAGCGTTGATGCCCACTGCATTCAATGTGAGAGCTTAAGTTAATTGACTATTTAAAGATGCACTTCAGTAACCAGACGATAACAGGTTGAAGAAAAACACGAGTTATATCCTACAAAGTGCGCACTACAGGCATTATCTGTAAAGACCATAATATATACTTCATCTGTTTCTCAATAGTTGCAACACTTTGACTTGTGCGTTTTTCATATACTAACTTTGACCATATGCTTTTGATTTATGTAATATGAAAATAAACTTTATTATGTGGAAAACAAACATCACGTTCTTTCAAACAAGTGCATATCTATATGGAGCATCAATTAGAGCAGCATATAATATGAATATCAATATGAATATAAGAGAAGGCGTACCAGTAAGGGGGCCATTTTTTACAAGGTTTGCAGCAATTTGACCTTCATCAACGGGGACAACACTGAAATTTGCAACCTTAGCTGCAATCTTGCTCTTGTCAAATTTGCAGCGACCATTCCGAGCAGTATATGGATAATCCTCCTCTCTCATCAGTCCACCAGATTTCAGAAGATATTCAAAGGCATTGTTCATCAACCCGCCATAGCAACCATCATCACAGTCATCTGGTTCCCCCTCTGGATCACACTACCAGATTGATGACATTTTACATCAGAAAATGGACTCGATACAAATTCAATGTTTGATCCCAAATATGAGTCCAACCTCTAAATCTTTACAGACCTGATAAAAATTCAACGTTGATTCCACCCCTCCTGGCCCTCCATAACACGAGTTAAGCATAAAGTTGAGCCCCAAGTTTTAGTATTTTTCACCAATTGGGGACTCAAGTTTTTTATTTCACCAATTGGGCACTCTGATTGATTTTCACCACAATTAAACAATAACCTCCTAATTAAACCATAACTATTAACCACCCCTAATCAACTCTCTCCTCCCCTCACCCCTTTCTCTCTCTTCCACACAAACACCATCTGCCACAAAACAACCACCACCAGACACCTAGCTACAACCATCGGCCACCACTCCACCTCAACACCGACCAAGCTCCACCTCACTTCACCACTCCAACAAACCCAACACCACCATCGTTAACCACCCCAAAACCCAACCTAAACCCGAGCACAACCCCGCAAACCAACACCAAATCCAACCCCACCACGACACAGCCCACCAATCCACCAACCATCGACCTCTACCACAACCCAAATCAACGAAAGAAGAAGGTAGTGAGAGAGAATTTCGAGCAATTACCACCACCGAAGGAGAAGATTCGAACAACCACCACCACCATTGTTGTTGAGGTTGTTCGTTTTCTGCTGCTGTTGGTGTGAGGGTGTTGGAGGGCGTGTGGCGGTGACTGGGACTGGCGTTGTGCTGCTGGTGGTGTAGGGGTGAGAGGATGAGGGAAAGGGTTGATTCGTGTCTCTTTGGACTTTGGTTGCACGTGGAGGGACGACATTCAAATAGGGGCGGCCAGGGTTGCTCACCAGCGGTGGTTGTGGTGACGGACAGCAGGGCAGTTGTGGTGGTTGACTGCTAGTCGGATGAGGGGGTGGTGGTAATGGTGGTTTGGGGTTTAATTTGGTAGTGGAGAGAGAAATTTATGGTTTGGGGTCTAATGAGGGAATTAAACCAAAGGGATTAGCTATAATTACTGCCCAAATTGGTCTCAGTACCCAATTGATGAAAAAATAAACTTTGAGTCCCCAATTGGTGAAAAACACCAAAACTTGGGGCTCAACTTTATGCTTAACTCTCCATAACACACATATAACATGGATATTTAGTAATAAATCAACATGTACTAAGAGTCTAAGATGAAGTTTATGAACATCAAACAGTCTAAGTTTATCTCGAAAACCATGATAGTCTTGTATTCTAAAACGGAGGGAGTATAATGCAACATGAATATAAATCTATGAAGCATTAGTGCAAACCTCGCGATCGCAATCCACAAGCTGCTGCTCACTAAGGCTTTCGAGTTTTCCTGTGGCAAGAAAGTGTGCACCTTCCATGGCGCCAGTAGTACTGAAGGCCCAGCAAGATCCACATCCGCCCTGATCATTACATTTTAAACCACCGTATAAGATCATAGACAATTTACCAATTCCACACTATGAGTACTAATTAATTCATTCCGAACATTGTAGGCTCAAAAAAAGTTGGAAAATGCCAGATAAATCATCAAAGAGAAAATTCCCAAGTTCCTGATAGTTTTGCAAATATTACACAATCAAAGATCCAACAATTCTATGTGAAGCTTAAGACCATAGAAATGAACTTTTTACTTGGCCTGTATGGCAATATGAAGTAGATAAAGCCCGAATGGCAAACTGTTTATTAGCAAACAAGAGAGGACAGCATCTATGTAATCCATTTCCTCTTTGTACTGTTCGCTGTTTAGACGTACTCATACCCACAAACACACAATTTTAAACTCAACTGTCAGACAATTAGCACTCCCACTTCCAATAGAAATCTATTCATTTTTCTTGCATTCCGTTGAATAATCCGACACTTAATACAATAATTCTATCAACAACACCATACCACCAAATATCATTAACAAAAAAGAGGGCGGAAAACATATCTACCGTGATCCTTTCTATTTTGATAAACTTCACTCAAACCCATAAGTTAGCCGAAATTGATAAGACACTGATAGAACATATAACTAGCTGATCTTGTTACTCAATTTTCTGTTAATTTTTCAATTTTGTTGCCTCATTCATTAAAGTAGCAAATAAAGTGAGTGTTTTACTTCCCCTATTATCAAATAAGTGAAACATTTCTTTCAAACACTTCTGAAACAAACGAAAGGTTTCTCTCAAAAAGTTCTCGCATACAAAAGACCGGAGTGTTTCACTTATTTCAGAATAGAGGAGGTAGCAAAATTTGAAAAAAAACAATTTAATAAAAGTCAACGCATGGCACACAATTCAAGATTGACAAAAAAAAATGATTGACCTGATCTTTGGGAGGAGTAACAGCACCAAGTTCCCTCCAATCAAAATCAAGGGGAAGATCATCAGTAGGTAAAATAGGTGCTTTATTAGCATGAGCTGGGTACTTCAACGAACTTCTTCGAGCACCCAAAAACCGATTCCTGAACTCGGACTGAGTCAAATCGGAGAACCGAGTCACACCATGTACAGCAGTGGGGTCCAGTTTCTGGTTACGCTTGGCGCGGCGCAGGTTAGCCTTGAAGACGTTGAAACGGTAATCGTGCTCCTCCTGAGAGGCGTAGGATTTGTTGAAGCGTTTTTTGAAGAGAGAGAAATGTTGGTGGGGTTGAGATAAGTCTAGTGAGTTTGTAGCGTCGTTGCTGACGACTTGACGGATAAGTTCGTCGCCGGAAAAGTCGCCGGAGACAGATAATTCGGCGGATGATGTGGTGGTGAGAAGGAGGAGGAGAGAGAAAGTGAGGAGAGAGAGTGGAGGAGCCATGATTTTCACGTTGGTGTTGGATGATAATGGAAGAGAGAGAGTGGGAAGTTGGGAAGTGGGAAGTGTGTTTGGATTGGTTTAAGGTGAACGAGTAGTTGGTGGGGGAAATGATTCATAAAGGAGAAGCGTGGGCCAATTATGTAGTGAGTCGTGGAAGTATATTATTGGGGGTAGATGTGATCAAATGGCGGGTCGTGCCGGATTTTCGGGACCGGATTTCTGCCCAAACCTGTGTTTCGGGTCAAATATAACGGATTTTCAGACCAAAATCATATTCTAAATTGAAAAATTATGTTTGAGTTGGCCAAAACCCGTCTCAAAAACGGATTGGGCCGGAAAACAGTCCAAAAATTCTACCCGAACCTGAACATTTTTCAGGCTTAGCTGGTCGACCTTGATCAGATCTTATTGGAGGCTATGGTGGTCCTTTTAAAAAATAGATAACATGTTTTACTGTTTTTATTTTTGATTTTGATATATACATAGAGATATGATGTCCTTAGGATTACATATAAACATTCAATTACCCGTTATTATTCAAAATTCACCATATAACCCTTAATGTCTCTAAAAATTCACCACATTTCATTAATGAAAAACAACTATCAACTTTTTTTTTTTATCATTACCCTTTAATTTTGTTACTACACCCTAATTAACTCATGTTTACCACTTAAGATTTTTCACCATAAGTAGCTAATTTTTCAAATGACCAACTCAACCAAAAGTTTAAACTGGTAGTTGGAATTCTAAAATTGATTTTATATTCAATGATAATTGGCTAATGAGTGATGCTTAATGGCTATCCTTCTACTAGTATGCAAATTTTTATTTCAGATTTTTTATACCGAGTCATAGTCGTCAAGTGTGAGTAACCATTGTGTAAGAGCATTAGAATTTTTTTGTTAGTTTTTTTTTTTTTTTTTTGAAAGATCAAAGAGCTAAAAATAAATAAAAGTATTTGGTAATAGTATATTCGGATTACTAATAAATTGTTTAAATCTATGCTTTTTCTAGTCAGACTCATAATTGTAGTTAGATCTCTCATCGACTCATACTAATAGTTGATATGACCAGCCAAATAAAACAATCAATTGCCAAACACCTCGTTTTTCTCTTACTAATAAAAGGTGGAAAATATGAAACAAAAAGTAACCAAAATTAATGGAGCAAATAAATGAAAACAAAGAGGCCAGTTAATGCGTCATAACCCCCAAAAGAAACTACTGAAGTATTACAAAAAGTCTCCATATAAAAGAAAGTGTTGAGAAACAGTGGAGTGCTTGATTCCACTGTTCACATGTGAAGTCCACTTTGCCTGCATGCATTTAATGCATGTCAGGTAAGTTTTCTTCACACCGCAAATTCTTCCGCCAATGTTGAATATGTAATTGTAAACAGTAGAATTTTTGCTTATAAATACCGATGTAAGAAATCAGTTTTTACATCAATACGAATATAATACTCTCTGATATATTTCTATAGCTTCTCTCTCCATATTTCTCACAACACGTTATCAGCACGAGTTTGCTACCGAAAAAAAATAAAGGTATACATCCATTCTATTTCAAGTTCTAAATTTTTTTCTCCAAGCCCAACCCTTTACTATCCAAACATGGATCAACAAAGTAACGGGATTAACATTGTTTTACACAATGTTTCTGTCTCGGGTGTTTACTTTTGGATAGAGCGAACAATGTGACATTCACTACCAACCCAGCGAGGGGGATTGTAGTACAACCCCGACCCAGTAACATTAACGACGGTACAAATACCCATACCAGAGAAAACCCACAAACCCCTGTTCCCAACACCAATAATAACCCTCCTATACAACCAACTGAAAATCAACCCCCACCAAGTAATAAAAGAGATAGGGATGAACAGGAAGGGACTAGTAGTAAACGTCACCATGCCACTAACCCAGAAAATAAATAAATTAATAATAAAGCCACCTTCATGGAGGGCAAGGACATTTATTTTATGTTTTTCTTTTTTTTGCTTTTGAACCGCCTATATGGACGGGTTAATTTTTGAACTTGCCGCCTATATGGACGGCCTAGTGAAGTGATAACATTATTATCTCTTATATGTGCAATAATGTTATATGTATGCAGGCAACAAGCATTCAGAATATTATTATATATTATTGTCTCTAATCTTCTATTTTTTTTTTGCATTTGTAGTTACATATATTATATTGCCATTTTACCAACATGCTCTAATATATATTTGCCAATCTTAAAATTTTATTGAATTGTATATTTTTAACTGTAGATGAACTGCATAGTTAGGGCTTATAAAAGCGGATTACCCGCCCCATTTTTACCACAAATCTCTTATCTTCTTCCAACTTTTTCCTCTACACTCACAAATTTTTTTCTTCTTCCTCAACCTTCCGACCACCATGTTCCACGCCGACGACAACCGTCCTCCACCTTCCTCTTCTTCTTTTGAGGAGGATTTTAGGATGATACGGCTATACTTATTCCTTATAGCCGGTTTTTTTTTTCCTTCTTATGGCATTCATGATCTATCTCCTCATACACAAGTAGGAGACAAATTTTTTTTCATCTCCCTTGTTGCATTTTTTTTTCCATTTTTGGCAATTTTTTTTGTGTCTTTAAGTGCGTTTTAGGCAGTTTTTTTGTTTCTCTCACTCATTGTATTTTTTCCATTTTTGGCATTTTTTTTTGCTTCGTTATATTGTACGCTATTTTCGTATTTTTTTTTCTTTTGTTTGTACTGTTTATGTATCATTATAATGATATAAATCAGGGGGAGATAATATATGTGATTTATTATCATTTATTAATTTTAAATATTTACATGTTTGTAGTTAAAATGGGAGATCTAGTGAAAAGACAATTTAACATACTAGATCTATCTGGGCAAAAGTTTTTAGAATGGACAGTGGACGCCCAAATAAATTTAAAGGCCCAAGGACTGGAACATGCAATTAAGGGTGTGACAACCCAACAAGGTGAAGCAACTACATCAGTTAAAAAGGCGACTAAGCAAGAAAAGGCAAAAGCCTTAGTCCATCTCAGGCATCATTTACATGAAAGTTTAAAAACTGAATATTTCCTTGTGGAGGATCCCAAATAACTATGGGATAGCCTGAGTAAAAGATATGGGCATCACAAAAATGTGCTCCTCCCAAAGGCACAATTTGACTGGCTCAATTTGAGATTCCAGGACTTTAAAGCAGTCAGTGATTACAATTCAACGTTGTTTAGAATTGTATCATTGTTGAAATATTGTGATCATTCCATCACAGAAGAGCAGATGATAGAAAAAACGCTCTCCACCTTCCACGCTTCTAATATAATATTGGCTGAACAATAATACAGGTTTAGAGCTTTCAAAAAGTACTCTGAGCTAATATCAGTACTACTTGTGGCTGAACAAAATAATGATCTTCTGTTGAAAAATCATAATCTTAGACCTACGGGGTCTTCAGCCACACATGAAATAAATGCAATAGAAAGCTCTGATCCACTTGAAGCAAATGCTATACATAGAGGTGGACGCAGTAATTACAACAGTCGTGGGAGAGGACGTGGTAATTACTGTGGCAGAGGGCGTGGACGTGGCAGAGGTCGATTTTCCCCAAAAAATAACAATTTTAAAAATTCTGATAAAAATTGGGGACAATCATCTCGAAATCAGAGGCAGTCGTCCTATAAAGGAAATGACATTTGCCACAGATGTGGCATGACTGGGCATTGGGGCCGCACATGTCGTACTGCCAAACATTTGGTAGATCTATACCAGGCTTCAATAAAGAACAAAGGGAAAAATGTTGAAGCAAATTTTGTTAATGAAGCTAATACATCCATGCCCAGCCTTGATGTTTCAGACTTTTTTATGGATAATACTGAAGCCGAAAACAACTTTGCAATGCATTAATATGCTTAGTTTATTTTAATTACTTCAATAATGCATTTTCTTATACTGATCTTCATATTTATTATTTATGAAGATATGGATTTACCAGAAGTTGGATCCAAAGAACAATGTCTCCTCGACAGTGGGACAACACACACCATATTGAAAAATAAAGAGTATTTTTCAAAACTCACAATATTCCAGGCAAATGTTAGCACAATATCTAGAACAACCAAGTTAATTGAAGGCTCTAGGAAAGCGTGTATTATATTTCCAAATGGGACAAAATTGATAATCAATGACGCATTATATTCGAGTAAATCTCGAAGAAACCTTATAAGTTTCAAAGATATACGTCAGAATGGTTACCATTTGGAAACCATAACAGTGAATCGAGAGGAATTTATATGCCTCACGGCAGAAAAATGCGGCAAGAAATACATTTATGAAAAGCTGCCAGCAATTTCCTCGGGACTATATCGCATAGATTTACGTCCAATTGAAATTAAAATGATATTTAACCAGAAGTTATATAATAGAGAATTATTTACTCTATGGCATGACCGATTTGGCCATCCTGGCACAGAAATGATACATAGAATCATTGAAAATTCAATTGGACACTCTATAAAGAATGTCAAAATTCCTCGGTCAAATGAATTATCATGCTCTGCATGCTCACTTGGCAAATTGATAATTAGACCATCTGTAAATAAGATTGCCACTGAATCTCCAATGTTTTTAGAAAGAATACAGGGAGATATTTGTGGGCCTATTCACCCTGCATGCGGACCATTCCGCTATTTCATGGTATTAATTGATGCATCCACTCGATGGTCACATGTGAGCCTTTTGTCAAGTAGAAATGTTGCATTTGCAAAACTTCTGGCTCAAATAATTCGATTAAGAACTCAATTCCTATATCATACAATAAAGAGGATAAGATTAGACAATGCTGGGGAATATACATCCCAAACTTTTTAATGATTATTGCATCCTGTGCCTCATGTACATACACAAAATGGTCTTGCTGAATCATTAATCAAGAGACTGCAATTAATTGCAAGACCATTAATAATGAGATCAAAATTGCCCTCTTCTATTTGGGGTCATGCTATATTACATGCAGCAGCATTGATAAGATAAAGGCCGACATCCTATCATAAATTCTCACCGTTACAATTAGTATCAGGTCGAGAATCGAATGTCTCACATTTGAAAATGTTTGGGTGGGCTGTACATGTACCTATTGCTCCTCCCCAACGTACTAAAATGGGTCCACCAAGAAGGATGGGAATATATGTTGGATTTGAATCTCTATCAATTATCAAATATTTAGAGCCAACAACTGGTGATTTATTTACGGCTCGATTTGCTGACTGTCATTTTAATGAGTCAGTATTCCCATCCTTAGGGGGAGAGAAAGTGGACCCACAAATATAAAAACAGAAATTACATGAAACGCATCTCAAATGTCGTTTCTGGACCCAAGAACAAATTCATGTGAACAAGAAGTCAAGAAAATTGTTCATTTGCAAAGTATTGCAGACCAATTGCCTGATGCATTCACAGATACTAAGAAAAGTGACAAAGTCACATGTGCATGCTGAGAATGCCCCTGCACGAATTGAAATTCCTAATAACAATAAGGCCATTGAAGATGAGTCAATAGCACGTCGAAAACGTGGTAGACCACCCGGTTCTAAAGACTCAAAACCGAGAAAAAATGAAAAAGCAAGGAGAAACAACGAATGAAATTAATATAAATCCTCCAAAGGAGCATGATGAAATTCATGATGAAAACAAAAATGAAGATAAGCATGTTCCAGAAGAACATGAACATGAAAGCATAGACAACAATGAAACTTCAATTAATTATGTTTCTACAAAGAAACAATGGAATCGAAAAGATGTTGTCTTGAATGAAATCTTTGCTTACTCCATAGCGGTTGAAATGACATACGATGAAAATGATTTAGAACAAAATACAGTAGATGAATGTCGTCGCAGAAAATATTGGCCAAAATTGAAAGAAGCAATACAAGCAGAATTGAAATCACTTGAAAAACGTGAGGTATTCGGTCAAATAACCCAAATACCAAAAGGTGTAAAACCAGTTGGGTACAAATGGGTATTCGTGAGAAAACGAAATGAGAAAAATGAAGTTACTAGATATAAGGCAAGGCTAGTGGCCCAAGGCTTCTCGCAAATGCCAGGGATTGATTATGATGAGGCATATTCTCCAGTAGTTGATGCAACTACACTAAGATTTCTGGTAAGCTTATCAGTTTCAAAAGGATTGCAAATGAGGTTAATGGATGTAGTGACTGCATACTTATATGGGTCACTTGACACAAATATTTATATGAAAGTCCCTGATGGACTAAAACTACCAAAAAATCACATGCCCAAAGAGATGTTTTCAATAAAATTGAAAAAGTCACTCTATGGGTTAAAACAATCTGGAAGAATGTGATATAATCGTCTTAGTGAATATCTATTGAAAGAAGGATTCAAAAATAATCAAATCAGTCCTTGTGTTTTCATAAAGCGATCCAAATCAGGATTCGCCATCATTGCTGTTTATGTCGATGATTTGAATATTATTGGAACTCCCAGAGAACTCGAAGTTACTGCAAAGTACTTGATGAAAGAATTTGAGATAAAAGATATCGGGAGGACAAAAATTTGCCTTGGCTTGCAAATAGAGCATTTGAGAAATGGGATTTTTGTCCATCAATCAAACTATATAGAAAAAATTCTGAGACGTTTTTTCATGGACAAAGCCCACCCAATAAGTTCTCCAATGATAGTGCGTTCTCTGAATGTGAAAGATGATCCATTCAGACCACGAGAAGAAAATGAAGAAATTCTTGGTCCTGAAGTACCATATTTAAGTGCGATTGGTGCCTTAATGTACTTGGCTAACAATACTCGACCTTACATAGTTTTTTCAGTAAACTTGCTAGCTACATACAACAATGCACCAACGAAGAGACATTGGAATGGAATCAGACACTTGTTACGCTATCTTCGAGGAACACAAGATCTTGGGTTATTCTACCAGTTGAGACCAAATGCGTCATGCAGATGCTGGATACTTATCAGATCCACAAAAGGCTAAGTCTCAATCCGGGTATCTATTCACTTATGGAGGTACTGCAACATCTTGAAAATCCACGAAGCAGACTTTGACGGCCACATTATCAAATCATGCAGAATTAATTGCTCTTGATGAAGCTGGAAGAGAATGTGTTTGGCTAAGATCAATGATCAAGAATATCCAAGAAGAATGTGGAATGGAAACAATAACAACAACTCCAACTATCATCTACGAAGACAATACTGCATGCATCACCCAAGTAAGCGAAGGGTACATCAAAAGAGACATAACTAAATATTTATCACCAAAGCTCTTTTTCACTCATGACCTCCAAAAGGAAGGGACGATAAACATCCAACAAATCCAATCATGTGATAATCTTGCAGATTTATTCACCAAATCCCTTCCGACGAAGAAATTTGAAGAACTAGTCCGAAAAATTGGAATGCGGCATCTTCGTGATATATGCTAAATTTTGGGGGAGTATTATATGCGCTGCACTCTTTTTCCCTTCGATCAGTTTTTTATCCCACCGAGTTTTTCCTGACAAGGTTTTTAATGAGGCAGTTAATTTTAAGCATATAAGAATACATAATAGTTGTACTCTTTCCTAGTTATGAATTTTTCCCACAGGGTTTTTCCTAACAAGGTTCTTAATGAGACAACGTCTATTATGAGTTATCAGTGGACATTCAAGGGGGAGTGTTGAGAAACAGTGGAATGCTTGATTCCACTGTTCACATGTGAAGTCCACTTTGCCTGCATGCATCTAATGCATGTCAGGTAAGTTTTCTTCACACCGCAAATTCTTCCGCCAATGTTGAATATGTAATTGTAAACAGTAGAATTTTTGTTTATAAATACCGGTGTAAGAAATCAGTTTTTACATCAATACGAATACAATACTCTCTGATATATTTCTATAGCTTCTCTCTCTCCATATTTCTCACAACAGAAAGCATAATGTATTTTGATTTTTGAGATTGATGGAGCATCACTTTTCTGTAAGTAGATTTTAGTAGTAAGAAAAAGTACCCTTTTATAAACTTAAATCCGTACAATGTTGTTGGTGTATCATTTATAGGCTAGACACATTAGAATAGGGCATTATTATTTACCGCCCGTATTTACAAAAAATCGTCCGTATTTTTTTCAAGGTTTTCCTAAACTACCCCTATGTATACTCGCTCACTCTCACTCCTCACTCACTCTCACCTCACCCCAACCACCACCCACCCACCAAAGCAACCACCACCACCACCACCACCATCACGGCGTCAACCACCGCAACCACCACCACATCGGCGACCACCACCACCACCACCACTCTCACCGAAAATCTTGCTACCATGGATATTTCCAAATAAAAAAAATGTTTTTTTGCATAGTAATGGAATTTTCATCCGTTACCATGTTTTTTTCAAAAAAAAAAAAAAAAATTGTTACTTTTTTTGGAAAAACCCATGGTAACGGATGAAAATCCCGTTACCTTTCATCCGTTACCACCATGGAGGTAACGGAATTTTCATCCGTTACCGTGTACCGGTGGCAGATTTTTTTTTTTTAAACTAACCACATTTCGTTCCAGGTGTGATTGGCGGCGTTGACGATTCTTCGTGGTGCTCCGGCGGTGGCGAGTGGTCCGCGATGGTGGTAGTCAGTGGTGGTGATTAGGTGGTGTTGGTGGTGATGGTGGTCAGGTGGTGGTGGTGGTGGTGGTGGTGGTCGGGTGGTGGTAGTGTGAGAGGTGAGAGAGTAAGAGTGGGGTAAAAAGGGAGGGGTATGGGGGGATTTTAAGGGAAAAAAAATGGACGATAAATAGCGATTGGGTTAGAAGAGGAGGAAAATATAAGGAAAATTCCTACCTCAAACCACTGCAATGGTTATGGTGATAATTGTCATCACTAATTTCCAACGTAAAGAGCTACAAGCCTACAACAATTTTTTAAAATTGCCATCATTAAATTAATGGCTGCATAAATGTCTTTAAGTAGTAAACTAACCAAAATCCAAAAGAACCAAAAAATAATCAAACCCAACAAAAACATTCACCTCTTCTCTGTTCTCTCTCTTTCTACCTTGTCAAACCAAACAATGTCTTCTTCTTCTCCATCTTATTCTTCAGATGAATCTCTCTACTACATTTCCCTCCTCTTCATCAACTTCACAACCCTCCCAACCTTCATCGCATGCCACCTCATCACCGCTCCCTACGGCCGCCACGTACGCTCCGGGTGGGGCCCATCTCTCCCCTCTTACCTCTCCTGGTTTCTCATGGAATCTCCCACAATCTTTTTCTCTCTCCTCATTTTCCCCTACGGCCGCCACGTGTCCTCCCTCCCATCACTCTCTCTCCTCTCCATATTCCTCCTCCACTACTCCCACCGCGTCTTCATTTACCCTCTCCGCCTTTTCCGTCGCCGGAAAACCACTAGCGGTATTCCGATCTCCATCGCTTTTATCGGGTTCTTTTTTAACCTCGTCAATACTTATAATCAGATTAGGTGGATCTCACATTATGGTGAGTATGTTTCTAATAAGTGGTTTTGGGGGCGGTTTTCCGTTGGATTGGTGGTTTTTGTTTATGGTATGGTGGTTAATGTGAAATCTGATTTGGTTTTGATGGGCTTGAAGGCCCAAGGTGGTGGCGGGTATAAGATTCCTAAAGGAGGTTTGTTTGAGTTTGTGAGTTGCCCAAATTATTTGGGTGAGATTTTGGAGTGGTTGGGTTGGGCTTTTATGACATGGTCTTGGGCTGGGTTTGGGTTTTTGTTGTATACTTGTTCTAATTTGGTGCCTAGAGCACGTGCTCATCATAAGTGGTATTTGGAGAAGTTTGTGGAGGATTATCCTAAACATAGGAAAGCTGTCATTCCTTTTCTGTACTAGTGAAATTTGATTAATTAATAAAATGATATTGCTAATGGATGCCTCATAGCACTAGATATGTAATCTTTCCTCCGTTCTTTTCTATTGCAACAATGAAAAATTTACACTATTTATTCACCACCCTTTAACTATCTATTGTGATTTTAACATAAGAAAAAATGTAGTCATGTGGTGATGTGGGTCTTGTTAGATTCATCTCGATATGTACTTTTAAAATATCAAATTTGTATAATATTTATTAAAAAGTAATTAAAAATATTAATAGTTGAATTGTGCATTGACTAAGGGTGATAATGAGCCTGACAAGCTCGCGAACAGCTTGGGCTCGGCTCGGTCAAAGCTCGGCTCGTAAAGCTCGTGAACAGCTCGATTATTATTTTATACTAAAATTTATTTTATATTAAAAAAATATTTTATATTAAAAATTTATTTATATATATTAAAAAATATAATGTATTTCTTTTAAGATACTAACTAAAGTATATATTAGAAGAAAGATAAAAAGAAAAGATAAAAGCAATTAAACGAGCTCACAAGCCACAACCGAGCTCACGAGCCGAGCCTGAGCCTATTCGAGCTCACGATCCGAGCCTAAACGAGCTCACGAGCCGCAAATTCTAATTACGAGCTCGAGTCGAGCTCGGCGAGCTCACGAGCCGAGCCGAGCCCATGAAAAGGTAAACGAGCTCGAGCCGAGCCCAGTGCTATTCGGGCTCGACTCGCTCGATAAGCACTCCTAGCATTGACAAGTGTGAAAACTCAATTGTTGCAATAGAAAAAGAACAGAGGAAGTAGTATATAAATATAGGTTTCTTATTCAACTCCCTGGAGGCACCCGTTAGCATTTGCGTTAATTAAATTGTTTAATTGAATTGAATATTTATTAAATTGTTTGTGTAAATGAATAAAGGAGTGGACAGTATAAAGTCATTTGTTTTTTTTTGTAAAACTATCGCAAATAAATAATCATATAATATCTTACAAATAAAATTGTAGGTAAAATATAATGTAAAATAGTATGCGAGATATATGCACCACTCCATGGTCTGGACGTATGATGTTGTTTGAACTTTCAACCATAAACAAAATTCGATGTTTCAATATCCTTATTTGTGAAGATTCATGTGATGCGTTCAACATATCAAATGTAGTACTGGCCATATCTTGATATTTCGGATTTTCAATCATATATCCCAAAATTATTCTCACTTAATTAAAATTACAACCAGACTCTAAGATGATTTTTCACAAAAAGGAAAGACTAGTTTATCAAGGACTAAAAGCTAAGAGAAAGAACATCTTATGTAAAGATTATTATAATTCTATATCTTAATTGATAGATTATTGTTTTGATCAATCATGTTTTTAAAAAATATTTAAGGGTTCTTTTTATTAGGGTACTCCTGTGTTTTAGCATATTCTATGTTGTACCCGTTAAATTGTTTATTCCAAATTTTACCATTGAACTTTTATTTGTTCTAAACTTTTATGTTGTACTATACCCCTCTATTAAAACAACGTTAAATTTCCTATTAATTTATTATTTTTACTTCTTTATACTTGCATTAGATGCGAGAGATATTCTTCGGCTTAAAGGAGTTGCACACAACAGAGAAGTTGAGTAGATATTTAATGGCAACATCTTGCTTGGGTGGTAGGGTCAAAGCCAGGTGTCAAAGGTTACACGTCGGGTCGGAGTTGGAGGATGCAGATTCAAGTCGGAGCCGGAGGTAGAGGCACATCCGACTACAAGTAGAGTCCAAGTCGGATTATATAACATCCGATCCGAATCTGACTCATTGTCATCTCTAACGAGTATAAAAAACCCAAAAATATAATAAAAAAAAAGATCGTATATCTCGTATTGCCCTTGTTTTAATCTTCTTCTTCCATTGACAATTATTAACAATTTTTTTGTCAATAATTATTCAAAAAATAAAACCAATTAACAATTTTAACAAAGAGAAAAAAGGACAGAAAAACAAGAAATTTCGGTAAAAAAATAAAAAACCGTCAAAAAACACAAGGGAACATAGTACATAGAAAGGAAGGAGTCTCTACTCTCTTGTCTCTAACCCTAGCCCTGGATTCCAATTTACAGCTCTCTTCGAGGAGCAGATAAAGAAGAGAGCCAAACTGGGATTGCGGGCAAACTAAGCTATTTTCGAGGAGGTCGGAAATTTGGATCTTCAAAAAATTTTAAGGTTTGTTTATGATTAATTTCAATATACTTAAGTTTAAGATTCAAAGTTTGTATCTTTACACATATTTGAGCAAAAATTCAAATTTGATTTTTTTATTATTTTATTTTTTCATTGTTAAGCCAAAAATAATTCAGATTTTGGGAGTTTAATTGAATCCAGTAAACCCCCAATTGGATACGCCTTTGGGTTTAAAACATATTCAACATAATAAGATTGCATGCTTTTTTTTTTTTTTTTTTTTTTATGTTTTTATGTAAATTTTGATATGTAGCCTTTTTATGCATTCATATTGGGTGTAGATTGTTATCAGCTTTTGATTTGTTATTTAGTTGGTATATCTATGTGATTGGTAAAAATTAAGTATTTTTTTCTGTATTGTAATTGCTGAGTTCAAATTCATTACTGTAATGTTGCAAATAGAGTACTTTTATTGGTTACTTGACATAACTGACCCAACTCAGATGGAGCAAAGATCACAGCTTTTCATATAATTATTTGGATCACAACTTTATTTATCATTCAATGTCACAATTGGGTTTTTCTTATGTGATCTTTTCATAGAGAAACCTCTTCAATGATCTGTTTGATCAGAATCTCTTAAATTTATTGATTAAGTAGCTCCTTGCTCGGCTTCCGTTCCTGGTGCTAGCTATCGTTATTCCTTAGTCATTCTTCAAGATAAAATATGTTTATATTGCGACTCATTTTCTAATGATGGTGGCCGTGGGTGTTGTGTTTTGACTTTTGATAGTGACATAATGGTTTCGTGTATTGTCTTGCGAAATGTAGGTGTTATGACTAGTCCTACCCATTCTCCCTCCTGTAGGGTAACGATCCATAAGTGTGTTTGTAATATAGTCTTGTATTGGTTCTTATTGTCAAGTTTTCCCTTTCAGGGTTTTTGGTGGTTTGGTCCTTTTAGACAACAAGAAGCAGGATGTCGGACCGTCTGACACGTATTGCAATTGTGAGCTCTGATCGGTGCAAGCCAAAAAAGTGCCGCCAGGAGTGCAAAAAGAGCTGTCCTGTGGTTAAGACAGGTACGTATTTGTTTCTCTGATAACTGAAATTGTCTTTTTTGTGTGATACACTGATACTTCAGCTTCAAGATTATTAGATTTTGTGAAATTCATATTATTGTTGAATCTAGTTATTGTGATGTATTTGCTTTAGAGGTGATAACTGATAAATCTGGCTAATTTAGATATAACTTGAAATTGTTGTTCAAGGGCTCTATTCATTGTGACTTGCCATGTCGTGGGTAGTAGTTTCTAAAGTTCCTCTCTTTTCCCCTTCTTTTGAGAAAGAGGAAGGATAGTTGCTTTATGGTGTGGCTCCATGTCTATTCATATTTGTGTGGGTTAATGGAGGTGTAAGGTCGGTATTGCCCACATGTGGGCATTTCCTCACAAGCTATCATGACGGAGAGATGCTTTTTTCTTTATGAAAGTTAATATATAATTGGGCAGATCAAGAATAAAGTATCACTTATTAGTTTATGACCCACTTATGTATGGGTAGAGTTATGCTGGTAATCTATATGATCTGTGACTGACTGGGTATTGTTTATCTTTCTTTGTTTCAGGCAAACTATGTATTGAGGTTACTTCAGCAGCAAAACTTGCTTTTATTTCGGAAGAGCTGTGCATTGGATGTGGTATTTGTGTCAAGGTCAGCACTATAAACCATGCTCCTCCTCATCTTTCTTACTTATCCATATACAGGTATTTTCATATGCACTTTTATGTAGACTGTACATGTGTTTGAAGACTGCAAGCACACTGCATGTTGCTTAGTGCTCCTGGTTTATACTTTTTTTATGTCAATTATGTATGCAGAAATGTCCTTTTGAAGCAATTCAGATCATTAATCTTCCAAAAGATCTGGACAAGGATACAACACATCGTTATGGTCCCAATACTTTCAAATTACACAGGTTAGTTAGTTGGGTACTTGAATTCTGATTTTCTCCTGCTTTTTTAAAATTTTAAATGGACATTCAATGACAGGTTGCCTGTCCCGAGGCCTGGGCAGGTTCTTGGCTTAGTTGGAACTAATGGTATTGGGAAGTCTACTGCTCTTAAAGTTTTAGCTGGGAAATTGAAGCCCAACTTGGGGAGGTTCAATGTAATATGCTCAATTTCACTGATTTTTTTGGTTGCTTCTCGATGCTTCTACCAATTTACCTGCTAATGTTTATTTTTCTGCAGAATCCACCTGATTGGCAGGAAATCTTGACATACTTCCGGGGATCGGAATTGCAAAATTATTTTACGCGCATATTAGAAGATAATTTGAAGGTAGCTACACCCTCTTGATTAATTACATTTCTAAGTCCTTGCTTATCTAAATTACTGGGAACATTGATCACTATTGCAGTTGAACTTTTTTGCTGATTGCTTACTGCACACTTCTGTTGCTTCTGTGTCTTCTGTAGTTGTTCATGTGTTATACACTAGGTGTGAGCACTTCTTGTCTTTTACTTTTGCCTCTTCTTTGCCCTTTTGCTAATGGATATCTATGTTTAGGCTATTATTAAGCCCCAATATGTGGACCATATTCCAAAAGCAGTCCAGGGCAATGTTGGACAGGTCCTAGAGCAGAAAAATGAGAGAGATATGAAGGCTGAACTCTGTAATGATCTGGAGCTGAATGTAGTTTTGGATCGTAATGTCGGAGATCTCTCTGGTGGTGAACTGCAGAGGTTTGCAATTGCAGTTGTTGCTATACAGAGTGCTGAGATATATATGTTTGATGAGCCTTCAAGTTACCTGGATGTTAAACAAAGGCTCAAAGCTGCCCAAGTCGTTAGATCATTGCTTAGGCCTAATAGGTATCATTTCCTGTTTGATCTCTCTAACCTTTTTTTAGGACTTTATACTGGAGATAAGTAATTGAAAAACTCTTTTGTCTTGTTTTCCTTTGTGTTCCAGCTATGTTATTGTCGTGGAGCATGATCTTAGTGTTTTAGACTATCTTTCAGACTTCATTTGCTGCTTATATGGTAAACCGGGTGCATATGGAGTTGTCACCCTGCCGTTTTCTGTTCGAGAAGGAATCAATATATTCTTGGCAGGATTTGTACCTACAGAAAATCTTCGTTTTCGTGATGAATCCCTCACCTTCAAGGTAATGTGACTTTAATATCACATTCTTTGAGTTGCTCTACATACTTTGTTAGTCATCTCATGTGTGATTCTTTTCAAGGTTGCTGAGACACCTCAAGATAATGCAGAGGAGATTGAGACATATGCTCGATACAGATACCCAACGATGACAAGAACCCAGGGTGGTTTTAGACTGCATGTTGTGGAAGGTGAATTTACAGATTCACAGATTATTGTGATGTTGGGAGAAAATGGAACTGGGAAGACAACATTTATTCGTATGCTGGTATTTTCTGTTTCCATAATTTGAAAGATGGATAGTTTGACATGTCTTAGAAAATATTTACTTGAAGTTTTTGTTATTGGAGAAAAAACAAAATAAACTGATGAATCTTGGAAATCAGGTCTTGTGTGGTTTAGGATTTTTATACGCTTTCAAATCTGAAATTTCAGGCTGGTCTTGTGAAGCCTGATACTGTGGAAGGTTCTGATGTCGAAGTACCGGAATTCAACGTTTCTTACAAGCCCCAGAAGATCAGCCCAAAATTCCAGTCTACTGTGAGGCACCTACTCCATCAAAAGATAAGGGATTCATATACTCATCCCCAGTTTTGCTCCGATGTTATGAAGCCTCTTCAGATTGAGCAGTTGATGGATCAAGAAGTTGTGAATCTATCTGGTGGAGAATTGCAGAGAGTTGCTTTGGCTTTGTGCCTGGGGAAGGTAAACATATTTTTTCTGTGGCCCAGAAGTTTTCCGTCCCTTTTTTCTTTCTTGTTTTCTCCTACTGTCTTGTTTACTGGTTGCTGTTGTGTGATCTATGATATATTATGGTAACTTTTGTTGAGTATGCAGGTTCTCTTGGCATCATAGATTACGCGAAGATATCCACTTGTATAGGGTTATTAAACACATGCCTACTAACTTTTTATATTTTGCTATTAGTTAGTGGCTGAATAGAATACTTCTTAGAAATATGGTATGTCTAACATCAACCATTTTGTACTCATGCAGCCTGCAGATATTTATTTAATTGATGAACCGAGTGCATACCTGGATTCTGAGCAGCGTATTGTGGCTTCAAAGGTGATAAAGAGATTTATTCTCCATGCCAAGAAGACGGCATTTGTTGTTGAACACGATTTTATAATGGCGACGTATCTAGCGGACAGAGTGATTGTGTATGAAGGGACACCATCAGTGGATTGTACGGCAAACTCCCCCCAATCATTGTTGACAGGAATGAATCTTTTCTTATCTGTAAGTCTCACTGTCTTTTTGTGCTTTGCATTTTTTTTCCCAAAATCATCTTGAAATACCTCATGACTGGAATCCATCAAAATTTGGAATACCTTGTCTGGGATGGTTCAAGTTAAGATAACTTGTTTTGGCAGCGTTGGGACGTAGCAACGCATTTATGTTAATGTGACTGATGCGATATGTAACTTCTACCTTTATTTGGGAATATTGCAGCATCTGGATATCACATTTAGAAGGGACCCAACGAATTATCGACCAAGGATTAACAAGCTAGAATCCACAAAGGACAGGGAGCAGAAATCTGCTGGAACTTATTATTACCTGGATGATTGATGTTATTTTAACACAGGTCTGTTCTTCACAACTATGTATTCTTACTAAACTTTCTGTGTTTCTTTTTGCTAGTAAAACTTAGTTCTTTTACCCAACGTTGCCGTTTGTTCATGGTCTGTTTTTGGAGGCTAAACTTAGGGTTGGTCTGTTGGTTGTGCAGTTTCCAGGAAAGAGTATTCTGCTGTCCCCTTATTTTACTGGCAAAGTTTTTTCCCTTCTGTAGTTGTCTCTAATCTCTGTAGAAGAATTATGACAGTAAGCTTTGAAATAGTTGAATTATTTAATAACGTGGAAGATGTGAGATTGTTCAGCAATCATAGCATTTCACTAATGCTTTTGTTTACTACCCAGTCCAAAATCATCTGTTAAGTCTCTCTCATTATAAGCACTAGCAGCATATATTATGAATATCAACGGGCCAACGGCATTGAGTTCTGAATTCTAATGGATAAAGTTATAGAGAAGGGTGTTTATTCGTGAAAGAATTATACTCTGGCCTACATTTCGGTGATTGGTGGAAATCTATTGCTCTTGGAGAGTGTTTGGTTGGGCGATAAAACATTTTTCAGGAGAAGTGGTTTTCATATTTTTCTTTCTTTGGTGTGTTTAAGGGTGGTGGAAAACATGTTCCTTCTTAATGTTAGGAATGCTACCTTGTCTTCCCTATCCCTGACATTCTCCTTTCCCACCTCCCATCCATCCTCTCCCTTACATTTCCATTGTACCTTCTCTCTCTGAATTTCTATGCACGGAACCAAACAAAAGATTACTAGTCTACAATCGTGTTTTCACTTGGAATTCTTTTTTCATGGAAAATCACTTTCCATTTAACCAAACGTAGCCCTGATGATGTTATTATCTCTACATCTAATTTATGGAAAATCACTTTCCATTTAACCAAACGTAGCCCTGATGATGTTATTATCTCTACATCTAATTTATGGAAAATCACTTTCCATTTAACCAAACGTAGCCCTGATGATGTTATTATCGCTACATCTGATTTACATTTGCCACAAGCTGTAGTCTGACTTCAGGTTGTTTAATTTTCTGTGTGTGCAGGAGTTTATGGTAGTGACCTCAAGGAAATGTTGTCCAATAGCAATGGATGTGCTGCTGGCTATTGTTTTATCAGAGACCACGAGGATTGATCAGCCATCATTTTCTCCTCCTGGCATACTGAGTTCTGTTCACATGAGCTTGTATTATTATTCTGTGTAGTGTTAGATCTCTGCTGTTGTGACCAATTTTGCGCCCAAGTTTGGGCAGGAGGTTTGGTTAGCCCACCGGTTTTACGTACTAGCTAGTGTGAGTGGATTTTGTCGTGGCCAATTCTGGCATTTTTCATAATTTGAATGTTCTTTTTGGAGACGTCTGATAAATTTGAAAAAAATACGGAGTTCAAATGTTTTCTCGATGCAGTATAATGTGTGAGATTCGGTGGTTCAAATCCGAGGTTTTTATTGTTGGATTGTTTAAGGAATACTCGTTCTGTCTCAAAATAGGGAGTTGTGGGTCGGTCAATGTGACCTACTGAACAAACAATACAAAATTTTCTTATCAGCTTTCACAGAAGAGAAAGAAGAGCATGGCAATAATGGAGTGTACTAGGAGTTTTCGGAACTCAAACGTTCTAGGGCAGAGAATAATAGATCAAACTCAAAACAAACCCCAAGTGAGCATGACAATAAATGAGCAGATGAAGGAATTTCGGAACTCGTGCATGATACTGAGGAGAGAACATTCAAAAAAAAAAAAAACCGAGGCAAACCCCAAGTGTGTCAAAGGATAGTGAAAGTAAGCTATAGTCGTCAAGGTCTAAAAATGTCGAGTCAGTGACATATCTGACCTACTCGCTTGGGAATTGATATACAGAGGTACTTGGAAACTGGGTTGCCTGCCCAAGCGAACGTTCCCGAGCAACACTTAATTTTTTCGGCTGAGCTACATTGATGTCCATTTGGGCACCTCTTTAACACCCAAATTCAATGTAGAAGTCTGGTACATGTCTAGCCTGTTCGCCCGAGTAGGACACGAGACTTTGAATACACGCCTTTTCCCTAGAGGGACCAGCTTCGTGCGAATCAGCCGCCACCAAAATAGCAGTAAATGTTCTAGAGACTTTCACTTGTCCATCCGGTCGTAGAGTTTTTGAACGGCATTTTCCTTCCTTGCCCGAGCTAGAGCGATGTCCATTTAGACACCTTTTCGATACCCAGATATTTAAATATATACATACCTCAGATATATATTGCAGCATTACCTTAAATATCCGAATCTGTGCCCTTGTGCTTACATAAAATGTGACTCAGCTTTAATGTGAAAGATCCTTTTTAGACAAAAATCATGTGAAATATCCTTTTCTATCAGGATCAAACTAAAGATCTATTCACGTATTTCAAAAGCATCATGGCCAACAATGCCATCATTGAAGCTCCAAAGTCAACGAAGCTTAATAATAGTCACAGATCATGTCCATTTTTTACTCAAGTTCTCCAGATTTATTGCATAGCATGGGATGAGATACTTCTTAAAGAATTCATTTAACAACTGCATATCGAGACAAAACTTATCTGTCTTTAGTGAATATTCTCAATATTTATGGATATTCCACTTGATCATTCAATCAATCAGCACATTTATTTGCTTGCTTGTGGTTTAAATAATAAAGTGGAAAATACCATATATATTTCCACCGTGGTACGTCAAAGTTGTGCAACAAAAAATGGGTGAGATGATAAAAAGTCATAGCTCTTGCTTAGGTGCTCTTTTGGTTCTGGGATTAGTTTTAAATGTAGCAGTGGTTAGCAATGCAGGAAAATCAAGCAGTTTTGTGAGGAAAGTCGAAAAATCTGTTGATATGCCTTTAGACAGCGATGTTCTTAGACCTCCTCCAGGCCATAATGCACCTCAACAGGTATCTTTCTGCTATGTTTCCCACGGTCCCACCTATGTTACTCAGACTCGGGTACTTGTGTCCAAATTCTCAACTTGGCTGTTTTATGAAAAAAAAAAAGAATGATTTTTGGTCGAATTGAATTGTCATGTATCCAACAAGGATACTCAAGGTAAAATAAAGAGTCCGAGTAACATAGCTTCCTACCACCATTGAGGCATTGAGCATGTTCCTCTGTCCAGTTGGTCAATCCTTTTTTTGATTACTTTTTCGCGCTGTATTGCTTGAAGGTTCACATAACACAAGGAGATCACGTAGGAAAGGGAGTGATTGTGTCATGGGTTACTCCAATCGCACCAGGATCTAGTTCAGTGGTGTATTGGAGTGGAAGCAGCGAACATAAATACAAGGCCAAAGGCATAGTCACTAAATACAAGTACTACAATTATACTTCTGGTTACATTCATCACTGCACTATCAGAAACTTGGAGGTTAATTAGTTGTCTCATATAGTCATATCTGGTCTTACCTGTTTTTAAACTATAATTTTGATTGATAATATACTAAATCAGATGTGTTTATAAAATCTTTCCAGTACAATACCAAATATCACTACAAGGTTGGAACAGGAAAATATGCAAGGACATTCTGGTTTGTGACACCAACCAGAAGTTGGTCCTGATGTACCCTACACTTTCGGTGTCATAGGTAAAATGCTAAGTTCTAATAATCATCGCTCTTCTTCTTACCTTGTCTTCACTTATTTTTGGACATGTATGATCAAATATGTCAGATAATTTAAGTCTAGACAAGTTATGTTTAAGGCCAAGAAGTTTTTAAGTTATTTTCAGGTTGAGAAAATAAATATGTTCAGAGAGTTTAGGATGAGCGAAAATCAGGTGGAGAATAATGCACCTTGAAGAATGCCAATAAAAAAGAGGAATTTAATGGTCAGTGTTGATTTTACATGCTTGATCATTACTTGTATGTAATGACTGTGGCAGGAGATCTTGGCCAAACATTTGACTCAAACAAGACGCTTACACATTATGAGATGAACCCAACAAAAGGAAAGACCCTTCTATTTGTTGGGGACTTATCTTATGCCGATACATATCCCTTTCATGACAATGTGAGATGGGATACTTGGGGAAGATTCACTGAGAGAAGCGCGGCTTATCAACCATGGATTTGGACTGCTGGGAATCATGAACTCGATTATGCCCCTGAAATTGTAAGTACGCTAAGGCTGTGTTTGGTCAGACAAAAACATTTTCATTACATGATTGAAGAACATGTTTTAAGGAAAAAAAACACAATCAAAATTTTACTTGTTTAGTACAGACTGAAGTTACTGATATCTTTCATATGCAGAATGAAACTGAGCCCTTTAAGCCTTTTACTCACCGGTATCATGTACCATATAAGGCCTCCGAAAGCACAGCTCCTCTTTGGTATTCAATCAAGAGAGCTTCAGCATACATTATAGTCTTGTCTTCATATTCAGCATATGGTAAGGAATAATTGAGTGTTTATGTTATTGCCAAGACTAATCTCGAAAAGTTAAAATAAACTCTTGATTGTAACTAGAAATTTACTTCAGGTAAATACACCCCACAGTATAAATGGCTTGAGGATGAGCTACCAAAGGTCAACAGGAGCGAGACACCTTGGTTAATCGTGCTCCTGCACTCTCCATGGTACAATAGCTACAATTACCATTACATGGAAGGCGAAACCATGAGAGTCATGTATGAGTCATGGTTTGTGCAATACAAAGTAGATGTGGTCTTTGCTGGTCATGTACACGCATATGAAAGATCTGTAAGTTCAATTTTCAAATTATTTCACAATCAACGTACAAAGGGAAATTATCTATGCTAACTCTGTACTTTAGACAATTTTTTTAATATAACTGTTTCGGTAATGAAACGGTTGGCGGTCTTGGTTAGTCCGCCAAAGATTTAGGGTTGTCGTCTCTAGGAATAGTTGCACAGGGAGCAAACGTGAACTACCCTCGGGGGATGCGAGGAAACCCCTCCGACGCTCAAGTCAGTATGTGGCCCACTTTAGAGAGAGAAAGTAGAGAGAGATAAGAATTATGAGTGTGAGAGAATGTACCTGCAAAATAGTACTAATGGGGTATTTATAGAAGTATTATTCCTCTGACAGGGTCCGTAATCCTTTTACACGTGTACGGTTGTGGTGCACCTGACACTTGGGAAGATTCCCTTATTTTGTCTTGTTGAGTGACCGCCAACGTTGTCGGACCACGATAATGAATTGACTTGTTAGAGCGCTAGGCGACACTTACAATATTCGCGTCCGTCATTATGTTCGCGGACTCCTAATGGGGGTCCGCTAACGTACTTGGGTTATACCCATACAATAACCTTATTTCACAATCAAAGTTCAGAGTTATCATAGAGAATGCCCCGTAAATAAGGGTCATTTAAGAAAGGAAAAATTTCATAAAACTACCTTTTATAATCAACTTTTTTCAAAAAACTACCTTTTAAAAATTTTCTTTCAAAAAACTACCTTATATAACAAATTTCCTTTCAATATACTACCATTTTACCATTAATGGGGTTTAATCACTAATAATTAAGTCACCATAAATTGCTTTTCTTTCTTCCCCTCTCCTTTCTTTTCTCTTTTCTCGCTACCCCACCTAAGCAAGCCAACACCTTACTGCGATTGTCATTTATCAATTATTATTAAATATAAACATAAAATGGTAGTAAATTGAAATGAATTTGTTATATAAGGCAGTTTTTTGATAGAAATTTTATAAAAGGTAGTTTTTTGAAAAAAGTTAGTTATAAAAGGTAGTTTTTTGAAATTTTGCCTTTAAGAAATAAGTATGGAGTACAGGGTTACCGTCTATATTTTCCCAAGTACTTGTATAAACATAAACACAATATGAACTCAAGTACAAAAGTATGTGAAAAACGTAGATGAATTTTTAATTTTTTGGATTTATAAAGATTGGATTAATTGTAACACATCACATTTGTAGAACGATTATATATATCATATACTTTCGGATTTGTCCATATCACAGGAACGAGTATCCAATATTGCGTATAACATCACAAATGGCCTATGCAAGCCTGTGAAGGATCTTTCTGCTCCAGTATACATTACAATTGGTGATGGAGGAAATATCGAAGGATTAGCAAACAAGTAAAATCAGATTTATATTGAGCATTTCAGCTATAATTTTTATATTGGTAAAATGGTACTTGGGTCACCAGATGCTCAAATATTTGGTATTTTCTTTGTCATCCTTTTGCTTGCAGCATGACAGAACCTCAACCAAGTTACTCAGCTTACAGGGAGGCTAGTTTCGGCCACGCAATGTTCGATATTAAAAACCGAACTCATGCTTACTACAGTTGGCACCGCAACCAAGATGGATACGCTGTTGAAGCCGATTCCATTTGGTTCCTCAACAGATTTTGGCAGCCTAATGACGACTCTTCTGAGTTATGACCATAAATGCTCATCGAATTCACAGCGGCAGTGGACGTCTATTCTTCTTTTAGAATGAACTCTTTCGAGTGGGTGTGCCATTTCGTACCATAGAAAATAATACTTACTTGATGCATCCCATATTGTTTTAACATTCTTGTGATTTTTATTACTTAACTAAAATGGAAACACTAAGTTCTGATAGCAGCATTCAGAGAATAGTTTGGTAATTTTTTTTTTCAACCAACTCATTTTAGTTTCAGAGGCACACTGCCTATATAATAAACAATCAAGCTTATGTTTGGCTCTAATGCAACAAAAACTGGATGGCTGTCCGCCTGTCCGTGCTATTATAATCAAAGTTTACACAGTTTGAGCTTCCGGCATAAATGATACGAAACTGCGTGTTTTTTTGGTTGACATAAAAAAACATAGGAATTAATTAGAATTTCTTAGGAAGTGGAAGAGTATGGAGTTGTTTGGTCGACAAAATTAGAGGAAGTTTTCCACAAAAATGGAGGAAGGTTCCCTAAGTAAAAGAGGATCTTAGGGTGAGAAATTTTGCTTCCCATGACCAACCAAACATCATTTTACAGTTCCTAGGAAATAGAATTACCCAGGAAGAACAACTTCTTTCCTATGAAGATAGGTTCGTTGAAACAAACAACCACTAAAATTAAGAAACCATACTTCACACTTGAATATATGAACGTCAGTATTCAGTAATATAGTAATTGAACCTTGATAGCAAAAATTAAAGAATAAGTTGCAGTCTTGCAGAACATTTAAAAAACATCAATGAAGTAACTAAAAGTCTATGTAAATTTAAATATTGACTCAGTGAGGTAAGGTTGATCAATGGAGGCTCTTAGGAGGCTGCCCCATTTTGGCCATCTTAAGGTCATCATCGTCATGAGTGATAAAGCGGCCCCAGAACCAGTGATTCTTCCACACAATGCTCATTTCTTCAATGGGTATGCCTTTGGTTTCCGGTAGAAAGAAGTAGATAAACACAGACATAAGAAACAACAAGAAAGCGAAGAAGAGGAAGAGGCCGAACTTGAGGTGGCAAAGCATGGTGAGGAAGACTTGAGCCACAACAAAAGTGAAGAACATGTTGACTGATACATTAATACTTTGAGCTGCAGAACGGATCTCCAAAGGGAAGATCTCGCTAGGCACGAGCCAACCCAGTGGACCCCATGACCAAGCAAAGGCACAAACATAGGTGCATATGAGGAGCACAACTAGTATTGCATACCATTGATGAACTTGTGATGATGGGTTGCCACTTACTCCGAACTTTAGTCCTATAAGAATCGCGACAACTACTTGACAAACAAACATCTGAATCCCGCCTTCTATAAATAGGATCCTTCTGCCCCATTTATCAACACCATAGATGGAAACCAATGTTGCTAAGACATTGAAAGCACCCGTGATTACAGAGGACATGAGTGAAGCATTGTTCTGAAATCCGATAGTCTTGAATAAAATGGGAGCGTAGAACATAATCACATTGATACCTGTAAACTGTTGGAAGAAAGGTATCGCGATTGCCATGGTGAGATGAGGCCGGTATTTTCTTTGTAAGAGGTTTCTCCAAGGATGATTGACCTTCTTTGAGGCCTCACTAGCTTCTACTAAGTCATTGAATTCTTTGTCTACTTGTTCAATTCCTCGAATCTTCCTAAGGTTAGAGATGGCTTTGTCATGCATACCGCGCTCAATCAAAGAGTTAGGAGTGTCAGGGAGGACGAGGGATCCAATGATGATGATTATAGCAGGGATTGTGGCTCCTCCTAAGCTTAACCTCCAACCCCAGTTATCAATCTTGGCAAAGAAATAGTTGAGAACATTGGCCACTAAAATGCCTATTGTTATTGAGAGTTGGAAGATGATGTTGAGTGCTCCTCTGTACTTGTATGGGGCCATCTCAGCCAAGTAAAGTGGTACCGACTGTGATCACACAAAAACTCATTAACTATAGATCAGTGCGACAGTACATAGAATGATAAAAGCTTAATACTTTTATCATGATTATTAAGAAGGATTTACATTGTTTCTCATCACTCACTATTTTCTAGCTACTGTACTCGGTCATCCCAAATTCCAATAGTACTTTACATTTATAAACATATACCGCAAACATTATGTCCGAAAATTATTTAAGATAGCATAGGACATGATTTTATGAAAAAGATAAGCGATGAAGAATCTCATACACGTGAAATCTTGTTAGATTTGATGTACGATTGCAAAACGTATATACTTTTATAAGGTCTACCAAAAAAATTTATTTCAAGGAGAAAACTCTGTAAAAGTGGATGTATATCTGCTTTTTTACTAACACAAACATACATCAAAAGACAAAACTGAAAAGAGTAATTATCAAATCAGTTCAATCACATACAACCAGACATATGACATGATTTAAAAAACTAAGACTACTTTTTGCTTATTTTTCATTTTTGAATTTCTCGAAATGAGCAAAATTTGCACAATAGGAAGAGCTCCAAGTGAGTAAAGTAGCCTTGCCTGTACTATGTTCATGTTACACCCGGGTGTATAATGAATGCACTTTTCTTTGTTAGTGTAAGCTTAGCATAGCGTTATAAAAAGTATCAACTGGCTTGTTAAATAAATTACCTGATTAGCAAATCCAACACCAAAACCAAGTAGTGCACGACCAATAATTAGCATAGCTACATTCTGCGCCAAAGCATTGATGATCGCGCCTGAACAAAAGAGAAGACCTCCAACTAGCATGGATAATCTTCTACCCAATTTCCTTGTTACAGTTGAAGCAACCAAAGAAGCCAACAAAGCAGCAACATATAACGTAGAAGTAAATAGTGTGACAATCTGACTATCAAATTTGCAGTACTGGTTTGTTGATGTGTCTAGCTCTTCTTTCTTGTAAACTGATGGGAAAAATACCTTGAGAAATGATGGCATAGATGTTACACCCCCTTACAAAAAATATAAAGCAATTCATTAAAATTAATTTAATACTGAGAGTCTGAGACATTACGAAGCCGAAGCTTCTCTTTGAGAATTTCAAGTTGCAACAATGTGACTATCAACTAAGTTGCACGGAAACGGAACAAGGACATGGACATGTGGACATGGGGAAAAGCAAATTCCATAAGTGAGGAAACACGGAGGAAACGTTAGGAAATACAAAATTCTAAAGTTTTGAAAGTAGATTAGGCTATATTTTGAGAGGTTTAAAGACATTGAAAGAAAAAAGTGAACTTTTAAAGGAAAAAACATTTCTTCCAGTAACAAAAAACTATGTCGGTCTCGGTTTAATCAACTATCTATTTGCAAAAGAAAATTCAAAGTTTCTGAAAGTTTCCAAAAGTGTCGGAAATGGGTGTTAAATGACCAACTCAACCAAAAGGTTATTAAGCTAATGACTGGAGTCCCAAAAATAGTTTTATATTGTATTATGCCCCCTCACACAATGCAAGAGCCTGTTGGGCTTCTCATGTATGGTGCTAAATATTCCACTTAGATAGGAGTGGTGGATGAAATTTGACTCTGATATCATGTTAAAGGACCAACTCAACTAGAAACTTAGGTTGGTGGTTGTAGTCACATGAATAGTTTTATACTCTATCAATGACAAAAGTTGACCCAAAGAGAGTTTTCGTGCACCATACAATATCAATTAGGAGAAATGTAGAATAATAATTCGGAATTTTTATAATAGTACACATGTCTAATGTATATTAGAAAATATCAATATATGTCCAACTTAGTAAATTGCAACAAGATAAACATGAACTTCAATTTGAGACGGAGGGAGTATGAGTTTATAACATAGTATATACCTGAAATTCCGATATCATAACCAAAAATTAAACCACCCATAGCTGCGACAATGCATGTTACAAGCACAAAAGGGGTTAAGTTTCCAGGATACTCTTTCTCATGTTGAGACACAAATCCTCCTCCTGATGGCATTGGCATGTTGTTAGCTACTTAGCTGAAGCAAATAGAGTTAATGTTGTACGTTCTGATCACAAGCACTAGCTGGTGTATAAAGCTATAGATGGTCTTTGCAAAGGTTTGAAGGGGGTCCGTGTTATACTACTGGAGATTATGTTTGCATATATTAGAAACTTGGCAACATATGATGAGATAAAGTTTACACGTTTGAATTTATTCTAGATGTGGTGCATGCATCAAATGTGGGAAGTTGGCTTGCCATAGTTATTGCTTGTCTAATTATGATATGTAAATCATGAAAAAATAGGGAGGATTAAAAAGGGAAAGTAAGAATAAGAAAAGTGTAGTAAAAAGAAACAATTTGAGTTCAATAACTTTTCGGTTTTCATATAATAAATTTTTTTATGTTGATGTTTGTGTGTGTAATTGGTCTTATTATAGACGGAAAGTAAGAAACTAATAAAATGAGGACATAATTGGCGAGCCTAATCACTCTGTCCATAAATGCATAATAAAGGGGCAACGACAACAATGATACAACTATTCAGTGAGTAGATAACCTATTAAAGATAGAGCATTAAAAAACAATTTGAATTGATGATTTCTATCCTATTACTCCCTCCGTCTCAAAATATAGTTCTCATTTCATTTTTTTCACGGTAATTTATGCAAGTAGAATCTAAGAGAAATAGTAAAGATTTTTTGTTTATTTAAATAAATGTTGTATGGGAAAAGATGATTTTAGGAGAGAGAATGAAGAATAATTGGTGAAAGAGCATTAATTGTAACACTTGGGTTGAATAAACAAAGTAAAAAACAAAATTCAAGAAGCAAATAAATGATGGGACACGGTTTTTCTAGAAAAATTACGGAAAAATTTGGAACTAAATATGAAAATAGGAACTATATTTTGGGACACCCAAAATGGAAATGAGAACTATATTTTGGGACGGAGGGAGTAGTTCCTAATGCTTAACTCCAGCGGGTTATCTACTCAATGAGTAGATTAAGTTTATTAAAAAAACTAATATGGACCCGGTGCACACTAAGTACTTAGTGTGCACCTTATCCATCTCACGTGAGTTTTAATGATTACAACTTTCCGTTTTGCCGCGTTCGATCTTCCCCTATTTTCTCTCTCCCCGATAACTTCTCTCTCCTTTGATAACTTCACTCTCTTGATAGTGTATTTTTGAAACAATATAGTGTATTTTGAAATGATATAGTGTACTTTAAAATGTTATAGTGTATTTTAAAATGATAGTATTTTCTTGAGTTTTTTGGCATGATAGTGTTGCATGTTATAGTGTATATTGACATGATATAGTGTATTTTGAAATGATATAGTGTATTTTAAAATGATAGTGTTTTGCTGAGTTTTTTGACATGATAGTGTTGCATGTTATAGTGTATTTTGAAATGATATAGTGTACTTTAAAATGATATAGTGTATTTTAAAATGATAGTGTTTTACTGAGTTTTTTGGCATGATAGTTTTGCATGTTATAGTGTATATTGACTTGATATAGTGTATTTTGAAATGATATAGTGTATTTTGAAATGATATAGTGTATTTTGACATGATTGTGTTTTGCTGTGTTTTTTGACATGATAGTGTTGCATGATATAGTGTGTTTTGACATGATATAGTGTATTTTAAAATGTTATAGTGTAGTTTATTTGTATATTACACAAAATTATCATAATCGATCGTTATAGTGTTTGATATGATAGTGTATTTTGACATGATATAGTGTGTTTTAAAATGATATAGTGTATGTTTGTTTTGAACAACTGTTTTTGTTAAAATTTTAGAGCGAGAGAATCTTATTGAAGAGAGAGAAAATCGAGCGGATTTTGGAAAGCGGGAGTGACTAGTTTAGTGGGGCACGTGTCTAGGCCTGGTCCACACTATTTTTAATGTGAACCGGGTCCACGCAAGACGGATTGAAGTTTATAAGTATTAGGAAATAAACATGGTTGTGTGGATTTTGTTACGTTTGTTGCAATGAAGAAATTTAAAACATCCATTTTTTCATAAATTTATCTGATACATAATCAAAGATATCAGTGATTAAATGTGTACATTGGATAATAGGATAATCAAATAGGACAAAGAAAGGCAAAAGAAAATAATATCTTGTTAATACAAATTCTTGAATGAGACATGTACATAATAAATTATTTTCGTACGGTAGCTTGTTGGCCTAAATGGATCACTTATATAAAAGTGACCTTTTATGGTAAAAAGTTATCATTTGTTTGAAAGTGACATCTTTTGACTTAAAAAGTGACCCATATCTATACACCCAAATTCCAAT
Organism: Beta lomatogona; assembly: GCA_947646795.1. Taxonomy (NCBI): domain Eukaryota; kingdom Viridiplantae; phylum Streptophyta; class Magnoliopsida; order Caryophyllales; family Amaranthaceae; genus Beta; species Beta lomatogona. The sequence goes on along the minus strand of CANSNZ010001062.1, from coordinate 1,615,907 downwards.
AGACAAAGATTTGATGTCTTATGAATTATGCGACTTTTTATTTATTTATTTTGTCTTATATGCAATATGTTTTTTTTGGTACGAATGAGCCATAAGGGCGGGGATGAGAATCGTTCCCAAGATCACCTGGAACCGGAAGGGAAACTCTAACCAACTGAGCTATCCCTCACTCTCGTCTTATATGCAATATGTTATATTTTTTTTTAATGACATTGTCAATCGTGTGCCATTCTACAATTACAATGTAACATCCCAAATCAAAATCTTGTATAGGTTTATATGTACAAGTAAGACCTATTTAGTATCGTCTGATTAGTAAAAGTGGCAAATGTTTATTATGACAATCGACAGAGGTATAGAGTTGTGGCCTTGTGGGTGTTCTGTGAGCTTCTCGTGAATAGGCCCAACTCACAAGCCCACAATGGAGAGGCTGAAAATCACATCTGATGAAGCTTTGACCACATCTCCCCGGCCAAGACCTTAAGAGATGGATTTGGGAGAGTTCCTAATTAAGCAATCTCTTATTGTCTAATGAAGATTGATCACGTCTTAACCCTCTAATAATGCCGAATCAGCTAATGTTTTTTATTCTAGTCTACTACTCCCTCCACCTTATATTAATTACAAAATTGTTTGGTCGTTGTATATTAATTGCAACACATTCATTTTAGAGATGGATACACTATTTTTAATTATTTATCACTCTACCACTATACTCCATATCTTCATTAAAAATGATAAAACAACAATAAAAAATACTCACCTAACACTCACCTCAATTGAAGGATCCCCACAAATTTAAATATAATGTATAAAATCACCCATTATCTTCAACTAAATCAACTTTAACAATAAAATAATATAACCCATATCTCATTCAATATACTATCTAGATCTCTATATGTAAAGATGTGTTGTAATTAATATGAGACAGATGAAATAAGAATTCACTCATCATAAACTCAGATGTATCATGTGCATGGTATAGTCAAGACTAATTTTTGCTTATTTAGAACTCTCCCTTTTCGTACATGTTGTTCATTTGGATTATTTCAAATAAGCAATGAGCAAAAAATAACATAGAATGTACAATGTTCACAATATATCCGGGTGTATGATAAATTTTAAAGCCAAAATTGATTTTCCTTGATACCTAGCATAATCTGAGAAATGTTCTTTGAAAAACCATTTAATAACCCCAAATCATTAGTAAAAACTTTTACTAAATATTTTATCTTTATAGATGAAATAATATATAGAATTCAGATATTCATCTCTTCTTTTCCCTATCTTACCTTTGAAGGGGGGAAAAGAAGAATCTATCAAGATGAAAGGCACAATTCTACTTCTCTTGAGGCAAAGAATATCCTCTCTCTTTTTTCGTACTCTTTCCATTCTTATAATTCCACTCCAAAAAAAGTAATTAATAATGCCATAAACAAACAAAAACTTTTTTAGATTACAACCCCCGTCAATTGGTCAATGCAGTCTTTTTCTAAAGCTAATAATGTAAAAGCAAAAGCTTAAATTAAAAAAAAAAAGTCAAATGAGTCGGCCAAATCTTTACCTCCCAAACAAAAATCGTTACGAATTTATATAATCCGAAGATTCTCAAACAAAAAAAAAAAAATTCTCAAAATCCGAAGTCAAAAGTTGACTCTCACCGTTATAAATGACTAGAATGAGCCCAAATCTACATAGCTCTCGTTGATTTTCCTCTAGGTGTCTAGGTCATGCAAAACTTTCAATGAATCATATAAATCACATTAATTCTCCTCTTATTTCATTCACACATACTATATGATAATTTCATATTTCTACTCTGATTATTCTCCTTTTTTCATGGATATCAGATTGCTAAAAATATAGGAGATTATATGATTTATAATATAAGGGTAGAACTTTGCTAAATTTGGTTATTTGGGGATAAATTCCTCCATTTTTCTAATTCATAACAATTAGAAATGGCTTTATTTCAAGCTTCTTCTTCTCAATCTGCTTATATTTTCTGGGTTTTTCTTGTTCTGGGTTTGATTTTAAACCAAGGTTTGATTTGTCATGGAGGAAAAACTAGCAACTTTGTTAGAAAAGTTGAGAAAACCATTGATATGCCTCTTGATAGTGATGTCTTCTCTGTTCCTTCAGGCTACAATGCCCCTCAACAGGTTAATTTCTCTCTCTCACAGTTGTTTTATCAATGTTCAAACCCAAAAGTTGCATATTTTTGCTCATAGAAATTTTATTTGAGATAAACTATGTTGCACGGAAACTTCATGGAAGTGGAATCTTTCCTCGAAAACCTCAAGGAAACTTTTTTATGTATAGAATATAAATTATAAACTCCAACTTTCCGTGTCCTTTTCGTATCCGTTTTCTGTTTCCGTGCAACATTAGAGATAAAAATAAAAAATGAACCCCTTTTCCTGTTTTTTACTCTTTCAACTGTTTTTTTTTTTTGGGGTGAGTTTTAAATATTATTTTTGATGGGATGTTGGTTTTTTATGGTGTTTGAAGGTTCATATTACTCAAGGAGATCATAAGGGAAGAGCAATGATTGTTTCATGGGTAACAATGGAGGAACCAGGTTCAGATGAGGTAGTCTACTGGAAAGAGAATAGTAAGGAAAAAAGAACTGCAAAAGGAAAAATGTCTAAGTACAAGTATCATGATTATACTTCTGGGTATATTCATCACTGCACCATCAAGAATTTGGAGGTTAGATTTTCAAGCTATTTTCTCATCACTTCTATGCTAGAAATTGGTGCTTTTTTTAGTGTTTGCTACCTATTTGTAAAAACATTATTGCTGATAAATTGCAATCTTGTTAAATGCTAATATGACATGTTTTAAAGGAAAACATGATAGAGCTACATATAAGAAGCTAAAAGTGTAAATATTAAGCAATAACTAAGATTAATAACATGGATCAACGTGTGATTTTGTCATAAAGTTCTGAATTAATCATTATAAGTAATGTACTTGATGCTTATTAAAACCGAATTTTTAAAGCATGAAGTATATGAGTGTGTCAATTGATCACAATTTTGTTATGATTTTGCAGTATGATACCAAATATTACTATGAAGTAGGTGTTGGACAAACCCCAAGAACATTCTGGTTCAAGACTCCACCTAAAGTTGGTCCTAATGTTCGTTACACTTTCGGTCTCATAGGTAATTTTCTTTGAGATTGTTGCAATTCACATTTATCTAAGATCAACTAATACTTCCTCGACTTTCTTGATTGTAATATTAAACTTTGGGTACTTCATTCAGCACTAGGGTTAATTACTAGTATGTTTTATATGTGTGAATTTTCTTTGCCCAAACTAAACCAATGTGAGCTATTCTTGCAGGGGATCTTGGACAAAGTTATGATTCGAACGCGACTCTGACTCATTATGAGCAAAACCCGATCAAAGGGCAAACTGTGTTGTTTGTTGGGGATCTTTCATATGCAGATAATTATCATAATCATGATAATAGGAGATGGGATTCTTGGGCAAGATTTGTTGAGAGAAGTGTTGCCTACCAGCCTTGGATTTGGACTGCAGGAAATCATGAGATTGATTTTGCCCCTGAAATTGTACATTCTTAGACCCTTTCTTCCCTTAAAATCTATCCTTTGGATTACAAAATAAGTAAAGCAATCTAGGCTTTCAGCAACCAGTTTTCTTGCATCTATGATATTCAGTCACACTGCTAACTTGTACAAAGTTCACTTATGTTATCACAGGGTGAAACACAGCCTTTCAAGCCGTTTAAGAACCGGTATCCCACACCCTACAAGTCATCAAACAGTACAGCTCCGTATTGGTATTCGATCAAGAGAGGCCCTGCTTACATAATCGTTCTCTCATCATACTCTGCATATGGTAAAGCTCTAATCTTCTTCTCATGAATCTTAATAAAAAACATGCTATCATAGTGGACTAGTGGTGAGTTTGACCTCTTTTTGTGTGCTGTATACTTTAGATGTTAACAGGTCTGTAGTATGGAGAGTTCTGAAAAATTGAAACTTGTTCACCATTCATTTTGGATGCATTTGTTGCTAAATCGTATTTGTAAGGACAAACATATATTGAATTTGTCGAATTTGCTGTATGCATTCATTGGAACAAACATATCAGTTGTCCTGTACAGAGGAATATCACTGGCTGTTTTGTCTCAGAATAGTGGAGTAATGGTTGAATAAAAAATTGTCCGCATCTTGGACTTCTTGCCTCGTCACAAAGACCTTAACAGCCAATTTGGCAGTAGCAAATGGTGGTAATGATAATGAATTTATAGGTTAATAAAGAAAGACTCCTGGCAAGGTTCATGATAATGCTTGTTCATGAGTCATGACCAAATACCTTTTTTTCTTCATAAATTTCTATTACCACTTTAGAAGTGGTATATGAGCGGTAATGATAGTCAAAGCATATTGTTTGGTTTCTAAGCCTTGCAAATCTTACAACTCTTTGTATTTGGGAATTAGAACTGCTTTTAATCCATTTAGCTGTTATATCTACTATACCTGTGATTACTCATTCACAGGAAAGTACACGCCACAGTTTAAATGGCTTGAGGAAGAGCTCCCAAAGGTTAACAGGAGCGAGACACCTTGGTTGTTTGTCCTTCTGCACTCTCCATGGTACAATAGCTACAATTACCATTACATGGAAGGAGAGACGATGAGAGTCATGTATGAGCCTTGGTTTGTCGAACATAAAGTTGATATTGTGTTTTCGGGTCATGTTCATGCTTATGAGAGATCTGTAAGTTCAACTTGACTTCACATACTTTCAACTGTCAAATCTGATTTAAATAGTCCAGAGGAAACCATTCTTACCCCTTTAACTTACGGTATGATTTGTAGAGACGTATATCAAATATTGGATACAACATCATTAATGGAGAATGTAGACCAGTTGAAGATCAATCTGCTCCTGTTTACATTACAATAGGTGATGGAGGAAATCTTGAAGGTTTAGCAACAAAGTAAGACATCTAGACCTGTTTATATTGTGATTAAGGTTGTGTTTGGTTGGAAGGAAATCATTTTCCAGGAAAGATAGTTTTTCCATTTTCCCGAGTTTGGTTTGTGGAGTAAAGATATTTTCCTTTGGTTAACATTCTTTTCCATGAACAAGGAATGCCATGATTTCTTTCCCATCCCTTGCCTAAACTACTTTTAAAGCAGATTTCTATTGAAATACAGTCCTTCACTTTCTAGGTAAAAGTTGAAAGTCAGTTCAAGATGCTCTTTCACCAACACAAAGACAACCTAAATCATTGCTTATTTATTCCTCTCTTACCTGCGGCCTTAACAATTTAACATGTACAAATGTGCAGTATGACGGAACCACAACCGAGTTACTCAGCTTTCCGAGAAGCCAGCTTTGGACATGCCATTCTTGATATCAAAAACCGGACTCATGCTTACTATAGTTGGCATCGTAACCAAGATGGTTACGCTGTGAAAGCAGATTCTGTTTGGTTTTTTAACAGATTCTGGCATCCTGTTGCTGAATCGACAAGTGCTGTTGTATGATACTACTTATTATTCAGCACATTATAGTTATAGTGGTGTCTCGTTATAGTTATATTAAAATCCTTTTCTCTTCGATAATCAGCAAATTAATTCTTATTGTCAAAACCTTAAAGCTTTTAGTATCTTAATTTAGCATTTCACTATCAATCTTTTTGACCAACTTTCACTTTTGATAATTCTAGCGTTCTTATTTCCACCACATGCTTAGATCATCTGGTAAGGGAGCTACTCCAGCTTAACCAGAGGTGAGTTACTTGAAACTTAATATATGACCTAACATCGACGACTCGTTTAGTTAATTGTCATAAATGGTGGTCCCGCAATTTCATAATCTCCCTGTTGAATGGCTTGTTCTCCTCGTCGGAATAGGAATAGGAATAGGCAGGTCAGTAATATAATGTAGTGCATATTTGTAAAGAAGTTCTCATATATGTCAATGATCATGGTAATGAAACTTCATCCCAAGGGGTTTCTTTTATAAATTTCCACTACCACCCAACACCACTATCCCAATTCCCAAGTGGTAATGGATATTTTGGAATGAAGTAGCATTACCATAAAAAATAATATGGGATTTCCTTTGCAAATTTACACTAATAATGCATTACCATTATAATCTTTTATGACCTCTAATCAAACGAGCCGAGAGGAATTTACAACAATTGATCCATGTTGTTTTCTCTGCCAATATTACAACAATGAACTATGAAGACCAAGTAATTACATTTATCAGCCCTAAACTTAACTAATCTGAACTCATGAGATACATCATTTAACTCTTATTAGCTGATATCTGAACTGAGCCGGCGTTTATTTGAACTAATTTGAACTTAATTTTTCTGAAATAAGTTAATTTGAACTGAGTAGCCTATATATGTTACTAAAATCTTCATATTATACTCTCGAAATCTGCTTAGGCGGATCCAATATAATACATATTACTTAGGATATTGGCATAGTTTTCAAATACAAAACAAAAAGAGAATATTGCATAATTCCGTAGAAGTATCTTTTATGAGACACGTCTTTGATCATTAATATCTTCACTTGTGATCCTACATATCATGGTTGCATCTGATTACTTTGAAGCTACGCAGCAAGGACGAAACTAACTAAGGACAGCGAGAGTGTATAGTTAATATTTTAATCAAAGATCAAATTACAGTTTACAATGTAGTAGAGGAAAGTAGAGAACTGAAGTACATTAACCTGGCATTTTGTCCTGTAAATATTGATAGTAGTAGCATGAGCAAGAAGCAAGTGGCGGGCAACAATGTAAGGCTCAGTAGCAGAGTTCCCAGCCCTGCAAAACAGGTGAAGGAGGATGGACTATGGAGACCCGCACTGGAGCGAAGATGCCTATATCATAGCCTTGAGGTGCCACTCTATGAGCCATGAGGCTCGTTAGACGTTATCCAATGCTTAACCCTGTCCCTGGACTTCTGATACAGAGTTACAGCGTGGGCTTCAGAATTATTTCTACAATTATAGCATACAAACAAAAACACACTTCTAAAATGAGAAGTAACTCAAACAACATGAACTTGTAGGAGAAATATAAATACAACACAGTTCTCTTACATGATTGAGGGCTAAGCCAACTTTTGTATGCATCCTCTAATGCTTGAGAATTATATATTTTACTGAAAGCCTCAAATTCGAGTTTGCAGTTCTTGTGTCTTATTTAAACCAAAATAATCATTACCCATATTTTGATAAAGGAAGAAAGGGATGAAAAATCAATGAACAAGTTTGCAGACCTATGTATATATATATATATATACCGAATCAACTTGAGTTGGCGTTCGTGTTTTGACGAAGTTTTAGAAATTCCTCGCCAATCTCCTTTTCCTACTTCTTCCAATCCAAGCAAAAACAGGATATGTTCATCTTCCGTCCACGGCACACCTAAAAATCACGATTAATCAATCAAATCAACAACAACAACAACAACCAAAAGTAACTATGAATTGATTTTTAATTTTTAATTTTGATTTTTCTCTCTTCGCTAACGCTCGCGGCTGACAACGGCGGCGATGGTAGAAAGCCAAAAGTATACTCAACATTATATTCATATATGTTTGTTATTTCAGAGGGTAAAAACATCAATATCTTTATATGCTTTAAGCCTTCAATTGGAAATTGCGAGCCTTATATGAGAACGCTAACTACAAAATGAAAAAGATTAACATGACAAATACAAAGTTAAATGAAAAGAATTACCGGAAGTAAAGCATTTCAAAATCAGGAACATTTAATTAGTCCATTCTAAATTTACCATTAAATCTCCTCCCGTTTTTTTGAATAAAAGCTTTTCACATTTCTTATGCGAATTATCCTCTTAAAATTCAAAATTCACAAGACTCTAAAACATGAAATATCATAAAAGAAAGCCAGATCTAGAACAAAACCTCATTCTTCTAAAAAGAAATGATGAAATAACCCATTTATAAAAGAAAACCCAAAATTGTTTTTTGAGTTAGTTTATAGTTGATTATCTAGTTTGATTTCAAGTAACATAAAACAATTTGCTCTTTCTAGGAACTTGCTAGGGCAAGGAAAAGGGAATCCATTTGTAACTTTAAGTTGTAACACCATCTCAGCTACTCCAATATCCTTAAAGCCCCACATTTAATAAGATGGGATTGATTCACCTTTGATACCTTCCCAGGACTAAACAAGGCAGATAGAGTCAAACAGCCAAAATCATTTTTCAGACAAGAGACATGCTTTTCAATTATATGTCTTCTTTGTTTCATTAATAGGAAATATGATGCCCAAACTCACATACAAGTGTATTAATCCAAAGGTTCGAGAAAGAAATTTTATTTACGTGAAGTTAGGGTTACCTGGCTAATTAGTTTCCAAGTTTAGCATATTCTTGTAAATGTCTTTTAGTTTCTACAAAAATAGAAGAAAATCCTTAATCTTTACCATATTCTTCCCTTATTCAGTATTTTCATCATATTACAAAAATATGATGCCCCATATCCATGTTGATACTTTATTAAGAGTTGTGAATTGTGATGATTGGATAGGTAGTTTTTAAGTGTGTGGGGTATGAAAAAAAGTAGAGAGAAATTGTGGAGACCATGTCACCTAAATAGGAAATGGTACAATATGTTAGGAACAAAGTAAAAAGGACACCGAGTCAATCTTCTAGGAATGAACGGAGTATGAAAAAGAAAAAGATAGTTCTTCTCAAGACTTTCATAGAAAAAAGCAACTACTCCACATTGTATTAGCTTGATCCCGAAAGTGCAGCTGATGCCAATGAACACCAAAATCACAACTTACTATACGACAAACTTCATGTAGAATATGGCAAAATCAAGTCTTAACATTGAGCTGAATCAAATGGCTACTATCAAAGTCTCTACAATCTGTGAATCCGGCCAACAATAACAAGTTTGTTTTTCATTTACATAGTCTACAAAATAAGATATTTAAAGACCCTCTCCAAGAAACTCCTTGCAAATTAGTTGTAGCCTCAAAATGACATATGGGGGTGACAAAAAGTATATGGTTCAACCCTTGAAATCAAAGTATAATCAGACGTAACCGATAAAATTCAAGTCTGTTGGCTCTCTGTCGGTATAAAGATGCTACTATAAAAATAACTATTATAATATGCTACTATAAAGATGGACTATGGATCATATGATTTGAAGATCTCCATAACCATAACTCTTACTCTCCAAAAATCAAGTACGCACCAACCAATCTCCAACCATTTCAATTCGCTTAGCATCTCCTTTACCACAAGAACAACAATAATCACTGTATGAGTATGAGCATGAACCCCCCCCCTTCACCAAAAAGAAGATAACTGAAAATAAACATGAGGTTATTTAGTAATTATCGCAAGATCTAATCTTAAGGTGCTCAAACTCCACCACTTCAATCCGTCAATTTACACTCTAAACAAAATATGGCATCACCTGAGCTCAGTATTGCAACTCTTACAACTTGTTGTTTAAACACCTTACCATGAACATCTTCAATATGGACTTCATTCATCCCACTTGACTAATCTAAAACTTGAAACCTCAAACCGTCACCATTGCCAAAAAAAAAATGTTTTAAAAATTTGTTTTCTAAATCTTTTCCTCTCACTAAGTCCAATCTTTGCAATCCTATATCTTTACCACATTGTACTCACATGTTAACAATCAATACCCTTGAAGGAATTTACCTACCCAATTAACTTAAGAGCATATTATGAATTACTCTTCCCAAGAAAGGGTGTACCCGTTAACAAGGACAAAGCTAAGGCTTCATCCTAAGGAGCCCAAATCAATCTAAAAGTTTCAGATTTATCTGTAGCTCTACTTATATGCATATATGATTAATATGCATTAGGTAAGCACATAATAGGCAAGAACTCTTTGTTAATGCTATTTACGTACCCCCTTGCTTGTTACAACCTCTTTTTTTCTTTTGGATGCTTAGGAAACAACAATACATACCTTTTTCAAATATCTTTTTTCCTCCTCATAATATAAGCATTCATTCCATCTCTCTTTATTATTCCCTTATCATTTACCTCTTATAAATAACCAAGGATCCTCTACATTGGAACTAAGGGAAAAGAAAGCAATAGAAGAGGATTATATATCAAAAAAAAAGGTGTAAGTACCTAACTATGAATATTTCAAACCCTTATCTTACAAGTAATTTTGTTACTTTTTTAGATTAATCTGATTGACATTAAGGGAGTTACCTTGCTATAAATATAAGCTAAAATGGTTTACTCTTACTTTGTACTCCCTAAAGGAATTTGCAAAAGTCAAGTAAATGAACAAATTGCTAGAGGGCATCAAATAAACTAATAAAGTAACTAAACAAGAAGAAATTTCTGGTGAGCTTCATTTGTCCAGCTAGTTCACAAAAATTGCTCTCAAATATTAGTATCATTATACCACGGATATCTGATAAGAATTTATGAACCTAAAATCTACAAATCTGCCTTCAAAGAGCACTAAAGCTAATTTTAAATTTAGGTGATACCTTTTGGACTCATGGTACCATCCATCAATCAAAGCCTTACAAACTACAATTTGAAACCCTCCATTAGAGACTTTGTACAAGTTGCTTTCCAAAAAACATCCTCATGTGTAGTCCTAATTCATTGAGAATTTCATTTGCAAGGACTTCGAAAAATCTGAGGGAACTTTGATAAATATTCTCAATTAGATATGATGTCATTATTATATGTTATTAATTTTCGTATGTTATGTAAAAGAAGTTGTACTGTGAGGTCACAAGTTGAGTGCTTGTAAACACAAATCATGCATGAAGAGTTGAAGACAGAAAATTACTCCCTTATCTTTCTTGCTTAGACTTTCTTATTCTAGCCATTTCATCATTCATACCACGACAAATGTCCCTTCTTCGCTGGAACTTTTAGAAATTGAGAAAAACTAACCAAATTGGGTTATGCTGAAATCAGGCTTATTCTATATCTTAATCCAAAATGGGTTTTTCTTGGAACACCACCCGGTAGTTCAAATTTCAAAAAGGGGTTAAAATACTACCTTAACAGTTTTGACTACTGGATTATTACTTACGAAATAGGCAAGACCTCATTATTATAGTCGATAGCAATAGACATTATCTAGCACAAGATTCATACTAATAGGGGTCACAACAATTTGGATAACGCATACAATATCATCACACATAGAAATTCCAACTCCCCACACAATACCTTATATGCAGCAACCACATTCTGTAACAAATTGCTAGAGGGCATCAAATAAACTAATAAAGTAACTAAACAAGAAGAAATTTCTGGTGAGCTTCATTGGTCCAGCTAGTTCACAAAAATTGCTCTCAAATATTAGTATCATTATACCACGGATATCTGATAAGAATTTATGAACCTAAAATCTACAAATCTGCCTTCAAAGAGCACTAAAGCTAATTTTAAATTTAGGTGATACCTTTTGGACTCATGGTACCATCCATCAATCAAAGCCTTACAAACTACAATATGAAACCCTCCATTAGAGACTTTGTACAAGTTGCTTTCCAAAAAACATCCTCATGTGTAGTCCTAATTCATTGAGAATTTCATTTGCAAGGACTTCGAAAAATCTGAGGGAACTTTGATAAATATTCTCAATTAGATATGATGTCATTATTATATGTTATTAATTTTCGTATGTTATGTAAAAGAAGTTGAACTGTGAGGTCACAAGTTGAGTGCTTGTAAACACAAATCATGGATGAAGAGTTGAAGACAGAAAATTACTCCCTTATCTTTCTTGCTTAGACTTTCTTATTCTAGCCATTTCATCATTCATACCACGACAAATGTCCCTTCTTCTGCCGGAACTTTTAGAAATTGAGAAAAACTAACCAAATTGGGTTATGCTGAAATCGGAGCTTATTCTATATCTTAATCCAAAATGGGTTTTTCTTGGAACACCACCCGGTAGTTCAAATTTCAAAAAGGGGTTAAAATACTACCTTAACGGTTTTGATTACTTGGATTATTACTTACGAAATAGGCAAGACCTCATTATTATAGTCGATAGCAATAGACATTATCTAGCACAAGATTCATACTAATAGGGGTCACAACAATTTGGATAACGCATACAATATCATCACACATAGAAATTCCAACTCCCCACACAATACCTTATATGCAAAAACCACATTCTGTAACAAATTGCTAGAGGGCATCAAATAAACTAATAAAGTAACTAAACAAGAAGAAATTTCTGGTGAGCTTCATTGGTCCAGCTAGTTCACAAAAATTGCTCTCAAATATTAGTATCATTATACCACGGATATCTGATTAGAATTTATGAACCTAAAATCTACAAATCTGCCTTCAAAGAGCACTAAAGCTAATTTTAAATTTAGGTGATACCTTTTGGACTCATGGTACCATCCATCAATCAAAGCCTTACAAACTACAATTTGAAACCCTCCATTAGAGACTTTGTACAAGTTGCTTTCCAAAAAACATCCTCATGTGTAGTCCTAATTCATTGAGAATTTCATTTGCAAGGACTTCGAAAAATCTGAGGGAACTTTGATAAATATTCTCAATTAGATATGATGTCATTATTATATGTTATTAATTTTCGTATGTTATGTAAAAGAAGTTGAACTGTGAGGTCACAAGTTGAGTGCTTGTAAACACAAATCATGCATGAAGAGTTGAAGACAGAAAATTACTCCCTTATCTTTCTTGCTTAGACTTTCTTATTCTAGCCATTTCATCATTCATACCACGACAAATGTCCCTTCTTCGCTGGAACTTTTAGAAATTGAGTAAAACTAACCAAATTGGGTTATGCTGAAATCAGGCTTATTCTATATCTTAATCCAAAATGGGTTTTTCTTGGAACACCACCCGGTAGTTCAAATTTCAAAAAGGGGTTAAAATACTACCTTAACAGTTTTGATTACTGGATTATTACTTACGAAATAGGCAAGACCTCATTATTATAGTCGATAGCAATAGACATTATCTAGCACAAGATTCATACTAATAGGGGTCACAACAATTTGGATAACGCATACAATATCATCACACATAGAAATTCCAACTCCCCACACAATACCTTATATGCAGCAACCACATTCCGTAACAAATTGCTAGAGGGCATCAAATAAACTAATAAAGTAACTAAACAAGAAGAAATTTCTGGTGAGCTTCATTGGTCCAAATTAGTTCACAAAAATTGCTCTCAAATATTAGTATCATTATACCACGGATATCTGATTAGAATTTATGAACCTAAAATCTACAAATCTGCCTTCAAAGAGCACTAAAGCTAATTTTAAATTTAGGTGATACCTTTTGGACTCATGGTACCATCCATCAATCAAAGCCTTACAAACTACAATTTGAAACCCTCCATTAGAGACTTTGTACAAGTTGCTTTCCAAAAAACATCCTCATGTGTAGTCCTAATTCATTGAGAATTTCATTTGCAAGGACTTCGAAAAATCTGAGGGAACTTTGATAAATATTCTCAATTAGATATGATGTCATTATTATATGTTATTAATTTTCGTATGTTATGTAAAAGAAGTTGAACCGTGAGGTCACAAGTTGAGTGCTTGTAAACACAAATCATGCATGAAGAGTTGAAGACAGAAAATTACTCCCTTATCTTTCTTGCTTAGACTTTCTTATTCTAGCCATTTCATCATTCATACCACGACAAATGTCCCTTCTTCGCTGGAACTTTTAGAAATTGAGTAAAACTAACCAAATTGGGTTATCTTTGAAATCAGAGCTTATTCTATATCTTAATCCAAAATGGGTTTTTCTTGGAACACCACCCGGTAGTTCAAATTTCAAAAAGGGGTTAAAATACTACCTTAACGGTTTTGATTCTTGGATTATTACTTACGAAATAGGCAAGACCTCATTATTATAGTCGATAGCAATAGACATTATCTAGCACAAGATTCATACTAATAGGGGTCACAACAATTTGGATAACGCATACAATATCATCACACATAGAAATTCCAACTCCCCACACAATACCTTATATGCAGCAACCACATTCTGTATACAATTATGAAGCAAGAAGGTCAATTCTTACCTCGCAGCTCCGATATTGTGGAAGGGCCAATTTCCTGCTGGCTTCCATCAATTATATACCATCTCAATTCAGCATTTTTTGGCAAGTGCTGACTTATTAGCCTTGCTAACAAGATGATACAATTCATAATTACATTCACATAAACATGAAATATGACCTTCCCCGGAAGAAAACCCACAAGTTTCGGATGAAGCAAATACATGTATTTCCAATTACATATAAAAGTGCATATCAAACTTAAACATATTCAAAGGCGATATAAAATTTTAATCATCTCCAATGATTCTCTAATATCACAAATTTAACCTCGATTGATTCTCTTTTAGGGTTCAACACAATCGGAAAACAAATCCCAATTCCCAATTTCAACCAAAAGGGGCAAAAACGCATAAAATAAAATCGGTGATTCCAGGGGAAAGGTAGCTCACGAGGCAACAAGCAATGTAAAGCTTAACCATGATTATACATTTATACTTGAAAAGTAAACGGTTAATATTGATCACTAACAATACTACAATTATCAGGTAAACAACCACAAAGTAATTCAACAACCAATTATTTGGTATCCAATTACTATCAGTCATTAATGCTACTTTGATAGATTAAATACCTAATCAGGTGATTGACAAAGATAGAAGTGGCAGCGACTTGGCGACTTCTCATCTCTGCCATATGTTCCTCCCTCTTTAGTGATGATCTCAATTGCAGAGGCGGTGTCTGTATTTAACCAATAGAATTAATTATATAACCATATATATTAATTTAAAAATAGAGAAATCACACAAGTTTTCTTTTAGATCCTTACCATGAGATCTATCTCATACTTGTCTTCTCTGCAACATTCTTGCTCTACCATGGGCTTATTTTCTGCATAAAAAGATATCCAATCTATGATAAACTTCAATCAATAATCACGCACATTTAAAACATAATATTTGCCGAACGATTAATGATGTGCAAGTGAAGAACTTGAGAAAATGGAAGGGCAAGTGAAGAACATATGCTAAAGCAGAGGGAAGAACGGGAGGCGATGAACGATTAATGATGTGGTATGGAGAGAGGTAAAAAGAAGAGGGAAGAAATTAGGTTAGAGGAGATGAACGATTGAGAGGAAAAACGGGAGGAAAGAGAAGAACATCAGAAGGCAATGTAAGCAAAGCAAGGACAAAACAACCATTTCACTGTAACTGTGGGTGGAGAAGAAGGGGTGAAATAGACATTTCACTGTTCCTAAGCACAGTAGAGCAACTTCTCTCTTTTTAATGGGTATAGATATGAGCACATCTAATGATCAGTAATAGTTAAATACAAAATTGTTTCTCTTATCCAACGCCCTAGACTGTGAGGCGTTCACTAGTAGGCTTGTTTACTTCTTTTTTATTCATGAGAGGATATAGGGGCAATGAGCCAAAAGGAGTTATGTATAATCAAAGATTCGGCAAAAGTATGGATACTTAGAAGGAAATGTTTACTAATTCCTACAAATATGTTTTGAATCAAGACATGCATCCCTTCTTAAAACTAATAAATCATGGGATATTATCTCAGATAACCCTGACTTATAGGCCTTTTTCCAATATAACCCCGACTTTGGCAGCCCTGTCTCCGATAACCCTGAACTTGAGTTTGTCATTAAACTTGACGGAATTGTTAACGACGTTAACTATTTTGACATCTATAATTAAAAACCTATATTTTAATAAATAAATAAAAAAAACATTTTATGTTCTTCATCCCCTATTATGTCTCCATCTCCCCTCTTTCTCTCTCTCTCCAAATCCAGATTTCATGACTTTCATACTAAGGTTAAGCAAAGACAGTTGATTGTTAATCTTCACTTCACCTTTGATTTTTCTTAGTAGAGGAGATTAATTTTTGTCCCAGAACTAACAAGTAAATTTCAATGGAGAAGAGGAAAGAGAGAAGATTAGCAGCAAAGATGTTGTCATACAACACCAACAACCACAACCACAAACTCCTAAATTCATTGAATTTCTCAAATCGAGTTTGCATAGGACTATTCATTCTTGTTCCTCCAAACTCTTCGTTCATCTTCTTGTTTACTGAAATGGATTTCTCTCAATTTCTCTCTCCTCCTCCCCCCATTGATATCTTCCTTGTTTTTGAAATTGATTTCGAAATGGTACGACGTTGATTCGTGAATCAAGGGGTCGCGAAGTGGATGTTCTTCGTATTTGGCTAATGTTAATTTTTCCAATTCTCCATCACTTTTCGAGATTTGTTCTTGGAAATCGAATGAATTGACCGCGCAAATTGCTGGTGTCCTTCGAAATTGCTGGGGTCATTGGAAAATCCTGGTGTTCTATGGTCAGCAAGCGCTTGCTGGTCTTCGAAATCGCTGTTGTTCTTTAGTCAATGAAATCGTTGTTGTTCTCCTTCGGATTTCAGCTTCATACTCACCATTGATGTTAGCTGCTATTTTGATTAAAATTTTCTCTCTCCTCCTCTTTTTTTTATTGATTTCTTGATTGGATTATTGGAATCTCCTTTAATTTGTTTCAATTTCTTGTTGAAGCTTTATGAATTTGTTATAAATTCAGATATTTATTTTCTGGAGATCGGTTCTTAAGTGCATTTGGTCAGATTGCAAAACATAGTAGGAAGAACAAGAGAGATAATGAAGTTATATCCATTGCTCTAATTTAGTTTTCATGGTAACCATTGATGAATGCTTGAGAAGATATGAAGAACAAGAGAGAGAAAAAGATGAGTTTTTGGTTTTTTTTTAAAAAAAGAAATACAGTAAGTATTTTTGTTTGAAAATAGTTAACGTCGTTAACAATTCCGTCAGGTTTAATGACAAAAATCAAGTTCAGGGTTATCGGAGATAGGGCTGCAAAAGTCAGGGTTATATTGGAAAAAGGCCTATATGTCAGGGTTATCTGAGATAATATCCCATAAATCATTAATCTAGAACATGTATAGTGTAATCTGTTTTCTCACCTTTTACATGTAGTAAAGTCACAACTCGAAACAACGATTTTACTTTAATAAGTTACTACTCGAGTAGCGACTTTATTGTTTTGCGATAGATTAGAGGTAGGTTGTTGCCCTGATCAACTTGTTATAGATTTATCATCTCCAGATTAATTATCGTGTTATCTGCTTGTTTAAAATAATTGCACCAAAATAAAAATGACTAGAAGAAAATAAAAATGCACAAGGCGGCATAATTTACTGCATGCTTACATCATCATTGACCATAAAAGGATATAAATAAAGTAATCAGGAGATTATACAAACATGTCTTTCTTAGTAATATTCTTGATAGCAATATCTTACATAAAAAAACAAACACACTCCTAAACAAAAGTTTCCAACTTGCCATACCCATATAATAGTTACCCAAAAGTCCAAAACATTTCCATTAAGAAGGAAAAATTTAGGGGTGAGTTGGCAAATTAGCCAATTTCATGATCTTTTTAAATTTTCACAATTTTAACTCTAGATCAACATCGACATAACGAGGTTTAAATTTTAACCAAGATCCACATCCTCCTTATGAGTTTTAAGTCTTAACTCAAGATCCACATAATCATTCGAAAGCTTCATTGGATAAGGGTCAATCTTACCAAATTGGTCCTCCTCATCCTTGTTATTTTTCTCAATTCTTGGTGCCACCAATTCCCTTACAATCATGAATTCTCGAGGAAGTTTTATTTTGTCCCTGAAATTGTAAAAAGGAAAAAAAATCTAATCAACACAAGATCTTAATATAATTAAATAGATAAATATAAAATTTGTAATTACAATTTTTTTAGGTTGTGTTTGGGAACACAAATTTCATTTCAATTATTGGATTTCAAATCTGGAAATTGAAATGCTCATATTCAATTCTAGATGATAGCAGTATGGTAGAGGAGAGAGAATAGTTATGGCAGGGAGACATAGTGCAATAAGGTGGAAGAGAGAGAGTAGAAAGAAATAGCTTTGCTTTAAGAGGAGTTGAATTTCAAATGACTTGATAAACCATGGTATTTCAAATCCCCCATCAAGAGGATTTCAAATTCCAACTTATCCAAACAATGGAATTGATACAAATCCAACATTTGAAATGAAATGCAGGCATCCAAACAGGCTATTAGGGGATTTGAAATTATAGATGTATCATTGATATTTTGAGATTGTTTGAGTTGTTTTTCTTCTTTTGTTTGCTTTTGGGTGCAATTAACTCTTGAACAAATAAAAACGGACAATTATGACATAGAAATCAATTATAATGACACAAAAATAAGAAGTT
This sequence comes from Beta lomatogona, assembly GCA_947646795.1. Taxonomy (NCBI): domain Eukaryota; kingdom Viridiplantae; phylum Streptophyta; class Magnoliopsida; order Caryophyllales; family Amaranthaceae; genus Beta; species Beta lomatogona. The sequence continues at coordinate 1,597,532 of CANSNZ010001062.1, read as the reverse complement.
GACAAATAATACCAAAATATGCACTAGTAGAATAATTGCTTATTGCTGCGGTGTTACCCATACGTAGCAATATATCACGTAAAAAGAAAAGGAAAAATATAAAATAACCATATTGCTGCGGTTTTGGCCGAAAACCGCAGCAATATGGTTTCAACGGAAATTTTTTTGAAATTTTTTTGACTATTTGACCAAACATATTGCTGCGGCTTCTGACAATAACCGCAGCAATATATTAAAATTAAATTAAAAAAAATATTATTTTAATCTATTGCTGCGGTTCCTTCTAAAAACCACAGCAATATGGTCATTAGGGTTTAATAAAATGGGCGCCGTTTCCTTCCTCCTCATTCCTCACTTTCACTTTCACTTTCACAGTAACACTCCTCACTCACCCTCTCTAGATCTCCTTCCTCCTCTATCTCTCCTCACCCTCACTTCACCTAATAACGACCACCAACCGACGTTTCCTCCCTCCTCACCCACCGGCACTTCCTCCCTCCCTCACGCCATCAGCCTTCCTCCTCCTCGTCGCAACAGTCGCTCGACGCAACAAATCCACCGGTGGCGCTTCCTCCTTCGTTCGTTCGTTCAGATCTCCATCAACACCGGCCATCAACACTCGTTCGTTCTTCGTCGCCATCAACAATCGTTCGTTCACTCTCCTCGTCGTTCACCGTACCGGCGCCATCAGCGAGAAACGGATTTTCACTTCGAATCCGGTTCTTCGTCGAAATCCGGTAGTAGAATCGTTCCTCGTTTTCTTCGATTCCCCTCGTTTTCTTCTTCGGTTGGCAAGGATGAATCGTTCAGATCTGGTGGATTTTCACTTCGAATCCTGTTCTTCGTTGAATCCGGTAGTAAAATGCGAGCGACTGATGCGAACGGAGACACTGACGACCGGAGATCTATTTTTTCTTTGTTTTTTCGTTTCTGTTTTTCCGTTTTTAGATATGTTTGTAGATTATTGTTTTAGGATTTTTTTTTTATTTTCAGTTTCTTATATTTTGTAATATATTTTTTGTTTTTTAGACATTGTGTTGCTTTAGTTGTGTTCATCTTGAAGTCAGTTTTTGTTTATGCTGTATATTTGGTATACGTTGTGTTGCTTTAGTTGTGTTCGTCTTGAAGTCATTGTTACGTTTTTTTATGTTCTTAAATGATTGAGTGATGTTTGCATTTTTTTACATAAGAAATTTGTGTTTGAAACTGGTGTTGCAATTATTTGAGAAAGTTTTGTTTATCATTACTTTGAATTTGTTGTGTTTTTTTTTTTTTTCAGCATTTTTATTTTTCAAATTGGATGACAAAATGCAAAAAAAAAAAAAAAAAATTTACCTGTACTAATACCTATTGCTGCGGTTTTCGCTAGGAACCGCAGCAATATGCATATTTTTTATTATTAACTACAGCATATTGCCGCGGTTTTTCCTAGAAACCGCAGCAATATACTTCCTTTTTATAATAAAAAATATTTATATTGCTGCGGTTTTTCCCAGAAACCGCAGCAATATGTTGTAATATTACCGCGGTTTAAAACCGCAGCAACAGTTTAATTACCTATTGCTGCGCGGTCAAAACCGCCGCAATATGCCACTTATAACCGCAGCAATAAGCATTTATTCTACTAGTAATTATATATTCACAGGTTATTTTTTAAGTCATTGTTTTAGAAAGATCAATATCAAATATAAAGTTAAGTGACTCGTAGGAATAAATATAAGAAGGTCACGTTCAATTCACCTTAAGAAAACTATATTTAATATAAATATATTCAATCAGTATATATAAATCAATTCTAATTAGTAAAATCATTTTCAAATGTTAAAAATCAGTTTCAATCAGTTCTAATTAATTAGTAAAAATCATTGAACAAGAATAACCAAAGAAAACTAAAAACCAGTTTAAACTATAATATTTATCTTCAATTTGCAAAAATTAGCTCTAGTCTATAAAATCAGTTTTAATCAATGAAAACAATTTCATTTTAATAACAATAAGGAATAAACAGAGCCAAAAAAAAATAAAAAAAATAAGATAAAATAACCAACACAAAGAATTAATGTAATGTAAAATTACTGTTCTCTCCTTTGGTCGAAATAGTTGGTGCTCAGTAAAGGAATGCCTATGCCTTGATCATCCATCATGCTTCCATCAGCATTACTTGACTCCCCTTCTTGATGAAGAAAAGAAGCAACAAAACCTTTTGGAATCCATAAATTATTGCTGATATAGTTGCTCTTTTTCTTACATTTTTGATAAGTTGTTTGCTCATTTTCGACGTAATGAGGTTTTAATTTTAGATCCACATCCTCATTATGAGTTGAACTTCTATTCATCGCCCTAAAAGTACTTAAAATCGTCCAAAAAAAAGTTGAAATTACATCTCTTACATTTTCCTTCTTTTTCCCTAAACCACCACCACCACCCACCACCACCCACCTCACTCCACCACCATCCACCTCCTGCCACCACCACCCCATCGCCACAGCCACTGGAAGCCGTTGAAGAACGTCCAGGCCAGACGTTCGCTCGATGGTCCTAAAAAAAATGTGGAGGAGGTGGTGGGTGGTGGAGGAGGTGGTGGGTGGCAGTGGGGAGGTAGGTGATGGCGGGTGGTCGCAGGGGGTGGCAGGTGGTGGTGGGTGGTGTGGAAAAGAGGAAGGGTAAAATAGTCTATAAAAATAAATTTGGGGCGATTTTAAGTAATTTTGGGGCGACGTTTAACAAACCCCCATTATGAGTTTTAAGTCTTAACTCAAGATCCACATAATCATTCTAAGGCTCCATTGGGTGGGGGTCAATCTTACCAAATTGGTCCTCCTCATCCTTGTTATTTTTCTCAATTCTTGGTGGCAACAATTCCCTTACAATTATGAATTCTCGAGGAAGTTCTATTTTGTCCCTGAAATTGTAAAAAGAAAAAAAAAATACAATCAACACAAAAACTTAATATAATGAAATAAATAAATATAAATTTGTAGTTACAATTTTTTATAGGGGATTTGAAATTACAGTTGTATCCTTGATATGAGATTGTTTGAGTTATTTTTCTTGTTTTGTTTGCTCTTGGGTGCAATTAACTCTTGAACTATTTACAAGTTATTTTTTAATTCGATATTTTAGAAAGATCAATCTCAAATATAAAGTTAATTAACTCATAGAAATATATATATGAAGGTCACGTTCAATTCACCTCAATAAAATTATATTTAATATTGATATATTCAATCAGTATAAATCAGTTCTAATTAAACATTAGAAATCACTTTAAATCCGTTCTAATTTGTAAAAATCACTGAACGAGAATTACACCAAAGATAACTAAAAACCACTTGAAACTATAATAATCAGCTTCAATTTGCAAAAATTAGTTCCAGTCTATAAAATCAGTTTTAATCAATGAAAACAATTTCATTTCAACAGCAAATTAGGAGAAATAAACAGAGCCTACAAATAAAATAAATAAGATAAAACAACGAACACATAATTAATGTAATGTGAAATTACGATTCTCTCCCTTGGTTGAAATAGTTGGTGCTCATCAAAGGAATGCCTATGCCTTGATCATTCATCATGCCTCCATCTCCATCAGCATTACTTGACTCCTCTTCTTGATGAAGAAAAGGAGCAAGAAACCCTTTTGGAATCCATAAATTATTGCTGCTATAGTTGCTCTTTTTATTTACTTTTTTGATCACTTGTTTGCTCATTTTTTGCATTCACGTTTGAGAATTTAGCTTCCAGAGAGTATTCACCTTTTTCACCATTGTTAAGAGGCTCCATGTTGAGTCACCTCTTTATTTTTTGGGTACTTAATTAGCTTGTTGAGTTGTTTGTATGAGCAAATTGCACCATTACCTTCACTATATTATATAGAGGAGTGCAATGAGTAAATTAAAGCCAGTAAGGGGAATGAATGCTCAGTCAGTGTGTTCTTTTCACCTTAATAAATTAAGTTTCAGGTCCAATCAGTTTAGTTCAGTTCAATTCAGTTAAGATAAGTTTCAATCAGATCCAATCAAGTCAATAAGGTCCAATAAGTTACAATCAGGTGCAATAAGTTTCAATCAAATTCAATCAGGTCTAATAAGGTCCAATAAGTTCCAATAAGGTCCAAATAGTCAATGATCAATAAATTTAATTTAAAAATTTAATTAAAGTACCACTGTGATTATTATATAGTATTATATTTGTAATATTGTTTATAATTTTATTATTCATATTACTATTAGCTGATTATGTTATTATTAATTTTTCTAATTAAAATACCACTATGATCATATAGTATTATATTTGCATTATTATCTATTATTTTATTATTCATATTACTATTAGCTGATTATGTTATTATTAAAAAAATATTATAATCATGGTCAAATAAGGTTAACAATAATAATCATCATAATTATAATATTTTGCAATTCGTCTTTAAATAATTAGATATAACATGTTTTCGATACTAATAACAATGAAAGATATAAATGTTATTAATTGATTTCCTACTAGTGCTTTATGAAATCAAAGCAAGACTATTAGATATATTAGTGGTGAAAGTTGCGTATAGGCAAGCATATAAATAGTATTATTTTTGTTAAAATGTTAATTATAAAAGATAATTAATAATTACTATTTTTTCGAAGGATAAATTTTAGTAACTATTATGTCATAATAAATTTTGAGCGATAGTATTTATGTTAGGGGTAATATTTATGTTATTACTCATCAAACATTTTGCCAAATCAGGTCAAATAAGTTCCAATCAAGTCCAATAAGGTCTAATAAGTTTCAATCAGGTCCAATCAGGTCTAATAAATTCTAATCTGGCCAATAAGTTTCAATCAGGTCCAATAAGTTCCAATAAGTTCAGTTTTATTATGTTCAATTCAGTTCAGTTCAGTTCTGATAAGTTCAGTTCATTTCAGGGTTATTCAGGTGAAGAGAACGCACCAGTGATACATGAAAGGTATGATAGTAATTTTAATTAAGTAGCATTACGAATTTACGATAGTAATTTTAAGTAGCATAACGATAATAACACTCGGGACTTAAAGAATGGCATTATAGGAATCATTGTCTGTGTGACTATGTACCAAGCAAAAAAGACCATTTTTTGTGTATTAAAGAGCAACTAAGCGCAGTGGTGTAGAAGCAGGTTGCATGAGGGTTTGGGGATGGTTAATATGCTATATGTTCATACCTGTGTTTAGACCTTGAGATAACGTAAATCTAGGTAATCCTTAAGGATGGAAAAAGTTGACCCTACTCAACATTCTGTCTTAAGCCTAACTAAGATTTTCGAAAATGGCATTATTAGTGGATTGACAGAATTTACCTATTCAACGTGAAAAATAACTTGTTTTGACCTATTTCAGAAACTTATACAAAAAAATCCCAAATATTTAATTGATAGTTAAGAAATTTGGTAAAAAATAGAGCTTTCTACAGATATATCATAATTAATTTAGTAAACTTTAAACATGCATCCTTCTATTAGTGAACTAGTATTTGTCTCAAGCGACGCCCATGGTTGTTTTTATTTAGAGTAATAAATTATAATATATTTCTCTTGCCTAAAATTTTTCAAATAATTATTATTGAAATATTTATACAACTTAACCTTGGAAATTTTTTGCAAATAGAAGTTCTAACTTGGTGTTTGGTTGGGTAAAAATAATGACATGTACAATAAGCGAATTTTTTCCATGAATAATGTCAAAGGGAGTATTAGTTCCTCCTATACATTGAATTTGAAATTAATTCCATGGATACCGTCCACGCAGGATAGCACGCTAGAATTTTGGTTTTATAATAAAACCGCTACTCCAAGTAGTGGTTAATAATGTTTCACCGAAGTTGGCCGCTACTTCAAAGAACGGTTATATTGTGTCCCTAAGACAAGGTATAAGGCACGCATATAAACCGTTACTCGGAGTAGCGGTTCATTACCGTAAATCACCAATGCCAAAGAAATGGACAAAATGCACGCCACGTAGGCAGTGCATCGCGCTACTCTGAGTAGAGGTTTTCTTAGCCGAAAATAAAATTTCTCGCGTGCTGTCCTACGTGGACGGTATTCATGGAATTAATTTCAAGTTCAGCACATAGGAGGAATTAATACTCCTTTTGACATTATTCAAGGAAGAAATTCTACAATAATCATTCAATGGTTCAAAATCTCTTCTAAAGGTTTGATTTCATTTGTAAGGTTGCTAGAGCTTGAAAGGGGACGACACGTGCCAAATGTATTCATTCCCCACGTTTTTTAGATAGTACTTTCTCTATTTTATAATATTTACTATATTACTCTTTAATGTGTTTTAAAAAAAAATTATACTATTTCTCTTTTTGGTAAGTTTTTGTAATATCCTAAATACTTAAACATGTTTTACTAAATAATTAATTATAATGAGTAGCTAAAAATATAATTTTTATTGCTTCACTAATTAAGCAAAACATAATAAATTGATTGAATAAGATAATAACATAAATTTACCAACTTCAAAACTTAGAAGTTTTAAGTGACAATGAGAAATTTTATGATTTCATGAATTAAAGAAAAAGATTAGTTTTTATTATTTAATCAATTAGGCACAAATATATCAACATCCATTATACATTACTACAAAGCCACGTGAAGTATGATGGAGGATTGAAATTTTCTGATTTTTGTTATTAAAAAGAGGGAAAAGAGGGATTTTTGCTCTCAAAGTCAAGTGGGTGACCTCTTCTTCCTCTTCTATGGCATTTGGCAAACACGCCAACATTCTCCGGCTTTTTCTCTACCCAAACTGCCAACCCAATCCCACATTCTTCCTAAACTCAGCAATGCAGAGTTTTTCCCCCAATCATCTTCTTCTCAATTCTGATTTTGTTCCCTCAATTCAACTGTAAGTGACACTCACCAAAATCACAACAATAACAAATATTTCTTCACTCTCGGCAACCACCACGCCACCACCTACAATCGGCTCTTTCAAGCACCACAATCTATCACTCACTTATACACTCACAAACTCGCCGGAAATAACCATTAATTTCGCCGGAAAAACGCATCTGTTTTTGCTCTCTATCTCTTCTGGTTCAGCCTTCTTCCCACAGCACCACCACCGCCCGACCACCGCATAACCACCCGCACCACCGCAAGCACCCAGCCAACGCCTTGGTCGCGCCCCTTCACTCTTCTCTCTCGCTCAACCTCTCTCGTCCCTCTCCTCCGCACGCTGCTGTGCCTCACCACTTGGAACCTGCGACGCCGTCGCTGCTGTCCACTGTCTGTCCGCCGGAGTCCCTCTTTCTCTCTCTTCGTGGTCGTTGTCTTCGCTGCTCAAAATAAGAGCAGAGATATTTTCATACCTAGGTTTTATTATTTCTAAATAGGTTAGTACATATGCGATGTACGGCTATGAAAAATACTACATCCGTTTCTTTTTAATAGTTACACTTTCACTTCTGACATTATTCACAAATTTTCCTTTGACTATCATTTGTGAATTATGATTAAGAGAAAATATAGTTATGTGGGGTCTTGTTTGATTCGTCTCGATATATAGTTTTAGAATATCGACTTTTTATATTTTTTACAAATACAAAATTAGATATATAAAGGCTCAAAGTAGTATATCGGCATGCGTGAAAAGTATAAGTGAAACTAGTAAAAAGAAACGGAGGTAGTATAATGTAATGTTCTTTTTAATAATAGAGTTATAATATTAAATTGGACATAATTAATGCTTAGTTATAAATAATATTGTTGATGTATTAAACAATCATTACAATAGGCTAATTATTACTTAATTATATAAGCTAAGATATAATATACACAAAACCATACTCTACACGTCTTAAATTAATTGCCACAAATGTCTGCTTGGGCTATCTATTTATATTTGTCACATTGTTTTTTTTTTTTTGACATAATTGTTTTTAGTTCGTTTCCACAATTTACTCACACAATCATTTCTCCCTACTATTTTTACCCTCCAAAAAATTTGTGTTGATTCTAGTTATTTTAGGAGAAAGAAGTTTATACTATAATATGATAATATAATTTTTTGTTAAAATAAGTAATGTTCCTTAAAAAAGAAAAGTTAGATAACAAAGAAGTAATTGTATCTAAAGAAAAAATGGTCTAAAAACAGTGGACAAAGAAAAAAATGGACACTATCATTTATCATCATTATTCATTACATTACAAGCGGCCTAGAAAGCACCGAATTGAAATTTCTAATATACTAAGTATTTTTCAACCAAAAAGAAAGCAATAGAACTAAAAGAGATATCAGACAATTTGATATTAGACGGTGGACACAAAGTTTTATCATCTTCATTTCACAGTTGATAAATTCAACATATTGTAATTTTAGTTTATTGTAACCGTCAAACTTCTCAAGATATTAACGTAGAAGATATAGGGTCTTTTTTTTCTTCTTATTTCTTTGTTACCGGAGCAACATGACCTTAGTGGGAAACTGAGAACTAAATTCATTGTGTCAAACCGTGCCTTTAGTGGGAAATTGTGAATCTAATTAATCACACATGCCACTGTAGGATATCTTCTATTTTTTTTGTTGGTTTTATTTTATTAAGTAAAGCAGAGATTTTACATTGGGCGGGAATTAGAGTTACCACAACATGCCACGTAGGACAGTTTTGGGGGGAAAAACTAAGCCAATGTTTTCTGAATTAGTAATATTTATAGATAAAGCACAAAATTTACATTAGGCGGGAATTAGAGTTACCACAACATGCCACGTAGGATAGTTTTGGGGGGCAAAATTAAGCCAATGTCTTCTGAATTAGTAATAGTTATAGATGTTTTATTTTAAATCCAAGCCCATGTTATAAATTTCTGTTTTGGGCCTAAAAACTCATTCACCAAGTGAACCACTTAGTCTAATTTGATGCTTGAATTTGCTTGTTAATGGACTGATTTGGTTAGTTTTAATTAAGCCACCTAATTGGTTCCTAAAAAAATCACTAAGTTAAATTTAAAACTAATAAGCTTATTAATGGTTGATGTTGAATTGATTTGGAATAAAACTATTTATATATGATAGTTGTTATATGCTTATTGTAACTTAGTAATGACTTGTCTTATTTACTAAGTACACAACTTATAATATCTAACCTCACCTAGTTAAACTATTGATTTTCTTATAGACCCCCTAGTAAGTTGTTAATAACTAACTTATAGCCAATTAGTATGAACTAAACTACGTTATTGTTAATGTTATGTTAATATAAATTATAATTGTTCAAAATTTAACCTAATTTTCCAAATTTAGGTTGCATGTAGCCCGGTTTTGTGCCAGAAACACGGACCAATAATGGTGCCCAAAACCCGCCCATCTTGTAGTCGGGCGCATATTGATCACCTCTAGTTTAATTAAGATGTTATGTTAATCAAATTCAAACCTAAATCATTGCCTATTTTCTCACCTTTAATATGTGCCCCTAACCTTGATACACAATCGTGTAGCATGAAACTATAGGAGTCTAATGCGAAGGTGTGTGGGAATAAATTTGGTTCTTTAACTTTATGGTTTTGTAGAAAAAATATTTCGACTCACATTGAAAGAATAAATTAGTTCTTTTTCTCTTTGATGATCAAGAAGAAGAATAAAAAAGGAAGGTGATTGAGTTGCTTACAAGCTTTTATAATCAAGAAACCTCTTGCATTTCTTTTGTAATTTTGAGGAAGCAAAATTATGACTAATCTACAATATATAGATCTAATATGATCCTTCATTTGTAGCAATAAATGATGAAAGAAAAGGAGAAGCATAGATCAGATGATCAGGTTGACTATGGTCTACGGGAGACTCATTCTGTGGCTAAGAAGATAATCAATTATAGTTTTGCTATAGGGAGTGTTCGGCAACAATAGTTGTGGTAGTAGCTTTTAGCTGTTAGAGTAGTTGTTAGTTGTGATGGTAGCTGTGTGTAGCTATTAGTTGTTAGCTGTCAAAGTAGTGGTATAAGATATTGATATTCGGTAAAAGAAGCTGTCAAAGTAGCTATTTATAAAAAACTGGTTAAAAACTCAAACTAAACTTTAATAAATAATTTATACACCACTAAACGCTACCCCAAAATCTAAAAATTGTAGCTTTTGACAAATACTACTCAAACAATACTTATATCACTGAAAGCTACTTACGCCACTACCTTACCAAACACTACTATTTTTTTATTTAGTGTTAAAAAGCTTGTGCCGAATAAGGCCCTAACCAATTTCATGCGTGATATATAGAGAAAGAATTAAGGAGAAATTGAGTTTTACCTCTTTTGGGAGTGATCTTTTGGGCTTATCTGTACTTCTTTGGGTTTGGCTCACTATTTAAGCCCAAACCGCCAGGTAATTTACTATGGGTTTTGTGTTGTGTGCTTTTCCTAAAATGTGCGCCAAGGAATTATTTTCTTAGGCAAAAGTTATCCAATGCTCCAAGACGTAAAAAAAAAATGTATAGCGGATCTTTTATATCAAGGATGAGAGAGAAAAATATCATATACTCTTGTATTGGAATTATATATTACTATTCTATTTGTTTTTATATAAAATATGATAACATTTTTTTTTTGGAAAAATGGAAAAGAATAATCCACCTTTTGGCGGTCTTCTCATAATAATCTCTCATTAACTTAATTTCAGAATAATACTACCTTTATGCCTCATCTTCTCAAAGTGAGTCTTTTTACCTCCAACCTGTTTAACATGTTAGATTTTTATTTATTTTTTTTCCTTTAATCTCTCCTCCCACCTCACAACCTTGTTTCACGGTAGCCCCTCCATCACCACCACTGGCACCACCTCACCACCACCACCACCCCTACCCCCACCCTCGACCCCCCACCCTTGAAATAAACGGCCCCGACCCTCACCACCCACGGCCACCCGAATCGAACCCCACCCCCAATCCAGTTAACAACATTTTTTTTCTCTCCTACCTAACCTCAATCCAGTCAACCGACAACTACCCACCCCTACCAAAACCCGACCATCCGAAATCCACCCAAAGCCACGTGAAATCACCCGACCACCACTAAAAACCGCACCCACCCACCGCAAGTCGGCTTTACATTCATCTCCTCCATTATTCCTCACAAATCACCACCACAACAACAAAAGATCGAAGACTCGTATGTAAGAAGTAGCCCAAAGCCATGAAAAATTAATCCCACAAAAAAATATCATCACCTATATAGTCAATTTCTCAACTACAACCATTTGAACCATACATGAAACAAAAAAAAATTGAAAAGCAACAAGGTTAGTTCGAATCAGTGAAACAAAATGAGGGTGATGAAGAAATCAATTCAGATGGCCTGAGAAGGTTGATCGGAGGAAGAATCAACAGGCGGTTGAGAGAAGTGTGGATGTTGTCGTCATCATAAAGGCGTCGGTGCGGGGGTATGAGCAAGGGGAGGAGAGAGAGAAAGAGTGGCGGACGGGGGCATCGGAGAGAGAAACAACGGTGGATGGGTGTTGGTGGTGGGGGGAAGAAGAGAGAATAGGTGGTGGAGAGGCGTTACCAGGAGAGAGAGGGGAAGGCAGATGAGGGGAAGAGGTGAGGGTCCGACGGCAGGGGGATGGGGGCTCCGGCAGGGGAGGGAAGGGGAAAGGAAAATGTTTTGTATAAATTCCTTTATTTTTATTTTTATTTTTTAAAAAAAAACAATCACAAGGTGACACGTGGCAAGTCACCTTCTAAAACAAGTTACCAATTTCACAAACCGGTCTAAGGCTTATTTTGAGAAGATGGGGCATAAAGGTAGGATTATTTTGAAATTAAGTTAATGAGGGATTATTATGAGAAGACCACCAAAAGGTGGGATTATTCCTTTTCATTTTCCTTTTTTTTTAGACAAATGCTAATAAAGAGGAGTTAAACTACTCTTTCCTAACTTTAACAGCTAAGAAATGAGCTTTTGAAACCTCATCTCTTTTTACTTTAACACAAGAAATGAAATCTAGATTTCTAGAGTGAAATTGAATTTCTTCAATTATAATTTTGATTTCTGTGGTGGCCTTGCTCGGATCTTTGAGTGCTGAAATAATTTCTCTACTGTCCGATTTGATAGAGATGGATTTGGGATCAGTCTTCAAACTCTTGATGCAATAAAGGATTACATGGGCTTCGGTATGAGTTGGAGTAGCCGCTAGAACTTTTATGGCCTCCCAATTTGTATTATCACTTTCGTTAACCCATGCGATGGCGGGCCTTCCAGTTGTTATTATTTTTCTCCTTTTTCCACAACCCATCAACTTAGAAGCAAACTAGAGTGTTGTTCTTTATAATTCCTTTGGTCCAGGATAGACTGCTATCCTTTGTACTTGGGTTGTGGTGCTTTGAAACCTCGGAATTTGAATGAAACATTTTGGTTTTTTTTTTTGCCTGCTTTTGTGGTCTTCATAAATGTCTATGATGATAGAAAACAGGAAGCCAAACCCTACCATCTCTCCTCAGCCGTTTTCTCTCAAACCCCACACTCCAGCGAAACCCTAGCAGCGCCTGAGCCATAAGGGGCTCGACGACCCCCTGAGCCGCTTTGGCAAGGTGGTCGTCGATCCCCTCCCCCTTTTTTCCGCTTCTCTAGCTAGTTATCGGGTGTTCGAAGTAGTATTTAGGTTGAAGGCGGTGTCCGTGTTCTGGTGTCTCCGCCTGATACGAGGCGCGTCGAACGTCGCCGGAAGTCGCGTCGTTCTTGTAGGTTGCACCGTTGGTTTATCGTCATCCTTCCCTGGTTGTCGCCTGTTTTCCTAGTTTTTTCTTTACCCCCATTCCCCTGTTTCCCTGGTTTCGTAGTCGTTCAAGTTTTCCTTTCCCTGGTTTAGTTTACGGTTGGTTCTAGGTTTAGGCGTCCCGAAGCGTCAAGTCTTCCCCTCCTCTTTCCCCCCTGGTTTAGTTTAGGTATCCCCTCCCCGTCCCCCGGTTCTCGATTGTCGAAGAATTAAAGGTCTGAGTCTCCCCTTCCCCGCTCCCCTGTTCTAGTGTTAAGGTGGTTAGTCTTAGTGTCCCCCTCCTCGTCCCCCTTGTTTAAGGATCGATTTCCGTCGTAGTATCCCCTTCCCCAATCCCTGCTTGTGTTCGTTGTCAGTTTGGTTAGGTTATCAAGGAAGCTTTCCTAAGGTACGTGATGTTTTTGAAGGTAGGACGGTGTAGCTCCAAGCGTGGTGTTATGCGACTTTTGGTTGTTTGGTTAGTTTGTTGCGTTTACGCTATTTGTTTTAGCTGTAGTTTAGGTTTATCCAGATTCAATTATGCATATGTAAAGGTTCGCGTGTTGGGTTCAACGAAAGGAAATTGTCAGTTTAACAGTGTTGTGGTTCGACCTTTTGGTTTAGAGATTGCTAGGTTGGATCTTAGGATTCGTAGTTCGGGTGAGTTTCTTAGTTGGAATTCACCCCTAGTTCATGTGATGACTTTCGGAGTCATTACAGTTCAAAAATGCATCTTGTGGGAGGCCCTCCAATTTATTTTGGGGCAAGTTTCGACCTCCAAGCATTTTGAGTTTCAGTCTCGTGAGACTAAACTCTGGAAACCCTCTCAGAAGGGTCTGAAGTCACCAAAGGACGTGACTTCATTGTTACTTCAATCAGTAGAATCCCAGGAAGCTATTTTCATTCAAGGGCCTTGGGATTTATTGTCGAGAAGACATCAACGTCTACTAGATGAGTTGCGGCAATCCATTTCTGCAGATCGTCGCTGTTTTATCTTTCAACAGGTTGCAACGCCCCGGAAATTCATAACCTTAATTAAACACAATTGCTCGTACTTAGCAGCGGAAATGGAACTTAAGCCTGTGGGTTAGGGCCCACTAATAATATAAATAGCCTAAAACGGCCTATTAAACATACATATGCTCAACTTAAAGTAATAATTATTATCCTTAAATACAGAGTATTCTAAATATCCCAAATATACGTAGTCGCTTCAACTCAACCTTCCGGAGCATTACTGACATAACCGATCATTCGCCATCTTCATACTACCTGAATGATTTCATAGAACCGGGAAAAGGGAAAACACAGGAAATAAACTAAAATGAGTTGAAAACTCAGTAACTTCACTCCAGCCCGTAAAACGGTTTTAGTTCGTAAACATTTTCACATATAGGCATATATAATAAAACTTTAGTAATCATTAACATAGAACGTTATCATTAGCCTTGAATAGTCTGCTGGCAAGGACCATTTACGTGACTTTAGTTCATTGGCAAGTACAGGTTTTGGACATAGCATAACTTTCGTAATTCGTAACATTAACATCATCATATGACCTTTTTGGTCCGTATCGTTCATCGTAACATAATTCCTCCACCTGTGACTTGCCCATTTACCGGATCAGTTCATGATTCCAAACCAGCAGAACCATCCACTTTTATTATCATAACTTATCAGACATCATATATTCTTAATTCGGAATCATCCATACATCGTAAATAGAATCATAACAGGTTATTTCATAACATACATCAGCATTGTCACATATAACACATAATCATATCATCATAATCAACATCATATAATTGTATTCACGCATTTGAGTACATGTAAAACATCACATCTAACACATACAGGCATACACGTAATTGCTGGACATGAAAGGTTACACATAACATTTACGGGCAATCACATGGATGTTGGACATGAACATTACACATAACATATGCGGGCAAGCATAAGTGCTGGACATAAAGGTTACCTTATACGAAATCCATTCTTTGACTCCGACAGATTAGAATTTTGAGAACTTCATAACTTCATCAACTCTCTTGAACTCCATAACAATCCTTCATAATTAACCTCAATAATAACCATAATAATAATCAATATAAACTCTTCTAATTAAACCCTCCCCATACACTACAAAACTAGTTTCGCACTTATTAGAGATATACTTAGGCTAGTATGGTAAGATAAGAACCAAATCAACCATAAACTAATCTAACTTCTTGAAATCAGAAAAGTGAAATCCCATTATAAGTAGTGAAAGTGTTCTTGGTCTTTCCAATTCTTTAAGTAAAATTAGCCCAACAATCATTTAAGTAGCATTATCTAACACTATATAAATCTAATTTAAGCCCATCAAATTAGAGTCACAATTTAGACTAAGTTAACTTAATAGGGAACTAAATCAGTTTAATTATACAAAATTAGCCCAACCATTAATTATGTTTATTTAGCAACTTAAACTGACATGGTTTAATAGGATCCTTAAATCAGATTTTAGAGCCCATACTTATGTAACTAACAATGGGAATTCTGGGCTTAAAACTTTCAAAATAAAAATCAGAACTAAAACAAAGAGGTATGATTATACCTCTGCTCATAAGAGCAGCAACGAAACGAGGGAGCAGAGCTCCGACGAACTGTGGGGTGATCCGGCGAGGCTGAGCAACGGCAGCACGACAAGATTCCGGCGACTGATCGTCGAGCAACAACTCAGAGCAGCAGCAGCAACGAGCGGAGGAGAGAGAGCAGGACCACCACCAACAACAGCACCGACGCATCAGAGTCACGGGCTGAGGGAAGAAAGAACTCCGACGAGCTGAACTAGCGCCGGCGAAACGCAGGCAAAGCCGCGAGGGGAGAGAGAAATCGGGGAAGAGGAGAGAGAAAGCTTGGGGGTTTGGGGTTTTTTCCACCGGGAGAGAGAAAGAAATAAAAGGGGTCTTTGGGTGAGAAAAATGACAGAGAGAGAATTGGGGTTTGGTTTTTTTTTTTTTAACCGACAAACATAAATGGACGGAAGGAAAACCGACTTTGGTTATTTAAAATCCAAATATATAATTAATAATAATTTCATAAAACAAAATATATTACAAATACTACAAATATTCCAAACTCAAATAAAATAAAGATTTACAAAACATAATTAACTTTGTAATTATAATTAACGTTAATTAAAACGCTCTTAAAAATCGGGGTATTACATCAGGTTCCCTCTCATATCGGGTCTTCTTCAAGACATTCAACCCATCCTTACCTACATTCGTTCGTGGCAAGTTTACGTTGGACTGGATTTGTAATTGTTTGCTTTTGTTTAATAGAGTCTGTAAGAGTAAATGAAGCTCCTTTAGTTTTGTTTGCTTGTGTTATGTGTGGTTGTATTAGCATTAGGTTGTAATTCATTTCTTAAATTAATGCACATTTTCTTGATTTCAAAAAAAAAAAATGTCTATGATTCGTTGGGGATTAGGAGAAGAGCCCTTGACATATAATGATCAGTAATATGAGTAGTTAAATACAAAATTGTATCTCTTATCCAATGCCCTAGACCGTGAGGCGTTCATTAGTGGGCTTGTTTACTTCTTTTTTATTCTTTTGAGAGGATATAGGGGGAATGAGCCAAAAGGAGTTATATTTAATCAAAGATTCGGCAAAAGTATGGATACTTAGAAGGAAATGTTTCCTAATTCTTACAATTTTTTTTTGAATCAAGACATGCATCCCTTCTTAAAACTAAGAAATCATTAATCTAGAATAGGTAGAGTGTAATATGTTTTCTGACCTTTTACATGAGTAGTAAAGTCACTATACTCGAAACAACTATTTTACTTTTATAAGTTACTACTCGAGTAGCGACTTTTATTGTTTATGTGATAGATTAGAGGGTAGGTTGTTGCCCTCATCAACTTGTTATAAGTTTATCATCTCCAGATTAATTATCGTGTTATCCGCTTGTTTACAATGATTGCACCAAAATAAAAATGACTGAAAGAAAAAAAAAAATGCACAAGTCGGCATAATTTACTGCATGCTTACATGATCATTGACTACAAAAGGATATAAATAAACTACTCAAGAGATTATACAAACATGACTTTCTTAGTAATATTATTGAAAATATTTTAAAACTTAAACATGTGAGCTTGATTTTACAGCAATATCTTACATCAAAAAACAAACACACGCCTAAACAAAAGATTCTAACTTGCCATACCCATATAACAGTTACCCAAAAGTCCAAAACATTTCCATAGAAGGAAAATTTTGGGGTGAGTTGGCAAATTAGCCAATTTCATGATCTTTTAAACTTTCACAATTTTAACTCTAGATCAACATCGACATAACGAGGTTCTAATTTTAACTCAAGATCCACATCCTCATTATGAGCTTTAAGTCTTAACTCAAGATCCACATAATCATTCGAATGCTCCATTGGGTAAGGGTCAATCTTACCAAATTGGTCCTCCTCATCCTTGTTATTTTTCTCAATTCTTGGTGCCACCAATTCCTTTACAATTATGAATGCTCGAGGAAGTTTTATTTCGTCCCTGAAATTGTAAAAAGAAAAAAAAATCCAATCAACACAAGATTTTTATATAATTAAATAAATAAATATAAAATTTGTAATTACAATTTTTTTAGGGGATTTGAAATTACAGTTGTATCCTTGATATTATGAGATTGTTATTTTTCTTCTTTTGTTTGCTTTTGGGTGCAATTAACTCTTGAACAGTTATATATTCACATGTTACTTTTTAATTCATTATTTTAGAAAGATCAATATCAAATATAAAGTTAATTGACTCGTAGGAAATAAATATAAGAAGGTCACGTTCAATTCACCTTAAGAAAATTATATTTAATATAAATATATTCAATCAGTATAAATAAATTCTAATTAGTAAAATTATTTTCAAATGTTAAAAATCAGTTTTAATCTGTTCTAATTAATTTGTAAAAATCACTGAACAATAATTACACCAAAGATAACTAAAAACCAGTTTAATCTATAATATTTATCTTCAATTTGCAAAAATTAGCTCTAGTCTATAAAATCAGTTTTAATCAATGAAAACAATTTCATTTTAATAGCAATAAGGAGAGATAAACAGAGCCCAAAAAAAAAAAAAAAAGATAAAATAACCAACACAAAGAATTAACGTAATGTAAAATTACTGTTCTCTCCCTTGGTCGAAATAGTTGGTGCTCATCAAAGGAATGCCTATGCCTTGATCATCCATCATGCCTCCATCAGCATTACTTGACTCTCCTTCTTGATGAAGAAAAGAAGCAACAAACCCTTTTGGAATCCATAAATTCTTGGTGCTATAGTTGCTCTTTTTCTTACTTTTTTGATCAGTTGTTTGCTCATTTTCTGCATTCATGTTTGAGAACTTAGCTTCCAAAGAGTATTCATTCTTTTCACCATTGTTAAGAGGCTCCATGTTGAGTAAACTTGATAAATTAGGTTATGTATTTCCTTAATCTTCACAAGCTGTGAAAGAGCAGCTTATATACAAGGTATAATAAGGGCGTTGGCCCATAATACAACATGACAAATATAAAACCCAATACATCAATATAAACATGATACATAATTACCCAATACCCCCCCTCAAGTTGGAGCATGCGGATCACAAATGCCCAACTTGCGAAGAAGATACATGAATTGTTTCTTGCCAAGAGCCTTAGTGAAGATGTCAGCAAGCTGCTCAATGGTGGAAACATGGGAGGGAGCAATAAGTCCAGCCTGGATCGCATCACGAACGTAGTGACAGTCGACCTCGATATGTTTCGTACGTTCATGGAACACAGGATTTTGAGCAAGATAGAGGGCGGACTTACTATCACAGAAAAGACGCATGGCCTTGGGCTGGTGAACCCCAAGACCTTCAAGCAAGGCCTTAAGCCATTTCAACTCGGAGGTAACATCGGCCATAGAACGATATTCAGCCTCGGCGGAAGAACGAGACACAGTATGTTGTTTCTTGGTCTTCCAGGAGATAGGAGAAGCACCAAGAAACACCAACCAACCAGTGAGAGAACGCCGAGTAAGAGGACAGCTGGCCCAATCCGAGTCACACCAACCAGAGAGAGTGAGATCACAGTGGGCACTAAGGAGAATACCCTGACCAGGACACCCCTTTAAGTAACGGACAACTCGGAGAGCGGCATCCCAATGATCAATACGAGGATGCTGCATGAACCGTGCCAAAATGTGTACGACATAGGCCAAATCGGGCGAGTGAAGGAAAGATAGATAAGACGACCCACAAGACGACGATAGGGCTCGGGATCGGGAAGGAAATCACCGAGTAGCAAGAGCAAGAGCGTGATTCTCGCTCAATAGGAAAGGTAGCAGGCTTGGCCCCCAAGAGGCCGGCCTCGCAATAATATCCAACGTGTACTTCCGCCGACACGTAAAAAATACCATCGGAACTACGAGCAACCTCAATGCCAAGGAAGTACTTAAGCACACCTAAGTCCTTCATATGAAAGCAAGAACTAAGGTAAGCCTTAAAAGAAGCGATGGCAAAGGTGGCATTACCTGAAATAATCAAGTCATCAACATAGACGAGCACAGAGAGCTGGACAGAACCACTGGTCAGAGTGAAGAGGGAGTAATCCGAGTAGGACTGGGAGAAGCCATAGGACAAGAGAGAATTAGCAAGCTTGGAGAACCAACACCGAGGGGCTTGACGAAGGCCATAAAGAGACTTCTTCAAGCGACAAACTAAGCCAGGTCGGGGAGGAGTGAAACCTGGAGGAGGACGCATAAACACTTCCTCATCTAAATCACCATGAAGAAAAGCGTTATGGACGTCCATCGGATGTAACTCCCAATTTTTAGCTGCAGCAATAGCTAAAAAAACACGAACAGTGACCATCTTAGCAACAGGAGCAAAAGTCTCAGTGTAGTCAATACCCTCCACCTGATGATTACCAAAAATAACAAGACGAGCCTTGAGACGTTCAACAGTCCCATCAGAATGATGCTTAACCTTGTAAACCCACTTACAACCAAGAGCCTTTTTCCCGGGAGGAAGAGATTCCATGACCCATGTACCATTATCTTCAAGAGCACTAATCTCCTGCTGCATAGCATCCTGCCATCCAGGAGTTTTCATAGCTTCCGCAAAATTGCGGGGTTCAAAAGCTTCTGAAACAGCTGCAAGAAAAATACGGTGGCGCAAAGAAAATTTATCACAAGACACAAAGTGTGCTAAGGGGTAAGGAGTACCTGGGGAGCCAGTGGAGTCTAGTGAACGAGGTGATGGACTTATTTTCTGAACAGAGTGCGTGACATAATCTCGAAGCAACGTAGAGGGACGCTTGGTCCTGTGACCACGCCCAAGAGTGGCCAGCGAGCCAGAAGAAGGAGAAGCCGAAGGCTCAGCAGGCCCAAGCGAGCAATTGGGCTCAGAGGGGGGCGTAGATGAGTGAGGCGCATCATCCAGCGGGGGCCCGGGAGGAGAATGAGAACCGGGCTCGGCTCCCAGCGGGAGACCGCATGAGGGGGAAGGGCGGGCTCGGCGCCTAGCGTGTTGGCAGCGAGAGGCTTCCCGGCCCATTAACCACGGGGAAGGCCCGGGAGGAGAGGAGAGCATGGGGCCGCAAGGCCGAAGAAACAAGCGGACCAGGAGCAACAGTAGGCTCAGTTGACCCACCATTATCCACCAAAATAGACTCCAAGTCATCCAAAAAAAGGGAATCAACACCAAGTGGACCATTAGAAGCAACATCAGGAGAGGGAGTTATATCGAAGAACGGAAATTCGTTTTCATGAAAACGGACATCACGAGAGACAAAGAATACATCTTTCTCCAAATCATACAATTTCCACCCCTTTTTGCCAGTAGAGTAACCCATAAAAACACAACGACGACTACGAGGAGCGAACTTGTTGCCTTTAGATTTTTGATTATGAGCAAAGCACAAACAACCAAAAATGCGCAAAACATCAAAATCAGGCTCATGACCATAAAGCATCTCATAGGGGGTACGATCTTGTAACACACCCGAGGGAGTCCGATTAATCAAGTGAACCGCAGTGAGAACACATTCGCCCCAAAAAGTGACAGGAAGATGAGCTTGAAACATCAAAGCACGAGCAACATTAAGAATGTGGCGATGTTTACGCTCAACACGACCATTCTGTTGAGGGGTACCCACACAAGAGGTTTGAAATACAATGCCACAAGAAGAAAAATACTCAAGCATGCAGTTGAACTCAGTTCCATTATCACTACGCACAATTTTCACAAGTTTATCAAATTGACGCTCAATCATGGCAAAGAAACTATGAAAAGCTTTGTGAACTTCAGTTTTATCACGAAGTAAATAGACCCATCTTGCTCTAGAGAAATCATCCACCAAAGTTAAGAAATAAATGGCATCACAAGTAGAAGGCGTAGAATAGGGCCCCCATAAATCACAGTGAATTAATTCAAAGATACGACTTGCATTATGATCACTAACAGGAAAACTATCCTTAGTTTGTTTAGCGAAAGGACAAGTAATACAAGCTTTATTCAACTTTTTCGGACTAGTACTAGAACGAATAGCAGGAACTAACTTGACAACGCGGTCAGAAGGATGACCTAATCTACGATGCCATAACTCAAACTCGGTCAAACCCGAACAAGCACGTAATGCACCTGTTGAAATACTCCGAAAATAATAAAGTCCATCACGACGTTCACCGGCTCCAATCGGGGTCCCCGAGCGTTGGTCCCGAATAGCACACAAAGAGTCGTGAAATTCACAATACAATGAGAGTCATCAATCAACCTGCGAGACAGAGATGAGATTGCAAGTCAATTGCGGTACATAAAGCACATGGTGTAAAAGAACACCCCGGGAAGAGTGACACTACCCGCAAGAGTAGCTAGAGCACGAGAGCCATTAGGAAGGCCCACAGACAATCGGTGACATTGCTTACATGAGATAAACAAGAAAAATCACCGGTGACATGATGCGAGGCGCCGGTATCAATGATCCATAACAAAGAAGAAGACTTACCCGCCATACGATCACCGGAAGACTTGTTAGTGGTAAGCATATTCAAGAGTAGATGAACCTGTTCTTGGCTAAGAGAAGCCGTGGTGAAGCATCGCAGGCGGGGTAGGACCCGGCAAGTCGGTGACGGCATGAGCACGAACGGATGGGGGGGCAGCAAGGGACTTGGGACGGGCGGCGGTCTTGGAATCCGTGGCGACAGCAGGTAAGGACCCCGAGGCGTAATTCCCGTACTTCAACCCACCAAGCGGGTGGACTAATAAGCTTAAAACAATTATCGCGATCATGACCGCGACGTTTACAGTAGGAGCAAACCAGATTACGCTTATCGGGACGAGCAGACTTACGTGGGTCAGTTTGGATTGCAAAGGCATGGGTGTCGTCTTTGATAGCTTTGCCGCGAGCGATAGCACGAGAGCGCTCCTCTTGGAGGAGAGCTTGATAGGCTCGAGTAAGATCAACAGGGAGGAGATGACGAGAGCAGATTGGAGCGCACAAAGACCATAAATATCATCATCTAGGCCGATTAAAAATTGGTGAAGAATTTCTTCCTCGCGATCCGCAGACCACTTTGGCGACCACATCACGATCACACTTTCCACAAGAGCATTGATGTAAAGGCTTCAAACGGTGAAGTTCGTCATAAAGTCCGGTCAAGGTATTGAAGTAATCCTCGATGGGCATGGTTTTGGACTGTTTACAGTCGACGATCGTAGCCCGAAGCTGCTGTAATCGAGGGCCATTAGGAACGCAAAATCGGTGTTCAAGATAAGTCCATAAATCCTTAGCATCATCGTAAAAGGGTATAGAAGAGGCAAGTTTGGAATCCAAACTTCGCAATATCCATGAAACAATCATGGAGTTCACTGTTTCCCAGTCAAGAAGTTTCTTGGAAGCCTCGGGTTTGTGAATGGTTCCGTCGACGAAACCGAATTTGCGTCGAGCCTTAAGGGACAAGGTTATGGCCCTTGTCCAAGCCACGTAATTATCCCCCTTGAGAGTCACATGGGTGATAAGGTTACCGGGTTGGTCGCCGGAACCTAAGTAAAACGGAGAGTGAAGGTCGATCTTGGCCTCGTCGATCATGGCTGCGAGCAAAGACGCACGCGGGTGGTCGGTCGGGCAAGAACAGTAGAGGAGAAAAAAAAATCTAGGTTGTTTGTGGTTGAGGCTTTGATACCATGATAAATTAGGTTATGTATTTCCTTAATCTTCACAAGCTGTGAAAGAGCAGCTTATATACAAGGTATAATAAGGGCGTTGGCCCATAATACAACATGACAAATATAAAACCCAATACATCAATATAAACATGATACATAATTACCCAATAAAACTCTTTACTTTTTTGGCTACTTAATTAGCTTGTTGAGTTGTTGGTATGAGCAAATTGCACCATTACCTTCACTATATTATATAGAGGGAGTGCACAGTGCAATGGAGTAAAAGCCACCAAGGGGAATGAATGCTCAGTTAGTGATACATGAAGGGTATGTTAGTAATTTACTATAGCATCTATGCCACCTAGACCCTAGTGAACAAATAGCTCCAGACTATCACTAGGAACTTACTGAAGGGCATTATAGTAATTTACTATAGCATTAGTGCCACCAAGTAAAAGACCAAAATAGACTTGGACTACCACTTACGAGCTACGAGTCACTGAAGGGAAAGCATTATTTTTTTTAATCGGTAATTAACTGGCCCAAACAGGGTCAGTTTTTAGGGGTGTAAATGATGCGAGTCGAGTCCAAGTTTAAGCTAGCTCGACTCGACTCGTTAGCCTTTCGAGCTCGACTCAAGCTCGAGTCGAGTTTGACCGAGTTTTGACCGAGCTTTGACCGAGCCGAGCTTTGACCAAGTCGAGATTTGATCGAGTAGATTTCGAGTAGCTTGCAAGTGTCTCATGTTAAAAGCAACCCTAAGGTAGAAAAATGTTGAAGTTAGGTATTTTGCTATTGATAATTGGATTTTCGAGCTTCTCAAGAGTTTTCGAGTCGAGTATCAAGTTACTCAACTCGACTCGCCAACATCTCGAGCCGAGTTCGAGCTCACTCGAGTCGAGTTTATGACCGAGTATTGACCGAGTCAATCTCGAGTAGCTCGCGAGTTGTCTCGTCTCATTTACACCCCTATAACAGCCCTCATGGGATAGGAGGTAAGAAGGGGGATCTCAACCCATAAAGAAATTTCCAAGACTGGAAACTGGAGATTCATACCCAAAATCAAATATTTACACAAACTCCCCAAATTGGAGATGATGAGAGTCGAACACCCGACCATGTGGTTGGGAGGTGGGAGCTGCAGCCATTGGGCTCCCACAATGACCTTGAAGGGCATGCATTACTAAAATTTACTATAGCATTTGTGCCACCAAGTGAAAAGACCACAATAGCCCTAAACTAACATTGGGAACTTACTAGTTAATGAAAGGCATAATGGGAATTTACTCTGTTCTTTTGGACTGAATTAATGAAAATTCAGTTTAGTTCAGTTCAGGAAAATTAAGTTCAGTTAGTTATCTCTCACAGTTTTAATGCAATCCAGTCAGTTCAGTTTAATTCATGAAAATTTAGTTTAGCTCAATTCAATTCAAACAATTTAAGTTAAGTTCAGTTTAGTCCAAAAGAATTGAGTCTAAATTATCAGTGGGAACTTAGGACTTAAATAAGGGCATTATAGGAATCATTATCTGTGTGACTGTGTAGCAAGCAAAAAAGACCAATTTTTTGGTGTTAAAGAGCGACTAATGAAGCGCAGTGGTGTAGACGGATTCGGTCTCATGTCTTAGCTACTACCCTCATAATATTTTATTAAGCTAGCGACATCCACACTTGAAAAACCAAGACTATCCCCGGAAAAGGAGATTTTGGGAATTTTCATAGTGACGTTACAAGTTTTTGGAAATTAATATTAGCGCCAAAAATAATAATAGCGGGATGTTATGATTTTTTTATATTTATTTACGGATTATGTTATTGAGAATATCCCCTCAAAAAAAAAAGGTTTGTCAAGAGTATTGGGGGGGATAGGGGGATCCCCTCAGAACACCACACTTGGTAAGATTTGAGCCTATGACTTCAAGCATATAAGGTAAAATTATTGCCAAGTGACCCAGTCTTGCTTGGTTTGTCAAAATTCCTTAATTATATAAAAGTCTACTTAGTAACTCTATAGTACTCTCTCCGTTTTACTAGTTTACCTACCTCTTTGGCACATAGTTTAAAAGAAATTGTTATGTGGGTCATAGAAAGGAAAATAAAGTATTAATTTAATACATATTGTATTGAAGTTAATAGTTTAATACTCTAGGCCAAGAAAAGTAGAGTAAAAAGGTAAAGATAATAATATAAAATTGATAGTACCATTTCAAAAACTAGAAAAAAACAAGAAGTGGATAAACTAATATTCCCTCCGTGCCAAAATATAGTTCTGATTTTCATTTTTCACGGTCAAACATAAATTTTTGTGACCAAATATTCTCATTAATATATACAAAAAAACATACTCATGTGGGATCTTGTTAGATACATATCAATGTGTAGTTCTATGAGTAATATCAACTTTTTATAATTATTATTAATACTTAACTAAAGATTTTGATGGTCAAATATACGTGTTGCAGATCGTGCAAAAAGAAATGGAAACTATATATTGGGTCGGGGGAGTAAATGACAACACCAAAAGATTGTGCCCAAAACCGCCCATTTTCGAGTCGGGTGCATGTTGATCCCCTCTAGTTTAAGATGTTCTCTTAATCAAATTCAAACCTAAATCATTGCCTATTTTCTCACCTTTAATATGTGCCCCTAACCTTGATACACAATCGTGTAGCATAAAACTATAGGAGTCTAACGCGAAAGTGTGTGGGAATAAATTTGGTTCTTTTAACTTTATGGTTTTACAGAAAGAACACTTTGTCTCACATTGAAAGAATAAATTAGTTCTTTTTCTCTTTGATGATCAAGAAGAAGAATAAAAAAGGGAGGTGATCGAGTCGCTTACAAGGTTTTATAATCAAGAAACCTCTTGCATTTCTTTTGTAATTTTGAGGAAGCAAAATTATGACTAATCTACAATCAATATATATATATATATAGAGGAACTTTTCGGGAGCATAGTGAGCTCCTCAAGATTTCGAGTTCATATAGCGCGCCACGTAGGATTGTCACGTCATCAATTTATATTTTTATTTTTAACAAAAATAGAGTTCTAGATGATTCAAATACATATAAGGAGATTTGGATAAGCAAAAATTAGAGTTTGGATTTGAATCAACAATCTAAATTATTATATCATGAAAATTGTGTATAACTTTTGCTACGTAATTCGGAATATTATAATTTTTGTACCATTGGAGAGTGCTCGAAATATGCTTCGAAATAAGATCCATTTATAATATAGTTGTACAACTTATGAAATATAGAGCACCGTGTAGGATTGTCATGTCATCAATTTTTATTTTTATATTTTTTCTAAAAATAGAGTTCTACATAGATTTAAATACATATAAGGAGTCTTGGATAAGCAGAAATTAGAGTTTCGTTTTGAATGAACAACCTAAATTATTGTATTATGTAAATTGTGTATAACTTTTGCTATATAATTCAGAATATTATAATTTATGTACCATTAGATAGTGCTCGAAATATGCTTTGAAATAAGAATCATTTACAATATAGTTCTACAATTTATGAAATTGAGAGCGCCACTTAAGATTGCCATGTCATTAGTTTTTATATTAAATATTTGAAAAAATAGAATTCTATATATATTTAAATACATAAAATAGTTTTGAATAGGGGGAAATTAGAGTTGCGTTTTGAAACAACCTAAATTATTATATTATGTAAATTGAATTTAATTTTTGCTACCTAATGCAAAACATTATAATTTTTTTACCATTGGAGAGTACTTGAAATATGCTTCAAAATATGATCTATTTACAATATAGAGTTACAACTCATGAAAATATATTAAATAGATGCATTGTAGGACATTATTTAGTCTTTTTTTTTTAGATAAATATAATAATGGCTATAAGTATTAAGTATAGTGTATTATATGTGATTATAACATTGTATTATAACATGATTAAACATATTACCTTTCAAAACCTCAACCTTACTCAATTAAACTAAAACAATATAGTATTGCAACAAAATTTATTAACTAAAATCTATAGCGATAAAGTTACATATTAGAGGTTTGGATTATGTAAAATTTGAGTTTGATTTAAATAAAACATCCTTAGAATATTATAAAGAGCTCCGCCATGTCATTCTTATCAATTTTTAAGAAAGTATTACTTCTGTCCTGCATCAATTAAATTATTACCCTCTACTTTCTTAAAGTATCATTCGGGTAGTATTCATATTAAAACTGTATTAGCTATTGTTAGTCATACCTGTTATTGGGATACCATTTAATTGGTTTGGACATGGTTTTTAAGGAAATACAAAATGGGTAGTCTAGTATAGAGGTACCTCTTTAGTTAACTAGAGTAGGGGACAAATAAATCCTAATTAAAGTAAACGCAACTTTATAAGGCAATTCGGGTAATTAATGATGGTTTTATTAACATAGAGTAAAGGTAATATTGTCAACTGTAGTTTCTTTTTTCACCAAAAGTGGAATGGTTCCAAAAAATGAAACTACCTAAAGTGGTAATTGTTGTAATAGAAAAAGAACGAAGGAAGTATGTAAATACAATGATCTTGAAAAATCTCATTTTACAACAGCACAAAATCAACAATAATTTTAACAAAAAATTTGCAATAAAATAAAATAAACAACAAGATTTCGAGCTCATAGAGCGCGCCACGTAGGATTGCGACGTCATCAATTTATATTTTTATTTTTTTACAAAAATAGAGTTCTAGATGATTTAAATACATATAAGGAGATATGGATAAGCGAAAATTAGGCCCTGTTCTTTTGGACTTATTTTCAGCAAAAATAAGTAAAATTAAGTAGTTCAAAAAATAAGTTCAGTTCAGCCAAAATAAGTTCGGTTCAAAGAAAAATAAGTTCAGTTCAACCAAAATAAGTTCGGTTCAGCAAAAAAATAAGTTTAGTCTTGTCTAATGTTGTAATTATTATTTTTGTTTTCAATATTACTATTACTATTGTTATTATTATTATTATTAATATTATAATTATAATAACGATGAATTTGAATTTTTTATTTTTTTTATTTTTTATTTTTTTATTTTTTATTTATTATTTAGGATTTATTATTATTTATTATTTATTATTATTACAATTATTTATTATTATTTTTTTTATTATTATTATTTATTATTATTTATTATTTATTATTATTAATATTATTTTTTATTATTTTTTATTTTTTATTTATTATTTGTTATATTATTTATTATTTATTATTATTATTTATTATTATTTATTATTTGTTATTTATTATTTTATTATTTATTATTTTTATTATTATTTATTATTTATTATTTATTATTATAAAATAATAAAATAATAATAATAAGTATTGATAATATTATGTTAATATTTATTGATTATTATAATAATAAGTATTGATAATATTATGTTAATAGAGTTCAGTTTAGCAAAAATAAGTTCATTTCAGCCAAAATAAGTTCAGTTCAGCAAAAATAAGTAAAAATAAGTTCAGTTCAGCATAAATAAGTAAAAATAAGTTCAGTTCAGCCAAAATAAAATAAGTTCAGTTCAGTTCAGCCAAAATAAGTTCAAAAGAACAGGGCCTTAGAGTTTGGATTTGAATCAACAACCTAAATTATTATATCATAAAAATTGTGTATAACTTTTGCTACGTAATTCAGAATATTATAATTTTTGTACCATTGGAGAGTGCTCGAAATATGCTTCGAAATAAGATCCATTTATAATATAGTTGTACAACTTATGAAATATAGAGCGCCGTGTATGATTGTCATGTCATCAATTTTTATTTTTATATTTTTTTCTACAAATATAGTTCTACATAGCAGAAATTAGAGTTTCCTTTTGAATGAACAACCTAAATTATTGTATTATGTAAATTGTGTATAACTTTTGCTACCTAATTCAGAATATTATAACTTTTGTACCTTAGATAGTGCACGAAATATGCTTTGAAATAAGATACATTTACAATATAGTTCTACAATTTATGAAATAGAGAGTGCCACTTAAGATTGTCATTTCATTAGTTTTTATTTTAAATATTTGAAAAAAAATAGAATTCTACATATATTTAAATGCATAAAAGAGTTTTGGATAGGGGAAAATTAGAGTTGCGTTTTGAATAAACAACCTAAATTATTATATTATGTAAATTAAATTTAACTTTTTCTTCCTAATTCAAAACATTATAATTTTTTTACCATTGGAGAGTGCTTGAAATATGCTTCAAAATATGATCTATTTACAATATAGTGTTACAACTCATGAAAATATATTAAATTAGATGCATTGTAGGACATTATTTAGTCTTTTTTTTAAATAAATATAATAATGGCTATAAGTATTAAGTATAGTGTATTATATGTGATTACAACATTTGATTATAGGTCCAATTTACAGGATTAGACATATTATCTTTCAAAACCTCAACCTTACTCAACTAAACTAAAACAATATAGTATTGCAACAAAATTTATTAACTAAAATCTATAGCGATAAAGTTACATATAGTTTTGGATTATGTAAAAATTAGAGTTTGATTTAAATAAAACATCCTTAGAATATTATAAAGAGCTCCACCTAAACATGCCATGTCATTCTTATCAATTTTTAAGAAAGTATTCTTTATGTCCTGCCCCAATTAAATTATTACCCTTTACTTTCTTAAAGTATCATTCGAGTATTATTCATGTTAAAACTGTATTAGCTATTGTTAGTCATACCTGTTATTGGGATACCATTTAATTGGTTTGGACATGGTTTTTAAGGAAATAAAAAAATGGGTAGTCTAGCATAGAGGTACCTCTTTAGTTAACTAGAGTATGGGACAAATAAATCCTTATTAAAGTAAACGCAACTTTATAAGGCAATTCGGGTAATTAATGATGGTTTTATTAACATAAAGTAAAGGTACTATTGTCAACTGTAGTTTCTTTTTTTACCAAAAGTAGAATGGTTCCAAAAGATGAAACTACCTAAAGTAGTAATTGTTGTAATAGAAAAAGAACGGAGGAAGTATGTAAATACAATGATCTTGAAAAATCTCATTTTACAACAACACAAAATCAACAATAATTTTAACAAAAAATTTGCAATAAAATAAAATAAATAACTCGTGCAACGCACGGGTTTCAAACCTAGTATATATATATATATATATATATATATATATATATATATATATAAAGGAGTAACTTTTCGGGAGCATAGGGAGCTCTTCAAGATTTCGAGGCCATAGAGTGTGCCACGTAGGATTGTCATGTCATTAATTATTATTTTTATTTTTTACAAAAATAGAGTTCTACAAAAATTTAAATACGTATAAGGAGTTTTGGATAAGCGAAAATTATAGTTTGATTTTGAATTAACAACCCATATAATTATATTATGTAAATTGCGTATAACTTTTGCTACGTAATACGGAATATTATAATTTGTGTACCATTGGATAGTGTTCGAAATATACTTCGAAATAAGATCCATTTACAATATAGTTCGACAACTTATGAAATAGAGAGTGCCACGTAGGATTTCCATGTCATTAGTTTTAAATTTAAATATTATAAAAAATAGAGTTCTACATATATTTAAATACCTAAAAGGAGTTTTGGATAGGGAAAATTAGAGTTTCATTTTGAATAAACAACCGAAATTATTATATTATGTAAATTGTGTATAACTTTTGCTACCTAATTCAAAACATTATAATTCATCTACCATTGGAGAGTGCTTGAAATATGCTTCAAAGTAAGATCCATTTACAATATAGGGTCACAAATCATGAAAATATTTAAAGAATAGAGTTTTACATAGATTTAAATGCATATAAGGAGCTTTTGATAAGCGAAAATTAGAGTTTGGTTTTGAATTAACAACCTAAATTATTATATTATCTAAATTGTGTATAATAATTTTTGTACCATTGGATAGTGCTCTAAATATGCTTTGAAATAAGGTCAATTTACAATATAGTTCTACAACTTATGAAATATAATAGAACAAACAACAATGTAAAATTGATAGTCTGATTTTAAATAAAAAATCTAAACTTTTATACAATGTAAATTGATTATAACTTTTGTAATACTCCGTTTTTTTTTGGAGTTATTCTTTTATAAATAAGAAAATATAAGGAATAAAGTTAAAAGTATTTTCATAATTATATTATAATTCGGTTTTGGTTTATTCTCCAAGTAAATAAAATAAGAAATAGGAATTTGAGTTGGAAACAAATCCTATTAAACCTAAGTTTACCATGCTATAAATAAGAGAGAAAAAAAAAAGAAATTAAAAACCCTAAATTACTTTCTTCAGCCGTTTTTTTTTTTACCACAAGAGGATTTTTCTCTCTCCTCTCTTTTCCTTCCCAGCGTCCTGTTCTTTTCCTTCTTCTTTTCTTCTCTTCTTCTCCTCTCTCCTGCGCTTCTACTGCCGGCCGGAATTTCTGCCGGTGGTGCGGGCTCGAGTTCACGAAGATCAAGTTGAGAGTGTGTGCTAGTGTGGTCGCGCGAGGCTTCGAGTGACTGGGTTCGTTCGAGGGTGAGCGAGCGGCGAACGAAGGACGAGGATTGTGGTGTGTGCTGTGCGCGGATTTCGAGCAGGGGGTACGCGAAGTCGAGTGTTCGAGGTTCTCGTGCGAGTGGCTGTGCGGGACGTGCGTGCGAAGTCGTCGAAGGTTTGAGGGCGAGACTTCGAGGGGTGCGTGTGGAGGTACGAGGCTCGAGTTGGACGAGGGGGCGACGAAGGTCGGACTGTGCGTGTGCGACGAGGGTTGTGCGTCGAGGCTACGAGTCGTCGAGGCTACGAGAGCCTTGTGCGTCACCGCCAGAATCACGTCGCCGGTGATTATCGCCGGCGAGTCCGTTCGGTATATAAAAAAAAAAAATTCTCTTTTCCTCTTTAAATTAATTTATATAATCTGATTTTGTAATTCTTGTGCATCTTGGATTAAGTTTGTAATTATAAATAAAGTATAGAATTGGTTAAAAGAAATCAGATTTAGAAATTCCTCATGCTGATTTTTATTTCATAATTCTGTTTTCACTATACTTATGTATTGGGTAAAGTCAAGATTTTTAAATAAAGGTACATATTATGAACTAAAGGAAATCAGATTTATATTACGTACACTACTAGTTCCTACTTTGATCTTATTTCTTCAATGCTGATTTTATAGTTCTTATATGAGTATCTAATTAAGTTTGTTATTATAAACAAAGTAGTGTAAAAGTTAAGTTAAGTTTTATTGTCATGAACAAGTATAAAATAAGTTAGAGATAATCAAATTCGCAAACTTATTATTAAGTTCTAAATATATTAGTTTTAATAGAGTTCATGAAAAGAAATTTAAAATAATAAGATTGGTTAATTTTAATATTCAAATCACCATATCTTAAATAGTTGGATAAGCTGGTTTCTACTTTAATAATATCAAGGGCTTAGCACTGAATCCTTATTCGTTTAGGTCCCAATTTCATAAGCGGAACGTTTTAAGTAATCAGCAAAGATTCTCCGTTACAAGGTACGTACGCGTACTAGTTCAATGAGATACGTTAGTATCATGTTAGGTTATGAATTATTTTATTGGAACCTAGAATCATGATAGGGAACTATGGTTGACTATGATTGATGAGATTGTTTGGTAACATGAAATCAATTGGGAATCTGTATGTATTTCCTTGTTGTATGACTTGTGAGTTGGAATGAATTATTATTGGTATGCGTAATTCTATCGTATCACAAGCATGAAATGAGAATTGGATTGGAATCCTATGATTTATTGTTGTAGCAAGGATGTTACAATAAGTTGCTTAAACTAAAGAATTGAGCAATGTATCTAAGAAGGAAAATTAAATTATTATATGCATAATGTTGTGTGAATGAATATCACTAAGAAGGATCTTTGGCGATAAACTTGTAGTTGGAATCCCTACAAGTGATGAACAATGGGGGGAGTGTGAGACTTGTTCTACACTCCTACGCAGGCCTACTGTGACGACAGTAGTGTCCTTATAATTTTTGATAACTCAAGTAGGCGGAAGGTTCCGTACGACCTTGGGGGTATGCATACTAAGGTGATGGATGTGGAACGGAACGAAACCGTATTTACATTTCATCTAATAGACCAAGTTGTCTATTAAGGATTAAGTAGCCCGTATGATTCTAGAAAGATGACGGTGCCCGTTCGATGCCAAATAAATTGTAAAAAAAACGGAGATTAATGTTTTTGTAGTATCATGTTTAGGAATTGTTATTACTCTTCTGTTTATGTTAGTGTATTATTTAAGCTGGTTTTGTACGTACTCAAGATAGCCGATTGTTGTTATTTGTGTTGTTTGTTAACTTTGTGATGAACCATTGATATTTCAATGGGGAGCGAGATTAGGTATCTTGGTGATGCTGCATGAGTTCGGGCATACGGGGATACTTTTGATTCTAAACTTTTAAAGTGTTTTGGTTGAACATCCTAGAGATTGTTTATAATTTACATAGTTAATGGTTTTAAATAAAAAGGGGTCAATAGTGATTCCCGAGTTGTAGTTAAGTTAGTATTTTATTTCCGCTGCAGTTTAGTTTTCATAATAAAGAGTAAGTTAATGTTTTAAATTCAATAAGCCTTGCGTTTCACCGCGGCGGTAACACTCCCAAAGTCGATGCAGCGTAGTTTAGACGTGTATGGATTTTGGGGGTGTTACAAAACTGGTATCAAAGCCAAAAGTTCCTATTTTCAAAGATGTTTCAAACGAATTTTAAAATGGGTAGTATGGGATAAGAGCATATAGCTTACTTTTGCGTGCATTAAATCATAGGAATGATTTTATTTGTAATGCATTTCTTGCCTTACTTGTCTGATATGTTTACAGAAAGTATGCAAATACTGTGGAATGAATCAGATGTTCTGATTATATGAAATGTGGTGTTGTTTGCTTGATTGAATTGGTGAAAGGTTCTTTGAAATCTTTGAAATGTGAATAGAGTAGGAGAATGTACAAGAATATGTACGTAGATAGTGTTAGAAGCACTAAATTTGATAGTAAAATATTTTAATTCCTAGAAATTTCGAATTAATATAATATTCCAAAGATGTTTCAGAAAGGTATTGAACTAAAACTTTACTTCGAATATTTTAGGAAAGAATCATATAAATCGTTATAAATATTTTGAACTTGGAGTTCTAAAATTGAACATAATCGTTTTACCTCATATATATGTTTATATATAATGTATACTTAAAAACCTTAGATTCACAGAACTTAGACTATTTTCTTCTTTTAATTCGCGGATAGTTACGACCTAGGTGCTCAGGAATACCTGATGAAATACCGAATAGCGAAAGATTGGGACATCCTGAAGATTGGGACATCTGGGCCTATAAGATTAAAGTTGTTATGGAATATAGAACCTTACATGGAGATACTAGACTAAGGACTGAAATGGAGAAAATATACTTTAAGCTGTAGTACGTCCCTAAGGAGGAACCCTACCTTTTCGTACACAGCAGATATCGGGATATATGGTCAGAAAATGGAGGTTTTAATGCAATCAACATACTTACTGGAACCAATACCTTCCTACTGTAGGGCAATTCATCACTGATCTTACATACTGTGAAAATGAATGGAGAATTCGTGAGAAAAGAAGCTGGGAGCCCTCTACCTCATCACCTCAGTTAGAGGAACCTATCATGTGGGGGAAAGCTCGGGAACTAAGGCTGTAGATGTGAATTCTGAGAACTCTATAGTTAAAACTGAGCCACAATCACCATCTAGAGCTGTAATAAAAAAAAAGCAAGATACCAAACTTTTGAGAATGAGTTTATAACCGAGGACTACCATATAACGTCAAACCTTAGAACTGTTACCTACATATCCGATGATGAGGGGAATAATAGGACATTTATCACAGTGATTGAGGAGGATCATGTTGCACCCGTACTTGACATCGAAAATGAGGAAGAGAAAGAACCAAATGAAGATGAACCTATAGAGGATGACGAGCCTTTTTAGGACGAAGCTGACGTGGAAGAAGGAATAGAAAATCCTAATTCAGATGACGAAGCTCACCATTATAGTCCCTAGTTTCTTTTGATTATATAATTAGGATTAGAATATTATTTTATTCATTTATTCAGTTTTAATAAGGCTTGCATGCCAAGTAGCAAATTAGTATTCTTTATTCCTGTATTTATTCATATTATGTTTTCCTTGGAAATAATAAATTTTACCCTTTTCAATAATAATACAATATTTTATTTCTTTTTATTATTTGATGTAACGTCTTATTTGAAATGTTTATATTGCAAGTCAATAGAGACTTAATGATTGTTCGCAATAAAAATGTGTTATATAAACGTGCCGATGTGTAGTAGTTTAATAAATAAACGACTATGTGCATATCGCTGAAACAGACATTGTGTCATTTTCAGCGCAGAATGGTTCGTCAAGGCGGCACGCCTGATACCTCTCTGAATGTCGAGCAATCGATTCGTGATCTAGTGCAGATCACAGCTAACCTAGCCCAAGGACATAACCGGGATGGGGACTTGTCTGAAAAGGTTGCCCGTAGGAACCCACCAGTATTGAATGGGAAAGGGAGACCCGAAGAATTAGAAAATTGGGTTGGGGAGTTTGACAAGCTTTTCTTTTCCCTCTCCTGTCCAGATGACAAGACCGTGCCCTTAGCAAGCTATTACCTACAGGGGGATGCCCACTTTTGGTGGACTCAAGCTAAGGACAACCTCCTAAAACAGCCTGACTTTGGGTGTGAAACTTTTAAGAAAGCCCTGAGGAATAAGTATTACCCCCCATACCTCAAGAAGCAGAAAGCCCAAGAGTTTATGATGCTAGAACAAGGGAACATGTCTGTTGAGGAGTATTATCGCAAATTCATTGAGTTAATGAGATTTGCTCCTGAAATTGCCCCTACTGAGGAAGCTAAGGCCTCACGCTTTGAATTAGGGCTCACCCTTGACCTACAAGGGAGACTGGGGGGAGATACTTTCACCTCGTTGGACCATGTTTTTGGCAAAGCTGCCCACTTATATGCAATAAGGAAACGAGAGGAAGGAGGTAAACAAGGTGAGAAGCGAAAGGAGAATCCAAACCCCGAGGTTCAGAGATTTGAAAAGAAACACCATAGGAACCAGAACAATCAAACCTCCCAAAGAAACTTCAATAAGGGACCCAACAACGATAACAATAACAACAGCAATAACACCAATAACCGCAAATCTGTGCGTGTGTATAGGTGTAAGAAGTGCCCATACAACCATCCTGGGAAGGATTGCGAGGGTAATAAGGTGGAGTGTCATGAATGTGGGAAAATGGGGCATAGAGCGTACGAGTGCTATTCAAAGAATAAGGTTAACCCCAATAGTCAAGAAAAAGGGAACTATGGAGACAAGCCTATGAATGGGAATGAGAATGGTGGAAATGCATACAATGGGTCAGGGAACTCTAATTACTCCAAACCACCAACCAATGCAAATAATCAGGCACCAAATGGGAACCATGTGACCAACAACAATGATAATAGGGGCACGGGGAAGCTGCATATGATGACGGCTAGCGAAGAGGAAGCTCGTAGAGATGTTGTCACCGGTATTTTCTCTATCAACTCGATTCTCGTTAAAGTATTGTTCGATTTTGGAGCATCTTTGTCTTTTTGTTAGAACTCTAGCACTGGTTGATTCCGAGTTAATTTCTATACCTATAGTTATTCCTTCTGGGGATACTGTTAATTGCTCTAAGAAAGTCCTTAATGTCTCACTGAAAATAGGGGATGGTTTCTTTCCTTCCGATCTAATAGAGTTTAATTTAGCGAACCTAGACGTCATTCTGGGAATAAGATTTTTCGACCCTACCTCGATAAATCCGTAGTCGTGTTCATAGACGATATATTGATCTATTCAAGGAGCAAGGAAGAATATGAGGGACATTTGAGGCTTATTTTACAGGCACTTAGGGAGAACCAATTGTATGCAAAGTTTTAAACAAGTCATTCGAGTGCATGAAGTACCACCGAGCTCTTTCAAGGGGGGTGAGTTACGGGGACGTAACTTTTCTTTTAAGGGGGAGAATGCGATAGAATTTCGCGCTTCCACCCTAAAGTTGCTAAGGCTGTTTAGTCTGTTATTTATGTGTATTTATCGTTTATGACTTGCGAAAATTAGAAACGCTTGTGAAATATTGGGGCTTAGAAATGTAAAAGACCGTCGTTAAGACTGGCTACCTCAAAGTTTCGGGACGAAACTTCCTTTAAGGGGGGAAACCTGTAATACTCCGTATTTTTTTTGGAGTTATTCTTTTATAAATAAGAAAATATAAGGAATAAAGTTAAAAGTATTTTCATAATTATATTATAATTCGGTTTTGGTTTATTCTCCAAGTAAATAAAATAAGAAATAGGAATTTGAGTTGGAAACAAATCCTATTAAACCTAAGTTTACCATGCTATAAATAAGAGAGAAAAAAAAAAAAAGAAATTAAAAACCCTAAATTACTTTCATCAGCTGTTTTTTTTTTACCACAAGAGGATTTTTCTCTCTCCTCTCTTTTCCTTCCCAGCGTCCTGTTCTTTTCCTTCTTCTTTTCTTTTCTTCTTCTTCTCTCTCCTGCGCTTCTCTACGCCGGCCGGAATTTCTGCCGGTGGTCTGGGCTCAGGTTCACGAAGATCAAGTTGAGAGTGTGTGCTAGTGTGGTCGCGCGAGGCTTCGAGTGACTGGGTTCGTTCGAGGGTGCGCGAGCGGCGAACGAAGGACGAGGATTGTGGTGTGTGCTGTGCGCGGAGTTCGAGCAGGGGGTACGCGAAGTCGAGTGTTCGAGGTTCTCGTGCGAGTGGCTGTGCGGGACGTGCGTGCGAAGTCGTCGAAGGTTTGAGGGCGAGACTTCGAGGGGTGCGTGTGGAGGTACGAGGCTCGAGTTGGACGAGGGCGACGAAGGTCGGGCTGTGCGTGTGCGACGAGGGTTGTGCGTCGAGGCTACGAGTCGTCGAGGCTACGAGAGCCTTGTGCGTCACCGCCAGAATCACGTCGCCGGTGATTATCGCCGGCGAGTCCGTTCGGTATATAAAAAAAAAAAAATTCTCTTTTCCTCTTTAAATTAATTTATATAATCTGATTTTGTAATTCTTGTGCATCTTGGATTAAGTTTGTAATTATAAATAAAGTATAGAATTGGTTAAAAGAAATCAGATTTAGAAATTCCTCATGCTGATTTTTATTTCATAATTCTGTTTTCACTATACTTATGTATTGGGTAAAGTCAAGATTTTTAAATAAAGGTACATATTATGAACTAAAGGAAATCAGATTTATATTACGTACACTACTAGTTCCTACTTTGATCTTATTTCTTCAATGCTGATTTTATAGTTCTTATATGAGTATCTAATTAAGTTTGTTATTATAAACAAAGTAGTGTAAAAGTTAAGTTAAGTTTTATTGTCATGAACAAGTATAAAATAAGTTAGAGATAATCAAATTCGCAAACTTATTATTAAGTTCTAAATATATTAGTTTTAATAGAGTTCATGAAAAGAAATTTAAAATAATAAGATTGGTTAATTTTAATATTCAAATCACCATATCTTAAATAGTTGGATAAGCTGGTTTCTACTTTAATAATATCAAGGGCTTAGCACTGAAGTACTTCCTTATTCGTTTAGGTCCCAATTTCATAAGCGGAACGTTTTAAGTAATCAGCAAAGATTCTCCGTTACAAGGTACGTACGCGTACTAGTTCAATGAGATACGTTAGTATCATGTTAGGTTATGAATTATTTTATTGGAACCTAGAATCATGATAGGGAACTATGGTTGACTATGATTGATGAGATTGTTTGGTAACATGAAATCAATTGGGAATCTGTATGTATTTCCTTGTTGTATGACTTGTGAGTTGGAATGAATTATTATTGGTATGCGTAATTCTATCGTATCACAAGCATGAAATGAGAATTGGATTGGAATCCTATGATTTATTGTTGTAGCAAGGATGTTACAATAAGTTGCTTAAACTAAAGAATTGAGCAATGTATCTAAGAAGGAAAATTAAATTATTATATGCATAATGTTGTGTGAATGAATATCACTAAGAAGGATCTTTGGCGATAAACTTGTAGTTGGAATCCCTACAAGTGATGAACAATGGGGGGAGTGTGAGACTTGTTCTACACTCCTACGCAGGCCTACTGTGACGACAGTAGTGTCCTTATAATTTTTGATAACTCAAGTAGGCGGAAGGTTCCGTACGACCTTGGGGGTATGCATACTAAGGTGATGGATGTGGAACGGAACGAAACCGTATTTACATTTCATCTAATAGACCAAGTTGTCTATTAAGGATTAAGTAGCCCGTATGATTCTAGAAAGATGACGGTGCCCGTTCGATGCCAAATAAATTGTAAAAAAAACGGAGATTAATGTTTTTGTAGTATCATGTTTAGGAATTGTTATTACTCTTCTGTTTATGTTAGTGTATTATTTAACTGGTTTTGTACGTACTCAGCATAGCTGATTGTTGTTATTTGTGTTGTTTGTTAACCTGTGATGAACCATTGATATTTCAATGGGGAGCAGATTAGGTATCTTGGTGATGCTTTGCATGAGTTCGGGCATACGGGGGATACTTTTGATTCTAAACTTTTAAAGTGTTTTGGTTGAACATCCTAGAGATTGTTTATAATTTACATAGTTAATGGTTTTAAATAAAAAGGGGTCAATAGTGATTCCCGAGTTGTAGTTAAGTTAGTATTTTATTTCATTTGCGGTTTAGTTTTCATAATAAAGAGTAAGTTAATGTTTTAAATTCAATAAGCCTTGCGTTTCACCGCGGCGGTAACACTCCCAAAGTCGATGCAGCGTAGTTTAGACGTGTATGGATTTTGGGGGTGTTACAACTTTTGCTACATAATTCGCAATAGTATAGTTCTCTTTACTGTCGGATAGTGCTCGAGATATGCTTTGAAATAAGATCTATATACAATATTGTTTTACAACATATGAAAATGTATTTATTTAGTTGAATAATAACATATTATTTATTCTTTATTTTAAATATATAAAAATAGCGTATTATACCTGACAATACTATTTATGTCTTTAAGAATCATACTTTTAAAAATTGAGTTATATAAAGATAAAAAATTCATATCCATAGTTTTGAACCTATAGCATTCCATGATGGCATTACATGAAGAATCAAATGAAAGTTTGTCATCGAGATTGCAGAGGTATTATGCAATTAACTAATTATTTTGTTCCTAGAATATTTATTGCATACATAATTATTTATGTTTTTTTCCATATATCTATATGTAAGATCTTATTCTTTTCTCCATAAACTTAATTCTACTAAAACTATTTGGAAATCAAGATTCGCGTTTCTATACTGTTTAAGGTCACGGATCATGAAAAAGGGGGAAGTTTGATAAGTCTTAATATGGTCATGATTGATGAAGAGGTATTTTTTTCTCTCTTAAATAGTATTTTCAATTATTAATAGAGGTTAGTTTTACATTTAATTAATTTTATTCATGAAACTATCATTATGATCTTCTTTTTTGCTTTTTCATCTTCCATTCTATATGCGTTAGTATTTATGTGCTATATTCAAAGTTGAAGTTGTGGCTGATACTCATGTTTTTCTCTATTCGTTATGTTCTGCATCTATTAAATTATTACACTCGCTCTACTTTCTTAAATTATCATTCGGGTATTATTCATGTTAAAAATGTGTTAATTATTGTTAGTCATACCTATTATTAGGATACCATTTAATAATAGAGTTAGTTACAATATTTAATTGGATATTAAAAATTATAAAATTTATATATCGTAATAACAAATCTAGAAATTATAGTATAATGACAAATACTTTCCCTGTTCTTTTTCTACTACAACAATTGGTGTGGGCATGGTTTTTAAGGAAATAAAAAATGGGTGATTTAGCATAGAGGTTCCCCTTTAGTTAAGTAGAGTAGGGGATAAATAATCCTTAATAAAGTAAACGCAACTTTATGAGTTAATTTAGATAATTAATGAGGGTTTTACTAACATAAAATAAAGGCAATATTGTCAACAATAGTTGCTTTTGTTTTACCAAAAGTGAAATAGTTCCAAAAGATGAAACTACCCAAAGCGGTAATTGTTGTAATAGAAAAGGAATGGAGAAAGTTATAAATACAGTAGTGTGTGAAAATTTTCATTTCACAACAACACAAAGTTGACAATAATATTAACAAAAAAATTTACAAAAAGATAAAATAAGCAACAATCCATGCAATGTACGGACTTCAAAACTAGTATATAGTATAATATGATCCTTTATTTGCGGCAATAAATGACGAAAGAAAAGGAGGAGCATAGATCAAATGATTAGGTTGACTATGGTCTACGGGAGACTCGCTCTATGGCTAAGAAGATAATCAATTATAGTTTTGCTCTAACCAGTTTCGTGCGTGATATATAGAGAACGAATTAAGGAGAAATTTGAGTTTTATCCTCTTTTGGGATTGATCTTTTGGGTTTAACAAGATCTGTACTTCTTTGGGTTTGGCTCACTCATGGGCGGTTCTTGCCCAATGCAGTAACGACGACTGCATAGGGCCCCTAAAAAGATACGGGCCTCAAATGTATTTTACTTTGTTGATTGCAAGATTGACAAAAGAAAAAGATATGGAGTAGGGGTAATTCTGTGTACGTAGCAAACATCAGGTATGAGGTTCGAATTTGCTGAACCTATTAAAATTTTCTTTTCAAGTTTTTGGGAATTTAAAAGCTATCAATGACAACAGTATGCTTGTTCACTTTTTTTTAGTATTTATTCTTTGATGAAACCCATATTTTTCTCTTTGCCTCTTCACATTCTTATACCAGAAGCTTCATGCCAACCCCATTAATGGCTCTCACTCTCCGAAATTATAAAATTTCAATTAGTGCGATTTACATTTCCTTTCCCAAATATTTTAATTACTTTTTTGTAAGTAGATATGTTTCTTTGAATATGTTGTAACTTGACAGTATTTTAGATACAAAAGTACTTTTTCTTCAAAATTGAGAATTTGATATGTACTTTGAACT
Organism: Beta lomatogona; assembly: GCA_947646795.1. NCBI lineage: Eukaryota > Viridiplantae > Streptophyta > Magnoliopsida > Caryophyllales > Amaranthaceae > Beta > Beta lomatogona. Next base: position 1,555,542 of record CANSNZ010001062.1, on the reverse strand, counting down.
ACAAATCAATGACCCAATCTTAAGAAAATGCATAAGGCCCCTGTTATATTTGCCCCGCCCTTGCGCTCACTATTTTTAAGCACAAACGGCCGGGTAATTTATTCTGGGTTTTGTGTTATGTGTTTTTCCTAAAATGTGCACCAATGAATTTTTTCTTAGGCAAAAGTCATCCAACGCTCCCCAGGCGTAATATATATATATATATATATATATATATATATATATATATATATATATATATATATATATATATATATATATATATATATATATATATATATATACATGAGGTTGAGGTGGTGGAGGGATCAAACCTCATGGGACTCATTTGAGGATTTCCCTTTATCCCCCTCAGTGAGTCCCCTTCATCTTACCTTTAAAAATATACACACACACACACGCACACACACACACACACACATATATATAGCGGATCTTTTATATCAAGGAGGAGAGAGAGAATAATATCGTATACTTTTGTATTGGAAATATATTATTATTCTATTTGTTTTTATATAAATATGATCACATTTAATGATCAGTAATATGAGTAGTTAAATACAAAATTGTATCTATTATCCAATGCCTGGATCGTGAGGCGTTTAGTTGTGGGCTTGTTTACTTCTTTTTTATTCTTTTGAGAGGATATAGGGGCAATGAGCCAAAATGGGTTATATTTAATCAAAGATTCGACAAAAGTATGGATACTTAGAAGGAAATGTTTCCTAATTCCTACAAATTATCTGTCATGAATCAAGACAATCATCCCTTCTTAAAACTAAGAAATCATTAATCTAGAACAAGTAGAGTGTAATATGTTTTCTTACCTTTTACGTGAGTAGTAATCACTACTCGAAACAACGATTTTGCTTTCATAAGTTACTACTCAAGTAGCAACTTTGTTGTTTACTCCCTCCGGTTCCTAAAGATCTTCCTTGTTACTGTTCCTACAAATACCAAGGAGGATTCATTGATGTGGGGTCTAGGGTGGATAAAGTATAATAAAGTAAGACCATAGAGGAGAGAGAGGGTAATAAAGTATAATAAAGTAAGATCATAGAGGAGAGAAAGGGTAATAAAGTATAATAAAATGCAATTGTGAACCCATATGATAGTGACATGAGAGGGTAAATAGGGAAATTTATTTTACCAAATAAGGAATAAAGCAAAAGAGGGAATATCTTTTGGAAACGCACTTAAACGGAAAGAGGGAAGATCTTTAGGAACCGGAGGGAGTATGTGATAGATTGGAGGGTAGGTTGTTGCCCTCATCAACTTGTTATAAATTTATCATCTCCAGATTAATTATCGTGTTATCCGCTTGTTTACAATGATTGCACCAAAATAAAAATGACTGGAAAAAAAATAAAAATGCACAAGTTTGGCATAATTTACGGCATGCTTACATCATCATTGACTATAAAAGGATATAAATAAACTACTCAAGAGATTATACAAACATGTCTTTCTTAGTAATATTTTAAAACTTAAACATGTGAGCTTGAATTTACAGCAATATATTACATCAAAAAACAAACACACTCCTAAACAAAAGTTTCCAACTTGGCATACCCATATAACAGTTACCCAAAACTCCAAAACATTTCCATAGAAGGAAAATTTTAGGGGTGAGTTGGCAAATTAGCCAATTTCATGGTCTTCTTAAACTTTCACAATTTTAACTCTAGATCAACATCGACATAACGAGGGATCCACATAATCATTCGAAGGCTCCATTGGGTAAGGATCAATCTTACCAAATTGGTCCTCCTCATCCTTGTTATTTTTTTCAATTCTTGGTGCCACCAATTCCTTTACAATTATGAATTCTCTAGGAAGATTTATTTTGTCCCTGAAATTGTAAAAAGAAAAAAATCCAATCAACACAAAATCTTAACATAATTAAATAAATAGATATAGAATTTGTAATTATAATTTTTTTTGAGGGGATTTGAAATTACAGTTGTATCCTTGATATGAGATTGCTTGAGTTTTTTTTTTCTTTTTTTATTTGCTTTTGGGTGCAATTCACTCTTGAACAATTATATATTCACAACTTATTTTTTAATTCATTATTTTTGAAAGATCAATCTCAAATATAAAGTTAATTAACTCATAGAAAATAAAAATAAGAAGGTCACGTTCAATTCACCTTAAAAAAATTATATTTAATATAGATATATTCAATCAGTATAAATCAATTCTAATTAGTAAAATCATTTTCAAATGTTAAAAATCAGTTTTAGTCCGTTCTAATTTGTAAAAATCACTGAACGAAAATTACACCATAGATAACTAGAAACCAGTTTAATCAATGAAAACAATTTCATTTCAACAGCAAATTAGGAGAAATAAACAGAGCCTACAAATAAATAAGATAAAACAACCAACACATAATTAATGTAATGTGAAATTACGATTCTCTCCCTTGGTTGAAATAGTTGGTGCTCATCAAAGGAATGCCTATGCCTTGATCATCCACCATGCCTCCATCAGCATTACTTGACTCCCCTTCTTGATGAGGAATAGAAGCAAGAAACCCTTTTGATATCCATAAATTATTGCTGCTATAGTTGCTCTTTTTCTTACTTTTTTGATCAGTTGTTTGCTCATTTTCTGCATTCATGTTTGAGAACTTTGTTGAGGTATCCAGCCCAAGTATTGGTAAAATGTTTCATTGTTTTGGTCCAAATGAATGGCCCATTTGTGAGGCATTTTACTTGCTGTTATGAGTCTAACTTTTGGGCTTATCTTTGGCTTACTTGGTAAGCTTTTAGAAGGTTAATTTTGCTGAAAAAAAAAAAGCAAGGAGGGCAGCAACTTTAAAAAGAAAACACAAGAGAGAAGAGGTTTTCGGGTTTTCGGGTTTTCGGTTTTTCAGAGACAGCATTCACAAATCTGTCTGTTGTCGGAAATTGCACCGTTGGATTGTCCTGAAATTTTGACAACTTGTTCGTGACATCTAGGGCTTCATTTTGGACGGTTGGATCATCAGTATGAGCTCTGGTTTGGTCAGAATTGTCTCTGGACAGATCTGCGAATTTGGGTGATTTCTTCACCTTTTGCTCTCTATTTTGATTCTCTTATTGTTGGTGTTTGTTGGTGGGTTGTGAATCCTTTGTAGACTGATTTGGGATTCTTTTTCCCTCAATTATCAATAAGAGAAGTATAGGGTGGACTCCTCAAACGGTCCCGTGGTTTTTACTCTTCACATTGAAGGGGTTTTCCACGTATAATTCGTGTGTGTTGTTTGCTTATTATTCTTCTTGTTATTGCTGATTTTGGTATTGCATTATTGCTGATTTTATGTGGTAATTTGGTTGTGTGACAATTTGGGTTGATTGGTTTGAATAGTTGGTTGGTTGTCTTGTTTGTGTGACTTTGTAAGTGTCGTTGTGACCTCTTCCGATCCCGACAACTTGGTATCAGAGCCGGAGATTAATTTGATCATTGTTATGGAGTCTACTAGTGGTAGTGGAGGTAGTTCAATGGTTAAATTGACATCAACCAATTATTCCATTTGGAGACCTATGATGGAAGACGTGTTATATTGCAAGGATTTGTATGACCCAATTGAAACTGTCACTAACTCTGATGGTAGTGTCTCTAAACCATCTAAACCATATAAAATGGATGAAAAAGATTGGGTAAAGTTGAAAAGAAAGACTTTAGGGACTATTAGACAATGGGTTGATATTAGCATATTCAATCATGTGTCACAGGAGTCCGACCCTTATGAGTTGTGGAAGAAATTGGAAGGTCTTTATGAGAGGAAGACCGCTCACAACAAAGCTTCTTTGATTAAAAGACTTGTTAATTTGAAATTGAAAGGTGGAAAGTCCGTTTCGAGCATCTTAGTGACTTCCGGGGATATTATTAACAAGTTGACCTGCTATGAAGATTTGTCTTGATGATGAGTTGCAGGCTTTGTTCTTATTGAGTTCTTTGCCAGATAGTTGGGAGACCTTGGTGGTGACTATTAGTAACTCTGCTCCGGATGGTGTGCTATCTTTGGATGTGATCAAAGAAAGCATGTTTATTGAAGAGATAAGAAGAAAGGAGATGGGAGTTGATAATTCACATGCTCTTGTGGTTGAAAATCGTGGAAGAAGCAAGAGTACGGGTCCTAAAGGTCGTGGTAACTCAAAGGGCAGGTCCAAGTCTAGAGATAAAGAGACTAGGACATGTCATCACTGCAACAAGCCTGGCCATATCAAAAAGTTTTGCTACCGTTGGAAGAAAGAACAAGGTAAGAAGCAAGACTCACAAAAGCAGGGAGATGATAAAAATACTGCAGCAACTGCTTCTAAGAGTGATGATGAGGTCACTTTGATTTGTTCAACTAGTGAGTGTCATCATGTAGAAAGTTCAGATACAGAGTGGCTTGTAGATTCAGGTGCTTCATACCATTGTGTTCCCAAAAGGGAGTATTTCACAAACTATCAATCTGGTGATTTTGGTAGTGTGAAGATGGGGAACAAGAGCTCAGCTAGCATTATTGGGTTAGGTGATATTCGTGTGAAGACAAGTGTTGGGTGCATGCTTACATTGAAGAATGTGCGCCAAATTCCTGATTTACGCCTTAATCTGTTGTCTGCAAATGTCCTTGATCAAGAAGGATTCCGACATACCTTTGGTGATGGTAAGTGGAAATTATCCAAGGGTTCGATGACAGTTGCTCGTGGCGAGTTGTGTTGTTCTTTGTATAAGACATACTTGAGTGTATGTTCTGGTGAGGTGAATGCAGTTGAAGAAAAGAATTCTCCAAATTTGTGGCATCGAAGGCTAGGGCATATGAGTGACAAGGGGATCAAACTGTTGGCATATAAATCTTTTATTCCTGTTGATAAAACAGTTTCTCTTGACCCTTGTGATCAGTGTTTGGCAGGTAAGCAGCATAGAGCTTCCTTTTCTAGGAAGTCCACCAGAAGGCAAGAAAAATTGGAGTTAGTTCACTCCGATGTTTGTGGTCTGATAGGGTGTCGTACACCTGTCAAAAATAATTCCTAACAAACCTTCTAACAATGTAGTAGGGTAAATAGGGTCGAATCCACAGAGAGATGGTTGTTCTAATCTAGCTTCTAAGGTATGGAGAAACTAAACAAAATCAGGAATATTGAATTAAAGTTCTAAACTATTCAAAATACAAAAAGCAAACTAAAAAGGATCCAGGGCAATGGTTTACCACGTTTATAACTATAATCTATCAAAATATCATCAATGGTTCAATGAATCAGATATCTAGAGCATATGTTAACCCTACGGTCGGGCCTTAACGCTCTCAAATCAACATATGCTAGTACGGTCGCTCTACATAATCAGATTTGCTAATTGTAGGTAAGCCTCTAAAGAGTACTATCTCTCGATCTGTGACTCAATATTAGCAATATTTAATCAGACAATTGATCAGATTGCAAGAATAATAATATAAACACTAATCAATTAGAGATATCAATAACTAATCAAACCATTAATAAACATCCATCAAGAATTATAGCATATAAACATGGATTCCCAAACCCTAGAATATAAACTACTCAATCATGAAATAAATAAAGAAATTTAAATCTACAAAGAAAAGCATGATCAAAGAAATCAATGAAAGAAAAGAGACGAAAATTATAAACTCATGAATTAATGAAGAAAAGAAAAACTAGGGTTTGCCATGAAAAAACTAGATAGAAAAGGAAGAAGGAAACTAAAGCTAAACCTAAGAATACAAAATATAACGTCAGAAAAGAGGTGATCCTGGGAGAGAGAGAGAGAGAAGACCTATTTATAGTTTTTACAAAACCGGCTAAAAAAAGCAAATAAACCCGTCTCGAGAAATCGCCCGGTCGGGCGACGGTGATTGAGGAGCTACGACAGAACAGCAAATCCGCCCGGTCGACCGGGCGAGCCCGTCCTGTCGGGCGCGCAAGCGATTTTGGCTCCTTTCTCGCCCGGTTGACCGGGCTAACATGCCTTGCATCCTGTGAAAATTTCATTTCGCCCGGTCGGGCGAAACTGCCCGGTCGACCGGGCGAGAAAACTGCGATTTTGCGTCAACTTGCGAAGGTTGTATCTCTCAAACTAGAAGTCCATTTGGGGCGTGTGACCTATCGTTGGAAAGCCCTTCAAGTCTAGTTTTTAACCCAACTGGAATTTCTTGATTCTAAGAAGCACATCAAAAGTTATGATCAGAAGAGTATACATGACTCTTTTTTCACATTTCTTCTAATGATTTTTCGTTTGTTTTCGCTCAAACTCGTACTAAGACATATCCATACTATCCTTATGCATCGTAGCTTATTTCCAAGTGTTCCTAATCCTCGAGCTCAGCTAAATATACTCCAAATACGTTCTCATTACCTGAAATTCATCAAAAACAAGAAAACATACCGAATAGGAGTAGAATAACATAACTTAAGAATATGATGCAATAATGAACCTAAATATGAATCTAAATGCTCTAAAATGCAACCTAAATGCACCTTAAAACTATATATAAATATGACTTATCAAACTCTCCCAAGCTAAACCATTGCTTGTCCCCAAGCAATAAGACATAAACATTGGAAAAGAAAGACGACCTATAATATAGGACTACAACAGGGCTAAACACTCAACTGAAAACACAAGAGATATAATCACTACACAAACCAAGCATCGAAACAATCTCGAACAAAGCCGCATAACATGTCATGTATTGCAATCGACTCTCCAATCATACCGCATACCATCTCTCCCAAGCTGGATTTAACCAAACCTGACAGACCTCACTATAGTCATGTGCGCTCAAATCTCTCATGTGTTTAAAGGATAAATGATGACACTCAACCTAAAACAAGTCAACTCAGTTGAAACATATACTTTTTAACTTTGACTTTTTGACTCACTTAACACTCAACAATACGATCCAAAATGATCAAGAGGACTTTTAAAGGTTGCAATGGGGCTGAGGTTAAAGGTATGGAATAATTTGGGAATTGTGGTGGAAAAACCAAGAAGGGGGAGCATCATATAACTGAAAACATGACCAAGAAAGATCACAACAACTCCACGCAACAACCAACAATCTCCAAATATAATCAACAACCTTATTCATTCAAGAAATTCAATCATAACCCTTTTTATTCCACTTTATTCACAACTTTTTTTCACTTCTTTTTCATTGCATTTTTCACTTTTTTTTTCCTTTTTTTTTCGAACTTTCAATTCAATTTCAAAGCTCACTAAACATACTTTTCCATCCTTCTAAACCACAAATAGAGCATTTCAATTCAATACAAACCAAACCAAAACTAATAATCGCTCCCCCAAGCTAGGCTTTAGACAAATATCAAATGAGGCCAATGGCTTATAATGTAGGTAGCAATCAAACATAGCAAAAAAGGCTCAGCGGGGCTAGAGGAAGGATAATATGAAAACAAAAATAACTCTGGAGCTAAGATCATGAAATAGAATGCCTCAATCATATCAAAATGTATGCACTATCAAATATCAAAGAGTACCAAGTCAAAATCAAGATCAAGATCAATACGGCAACTAAGGAACTAATCACACATGAAAGAACATAACTGACACATATACGTCAGTTTATAGGCACATAAGCTCGCTTAGTTTAAGGTGTCTGCACAATAAAGTTAAATCGAACCAGAGAGAGATCAATCAATCTTACCACAAACAATCAATTGCGAAACAATCGTGCTATAAAGTATCATGCTCAAGATGAATGACGCTTAGGAAATGTAGTAAAATATCATCAAAGTTCTCAAAAAGTGACAGCAATAGTCCTATAGATGCAACTAGAATGAGATGAAGTCTAATATGAATGAAATATGCTAATGCAACTAAGAAAGCAGTACAATGTTTTTGGTTACACGTAAACTTCCACTCCTAATGAGCAGTACAAACCGTGCAACAACCTATGAAAGCAATAAAAAAAACTACTCTAAATGCAAAAAACATGTGCTAAGTAATGATGACAAACATCCTCCCCCAAGCTGAATGACACATTGTCCTCAATGTGAACAAAGAGGAATTAAATGAGGGAGAGGAACAACTTACAAAAGGGGTGGGTAATCGAAGGGAGTGTCAAAAAGCATCGACACCTCCACCACAATCGATAGTTGTAATGAGGCAGTGAACTTAGCCAAAAAGAAATTGGCTATGCTTGTACCTTTTAAAAGACTTCATCACACATTAGCAAAGTTAGTGAAACCAAAAAAAAAAAAAAAAAAAAAAAAATTGAACAAAGTCGGGTTGCCTCCCGATAAGCGCTGATTTAAGGTCTTGCATGACCGTTTAAGACTAGTAGATCACTCATAATAGTTCAATGCTCTAAGAAGCTTATCATATATTCCTGCAAACATCTCAGAGCATAATATATAAGAGTGGAAAGGAAAAATGAAAAAAATTAGTACTAAAAAAATACTAAAACTACAAAAAGAAAAATCAAAGGAAAAATTATATTTACAAGAAGAAGAAAAAGAAAAATTGTTAGTCTTTTTACATGACTCAAAAGAAGGAAAAGAAACTAACTGTACATCATTTACATTATCATGAGAGCCATTCAAAAGGGGAGAAAGAAGGAACGATGGAGGATATAATATAGGAGAAGAAGGAATAAGGTCAAGTTTTTGAGAGAAAGGAACATGAGACTCAAAAACAATAGGTGGTACCGATAAAGACTCATAAATAACCTCACTCTCAACTTGACTTTCCTCCAAAGAAGAAATTTCAACCATGGTTTCTTCCTCCTGCAAAACATCCATCACATTGGTCTTTCTCTCAATCTTTTCATCATCCCAATAGCTCTCATTTATTATCCAACCCTCATCATCATCATAAATAAACGGTTTGGGGTTAGAATTTTGAGCAGATTGACATTCATATTGGGAAGAGGGGTTAAAACCATAAACTAATGTCACATCACACGAAGAAAAATCATGTAAAGTAGACTGACAATTTGAACAATAGGTTGGTGTCATGTAAGTTTGGGGTGAAAGAGCAGATGAAGACATCTCCCACTCATAAGTATCCCTAGCCAACCACACAATTAGATCCCAACAATAATCAGGTGATCGGAATAGAAATTCCCCATTAGACATAGATTCTACCACCATCCTAGTTTCTTCATTTAACCCCTCATAAATCACTAGGCACATATCCCACAGTTCAATTCCATGATTAGGACCAATATAATCACCAAGCCTATGGTAGTATTTCCAAAACGCTTCATTCTCATACTGAGGAAAAGAAAAAATTGCTCTAGAATTACTAGCATGTACATGGGGTTCACAAAACATATGAGGTAATTCAGAAGAACTCATGCAAAAATTGGGAGGATTTTGATATGATGCATCAAAACTGTAAACATGAGAATCCCAAGAATTATTACTATGTTGCCTAGCAAAAGAATTATCCCCATCATCAAAATAGCATGACTCCATGATACAGAAAAGTTATTAAAAAAAAAATATTCACAAAAGGGAAAATTTATATATATATATATATAAAGTTTAGTCTCACCAAATAATAAAAACTAAATAAAACAATAAAACTATACCGTCTCCCCAGCAACGGCGCCAAAATTTGATAGGGTGTCGTACACCTGTCAAAAATAATTCCTAACAAACCTTCTAACAATGTAGTAGGGTAAGTAGGGTCGAATCCACAGAGAGATGGTTGTTCAAATCTAACTTCTAAGGTATGGAGAAACTAAACAAAATCAGGAATATTGAATTAAAGTTCTAAACTAATCAAAATACGAAAAACAAACTAAAAAGGATCCAGGGCAATGGTTTACCACGTTTATAACTATAATCTATCAAAATATCATCAATGGTTCAATGAATCAGATATCTAGAGCATATGTTAATCCTACGGTCGGGCCTTAACGCTCTCAAATCAACATATGCTAGTACGGTCGCTCTACATAATCAGATTTGCTAATTGTAGGTAAGCCTCTAAAGAGTACTATCTCTCGATCTGTGACTCAATATTAGCAATATTTAATCAGACAATTGATCAGATTGCAAGATTAATAATCTAAACACTAATCAATTAGAGATATCAATAACTAATCAAACCATTAATAAACATCAATCAAGAATTATAGCATATAAACATGGATTCCCAAACCCTAGAATATAAACTACTCAATCATGAAATAAATAAAGAAATTTAAATCTACAAAGAAAAGCATGATCAAAGAAATCAATGAAAGAAAAGAGATGAAAATTATAAACTCATGAATTAATGAAGAAAAGAGAAACTAGGGTTTTCCATGAAAAATCTAGATAGAAAAGGAAGAAGGAAACTACAGCTAAACCTAAGAATACAAAATATAACGTCAGAAAAGAGGTGATCCTGGGAGAGAGAGAGAGAAGACCTATTTATAGTTTTTACAAAACCGGCTAAAAAAAGCAAATAAACCCGTCTCGAGAAATCGCCCGGTCGGGCGACGGTGATTGAGGAGCTACGACAGAACAGCAAATCCGCCCGGTCGACCGGGCGAGCCCGCCCTGTCGGGCGCGCAAGCGATTTTGGCTCCTTTCTCGCCCGGTTGACCGGGCTAACATGCCTTGCATCCTGTGAAAATTTCATTTCGCCCGGTCGGGCGAAACCGCTCGGTCGACCGGGCGAGAAAACTGCGATTTTGCGTCAACTTGCGAAAGCTGTATCTCTCAAACCAGAAGTCCATTTGGGGCGTGTGACCTATCGTTGGAAATCCCTTTAAGTCTAGTTTCCAACCCAACTAGAATTTCTTGATTCTAAGAAGCACATAAAAAGTTATGATCAGAAGAGTATACATGACTCTTTTTTCACATTTCTTCTAATGATTTTTCGTTTGTTTTCGCTCAAACTCGTACTAAGACATATCCATACTATCCTTATGCATTGTAGCTTATTTCCAAGTGTTCCTAATCCTCGAGCTCAGCTAAATATACTCCAAATACGTTCTCATTACCTGAAATTCATCAAAAACAAGAAAACATACCGAATAGGAGTAGAATAACATAACTTAAGAATATGATGCAATAATGAACCTAAATATGAATCTAAATGCTCTAAAATGCAACCTAAATGCACCTTAAAACTATATATAAATATGACTTAAAATGGTCCTATTGAGGTGGATTCTCTTGGTGGCAATAGATATTTTGTCACTTTCATTGATGATGCTACTCGAAGAACTTGGGTGTATATGTTGAAGACAAAAGACCAAGTGTTCGAGATTTTCAGAAAGTTTCATGCCATGGTAGAAAGGGAGACCGAAAGAAAGTTGAAGTGTCTTCGATCTGACAACGGTGGTGAGTATACTTCGAAAGAGTTCAAGTATTATTGTTCACAATATGGCATTAGACATGAGAAGACAGAGCCCGGCACACCACAACACAATGGAGTTGCTGAGAGAATGAACAGAACCATTGTAGAGAAGGTGAGGTGTATGCTTAGAATGTCTGATCTTCCTAAGACATTTTGGGCTGAAGCAGTGCAATGTGCCGTGTATTTGATTAATCGATCTCCATCGATTCCTCTTGGTCTTGACATTCCAGAGAGAGCATGGAAGGGACGTGATCCCACTTATTCACATTTGAGAGTCTTTGGCAGCAAGGCATACATGCATGTGCCTAAAGAACAGAGGTCAAAGCTTGATTCGAAATCCAATCCATGTGTATTTGTTGGTATGGAGATGAAGAGTATGGTTTCAGACTCTATGATCCAGAAAAGAAGAAGGTAGTGAGAAGTAGGGATGTAGTATTTTTTGAGCACGAGAAGGGTGCAGATCTTCTGAGTACAAGGTACACTTCTACTTTAGATTTGTCTTTTGATACTACTAATGATTCTACTTCTACTCCTCCTGTGATTCAGTCAGCAAATGAGAATGAGAATGTTGAGGATGTACTAGATGATGTACATGATGATGTTGGTGAGGTACAACCTGATAATGATGTACCAGATCATGTTGATGATGAAGATCTTGATGAGTCTTCATCTGATTAAGAAATTCAAGGTGATGATGCAAATGAGGTAGTGGTTCAGGAAGAGATTCATGAGCGGGGGGAGCAAACTACCCCTAAAGTGGAGGATACACATGTTAGAAGGTCCACTAGAGAGCGTAAACCTTCAACAAAGTATCCAAGCTCAGAGTTCATTCTAGTTAGTGAAGATGGAGAGCCAGAGAACTATCAAGAGGTCTTGTCTCATGATGAGAAAAACCAGTGGCTCGATGCTATGAAGGAGGAGATGGATTCCTTGAAAAAGAATGACACTTATGAGCTAGTGAAGCCTCCCAAGGGCAAGAAAGTCTTGAGAAACAGATGGGTTTTCAAGAACAAGAAAGATGGTGAGAAGATAGTGAAGCGCAAAGCTAGATTGGTGGTAAAGGGATGCAACCATAAAAAGGGCATTGACTTTGATGAGATCTTCTCTCCAGTGGTCAAAATGACATCTATCAGAACTGTATTGGGGTTAGCAGCAAGTCTTGATCTTGAGTTGGAGCAACTTGATGTAAAAACTGCATTTTTACATGGTGATTTGCATGAAGAGATCTACATGGAGCAACCTGAAGGTTTTGAAGAAAAAGGGAAAGATAAACTTGTTTGCAAGTTGAAGAAGAGCCTTTATGGGCTTAAACAGGCACCAAGGCAGTGGTACAAGAAATTTGATTCGTTTATGACTAGCCATGGTTATAAACGAACTTCTGCAGATTCTTGTGTGTATTTCAGAAAGTTCCCTGGAGGTAACTTCATCATCCTTCTTTTATATGTAGATGATATGCTGATAGTTGGACAAGATGCAGGAATGATTCAATGTTTGAAGAAAGACTTGTCCAAGTCATTTGACATGAAAGACTTGGGTCCTGCTAAGAAAATCTTAGGCATGGAGATTGCTCGTGACAGGAAGGCTGGGAAGTTGTGGTTTCACAAGAAAAGTATATTGAACGGGTGCTTGAAAGGTTCAATATGAAACATGCCAAGCCAGTTAGTACACCGCTAGCAGCTCATTTTGAGCTAAGTAAGAGAGCTTGTCCTACAACAGAGAAGGAGAAAGCAAGTATGTCATCTATTCCTTATTCTTCTGCTGTTGGTTCCTTGATGTATGCTATGGTGTGTACTAGGCCAGATATTGTACATTCTGTTGGTTTGGTGTGTAGATACTTATCCAATCCGGGTAAGGCTCACTGGGATGCAGTGAAATGGATCTTCAGATACTTGCGTGGCACTTCTAAACTTTGTTTGTGTTATGGAGGTGGCAAACCTATTCTTGAGGGTTATACGAGATGCGGACATGGCTGGTGATCTTGATAACAGAAAATCTACCTCAGGTTATGTATTCACATTTTCAGGGGGAGCCATTTCTTGGCAATCCAAGTTGCAAAAGTGTGTGGCTTTATCAACTACTGAGGCAGAGTATATAGCAGTTGTGGAAGCAAGTAAGGAAATGCTTTGGTTGAAAAGGTTCCTACAAGAGTTGGGTTTGAAGCAAGGTGAGTATGTTGTATTCTGTGATAGTCAGAGTGCTATGGATTTGAGTAAGAACTCTATGTATCACGCTCGCACCAAGCATATTGATGTTCGATATCATTGGTTGCGAAATGTGATTGAGGAGAAGAGAATGAAGCTGAAGAAAGTCCACACCAATAAGAATGGTGCAGATATGTTGACAAAGGTGGTTCCAGGAAGCAAGCTTGAAGTTTGTAGTAAGCTTGCGGGAATGAACTTCAAGTGATTGTTGAAGCATGTTCGTCTTCCCCGTGTTGGGCTGGAGGGGGAGATAAAGAGTATTCACCCTTTTCACCATTGTTAAGAGGCTCCATGTTGAGTTACCTCTTTATTTTTTGGGTACTTAATTAGCTTGTTGAGTTGTTGTTATGAGTAAATTGCACCATTACCTTCAGTTCACTCTTCACTATATTATATAGACTATAGAGGGAGTGCAATGGAGTAAAGCCAGTTAGTGTCTTAGTGATACATGAAGGGTACGATAGTAATTTTAATTAATTAGCATCACGATAGTAATTTTAAACAAAGAAAGAAATAATAATAAAATAATTTCTTTTTAGTGAGTGTTGGATTAAAATAATAATAAACAAACTAATATTTTTAAGTAGTAGCAAGTGATGGATTACAAAATAATATTAATAAAAGAAGGAAGAGAAAAAAAGAGGGGAAAGAAAGAAATAATAAAAAATAGAAACACATTGACTTCAATTATTTTGTCACTCCTTCTCCTTCTTTCTCACAAAACAATGGAATTCAACAAATTTATTGTGTTGCCAAAAAAAAAAAATTATTGTGTGCACTGAAATTCTGTCACCATCATCCCATTTCCTCTCTTCACAAGACCAACAAAAACTCACTGAAATTGCTCCCCAAAACTCCACGTCAAAACCAAATGTCCAAATCTTCGAAAACCTTTGATTTTTGCCAATTCAATCAACCCAAAATTTAGTAACTTGGAGCTTTTAGGAACTTCAACAATGACTATAAATAGCTATGTGTGCCCCTCAAATCACCACACACTCGCACCACGCCCATCAAAGCCGTCACCTACGTGCCGTATTCCGCCCCTTGTGCGCACCTGCATCCCCACCAACATATCTCTCTTGCTGAACAGTAAATAGAATACCTCTTTACGTTTTAAGCTATTCATGTTGTTAATTATGTTGATAACAATCTAGGCCCAAGTACCAAAGAGTAAATCTCTATTATATAAGTGAAGGGGGAGGAAGATGGTGTCCCCTTATAAAAAGGCTTATATACCCTTACGGCCCGTTTGGTAGTCGTTAATAAATTGCGGTAATGGGAATGAAGTTTAAGTGTAGGTTAAAAGGGAAGCATCCTTAAAATCTCCATGGGGAGGCAATTTCAACCCTCAAGTTTGTGTCTTTTCTCCATGGGGAAGCAATCTCACCTCTAATTTTCATTACCACTTATTACCACCTAACAAGGTGGTATTAGATGGGAATGAAAATTCAAGAAGAAAAATAGACACTTTAGGATAAATGAGCATTACCATGGGAATGAACAATGACTTTTTTCACAAATTTTCAAAAAAATTAATTCCCATTACCACCATTTATAACCAACTACCAAACGGGCCGTTAATGAAATTTAAATTGCTATACATATTAAATAATATTTTCTTCATCCTACTTGCCATATATATTGAACAAGTTAACAATGGAATTGAATTTGAAATATCAATTAAATATTAATTAAGGAGGATGATTTTCTATTCTTACATATGTGTGAAAGCCTCTGATTAAAATTAAAATTAACAATATAACTTGATTGACACAATCAGAAGGAAAATTAAAACTTGAATTTCATTTTAATAGTTATTCTAATAATATTTTAAAAACTAAATGTTGATTATCGTTCATTACTATTATATAAATTAAACTCTTCCACTTTATTAATATTCAACGATTGAACCTAATACACAAATTTTCCCACTTTATTTGAGCACAAGCTTTCTTATGCTTTACGTCCTTCTCTCAATACTATATTTGAATAATGATAAACAAATAACTAAAAAAACCAACGAAATATTAATTTAAGAAAAATATATTTAAAAAATTTAAAATTATTATAAATGTCTATTCGAATCAAATTTTTTGTAACATTGATGATTTTTATAACTAATTGAGAAAAAACGTTATATGACACGCACGCATAGCGTGCAAAAAATGCTAGCAGAACTCTAAATGGGTAAAAACTCGATTCCGAGTATGTACTTTAGCCATATTAATTCATACATTTGTTGGCTAAGCTTTTAATAAAAGAAACTTATTTGAACATGTAATAGCAATTAACCATACTTCACTAAATATATGTGATCATTCCTAATGTTGAATTAATTTGTTATAACGATAAGTTTATGAAATAAATGAACCAAATGTTAATAAAACCGATTTCAATAAGCTTAAATAACGAGTCTCTTAAATAACTAAAGAGTAATTTCTACAACTATATTCAATAATGAATCTATTTATAAAAATTAAATAGTTATAATAGGAAATCACCTTCCGATAGCTGATTATAGACCTACTTAATGTTTATACTATAGGACCAAATTTATGGTATGAACTCGTAACTTAAATCGACATCAATGAAATCGCTTACTAATAATGAATGTAATAATAATAACTAAAGGTCTAAATGTTAAAATAAAATGAATATTTATATTTTTATTACTTAATTTATTGGTTAAATTAAAAGGAAAAGATACTACAGTGTCCGCCGACTATCTAAGTTAATACGCATGATTACAGGTAACGTCTACTGCTAACACCCACATTCCCCTTCTAAATATGTTTTATATATAATAATGTTTAAGTTATACTTTTATACATGGATTGCGGGATATGAAATGTTTTGAGATGAATATGATGTTATGAAATAATGTTATAAAATGATGACTTTATAAAAGTATAATGATGTTATCTTATGGATGAAATGAAGGGAGCATAATTTTCTATGATGATTATGAATTATACTTTTTTTTTAATTGGTAATATAAGGAATTAAACATTAGGCTGCCCTCCTCTTAAGGGGAATACCTAATGCGTCGGATACAAGAATAGAAGAAAAGGAAGAATTATTACAATATGAAATTTCAAAACTAGAGCTAACTAAATGACCTACATTGGCAATCCAATCAGCTGCTCGATTTGCTTTCCTGAAAACATGACGAACTTGAACTGAGTTGAACTTTGAGAGTAGGATCTTCGAGTCTTCAACAATGTTGGCTATTTTCCATGGGACCGACCAAAGGTTCTTGATAGCATTGATGACTTGCACATTGTCGCCTTCCACAATTATGTCTTGAATATCCAGCTGGGTGGCTAAGATGAGGCCGTGATGCAAAGCTGAAGCTTTCGCAAGGAGGACTGAGGAATGTACTATGTTGAGATCTTTAGCTTGAAGAAGTGAGCCATGATGATTGTGAATTATTATACCCGCAGCAGCAACAGAACCACGGACAGAACCATCAAAGTTGAGTTTGAAGGTGGATGGAGGAGGAGGCTCCCAGGCTTCAAGAGTAGGAGGGAGGGTGGGGGAACGGGGAAGGGGAGAAGCTCCTTGAAGAGGATAGCTCTTATCATGACATAGGTCCACTTGAAGGCGTTTTTTCCATTCACTAAGAGCAAACTTAGCTCGGTGAATGATGCGGAAGGGGCACCAAGTAGAATTTTGAAAGATGATGGCATTTCGTTCTTAATTTCCAGATGCTCTAGAAAAGAAAAATAAAGGGCGATAATTTTTAATTTGGATGTGATTCTTGAAGAAATTGCAGAATTGTGGGGAAGGACCCAGGTGGGGAACACCATTCCAAAACTTCTTGAAGCTTCCAAAACAAGATGGATTGTGGACAAGTAAAAAACAAATGGTCCATAGTTTCAATTCCTGCATTACAACGAGGACATTGGTTGGTAGGGATAATATGTCTATTAAACATAGTATCCCTAACTGCGAGACTATTATGGCAAATCTGCCATACAAAAATTTGAAGCTTGGGAGGAATATCAAGCTTCCAAATCCAACGATAGGGCCAAGGAGGCATAGGAGCAAGATCATGAGCTAGCTAAGTTGCTGATTTGACTGTGAAAAGACCACTAGGGGTGGGTCCCCAGATAAGAGTATCAGGAATATCTGTGGTTGGCAAGGGAATCCCTTGCACTTTCAACATTAAATGTCTTGGAAGAAATTGACTAAGATTCGTTAGATCCGAACAATAATCTGAGGTGATGAAATGGGCCAATTTTAAATCCAAATCAACAGTACTTAAATTGAGAAGGGAGCAATGGTTGGTTTGGCCCAACCAGTTATCTAACCAAAAATTAATTGATTTCCATGGCCAATTTTCCAACGGATACCCTTTCTTAGAAGCTCTCTTTGAGCCAAAATTTTTCTCCAAATGAAGGAGTCATTAGGTTTCAGATTGTACTCAAAGAACGATTTAGTATGTAAATATTTTTCTTTTATTAGAGTTGACCAAAAGGAGGTGTGATTGGAAATCAAATTCCAGCCAATTTTTGCTAGGAAAGCTTTATTTAAAGGCATGGTTCGTTGAAGACCTAAGCCTCCCTGAGACTTGGGGGCGCAGATGGTGTTCCAAGCAATTAAAGGAGTAGAATTTTTATCTTTAGATTGTCGCCAAAAAAATTGGCGGTGCATAGTATCCATTTCTTTACACAAATCATTTGGGAGTAAAGTAGAAGAGCAGGAATAGGCTGGAAGCGCTTCCATGTTCATTTGAATCAGAGTATGGCGTCCTACTTTTGATAGGAACCCTGATTCCCAAAATTGAATACGTTGCAACGTTTTAGCCAAAATATGATTATGGTCCCTTTTTGTGGGGTAGTACGAACTAAAAAAGATTCCCAGATAACGACCCAGGCATGATTTGGGGGTCATATTAAAATGACTAGCCAGGGAGGCTTTTTGGGAGTTAGGGATCCTTTTTTACAGAACTAGTGCTGATTTATGGAAATTAATCAGTTTACTAGACATAGAGCATAACTCATCTAGAATTGACTTTAACTTATTACAAGCCGAAGTAGTCGCTTTATAGAAAACGAGACTGTCATCTGCAAATGTTAGGCATGGAACCACGGAACCGCGTGGACAAATTCTAAAGCCCAGGCCTGATTTTGGAATAGCGCTTTCAATAGTTAGCTTATGGATTAGCATATCCATACAGATAATGAACAAGTACGGGGAAAGAGGGTCCCCTTGGCGCAAGCCTCGAGATGGCTTGAACCATTCAGTAGTATGACCATTTATCTTAATGGAGTAGGAAACAGTGGTGACGCATTGTTTGATCCACTCTATCCATTGGGTTGGAAAGCCTAATTTTGTTAAAACTTGCCACATAAAATCTCACTCAATTCGGTCGTAGGCCTTTTCCATATCTGATTTCAGGGCACACCATCCAATTTTACTTGAGGATTTTTGGAAGGTGTTTAGAATTTCTTGAACAATAAGGATATTGTCATTAATAGACCTTCCAGGAGTAAAAGCATTTTGAAGCGGGCTAATGTTGGATTTGAGGATCGAACACAATCTGGCAACCAACAATTTCAAGATTGCTTTATAAATGGAGTTCATCAGACTGATAGGCCTAAAGTGATTAGGCGTTTATGGAGTAGAATTCTTGGGGATAAGGGCAATGATAGTATGGTTCAGAGACGGGGGTAGATGGCCATGATGGAAAAAACCATGAATGGCTAGACAGATGTCTTTACCAATAATGTGCCAGTAAGCTTGAAATAATTTTGCACCGAACCCATCTAACCCCGGAGCTTTATGAGGGTTCATGTCGAAAAAGACATCTTTAATGTCTACATCTGTAAATGGGGCTAAAAGATTGGAGACATCTGTTGCGGAGATAATAGGTTGTATAAAGGAAAGATCCATTGGCCTGTGGGAGGAAGACGAAGATGAAAGTCGTTCTTTGAAGGAACTAACCAGAAGGTTGTGTATCCCTTCCTCTGAATCGACCCACGGGTCCAAGTCATCTTTAAGTCGGCAGATAGAGGTGTTAATAGTTCGTTTTTTCATCTTATTGTGGAAGAATCTTGAATTCCTATATCTCCTTGAGATAACCATTGTTTTCGACTAAATTTTCCCCACGTAGATTGGCCGAAAAGAAGTAATTTTTCTCGTTGTAATATGAGACGATTAATACGCTGAATAAAGAAAGGATTAAATGGTTGAGCCCAAAGCCTTTCTTCCATAGACTTAATTTTCTCACAATTCTCTGTTAGTTTATTTTGAGTATGACCATAATGTTGCTTGGCCCATTATTTTAAATGAGTCTTAATTTGAGAAAGTCAGTGTTGTATGCGGAAGAATCTTGAGCCTCGTATAGAGTGGGCCCAATTTTTTGTAATAATTTGATGAGATTTACGATCTAAGACCCAAGCATTTTGAAAGCCAAAGGGTGGTGCTTTTGTTATTCCATTGAGTTTAGAGTTGAAAATAGTCGGTGCATGATCAGAGACGGTGAACACCCCATATAGAGTTTGACTTTGTGGAAATAAGTTTACAAACGAATAGCTGGCAATTGCTCGATCTAGTCGCTCGTAAATAGAATGATTATAGAGAATTTTTTCCATGAGAAAGAAGATTGGACTGAGGGGATGTCCATACTATTAGTGTTGTTTAATAATTATGGTAATCTTTTTAAATGAGTGGGGGAGGGATTCCGACCACCCATTTTATAATCAACTGTGAGCATTTCATTGAAGTCCCCAATTACAAGCCATGGAAGAGAGCAAGAGGAAAGGAAGCTCTCAAGGTAGTGCCAAAATTGGGGCTTGTCTTGTTCTTAGGCTGGAGCATAGAGTCCTGTGATAAAGAATTTCTTGTTGGAAGGTTTAAAGCAAATATTAAGACGTGCATATCTATCCGTCGTTGAATGACTAGAGACATGAATGTTGTTATTATTCCATAGGACCCAGAGGCCACCACAATGATTAATAGGATCAATGATTAGCTTATTATCAAAATGGAGAGCTTTTAAGATATTGGTACTATTTTGGTGCGAAGTCATCGTTTCAATGATGAACATTATATCCGGTTTGTATTTATTTCTAAGGTAAACAAGTTCGGTAAGGGCTTCGAGTTTCTTGCCGCCTTGAATATTCCAACTAAGTATCTTCATATGATAACCAATTCGACAAAAATGGGTGCAAAGAGCACCAAGTGGCCATAGCAGATGGTTAGCATCCAATTCATATGGCGGAGATCGAGAGGCATATCCACATACGTGGTCATAGCAAGTGTCAAGCACTTGGTTCCATAACGAGTGGCTAGCACTCTGTTCCAGTAGATTATAACAACCCAATTCTTTATGTTTTTAATCTTACAATTACAACGTTGTTGTGAGAAATTAAGCTTATACAAAACACTAAAATGAATAATGTAACTAAAATACATCCTGATTTCTATTTTTGAAGTATGGGATTTTAAAAAAATTAGGCTTATAGTGTGGGAAATAGAGAAGATATGCATAGTCTTGCAGCTTGAATTTTGGGCTCGAAACATCAAATTGATCAAAAGAATTCCAAGCAAACGTGGCTTGAAAACGTGCCAAAACAACCCTCCCTCTCGATGCTTGAACATCTGGGTCTGTACAAAGGAGGAAATACACTCCAAAGCAATTTGCAAGACAATTGTTAATACAGAAAAACCCAACCAAGTTTAGTACCTTCCATAACCAAAAAAAATTCAGATCCCAATACAGCAAACAGAGACATTGAGCCAGAATCCAACATAAGTGAAGGAAACATTAATGTCTTTGTGCTATGAAGAGACGATTATCAGAAATTATCTTTCTATTAGTAAGCCAAACATATAAAACGATTTCAGATATGTTGCTTCCCTCTAAAAGGACAATCCCATAACACCAGGAAACATAGAAAATATAGGCAAATTGCCACCCAAACACAAAGAAATGCAAACACTCAATAGAAAATGAACAATTTCCACATTGATGGTGAGTGGTGAGAAGATCATTATTGAGAATCGTATTTTCTTTAGAAGAGTAAATATGGACAAGGAACATAATATAACTTATAGAGTCACAAGAAAGCTGAATACCAACAACCATAAATAAAAATTGAGAATATGTAGCACTAGAGAAGAAGCACACTAATAACATTGCAGAGAGGATACACCTTCTCTGAGTAGGACTTGGAGAGAAGCACCACTGATCGAAAATCATATCATAAGAAAAGCACTGAGAGTATACAACAAGCAAAAGCATATTTGCAAAAATCAAAGGGAGGTTAAAGCCATAAAGGGCTGCAATTAAAGAGGACATAGTACAGTAGAGAACAAAATAACACCATAAGTATACAGGTAAACAGGGGGGAGATAAAGATCCAGTACCATTAGTCATGAGAAATTTAAAACCACATTGGGAGTGATAAATGTTGAAATTAGAGGTGATCATGGGCCGGGCTGAGCCAAAAAAAAAATTTGCCCATTGACCGGACCGGGCCTAAATCCGGGCCAAAAATTTGTGCCCAAAGCCCAGTAACTTAGACAGGAGCGAAAGCGGGATGAAACACAATCGTGGACGAAACAATAACTGATTATAATAAAAAAAACTTCGTAATTTTTGAAGGAAAAAAATAGTAGCGGAGAAGACACAAGCAGCTAGAAACACATTGAGAATAATAGCTAAGATTTGAGCATAGCAGCTAGACAAGATCCAAAGAGGAGATCCCATAACAGACAAATTTAGGCATACATTATCCATTACCAAAGTAAAGCATACAATTAAAAGCATCGCAAACAATCTAGGCAGTAAATCCGTAACGAAATTCAATAAATGAATTGTATTTAAGCAAAATCCAACAATTAAAAAGATATTAGAGACCAACCATAAGCAATTAAATATCAAAGAAAAGAGAAGGAAACTTACCTTAGAGCAATCGTGAAGACTTACCCAATTGCGGAGGAGCGAAGCGACCTCGGCTTGGAAATAACAAGCGATCTGAGAGCCATCGTGAAGACATAGGCAGGGACGAGCTTCCGACGTCGGAGTTCCCGATGGGTCTTCTTTCCGGCTGGCGAGAACATCAGCTCTAAACAGAATCCGATTGCGGAGGAGCGCAGCAACCTCGGCTTGGAAATAACAAGCAATCTGAGCCCAAGGATGAGCATGGGAATTGGGTGATTCACAAAGAGAATGGTGAGTCGAGGGGCATGGAGGAGGTGTTCTTTGAGGGGTTGGGTAGGTGTTCTTTGAGGGCCGGCGGTAATGGCAGATGGAAGCAACTGTGTGAGGGGCTATTGGTTTTCTTGGGGTTTCCTTTTTCTTCCTCTTTTTTCTCTTTTTCTCTCTAGAAAACTTAAGCATATTTTGGAATTGATTATGAATTATACTTAAAAGTCATGAAACATGATAATTCAAGTGAAAGACGGTTCTTGGCAGTATTCTGTTATCTTGGGTCGTGTACGTACCTTCTGGCCGGTTCGCCACCTTTCGTTTGTGAAGGCTAATGTCTTCGTGTGGCACCGCATTTTCCCGGAGTACTCCTATGTTGGAGAATTTTCCACAATGGGGGAAAGCCTGACGGAGCAATGCCGCATGAAGGTAGAAGGCCCACAGGTCGTGAATTTCTTTTCCCGGAGTCCAAGTCAGAGACTACTGGACGTCTCGCAGATCCTACTATATTTTGGGCACTAATGCGGTAGTGCCACCTTCAGTTTGTGAGGGCTATTATCATCGGGTGGCTGCCTTCCGTTTACAATGATGCTATGTTATGGGGAGACGTCCCTTCCGTTGTAAAGTTACCAAATAAAATGAACTATGTTAAAGAACATGATAAAGGAGGATAATGATTGAGTTTTTTTTTTTTTTTTTTTTGATACGGAAAAGAAAACTAGGACATAAGTCCTAATCTGGAGGCCAGCCTAAAACATCCCATGCGGATGATAAGAGAAAAATCCAAACAGTAAGGAGAAAAACTTATAAACTAAATTGCCGACCCCATGCCCCTTGTGCTGCATGAAGTCTGTTCGCTGCCTGGTTCGCTTCCCTGAAACAATGAGCAATAGAAACCCCGCTGAACTTTGCAAGATCTAAACCTACATCAGCAATAACATTAATGATTGAGTTATATGCTTTTATAGAATGTTTGTGATATGATTTTATACATACTAAGGGCCTGTTCTCCCCAACTTATTTTCAGTTCAGTTCAGTTCCTAAATGATAATCATTACTATTAATTAGTTATAATTTAATTCAGTTCAATTCAATTCAATTCAATTCAGTTGTTTTATGCCGAAGAGAACATGCCCTAAGATTTGTTTTATAAGTCAAGGAAAAAGATTAGTAGTATTATTCACAATCGAATCTATTTTTTCCATCACATTTTAGACCTGGCAAAATTTCAGAAGTCGTGTTCTCCTCGACCACCGCGTTATTTCTCCTCTTATCTCTCGGCACTCCATTCTCCACCCAAACAAACCTCCAAACTTTCATCATCAATGGCGACAATAATACAACAATCCAAAACCAAATTTTCCCACTAATTTCGAAATTTCAACCCAAAATTATCTCTCTAAAATCACAATTTTCTTTTCACATACCACAATTTCACTCTCAAATTCAAATTCAAAAAATAAATAAAATGTTCGCTGCAAATCTAAGCACTTCATCTTCATTCATCTCTCCTTCACCATCAACTTCAAAACCCTATTTTCTCTCTCCTCCTCACAATTACATCATCTCAATCCAATGTCGCGCGCCAGATTTTTCCGCAGCATCGTCTTCTTCGTCTCCTAATTGGTTCCAATTTCCCGACATTTCTGGACCTCGGATACCTCGAGAAAACGACGCCGTTTTAGGGGGTGGTTACAATGGTGATAGTAGTATTAATGGAAAAAGAGAGAAAAAATGGTCGAGAAATCGAGAAAGTTATTTAAGTGATAATTCTGACCCTCTTCCTCTTCCTATGACTTATCCCGATACTACCCCTGCTTCTCCTGAAGATATCGATCGTCGTCTTAGTTGTGATCCTCAAATTGAGGTTAGTTTTTATTTTTTATATAATCTTGATTAATTATTATCGTTTTTGAACTTTTCGGATATTTCAAGGATGATATTGATATTTTGCTTTTGGGATATTTTAAGGTGACGTTGATATTATTTATTTTAAGGAAATATTGAACTTTTTTCCATGTTGAGTGGTAGTATACTAGTAATTTTTAGTTGATAACGGAAAGTTTGTTGATGGAAATGTTATCATTTAGAAATAGGATTGATTTTTCTTTCCTCAATTGGAAAGTTGTACGCAATTTACATTATGGAACTTGATTGGTGTCAGATTGATGAATTTTATGACTATGGAATATCTATTTGATGTTCTATGTAATTTAGATTATACACCCGGGTGTACTGTACACCTAAGGCTATTTCTTTGCTCATTTGTAGAGCTCCAAATGCGCCATAAGCAAAAAGTAGCCTGGGGTTTACTGTACATACTCATGTACGGTATTGGTTTTGGATATCTTGGGAGTCCTTATAACTTGGGTAGCACGGAATTGGGGACGGGAAATGGGAATGTAAATGGGTACAGGTATGGGAACCCTATGCTTTTGAAATGTAGTTTGATGAAGATTGTTGATTCGTTTTATTGTTGGATCTTATATTCGTTACTGAAGCCTGAAAGTGTTTTGAGAATGGAAAGATGCTTAGAATATCCAACTTTCTGATTCTGTAACATGTTTTACTGTGACCCAAAAGCTAATCTTGGGAGATATTGCAATGTGCCAAGGCGGGGACGATTTGCAGTCAAATGAATGTTAGTGACGATTGAGAAAATAATGGTCGTTTCACTCACTTGGTTGTTTACTTTATTTGCTTAAGTATCCTCCATTTTATGAGTTCTTGTGCTTGAGCTCCACTCTGGAAACAAATTGACTTTTGATTCATAGGCCTCATAATCAAGCACTCCGTTACCTAATTCAAGTGTGAGGGTACAGGAACACAATTCATCCCCTAGTTTCTTTTCTTGAATTTGCCCAAAAGTGTACCACTTGCTTATAGCCTCATACCACTATGTATGTTTCGGGTCACCGTTTGCGAGGGGCTTAGCATACTAACACAGTAACACTGATCAAGCAATATGGTCTTTTTCTATCTTATATGTGATTATGATATTTTGGGTTTGCGAGGATTTTAGGACTGCAGGGTGGTTTTTTACGAGTGGACAGGCAAGTGTCGGAGTTGCCAAGGGTCAGGTTATGTCGATTATTACAACAAACGAGGGAAGTCCACCACTTGCAAATGCATACCATGTGCTGGAATCGGTAAGACTCTAGAACTCTTTAATACTTCCTCTGTAACAAAATAGATGTTACACTTTTAAAAACACACTTTTCTAGGCAATTTTTAAAAGAGGAGAGAGATAGAGAGAAAGAAAAAAGGGAACCCATGTGATAGGAGAGAGATAGAGAGAGATTGTTGCTTATAAAGGAAGTGTAACATCTATTTTGTTACAACCACATTTATAAAGTGTAACATCTATTTTGTTACGGAGGAAGTATGTAGCTTTAGTCCTGAAACTTTAATTTTTCAGAGGGAAGTTCAGCCATAACAATCTGCATCACTTTGTAATGGCAAATTTTATTATATCATTTAGATGGATGAGCGGCATACCAAAAAAGGGATTAGTAAACAAGTTTATTTTGAGCTTTACAATGTAGATTTGCTAGGAAGGTTGAGAATAATATAGGGAAGAGGAGCTCTGCTGTAAAGACAAAGAATGTGATTAAAGGCTAAATTTAAGTTTGTAACGTGTAGTCTGTGAGAAACTCTTTGGTGAAAACTGTATGTCCACGCACCAGTTTTCATGAGCAATGTTGTAGTTTATCAACTGTTGCCTTTGAACAGCTATTCATGAGACAACACACTAACTAATTTTTACCTTTTTCTGCTAATGCCCTTGTCTTGATTGAACTATTTTTCCCCCCATATTTTTTCAGTACTCATATCCTCTCAGTAAGTATTGTAGTACGATAACCTGACTGGCATGTCTAAGGTATCTGTCTTTGAGATGTTCATCATATTGTATTTCACCATTCGCATCACTTTCATCTCTCCTCGTAGTTCCTTCCCTGCAACACCTTGGCCATGTGCGTTTCTGACATCTCGTAATCTTGTTATTGAGTAATACAGGGGATATGGCTTCTATCTATGTCCTTTCTTTTCTTTCTAGTTATTGGATGTGCTATAATACTTTTCTTTGACTGATGCATATTCGATATTTAGTGCTTTAATGTAAGGTCAACGTACATCTAGTAATTCATATTGCTGTGTTTCGTATTTCTTGGCTGCAGGATATGTTCAGAAGATAACGGCCAGAAAGGACTTTGAATTAATGGAGGATTAGATGACGGAAAATTACCTTGGCGCTCATTGTTGTTAGTTCTTCTTGCTTTAAAGTGTAATTACGTACATTAAAGAATATTTTGATGAGAAATGTTCGTATAATCATATTTATTTGAATTAATTTAATGAAAAGGAAACCTTATGAATACTGTAGAGGCTAGCAGCTGGAGCAACAAAAATAGATATCCCATTTTCAAGCTTCCTACTCTGGCTAAATCTCATTCCATGCTTGTTCATATCAATAAAATTCCAGTCTTGTTTATGCTAAGTTTAGAAATCTAGAAGGGGCTTTCAAACGAGGACCTAGCATATACCTCACTTGTCCAGATTGTGATACAACCTGGGATAAAACACATATATCTCCTGATGCCACTATGTTGATAGAATTTTGTATGTAATACCTGTCCTGTTAATTATTCCTTGTTAGTAAAAGACTGTCGAAATTTTTTGGCCTTTTTGTCTGACTTGTTCCTGGTGAAAGCTCACAAGTGCTTGTTATTGTGCCTCTTTTTATATACGGAGTCTTTTTTAGTACCTGGGTTGTCCTTTGATTTGGTGTGTTTAACTTCAACCTTATCTGACAATGGGGACTATAGTTCAAACTAATTGGTTATTAGTTGTTATACTATTCCAATCTCTCACAATTAAAGATGTAATATGATATCACTTATCTATTTATCCTCTTCGCTTCATTTATGTGAGGACATCAGAAAATCCATTTCAACACTGATTAGGATTAAGGACACAAAGCTTTGGGAGATAAGTTGTTGGGTTCTTTATTGTTATTTGTATAGGATAGCAGGAGGGTTATTTGTATCATTAGTTTAATGGAAAAGTATATATGTAATGAAGCAGTAGTTGGTGCAAATTCCAAAAGGAAAGTTAAGAAACTAGATATTGTTTCGAACTAATATTGGACTAGAGGAAAAAGAAACTGTTCAAATTCTGGGATAGAGAGTATGGCTATGTTTAGGATAGCAGGAGGGTTATTTGATGACTTTTAATCTTGAATGGAGGGCTGATTGATGGCCTGAGATTTATTGTGCTTTTTGTTAATCCACAATTACATATACCGCTTGAATGTGTCCAGCTTTTGTATCCCCCGTTTTTGGGGAATGTAACTGGTATGTCAAAGAAGCAGTATATGGCTGACTCATCTCTTAGAGTGTTCGAGGAAGTCTCTTTGTTTACCAAGCTTCTATAATGTTCTCTCTCTACGATATGTGGCAAAATGGATTAATTAAAACAGCAATACTTCAACAATATATCAATGTCTGCTACCAATACCATTGGAACTGTTGCTTCTGCAGCTGCTGCCGCTGTCTCTATGGTTCTCTTAGCTTCAGTTTCCAACATGCGATATACAATACCACCGCATGGTGCTGCTACTATTGCTGCTGCTGCGGCCACCTCCATTCGTTATGGGAGGAATGTGCTTTCTGATAGTAGTGTAAGTAGCAGGGTGAGTGAGAGCCAGCATCTCAGAACTGCTCAAGATGACAAGAAAAATGTCAATATACTTTTTTGCGCTTTTGAAGGCACAACATGAAGAACTTGGAAAACTTTTTGAGGCTTTAGTTCAATTATTGTAATTTAAAAGTATTTTGTCTAATACAAAACTAATGGGGGTGTCTTCCATTGTATACCAAAAAGAAAATAATACACTTCTAATAGAAAAAAGAGATGAAGATATGTGACCCCCTTGTTGCATTCGCAGTTTTATCTCTGTTAATTACTTTTGGAGATTGGTATGGTGTCTTGGTTAGTTAGTGGTGTGATAGAAAACAAAAAAGGTCAAATCTTTAGCCTGTACAGTGTACAGGCAAAAAACATACTCTCTTTGAGTTCTTTTTTGCCACCTACTTTGACTTTAGGTCAAAATGAAAAACTTTGATTGTTTTTTCAAATTAAAAAAAAGAAAAACTATTAGCATGTGGGATATTACAAGACTTTTTCCAATGTCTTTTAAATTTCAAGGGTTAAAGAGCATTGGAAACCTATAAAATACAAAGTAGTATGTGTTATGAGAAATATATAGAGAGAGAAGCTATTGATAGAAATATATCAGAAGAGTGTATTGTATTCGAATTGTGTAAACTCACTTCTTACATTGACGATATTTATAAGCAAAAATTTCACTGTGTACATTTGCGTATATTCAACATTTGCAGCAGTGAGAGAAAACTTACCTGGCATGCATTTGCATCAAATGCATGCCAGGTAAATTTTGGACTTCATCATGCTTAATAGTGGAATTGTGAATTCCACTGTTATCTCAACACTCCACCTTGAATGTCCACTGATAACTCATAATAGATGGTGTCTCATTAATAACCTTGTTAGAAAAAACCCTGTGGGAAAAATTCATAACTAGGGAAAATAGTACAACTATTATGTATCCTTATATGCTTAAAATTAACTGCAAACCTGATCGAAGGGAAAAAGAGTGCAGTGCATATAATACTTTCCCTGAATCTAGCATATATCACGAAGATGATGCATTCCAATTTTTCGGACTAATTCTTCAAATTTCTTCGTCGGAAGGGATTTGGTGAATAAATCTGCAAGATTCTCACATGATTAGATTTGTTGGATGTTTATCGTCCCTTCGTTTCGGAGGTCATGAGTGAAGAAGAGCTTTGGTGATAAATGTTTAGTTTTGTCTCCTTTGATGTACCCTTCGCTTACTTGGGTGATACATGCAGTATTGTCTTCGTAGATGATAGTTGGATTTGTTGTTATTGTATCCATTTTACATTCTTCTTGGATATTCTTGATATTTGACCTTAGCCATACACATTCCCTTCCAGCTTCATAAAGAGCAATAAGTTCTGCATGATTTGATGATGTGGCAGTCAAAGTCTGCTTCGTGGATTTCCAAGTCCATAAGTGAATAGATATTCGGATTGAGACTTAGCCTTTTGTGGATATGATAGGTACCCAACATCTGCATATCCAATGAGTGACGCATTTGGTTTCAACTGGTAGAATAATCCAAGATCTTGTGTTGCTCGAAGATAGCGTAACAAGTGTCTGGCTCCATCCCAATGTCTCTTCGTTGGTGCATTGTTGTATCTAGCTAACAGGTTTACTGAAAAAGCTATGTCAGGTCGAGTATTGATAGCCAAGTACATTAAGGCACCAATCGCACTTAAATATGGTACTTCAGGACCAAGAATTTCTTCATTTTCTTCTCGTGGTCTGAATGGATCATCTTTCACATTCAGAGAACGCACTATCATTGGAGAACTTATTGGGTGGGCTTTGTCCATGAAAAAACGTCTCATAATTTTTTCTTTATAGTTTGGTTGATGGACAAAAATCCCATTTCTCAAATGTTCTATTTGCAAGCCAAGGCAAAATTGTGTCCTCCCGAGATATTTCATCTCAAATTCTTTCATCAAGTACTTTGCAGTCACTTCGAGTTCTCTAGGAGTTCCAATAATATTCAAATCATCGACATAGACAGCAATGATGGCGAATCCTGATTTGGACCGCTTTATGAAAACACAAGGACTGATTTGATTATTTTTGAATCCTTCTTTCAATAGGATTAATACCACATTCTTCCAGATTGTTTTAAACATAGAGTGACTTTTTCAATTTTATTGAAAACATCTCTTTGGATGTGATTTTCTGGTAGCTTTAGTCCATCATGGACTTTCATATAAATATTTGTGTCAAGTGACCCATATAAGTATGTAGTCACTACATCCATTAACCTCATTTGCAATCATTTCGAAACTGGTAAGCTTACCAGAAACCTTAGTGTAATTGCATCAACTACTGGAGAATATGTCTCATCATAATCAATCCCTGGCATTTGCGAGAAGCCTTGGGCTACTAGCCTTGCCTTATATCTAGTAACTTCATTTTTCTCATTTCGTTTTCTCACGAATGCCCATTTGTACCCAACTGGTTTTACACCTTTTGGTATTTGAGTTATTTGTCCGAATACCTCACGTTTTCAAGTGATTTTAATTCTGCTTGAATTGCTTCTTTCCATTTTGGCTAATCTTTTCTGCGGCGACATTCATCTACAGTATTTGGTTCTATATCATTTTCATCGTATGTCATTTCAACCGCTATGGAGTAGGCAAAGATTTCATTCAAGACAACATCTTTTCGATTCCATTGTTTCTTTGTAGAAACATAATTAATTGAAGTTTCATTGTTGTCTATGCTTTCATGTTCCTTTTCTTCTGGAACATACTTATCTTCATTTTTGTTTTCATCATGAATTTCATCATGCTCCTTTGGAGGATTTATATTAATTTCGTTCGTTGTTTCTCCTTGCTTTTTCATTTTTCTCGGTTTTGAGTCTTTGGAACCGGGTGGTCTACCACGTTTTCGACGTGCTATTGACTCATTTTCAATGGCCTTGTTGTCACTAGGAATTTCAATCCGTGCCGGGGCATTCTCAGCAGGTACATGTGACTTTGTCACTTTCTTAGTATCTGTGAATGCATCTGGCAATTGGTTTGCAATACTTTGCAAATGAACAATTTTCTTGACTTCTTGTTCACATGAATTTTTTCTCGAATCCAGAAACGACATTTGCGATGCGTTCCATGTAATTTCAGTTTTTATATTTTGTGGGTCCACTTTCTCTCCCCTTAAGGATGGGAATACTAACTCATTAAAATGACAGTCAGCAAATCGAACCGTAAATAAATCGCCAATTGTTGGCTCTAAATATTTGATAATGGATGGAGATTCAAATCCAACATATATTCACATCCTTCTTTGTGGACTCATTTTAGTATGTTGGAGCGGAGCAATAGGTACATGTACAACGCACCCAAAAAATTTCAAATGTGAGACATTCGGTTCTCGGCCTGATACTAATTGTAACGGTGAGAATTTGTGATAGGTTGCCGTCCTTACTCTTATCAATGCTGCTGCATGTAATATAGCATGACCCCAAGCAGAAGAGGGCAATTTTGATCTCATTATTAATGGTCTTGCAATTAATTGTAGTCTCTTGATTAATGATTCAGCAAGACCATTTTGTGTATGTACATGAGGCACATGGTGCTCTACAACAATCCCAATAGATATGCAATAGCCATTAAAAGTTTGGGATGTAAATTCCCCAACATTGTCTAATGTTATTCTCTTTAGTGTATGATATGGGAATTGAGTTCTTAATCGAATTATTTGAGCCAGAAGTTTTGCAAATGCAACATTTCTACTTGACAAAAGGCTCACATGTGACCATCGAGTAGAGGCATCAATTAATACCATGAAATAGCGGAATGGTCCGCATGCGGGGTGAATAGGCCCACAAATATCTCCTTGTATTCTTTCTAAAAACATTGGAGATTCAGTGAGAATCGTATTTATAGATGGTCTGATTATCAATTTGCCAAGTGAGCATGCAGAGCATGATAATTCATTTAACCGAGGAATTTTGACATTCTTTATAGAGTGTCCAATTGAATTTTCAATGATTCTATGCATCATTCCAGTGCCAGGATGGCCAAATCGGTCATGCCATATGGTAAATGATTCTTTGTTATCTAACTTCTGGTTAGATATCATATTAATTTCAATCGGACATATATCTATGCGATATAGTCCCGAGGAAATTGTTGGCAATTTTTCCTAGATGTATTTCTTGCCACATTTTTCTACCGTGAGACATATGAATTCCTCTTTGTTCACTGTCATCGTTTCCAAATGGTAACCATTCTGACGTACATCTTTGAAACTTATAAGGTTTCTTCGAGACTCCTCAAATATAATGCGTCATTAATTATCAATTTTGTTCCATTTGGAAGTATAATGCAGGCTTTTCCAGAGCCTTCAATTAACTTGGTTGTCCTAGATATTGTGCTAACCAAAGTTGTTAAAATCGAGATTCTAATTTGAATCGGAAACGACCTATAGAATCGAAACGTAAAATCGAATCGTAGAATCGTAAGATTCTACAAACACGTATAATCAAGATATTACACTCAATCTTCATTGAATATGCTAAAATTATAAGTTAAAAGATCTAAAAATTAGAAAAAATAGTTGTTTACCCACTATATTAGCAATAACTGACAATATATATCTATTATTTGCTTCGTTAGCATGATTTAAATGTGTGAGATTTTCACTAGTCAACAGAAATGTATAGAATCGTCTAGAATCGTGAATCGAATCGTCTACCATATTTTGAATTGTAAAATCGTAAGATTTTAAGATTTGAATCGCGATTTTAATAACTTTACTGCTAACATTTGCCTGGAATATCGTAAGTTTTGAAAAATAATCTTTATTTTTCAATATGGTGTGTGTTGTCCCACTGGCGAGGAGACATTGTTCTTTGGTCCAACTTCTGGTAAATCCATATATTCATAGATAATAAATATGATGATAAGTAGGGGTGTAAATGATGCGAGTCGAGTTCGAGTTTGAGCTAGCTCGACTCGACTCGTTAGCATTTCGAGTCGAGCTCGAGTTGAGTCGAGCTCACTCGAGTCGAGTTTGACCGAACTTTGACCGAGTCGAGCTTTGACCGAGTCGAGTTTTGACCGAGTAGATTTCGAGTAGCTTGCAAGTGTCTCATGTTAAAAGCTACCCTAAGGTTGAAAAATGTTGAATTTAGGTATTTTGCTATTGATAATTGGGTTTCCGAGCTTCTCACGAGTTTTCGAGTCGAGTATCGAAATGCTCGACTCGACTCGCCAACATCTCAAGTCGAACTCACTCGAGCCGAGTTTTGATCGAGTTTTGACCGAGTCGATCTCGAGTAGCTCGTGAGTTGTCTCGTCTCATTTAATTAATAAGTAAAATAAATAAATATTTTATTAATGATCGAGGAGAAAATACATGAAAACGGATATTGAAACAATTAAAATAAACTAAGCATATTAATGCATTGTTATCTAAACAAAGTTGTTTTCTGCTTCAGCATCATCCATAAAAAAATATGAAACATCAAGGCTGGGCATGGATGTATTAGCTTCATTAACAGTGTTTGCTTCAGCATTTTTTCCTTTGTTCTTTATTGAAGCTTGATATAGGTCTACCAAATATTTGACAGTACGACATGTGCGACCCCAGTGCCTAATCATGCCACATCTATGGCAAGTGTCATTTCCTTTATAGGATATCTGCCTCTGATTTTCTGATGATTGTCCCGAATTTTAATTTTATCAGAATTTTTAAAATTATTATTTCTTGGGGAAAATCGGCCTCTACCACATCCACGCCCTCGGCCACGGTAATTACCACGTCCTCTCCCACGACCGTTGTAATTGTCGCGTCCACCTCTATGTATAGTATTCGCTTCTGGTGGATCAGAGCTTTCTATTGCATTTATCTCATGGGTGGCTGATGACTCCGTAGGTCTAAGATTATGATTTTTTAGCAGAAGATCATTATTTTGTTCAGCCACAAGCAGTACTAATATTAGCTCATAGTATTTTTTGAAAGCTCTGAGCCTGTAATGTTCTGCCAATATTATATTAGAAGCGTCGAAAGTGGAGAGCGTTTTATCTATCATCTGCTCTTCTGTGATGGGATGATCACAATATTTCAACAATGATACAATTCTAAACAATGTTGAAATGTAATCACTGACTGCTTTAAAATCCTGGAACCTCAAATTGAGCCAGTCAAAATGTGCCTTGGGGAGGAGCACATTTTTGTGATGCCCATATCTTTCATTCAGGCTATCCCATAGTTCTTTTGGATCATCCACAAGTAAATATTCAGTTTTTTAAACTTTCACGTAAATGATGCCTGAGGAGGACTAAGGCTTTTGCCTTTTCTTGTTCCGTCGCTTTTTTAACTAATGTGGTTGATGTAGTTGCATCACCCTGTTGGGTTGTCACACCCTTAATTGTATGTTTCAATCCTTGGGCCTTTAAATTCATTTGGGCGTCCACCGTCCATTCTAAAAACTTTTGCCCAGATAGATCTAGTATGTTAAATTGTCTTTTCACTAGATCTTCTATTTTTTACTACAAACATGTAAATATTTGAAATTAGTAAATGATGATAAATCATATATATTATCTCCCCTAGATTTATATCATTATAATTATACATAAATAATACAAACAAAAAAAAATACTAAAATTGCGTACAATATTAATGAAGCAAAAAGAAATGAAAATGTCAAAAATGGAACATGGTGGCCGGAAGGTTGAGGAAGAAGAGAAAAAAATTTGTGAAATTAGAGAAAAAGATTGGAAGAAGATAAGGGATGTGTGGTGAAAATGGGGTGGGTAATCCGCTTTTATAGAGGGTTATCCCTAACTGTGCAGTTCATCTACAGTTAAAAATATACAATGCAATAAAATTTTAAGATTGACTAATATATATTAGAGCATGTTGGTAAAATGGTAATATAATATATGTATCTACAAATGCGAAAAAAATAGAAGATTATAGACAATAATGTATAATAGTGTTCTGAATGCTTGTTTCCTGCATACATATAACATTATTGCACATATAAGAAGTAATAATTTTATCACTTCACTAGGCCGTCCATATAGGCGGTAAGTTCAAAAAAAAAAATTAACCCGTACATATAGGCGGTTCAAGAGCAAAAAGAAATAACATAAAATAAATGTCCTTGCCCTCCATGAAGGTGGTTTTATTATCAAATCACTTGTTTTCTGGGTTAGTGGTATGGTGACGTTTACTACTAGTTCCTTCATGTCCATCCCTATTTCTTTTATTACTTGGTGGAGGTTGATTTTCATTTGGTTGTATAGGAGGGTTATTATTGGTGTTTTCTCTGGTATGTGTATTTGTACCGTCGTTAGGGTTACTGGGTCGGGGCTGTCTTACAGTTCCCCTAGCTGGGTTGGTAGTGAATGGCACATTGTTTCGCTCTATCCAAAAATAAACACCCGAGACAGACACATTATGTAAACAATGTTAATCCCGTTACTTTGTTGATCCATGTTCGGATCGTAAATGGTTGGACTTTGAGAAAAAACTATTTAGTTATTGAAACAGAATGGAGGTAAAGATTTTAAAGATAGCTTTAATTTTTTCGGTAGCAAACTCGTACTGATAACGTGTTGTGAGAAATATAAAGAGAGATAAGCTATTGATATAAATATATATCAGAAGAGTGTATTGTATTCGAATTGTGTAAACTCACTTCTTACATTGACGATATTTATAAGCAAAAATTTCACTGTGTACATTTGCGTATATTCAACATTTGCAGCGGTGGTATAGAAAACTTTCCTGACATGCATTAAATGCATGCCAGGTAGATTGTGAACTTCATCATGCTTAACAGTGGAATTGTGAATTCCACTGTTATCTCAACAGTATGAACAATAAAAGAACACAAGGAGCTTTTTTAGAGTAATATTACTTGCTTTTTTTTTGTTTGACATCGAGAAATTTTGCATTAATGAAAATTGGAGTACAACCTAATGGTAATACAACCAAACAGAAATAAACTAACACTAACAAGAGCTTAGCTCGTACATACTTTATGAAAAACAAACTAACTATTGCGAGTTCAGTCCAAAACCAGGTTGTCTTGAGCGATGGTGGGTGAGGTTGTCCGTCAATATTACTTGCTTAGTAGCATGAGATCCTTTTTTTTATATACACTTATTTTTAGTTAAAATTGGACTATTTTTTCGTTTTTTATTATCAAAATACTTGCAGCTAATATAATCCTAAATTAAATAGTACTACTATAACAGTGGTAAAATGTCGTTTCCGCTTGTCATGTATTCCCTCTGGTTTTTTTTATCTTTCTCACTTGGAATCTTGGCGCTATTCATCCTTAGAGAAAATCTTCTCAATTTTTTTCAATTTATAAGAAAAAATGTAGTCATGTTGGGTCTTGTTTGATTCGCCTCAATTAGTACATTATTTAATATTCAATCGTTATAATTTTTACTAATATACAATGAAAGATATTTAAGTTCAAAGAGGTTCATTGAGAGACGCGCATAGAAAAGTGAGAATGATAAAAAACAGTGGGAGTACGATTTATCAATTGCATCACATTAACAATACTATTATTTTCTACCTTTACCTACCTTTGCAGTAAAGTTCTCCTCTTTTGAGCCAAAATATCATATGATGCTCAATAACCTAGAGTTAGATGAAGATAACATAACCTCACTCCATATTGATAAAAAAAATTGTTGCAACTCTTGGAAAACCAAAGTGAAATTTTTTCAATAAGAAGCGAATATTAAGTGTTTAAAGTTAATCGATTAGGATTACATTTCATATCTTAAAATCTCTATAAGTACTTCACCTTAGAAAAGAGAGAAAACCATAAACATACACCTTCTGTCTCCCAATATACTTCCCATTTTTATTCTAGCACTAATCATAAGCAAAAAAAATTCTTTAATTTTCTTTTTTCTAATATATAAGAAAAAACATAGTCATGTAGGTCTTGTTTGATTCGTCTCATTGATTACATTATGAAAATCAAACTTTTACAGATTTTTGCTAATATATAATTAAAAGAATTAATAAATAGTAATGCAAAACTTGCATTGGAAAACGTGAAAATGAAAAAATGAAAAGTCTAGTTACGGATGGAGTACGAGAATCATGTGGGAGCCCAATGGTTGGAGCTCTCACCTCCCAACTTATGGTCGGGAGTTCGACTCTTATTGACCCTAAATTTGGGGCGAGTTTGTGTGTGGATATTTGCTCTTGGGTATAAATCCCCACTTTCCAGTCTCTGGAAGTTTCTTTATGGGTTGTGATCCCCTTCTTACCCCTTAACTTATGAGGGCTGAGCCTACTTGGCCAGTTAATTACCGAATCAACAAAAATTAATTTTGAGGTTGAGGTGGTGGAGTAGTGACATCGCTCCCCACCTCATATCCCAGAGGTCTAGGGATCAAACCTCATGTGACTCATTTGAGGATTTCCCCTTATCCCCTCAAGCGAGTCCCTTTCAACTTATCTTAAAAAAAAAAAAGTTACGGATGGGGTACTTCTCAAAGGGCATCACTATTTACCGTCCGTATTTACTAAAAATCGTCCGTATTTTTTCTTAAATACTCCTAAACTACCCCTACAAATACTTGAGAAATAACCCCCCCAATACCCCATCACTCACTCTTCACTCCCCATCTCACTCTCACACCTCACTCCTCACTCACTCCCACCATAGCCACCACCACCACCACAACACCACCATCGACACCACAACACCACCACCACAACACCAACACCGACACCACAACACCACCACGACCACACCGGCGGCGGCCCACACCACCATCGACACCACAACACCAACACCGACACCACAACACCACCATCACACCACGGAGATAACACCACCACCGACACCACAACACCACCACCACACCGGCGAGATCCAGATCCGCGTGACAAAGTCGACCACCACCACCACAAGTCGCCTGAAAAAGCATGGGCCCAAGGAAGAAGGCAAAGGAAGTCGGAGAATCATTAAATCAGGTTAGTTTTGTAGTTTTTTGGTGTTAAAATCGACCGCTTAGCCGGAAATATGTAGTGGAAAACACACCCTCTCGCCGGAAAACTTGGTGGAAAGAAATTTTAATAGTTAATTAAAATGTGTGATTATGTTGTAATTAGGATTTTATTATGTTAATGCATGTTAGTAACATGTTAGTATTATTTAATTTGTTTGATTTAATTATTTGTTTAATAGCATGTGATAATAGTATTATTTAATTTTAATAGTTATTATTTAATTTGTTAATTAATTTATTTGAGCATGTTATTATATTATAAAAATATTTTAATGATATTAGCATGTTATTATATTATATTAATAGCATATTACTATTATATATTGTAATGATATTAGCATGTTAATTTGTTTTTATTAGCATGTTAATATTAGTTGTGTACGGTAGTTGTTTTTATTAGCATGTAATATTAGCATGTTTGAGCATGTTTACTAATGATATTAGCATGTTAATATGGTTTGTTGTTTTAATTTTAGTTAATTAATTATTAGAAAGTGAATAGTTATAAATTAATTTACTTAGTTTGCGCATGTTAATATGTTTTAATAATATTATGTTAATGCATGTTAGTATTATTTATCCTTATAATTTTAGTTAATTAATTATTAGAATGTCAATGGTTATAGATTAGTAGTAATTACAATATACTTTTCCGTTACCACCGCAGAGGTAACGTAGATCTACAACGTTACCTCTGCGGCGGTAACGAAATAGTGATCTGTTACCACCGTGTGGTGGTAACGGATTTTCTATCCGTTGCCCCACGAATTTTCGAAAAAAAAAAAAATTCACTTTTAGTGCTCACTGATTTTCCGGCGAGGAGGGGGGTTTCGGTTTTTGTTTTTTCCTTTTTAGTAATTTATGTTTTATTTATGTTTTTAATAATTTTATTTTGTTGTTTCTTTAAAATAATTTATGTTTTTTATAATTTCTGTTTTAATAATTTCTGTTTGAATTAAAAAAAATATTTTGTGCTTATTTGGGTTTTTATAATTTATGTCAATAGTTATTTTAATTTTAATAGTTAATATGTTAATTTGTGTGATTATGTTGTAATTAGGATTTTATTATGTTAATGCATGTTAGTAACATGTTAGTATTATTTAATTTGTTTGATTTAATTATTTGTTTAATAGCATGTGATAATAGTATTATTTAATTTTAATAGTTATTATTTAATTAGTTAATTAATTTATTTGAGCATGTTATTATATTATAAAAATATTTTAATGATATTAGCATGTTATTATATTATATTAATAGCATATTACTATTATATATTGTAATGATATTAGCAAGTTAATTTGTTTTTATTAGCATGTTAATATTAGTTGTGTAGGGTAGTTGTTTTTATTAGCATGTTTGAGCATGTTTACTAATGATATTAGCATGTTAATATGATTTGTTGTTTAAATTTTAGTTAATTAATTATTAGAAAGTGAATAGTTATAAATAATTTACTTAGTTTGCGCATGTTAATATGTTTTAATAATATTATGTTAATGCATGTTAGTATTATTCATCCTTATAATTTTAGTAAATTAATTATTAGAATGTCAATGGTTATAGATTAGTAGTAATTACAATATTCTCAACCTCGGCCTCATAACTCCTCTCGTCTGTCGCGTTGACTATTCGATACCAAGTTCGGCTCACGAATTGCGGACCCGCATCGGTGTTGCCCATGATGTTACTCACTCTAGCATGCACATCTTTGTTGATATGCCATCTACATAGCAATTGTGCAGAGTTAGGAAACACTTCCCGGATCGCTTTCATAAGGCCCAAATCAGGTTTAGTAATGAGTGTAACAGGGACAACATTCACTCCAATAAGCAACCTAAACTTGTACAACACCCAATTATAACTATCAGCTGTTTCGTTGGCCATCAGAGTATACCCAACCATAAAATTCTTGGTGCAAGGCCTCATCCCAATGAGCTCTAGAAAAGGCATATTATATTTGTTAGTTTTATATGTTGCATCCATACCAACAACAAGCGGATAAGTTCGGAGGATATTTGTCGAACGAGGGTGCACCATGAATGCCGCAGTCATTGCATTTGTCTCCTCGTCTTGCCTAATCCAATGAAGGTAGCCGCTCTCTCGAGCAAGGTGAAGGAAGTGTTGCATCACGTCTCTACCATCCATTGCTTCCCTTCTATCCTTTTCCTTCAGGTTGTACAAGTGTCTCATATTTGGATGATCATCGGAAAAGTTTTCATTCACAGCTTTCATGATACTAGCAGGCCTAACATCCGACTTTATCATATTGCGAGCGAAAACCTTAGCTGCCGGACTAAGGCCGCTGATGGGTCGATGGCCCTCACGGTAATGAATGAACTCATGATTGTGCATGCCCCTAATCCCCCGT
Organism: Beta lomatogona; assembly: GCA_947646795.1. Classification (NCBI taxonomy): domain Eukaryota; kingdom Viridiplantae; phylum Streptophyta; class Magnoliopsida; order Caryophyllales; family Amaranthaceae; genus Beta; species Beta lomatogona. Next base: position 1,514,796 of record CANSNZ010001062.1, on the reverse strand, counting down.
TCTGCTTTGATCACCCATCCAGTTCGATCTGGGTACTCCAAATACTCAACCTTAACTCCCGCTCTACAGCCACAGGCTTTTGTCTTTGTAGCTACACGTTCTGCTACACTAAGATCCCTACCTTCACCCCTATATGGTGCGCCCCGGTTACATTTCATATATACTTATGGTCGACCACTAGGATCGTGTTTATGATTTGACATAATAACCATCACAAACCCGATTTCATGTGCCTTTGTCTTAACCCAATCTTGTAGTTCCTTTTTCTCAGCCCACAGTGTTTCATTATAAAACATGTAATTATAATCTATATAATCACCCCCAAAATCCAGCAAATAAACCTATAATGTTTAACATTTTTCCATTTAGACAACATATAATCAATAATATTAATCACTATTATTTACTTACTTATCGTAACTAATAATCATTATTATTTATTTACCAATCACAACTATTATTAACTACATATTCAATTTGTCAACTTAATAACAACCATTCATAAATAAATTTTTTGCAACGACTATTATAAAATTACTACTTATTATCAAAATAATTACAATAATATGCATACATATTTGAATAAAATATCAACAAATATTAACTAAATATTTATTAACAAAATTAACAGAAATGGATGTATTATTATTCGCTAATTACAAAATCAATACTAATTATCAGGGAAAATCAAATATTAACTAAATGTTGTTTTTATACTAATACTAATTATTTGAATAAAATATCAACAAATATTAACTACTAATTAACATGCTAATATCATTAAAATATTTTATAATATAATAACATGCTCAAACAAATTAATTAACTAATTAAATAATAACTATTATCACATGCTATTAAACAAATAATTATCAATAATACTAACATGTTACTAACATGCATTAACATAATAAAATCCTAATTACAACATAATCACACAAATTAACATAATAACTATTAAAATTAAAATAATAAATTAAAATAACATATATTATCAAAAGCCAAATAAACACATAATATTTTTCTTTATTAAAACATAAATTATTAAAACAGAATTTATAAAAAACATAAATTATTTTAAAGAAAAAAAATCAATTTATTAAAACAGTAATTATTAAAAACACAAATTATTAACACATAAATAAAACAGAAATTACTAAAAAGAAAAAAAAAAACCTCCTAAACCCCCCGCCGGAAAATCTCACAGAAATTCACCGCAAGGTAATGAAAAATCCGCTACCCAAATGGTGACAATGGATAAAAAAACCGTTGCCTCCATTGGGGTAACGGATGCAAAAAAATTTTCCCGGCTGCGTTTTAAAAAAAAATATTTTAAAAACTTACCACATTTCGTTCCGGCGGCGTTGAGGGTTCTTCCTCGAACATTTTCGGTTGTGCTCCGGTGGTTCGTCGGTGGCGGGGATGGTGCGCCGGTGGTGGTTGTACGGTGGTGGTGGTACGGTGGTGGTGTTCGGAAGGTGGTGGTGGTGTTAGTGCTTCATGAGAGAGGGATAAAGTTTGATGAGAGTGGAGAGGGTAAAGTGAGGTGAAAGGGGGAGGGCATGGAGGATATTTAAAGAAAAAAATACGGACGATTTCAAGTAAATACGGACGATAAATAGCGACTGGGATCTCAAATTAACAGGAAAAAATAAATAAAAAGGGAAAACAATAAATACCCTCTACCAATCTACCTACACCCGCCACGTGCAAATAATTATTGTACACAGTCTATGGTACCATTACCGAAGTCAGCAATTGAAAGCTTCCTGTCTTTTTCATCAATTTCTCTCAATAATTCTGCAACTCAACAAATTCTCCCAACGAATATTTACAACATTAGTGTCTTTTATTCAACAAACAATCATACATAAAAAAAAAAAGAGGCTTCATTTCATTTCTTCACCATCATCATCTTCAATCTTCATCTTCTTCAGATGAAGAATAAGTTTCCAGAAAATTCCTAACAATGGCTTCTCAGGCTGAGAAACCACATCAACTCGAACAAACTGAGAAAGAGACGAAAGAAATTCCTGAACAACACGAAGAAGAAGAAGATAGAGAAATTAGGAGAGAGAATGAAGAGAAGAAGAATGAAGAGATAGATCCAGAGCTCTTTAGTTGCTTACTTCAGCCAATTGTCGCTGATTCTGATCTCGATTACATTGGAATTCGCCGTCTTCTCCTTCATCGCAAGGCTCAATCTGGTGTTCATCCCAGAATTGTATGAATCTCTTGTTTATTTCCTTTTAATTGAGCTCAATTAGTCTGTAATCTGTGCGTTTTTTCGTTTGATTTGATTTGATTGCGTCAAATTTTGGGTATATGAATTGGTTGCTTTTGTTAGACCGATTTTTCTCTGGTTGAATATTTGATCTAGATTGTTAGTCTTTTTCTAGTGATTTGGTTGTTTAGGGAGGTGTTGTAACTTGTAACGAACGTAATAAAGCAACAAAGAATTGAAGAACAATCGATACAAAAAATAACATGGTTCACCAATGATGTGTTAGCTACATCCACAGGCACAGGAGAAACGATTTTATTAGGTTTAGGGGTCGTTTGGTTCAAGGTATGGAATGGAAAGGGAATGGAAACAAATAGAGGAGGGGAATAGTAACAAAAATGGTTAGCTTTATTAGGTGTTTGGTTCAAGCCATGGAATGAAAATGGAATGGTAACCATTACCACCAAATAATGTATTTTGTTACTTGAGGGGGAGGGAAGGGTAACAAATTGGGGGAGTCCATTACCACCAAGTAATGGTAATGGATTGATGAGGGGTTGAACCAAACAAAAAGAAAGGGAATTGGTAATTGATTCCGTTTCTTGGAGCCCAAAAATCACGAACCAAACGTGCTCTTAGAATAGAGTACAGATTTTAGAATATGGAGGCAGAAGTTAATTATAAGATTTAATCCTAGCGCCAAATAATTTATTCAAGGCATAGTTCAACCGGAGGGTTGAATTATTCAGTTCTTCTTTTTCTGTATGAAATTAATGTTTAATTGTTATCTAGAACGCAATTCGAGGTGGTGTTTCTCTTCCATGCTAATGCAATTATGCATTTAGTTAGTTCAATCTGCCATTAGAATGTAGATATTTTTTGTTTTAGTGATGCTACAGTTTTTTGTTTCCTTTATGAAGAAAACGTCGTGTTTTAATGAGGAAACGTGCAATAAGGTAATATATGTAGTTTGAGTTGGTTAAATAATTGTCGATATTAAAATTTTTGGTTTGTGATTATTGGTGTACACACTTCGAATCTTATTATTGACACATCAAGCTGATGAAAGCTGTTCATGTATCTATTTATTTATATTCTTTTCCTCTGTGTTTGCATTGTAGGATTGGAGATGTAATGGTAAAGGTTATGTGGCGTATCGTAATTTTATTGACAGACCTCGAAATTGGGAGAGCCTCCTTTTGCAAAGTCATTCAAGTACTCCGAATCAAAGGTTCGTGAATTTAGCATCCTACCAGTGTTTGCTAAGTTAGAGTGTTTTATTTGAACTGGCTTAATCTTGAGATGTCGATTTACAGAGAGGCTGACATATAACCTTGATATTGAGAATCATTGTCTTTCTCCTCCCTCATCTATAGTAAATCATAAGTCAGCTTTAGAAATTGTACTTACCCCTACCGCTCTTTTCTGACCTCACTATTTTGCCTTTGCTTAAATGAAGCATGCCATGTTTGATTTACTAGTGTTAGAATTCATGTTTCACACAATTCTGACGTCAGGTTCATTTACTGGTTGATGCATCAGTGGACGATGGGCTGCATCTCCAGGTCCACTCTCCCTTTTGTTCGAGGTAGACAGCTTGAGCTCCAGCAGGGTACGTGCATGTTATCACCCTTGTACTTTTCCCTTTTTTATTGCCTATTATTGAGGTATGACTTGCTGAAAATCGTGAGATCTGGAAAATAAAAAAATTTCAACAACCTTCTACGTTTCCTGGGTAGTGGTATGGGCTACACAACTGTTTGCTTGACATTCTTTATTGGTTGAGAAAAGAGGATTAAGGAAAGGCAGTTGGTTTTCTCCACTCACTACTGCAATCATGTTTTTGGTTCCAGAACTTGTATCTGGTAATCATCAAATCTTTCATCTAGTGCCTCACAATACATGCACAACGAACGTCAAATTTATTTTAAAACGTAGATTGGGCACATCTAGGATAAATCAGGACTTCAAAGTTCAAACGCACAAAATTGTGGGATAGAAACTGGAAATTGCGCCTTGTTGATCCTCTTATACATATTATAGAAATTGCATATTAATTGTGATTGCAGGACCTGCGAGGTAGTAGCCAAGCAAGAAATAGTTTTGGCTCCAATACAAGTGACAATGACAATCGCTTTGACCGCCCACGGAAGAAAGCTGAACCGGCTTATTCTTTTGTTGGAATGCATTGTATCTTTGATCAATGCAAAGTTGCAGGTGATTATTGCTCTTATGTTCTATTTAAGTCTGAAAGTACAGTAGTTAATTATATGATTTTAGCTTACTGGTCTTACTTGCAGTAACTGTATTGAAGTTCGGGCACATGAGTTCTGATTTGCTTGCATATGGAGCAGCTGATGGATCTCTGACAGTCTGCAGTGTCTCAGACCCTCCTACAGTTACAAAGCAACTGATAGGGCATTCAAAAGATGTCACAGGTTAAGTGAACTGGTACTGATTCTCCAGTCTTTTACTTGTGTTGAATGATTATTATAGTCTTCCTTCCTGGATTCCCCAAATCAGCTTTGCGTAGACTTGGTCTCATAGAACTCGACCAATGATTTTCGTGTGAAGGGTGGAAGGGTTGCTGTGGATAGAGTTGCAATTTTCTTTCTTCCAATGGTTTATGTGGAGTTTACTGCATAAAATGGCTATTATATCTTCTTACAACTGATAAAATTTGTGCTTCAATAGCAGATTCTCTGAGCAAAGAGAATATGCAATAAGGCCCACTGAATTTTTTAGCTCTGAGTAAATGCTGCGTGTTGGAGGCTATAACTACATATGCAGGCCATAAATAAGTGGTTGAAGTGATTTGTCAAATCTTAAATTGTGTGTGGAACTGAGATGAATTTTTCCCCATTTGTCCAGATTTTGACTTCACAGCGAACAACCAGTACATTGCTTCAGCATCACTTGATAAAACTGTGAGAGTGTGGGACATATCTAAAGGTGTGTGCATTCGGGTTATTTATGGAGTCTCATTGCAATGGTGTATACGTTTTCACCCTGTAAGTGTCCTTTTAATATATATGGTTATTCTATTTTTCAGTTGCATTGTTCTTTTGCATATGTAACTTCAATTCTTTGCCTGTCTCCTTTTTCTTTGTTGAATTCACATTACTGTTATGTGCTTCTTTGGTCTTTGTTGGTTGCCTGTTTGGAGATGTTGATAAACAAGCCTAGATAATTATACTCTTTCAACAATATTATGTTGGCTGTTATCTTACTTTACGTCGCTTAATGCAGGTAAACAATAACTTTCTTTCAGTGGGGAATGCTAAGAAGGAAATTAATGTGAGTTATCTACGATGTTTCAATTGCACCCAACTAAGGTGGCAAAAATGACACTGTTGCTATTTGTTAGTAAATACTTGACTCAGAGCATTTGGAAACTTAATGGATGATAATGTTCTCTTCACCAGTGCTTGTTACCATCCTGGATTCCTTGACATCAGCATTGTGGTTATTTTGCTATTGCAGGTCTATAATTTTAGTACTGGTCGATTGATCCATAAGCAGGTTCTTGATGATGAGGTTACTGCAATGGACCATGATCATACTGGCCAACTGCTTTTTTGTGGTGATGCTCAGGTAGTCCTGTTTACACCGAATTTGCTATTGCAGTTCCTAGGAGGGTTCTTTGTCTTTTTCATGAATGTTGTTCAGCTGGATGATGTTTGCAGGGATGTATATATACTGTAGGTATGGACTCTCGCTATGGAGCTTTATCTCGTGTGCATCGAAATCGGAATGGAAGCAAACGTAAGTCCCCAGTCTCAGTAGTGCAGTATCGAACGTTTTCTTTGCTGGCACGTGGTCCAGTTCTGCTGACATGCACTCAAGATGGAAGTTTGGCGTTCTTCAGGTTTGGATGACAACAATTTAGAATAATCAGTTTACCTAATTTGAGCTTGTGGAGATGTTTGGGTCTGTGGAAATGATCATTACTCTTGTGCAGTGTTGCCTTGGAGGTAAAAGGATATTTGACACTGCGTTGCGCTCTCAAATTGACCCCAAGAGTGCATAGGATCCGAGCTTCTTTCTGCCCTTTATTATCCCTTGAGAAGGGGGAGTTCATAGGTTCGTTTTCCACCTTTGCTTCTTTTTTCTTGTTTGATTACTTGGGCAATTTAAGCTTAAGTTAGACCTTTGAGTCCTGAGTGGAGTATTTATGCTGTTCACTAAAGAACTTTCTGCATCTACCCTTCAATATTTCATGTTCATCTGAAACGTAGTGTTATCATTTTGCCTTTTAGCTGATGATCATTTTGGTTCATTCCTATCAGACCGATATAGACTTTATCTACATTGAGAATGAATCGTCATTAAGTCTTGGACGGAAATTCCTTTTGACTTATTGTTCTATTACCATCATCTTTTGAGCTTTGAGGCTGATTTAAGTTTGTCTATACTGTGATAGATGTTAAAGTGAAATTATGACTCTGTTGAACATCCAAGTCATTTTCTCTGGGTGTTAATGCAAGCTGTGGATTAGCAAATATTTTCTGTGATTAGTGAATTTTATTACTGCAATTGTTATGGCAGTCTAGTTTTGATTTGTTTTATATGCCTGCTGACTCTTGCATTGTATGGATGAAGTTGCTGGAAGTGAGGACTCAAATGTGTACTTCTATGACTTGACTCGGCCAAGGCATACTTGTGTAAACAAGCTGCAGGTAAACTAAATTCTTCTATTGTTTTCAACAAAGATCCAGTACTCTATCTCAAGGAACCATATCTATTACAGGGTCATAGTTCAGCAGTAATAGGAATCACATGGAACAGTGGAGAGAACTTGCTGGCTTCATCTGATTCAGGTGGTACTGTTATAGTATGGAAGAGAGCAAAGACAAGTTAGCCCCCTATTTGCTATTTGGTGGATGGCTTCAAATAGTTTATTCACCATATGTACATGAATATAGGGAACCACTGCCGATGCTGGAATGGTGAATCAGAGTTGCTTGATCTGAACCTTACATTGTCTTTGTCACAGAATCGAGCAAGAAATTGCAGCTTTCGTACAACCAGCTTTTGTGCATCGTACCAATTTCCAGTGTTTTACCTTCTCATTACAGAGCATTAGAGCATATGCATATGGTATTTGTAGAGCATCACACACAACTACACAAGGCAATGTAGTTGATGCAAATTGTACCTGCTTGTTATGAACCTCACACAACGATTGCATGCGAAAAAACTCTGATTCTGTATTGCATCTTGAGTTTTCGGTGATAGGGAGTATTGTTGGACAACCCCAAATTCCCCTTTTTGTTTAGGAGTGTATGATTTTCTCCTAGCTTTGACATGGAACTTATTTTGTTTTCAGAAGGATTCACTTGCTAGTTGCTATGCGGGCTACATTCTACAATCTATAAGTCTATACCCGTTGGATATGTTAATGGCTAAAAGCACCTCCCTTTGCACCCATCAAGTACCTATTACGCTTAAAATCAGTGCGCAAGTCATGGTTTTCTCTCATATCCTCCTCTAAATTCCCCGCTTTCTATCTCTGTTGTAACAATTTTATTTCATCCACCCCTTTTTCATCAACTCTTAAAATCAACACCTTGTTTTTCACACTATCAAGATGACCGTCTCAAATCTCAATCGTCGTCTCTTTACTCTATCAAACTCGTTGGGAGTGAGAAAGTCCCACTTCCTAATATTAAAATATTAATTATTTTAATTTTTAACTTTCAAATTATGCGTGAGCCCAATTTTAAGTTAAATATATAAAGTTGTGTCGGTTTCGGGTGGAAAATCTTAACACTAACCCATTTATTCAATTGTAAAACACATGTTGACTCGTTTATATAAATGTATCGAAATAGCTTGACACTAACCCATTTTTTTCGTATCAAGTTCGTGTCATGCCAACTTTTGACATCTCTATTGTCAACTAAATAGGCCTAATAAAGATACAACGTGTCTATTGTGATTTATTTTTTTGTTGAACAAAGTATTTATGAGAATAATGCTTCAACTCATTTTTACTATCTTCGATGCATACCTTGACTATGAAAATTACCCATGGAATATAATTTATCTAGACTAGTATATGTTATATATTTTTACTTGTCCGGGCTATGCCCCGAATCATTTACAAATGTGAATTTGAAATCTTAAATCAAACCCTTGAGAGAAGTGGAAAAAAAGAATTATGGGCATTGGATTTATATTAACATATAATTACTTACAAAGAACATAATACGATTTTTTTATAAAAAAAATAGGTAAATGTGTAAGAATATAACCGATTCAATTAAATGGTATTTTAGTGTTAATTACGGAGGTTATAAAAATTTGAAGAGCCTTTGTTTTAATATAAGAGTATTGAAAGGTAGGAGACACGCTATTATTAACATTAGCTTGATAAGTTTTAATATATATATTTGTATTTAATTATTTTAAAAATAGAAATATTATCTTGTCTTTAAATATCTTTATTTCCCACAAAGACGAACATGAGATGGTAAGGTAGTTGGTTGGTGCACTGTATCTCAAATGATTATGGGTTCGAATCTTAAAACACACATTTTTATTGTTTTCTACTTCCTCCATTTCTATTTAATGGTTACACTTTGAGTTTTGACACGATTGCATGCCCCCTCAAACCACAACCACGAACCACCATCACATGATCTTTGTTTGTTTCGTTATTAAGGAGCAAAAATGTAAGATTGGGGATATGATCTCGTTTTTGTTTGTTACTACAGATACTTTGAATATTTTATAACCAACAAAGTTATAGTTTATTATTTAGATAATGACTCACAAATTAATCAGTTACGTCGGTCAAAACCCGGTCAAAGCTCGGCTCGTTGTGGCTCGGCTCGGGTTCGAACTCGGCTCGAGACTTTAACAAGCCGAGCTGAGCTAGGCAAAGCTCGACTCGAGAGCTTGTGAACGGGCTCGATTATACTTTTATATAGAAAAGTAATGCATTTATATATATTCATAAATATATTAACCTAGATATCACACAATAATAAGTTAATAGTTGATAGTTCCATTGTATAAAAGAAAACCTATAAAAATCAAATATTAAAAAGGAAAAATAAATTAAACATGTAAAAAACAAGCGGTGATAAAGAGTCAAGTCTGTTCGTGAACAGTTCGAGCTCGGCTCGTTTAACATTTGGCAACAAAGTTCGGCTTGTTAAGCTTCAAGCTCGGCTCGAGCTCGAATAAATTTAAACGAACACAAGCCGAGCAGACCATAGTTCGGGCTCGTCTCGACCGATAAGCAGCCCTAGTCATGGGTTCGAGACATTCTTACAAAACTTTTGATAGTCTTTCAATATCACCAACTTTCTCCACCATATGGAAAAAAAAGGGCAATGTCTGCATTGAAAGAGGACAGATTAAGCTCTCTCCCTGACACCCTCCTTCACACCATACTCTCTCTCCTCCCAATCGATTCCGCCGCATCCACCTCCGTCTTATCCCGCCGTTGGCCCCACCTTTGGACCCACCTTAGTCACATTTCCCTCCCACCTCCAAGTAGGCCTACAATATGGACATCCCACACTTTTACCACCACTATCTATCATATACTATCCCAACTCACATCCCCAAAAATACACTCATTTCACCTACATATTCCTCACTGTCTATCATATGATGCAGCCCAAATGCAGTGGTCCTGCTCTTTACTAATCCCTTGGATTAATCAAATCTGCCTCCTTAATCCTGAGATAATCAAGGTTAGCTTTGATCCAAGTTTTCCAATCCCTTTATTTGAAATACCCACTTGTGTTTTTGAGACTAAATCATTGGTACACTTGGAATTAACTGCAAATATTGAGGTTGGGTTTCATGATCATTTTGGTCTATCCCTTAATCATCCTAACATTAAGTTTAAGTTTCCTAATGATGAATTTGGATTATTGATTAATCTTCCTAATCTTAAGATCCTTCATTTGTTACTTAATGATTCGCATCGGTTTTTGATGGAGACCCTTTTTAAATCTTGCCCAATGTTAGAAAGTTTACCTTTGAGAATGTGTTTTAATGAACATTGTCATGTTGTTAATATATTTGCATCCAATTTAAAGTGCTTGCTTATTAATATGAGTGGGAGCTCTTCAGATTATTGCAGATTTGTGATTGATGCCCCTAAACTGGAACAATTTGAAACAATTGGTCCATTACCGTTTTATGAGTTTGTTAAAGTCCCAAATTGGTTACAAGAAGCAAAGGTTACCTTAACTTTGATGCCGCATCGAGATGGAACAGATTATGTTAGCATTCTACCAGGGATTCTTCATGGGATTTCGAATGTCAGGTCCCTTATCTTACCCAATTGTGGTCTTCTTCTTCTTTTGAGTTGCGTTCATGGCATTGTCGCGCCAACGTTTCTTGATCTTGGTCATCTTAGCATAACCTGTGACGAGCTAGATTGGCCTCCCTCTGTACCGGGTTGTTTTCTGGCTCATATCAAGAAGATAGAGCTAAGAGATCTTGTCCGGGATGACGTTGAGATGAAGTTGTTAGATAACATTTTAAGTTATGCAAGTGCTTTAGAGCAGCTTCGTGTTACTTTTTATGAGCATGATGGAGATGGAGATAGAGAACATCAATTGTGGAATGAATACAATTTCTGTAAGGAACTATTCTTGCTTTCAAGGAGTTCATCAAGCTGTGAGATTAAGTTCTTTGGTAATATGATCACTGCTTCAAGTAATGACTTCAGAAATGGTGTATTAACTTGTCAAATTGTAGAGTAATACTGAATTGTTTTCTTTTGTATGGCAAAGCTAAGGTCAGGTACAAATTTTTTTACTATTGTGGAAATTTGATCTCTTCAGCAAATATTAGCTAATTTATCTCCTCTAGGACATCTTTTGGTGTATGCATATGGTTTGATTTAGCACCTTGTGATTAATTTTTGTCTTTAATTCTTAATTTCTATTGCTAAAAAGTTCAGGATTCAGATATTCTTTCTGTTTGCAGGTTTTAATGATGTTCTACAACTCATATTGTTGCTAGTCAAACACCTTCAAAGTTTACCAGATTTAGAGAATTATATAGGTTAAAAACGCATGTGTAGCACAATTTACAACTGCTTGTTAGATGCTGGTACCATGGCCCATGGGTATATACATGGTTTCCTCATGTGTGTGTGTTGTATCATATTGGTTGTTGATAACCAATATAGAGGCTTGAACAAGTGTGTCGAGTGTGGTGCCGAGACTGCCAACACAGACCTGTCTGTCAGACTTAATACAAGATATTGTGGTAGACTGGTAGGCAACAATTTAAACATACTCAGAAGGTCTACCCTTCTCCAACAAGATAATCGAGGGATGCAAAGTCAAGCTTTAACCTTAACCATTACTCTTCCTTTACTTTTTGAGTTGAGTAGGAATGAGGCTTTTAATGGGTATGTGGTGATGTGTGGTTGCCACGCGCCGCCCGGACCGGCCCAGGGCCTTGACATAACTATCTTTTTGGGTCAAAAATCTGTCAGTATTTAATGACCGAAATTCAACTACGAGGATCCAGCTGTGCAGAGTGCAGTTAAGCTTTGTTTCCGATGCTTGCTAGAGCTAGGACTCTGTATCTGCAGCTTATAATTATCATATAGCAATGATCTTTAGTCTGCAGTTTACCTTTAATTCTCAGTAATCAACTTTTGGCGTCCAATTCTGTGTTTGTTGTGGCTTCTTTATCTGCTCCCTTTTCTAGACCTGGCAAAGTTGGTCCTGATCTGCAAATCCGATCCGAAATATCCGATCCGTGTTCCGATCTGGGTCCAAACTAGACGGTACAAACCTTGATCCGAATCCGATCCGGTCCGAAATAATCTTGATCCGAAACTCATCCGAAATCCGAATGATCCGATATGATCTTACACGTTCCGAAACCGATCCGACCCGAAGGTAAACCGATCCGAAATTATTGGTTTCGATTAGGCTTTGATCCGAAGTACTCGAAGCTTACCTGTTTTTTTATAATAAAAAGAAATATATTTGGCACAATTATTCCATTCATTCCACCATAGTCAAACAAAACATAAAGGCCACAATTACACAAATTACTAAAGTTGCAGGCTTGTAGCTCCATACATAACAATATATATATAAAAAAAAGAAGCTAAATATCTAATACATAAAGATGAGCAGCAACTGAGACATGAGATTTTAGATCTGAGAAGTTGAGTGAGAGTTAGAGTGAGGGTGATAAGGTGAGAGTTGAGTTGAGACGAGTCTGTGGGAGTGAGAGTGAGTTGCTTTGAAAATGAGCACAGGTAGTGAGCTATGAAAATGAGTAGAGGTAGTGCGGTACTGACTTAGACTCACTTACTAAGGTTTTTTGGTTCTGTATTTCTTTCTTTGGTTTAATACTTTAATTGGTAAAATTTTAATAGAAGGGAAAATTTCCCACCTAAATTTTCACTCTAAAATTTTACACAATAGAGTTGGCGCATATGAATTATGCCTTTACTGCCTACAGTAAGGTATTTTGATTCTTTATTTCTTTCTTTTGTTCAAAAAGTCAACCAGTAAAGTTTTATTCAGGAGGGAAAATTTTCCACCTAAATTTTCACTCTAATTGTACACAATAGTTGGAGCCTTGGAGGAAAAGTATCAAATTATTTGCACCCCAAAAAAATTTACTTATTTAGTTATATAACTTATAATCTTGTATTAATGTGATGGAAAAACTTAACTTACATATATGATTAATTGATTATTAAAAAACATATAAATCTAGCTCGAACTCCACTTGGTCAAAGCCTGGTGCATCTCGTGTGCGACTCGACTTGGCTTGAAATTTTATTTTTCCTTCATATTTTCAAAATCTTATAATTTATATTACAACGTTTCTAAGAATAAATAAACAAAACTTTGGAAGAATTTCATGTAAGTATACGTAACGAATACTCAAATAGTTAGACGGAATAATTTTAAAAAATGTAGGGACTAAGGAGTACTAACTACTAAACAATTAATATCCAATAAAAGGGCTAATAATAGAATAATTAATAACTCAAAAGATTAGTATAGAATCAAATTTATTTACATAGGACAACCCTTATCCTACTAAAAAAGCTCAAAATCTTTCTTGCCCAATCCGAAATCCGATCCGATGATCTGAAACCATAATATGAAATCCGATCCGAAACCCGACCCGATCCGAAATAATAGTCTGAACGATGACCCAATCCGAAACGGTCCGATCCGAATGTAAATTGATCCGAAACGGTCCGATCTGAATTGGTCCGGTCTGAATCCGATCCGAAATAATAGTCCGAACAATGACCCAATCCGAAACGGTCTGATCTCGGTCCGAATGTAACTTGATCCGAAAACGATCCGATCTGAATTGGCCCGGTCCGAATCCAATCCGATTGGTCCGATTGCCAGGTCTACCCTTTTCTTCCCCCGCCCCCTTTTTTTTTGTTGTCTTCTTGTTTTATTATCTTTTCTGCTTCATTCTCTCCCCCCCCCCAAAAATAGTGAAGATGTAGCACCGTAACCTTTTTATATTGAAGTATGCGTATGTAACTTAGGGATGATAATGTTGTGCTTTTTCCCTAACTAATTCTTTGTTCAACGAAGTCCATCCTGTATTGTGAGTGCTCCTACATTGAGCTTCCATTAGTTGTAGAGCTGATCAAATTAACCCGGCCCATGGGCCCAGCCCGGATTTCTTCCGTGCTTGGACAGAATTTTTTTGCCCAGTTTCAGGCTCGACCCAATGTTTTTGGCTTTGGAACGGGCTTTGGACAAGGCGAAAATGATTTTTTAATCTAAATTTCGGCCTGAAAATCCCTCTCTTTTTGGCCCGAAATAGCGGGCTTTGGGCAAAAAAAATTGGCCCGACCCGGCTCGGCTAATGGACAATTTTTTGGGTATGGTCCGGCCCATGATCACCTCTAATTAGTTGAATAAGATCTAACAGGCAAGTATAATATGATGAAGTTTACCATTTAGGGGTCGTATGGCTAGAGCCTGCCTAGAAGGACTAAATGTAACACATCGACAATTCTCTATTTTACAAAATACCTTTTTCCCATAAAACATAGAGAATCACGAAAGTATTATCCCCTGTGTGATAACGTATCGGCTTACTCAGAATTTTGCAGCGGAAGTAAATAAAGAACTTAGAAATATTAATTAAACTCAGAATTTTCCCAATTACCCAACGTTGAGGCAAGCCTCAAGAGAAATTTGTAGCTTTTAAGTAGCTTTAGGTAGCTTTTAGTTTTTGAAAAATTATTTTAGTTTTCACCAAAGTAGGTTTTAGATGTATCTTATAAGCAGGTTTTGACTTTTTAGTAGCCTTACCAAAAGTCAAGTAGCCTTTGTCAAAAGCTACCATTTTTACGTATTATTTATATAACCAAACACTTCTACTTTAGGCATATCTAGTTTCACAGCTAAAAGTTGTCAGCTACCTCCATAACTAAAAGATAAAGGGGGTGTTTGGCAATTAGAGTTTTGGAGTAAAAAGAGAGTTTTGGACCACTTTTAGCGTTTTGAATAGTCAAAAACTCTAAAAGAGGTGTTTGGTAAAAGAGAGTTTTAGAGAGAGTTTTGGAATCAAAACTCTCAAAATGAAAAAGCTCCTATTAGAAGCTTTTTCTTTAGAGGATTAGGTAAAAATATGTTCAATGACTTTTTTGCCTCTAATAATAATACTACACATATGTATTAAAATATCTATAAATTTCATTTCACACAAACAAATGGCAATAAGCTTTTAGCAATCAGTTAATTGTTACCAAACACATTTATAAAAAAAAGTTGTCAAATCAGCAGTCAAATCTGCTGAACAAAAAGTTAAAACTCTAACAGCAAACTCTAAACTCTAACAGCTAAACTCTAAACTCTATTTGCCAAACATGGCCAAAAAGCTAAAAGTTTGCCGAATAGTTGTAGATTATAACTGTAAAATAGATCATGTCGTGTCTATTTCGTATTCGTGTCAAAAGGCGCCACACTAACCCGACTCGTTTAACTAATCGTATCGAAACCCATTGACAATAATCCGGCCTGTTTAATTAAGCGATTACTCGTGTTGACTCATTTATCCTATATATTCAAAATCCCTAAAAAATGTTAACAATAAAATGATTTTTCATGTCCAATATTTATCGATCCATATTTATTTAGGTAATGACTTGCTAGCTATTGAAAGGATTTAAAGAATTCTGATAATATTTTGCCAACTTATACCCTATATGGTGCTTATATAGTTATATATTGAATTTTTCTATATGTTTAAGTTAAACATGTAAAACATTGCCAGTTTCGAATTGAACATATCAATACTAACCCAACCCATTTATTTAATAGTAAAATATAGGTTGACCCATTTATATAAACTTTTAAAAAAATTTGACACTAACCGTTTTTTTTCATATTCGGTCATCGTGTCAACTTTTGACATTTCTACTTTAGATATTTGTCATAGTTGAGTGCCCACTTAACTCCATGTGGGCATCTCCTCTCTCCTCTCATAAATCTCCCCAATTCCATTCCAATCGTCACGCCTTCGTCCAAATAAAACGATTTTGAATCTAAGTCATTGGGGTTTGATCCTTAGATTCATTCATTATACACCTAAATGTACCATATACATAGCACACCTAAGATTAATTTTTACTCGTTTGAAACTTTTATTACTATATTTTGCTCATTTCCAATGAGCAATGAACAAAAATTATCCTTTATCGTATCCAAGAAACACGTGGATGTATGATAAAATTTGAATTTTTTCCTTGAATAATGCAAAAGTGGGTTTTAATTCCAGAAATATGCCCAAAGTCAATTTAATTCCCTGCGTACCGTCCACGTAGGACGGCACGCGAGAAAATGTTTTTTTTTATCCCAGGTAAACCGCTACTCTGAGTAGCGGTTTAATTTAAAATAAACCGCAAGTAGCGGTTTATACACATAAACCGCTATCTCAAGTAGCGGTTTATGTATATAAACCCCTACCCAAAGTAGCGGTTTACCTGGTCAAAATGTTGCAAGCACAAATCATACTCTGCAATATGTAAACCGCTATTGCGAATAACGGTTTATGAAAAAAAAAAACCACCAGCCATTGCTGCTTCCCCATAAGTGGCCAAAATGCCAGAAACATAAAAAAAAAAAGCTCTCCAACCTGCAATTCCAACACCAAATTCCATCCAATAACACCAAGTCTATGCATACATCAATCACCAAACACCAAGTTCATCCACATTCACATTTATCCAATAATTTCTTAATTACGAAGTAAGATTAAGAAAATATGTCAATCACAAACAAAGTTTAATATTTAACATAGTGTTAACTAACTATACAAACAACAAATGAAAGTGTTAAGACCCCCTCTTCTTCTTTTGTGAAGGTCTAGATGAACTAGGTGTGGTCTCACTAGACTCTGCAATGGCATCAAGACAAGATGGAGTGGTGGCAGAACGTCGTCGGTAGGTCCTCTGACAAACTGGAGGCGAAAGCAAAGGTGCCGTGGTAGATGTATGGGCAGCAGACATAGAAGATGTAGAAGTCGATGTATGTGCAGCAGAGGTAGGCACGCCCTGTAAGATGTGGCCATGTCCAGGTCGGCTAACAGCATCAATACACAGTCCCCTCATGGTCTGCAATGTCTATGCAAACAACTGGCGCCCCATATCTGGAGGCAATGACTCAGCAGCCTCTAGTACAGTGATGCACCTATGAGCAACATCAGATAAAGTACGTGCCTGCATAGAAAGAAAAATACATATTATATAGTCGGATAAATAAATAAAAGTATAACTACAAATCATGGCACTTACCAGTACTACATCTGCAGACGCATGCTGATAATGTGTAGAAGGAGGTCGCCTCAATGGATCTGTCATGCGTAACCTCGTGATGCGACGATACCACACCATATACTCCTCAATGGCATGAGTACGACCGATGAAACGGAGTGCCCCGAACAACACGTCTCTCGCGCTCATCCCACTGCGCTATGTAAGGGCGATGTCCGAGCGGATAATTCTTGTTCTTCGACCTCCGATCTATGCCATGAAGGGCCGTGCTCGTATCACGAAAGTCTTTGGAATCCTCTGCTCGAATCCAAACTGGCGCATAACTCGATCAGGACAATGAAACTCCACAATGTCGAAACAAATAAGTGGAGCCAATGTGCGCCATACATGTCGATCGGCTCGACATATAGCAGGCAACAACTCCGGTCTCGCATCGCTATATGGCCGCCAAGTCATCTACAAAGAAAGAATGTTGCAAATATTAGGCATGTGAGAGATGTCTACCAATGTATATAAGTTAGGCATGTGAGACTCTATGTACCGCTTCGTCCGTCCGATGGTCAAGTGCATCCCCGTAGCAAGATAGCCCACTTGCTAAGTGGGACCTACTTGAGGTGTACCCGAAGCCAACCGAAAAGAAATACACATTAATATCCTTCGAAAAATGAAACTAAATAATGTCAACAAATGTTAGACACTGCATATTACTCGACAACTAAGGGGTCACCCCCCGAACATGCTTGAGAGCCTAAAATAGGAACGGCATCGTCAAACTGTGGAGGTGGATCCCGCAACCTCGAAATCTGAGGTCTGCCGATGTGTATGTGCTCCCATGCCCAAAGCTGTAACAACAACACAGGTCCACCTAACTCCCTGGCACGCCTCTGTGATGCCCGACATAGCTGCCGATACAAGTATGCAAGGGTCGCACTACCCCAGCCTATATGTCCCTCGCTACGTCGAGATCCGCCAAAAGTGGAAGATAAAGCACACATCTTTGATCTCCACTCTTGTCGAGAAAAAGAATGGACCCCATCAAGACAAGAATATAAGCCCGTGCGAATCGATGTCTTGTCACCTCATCGGCATCGTTCGGCAACAAGAAAAAATGAAGCCGAAGCCATGTCAACCTCAAAGACGAACCCTGGAGAACTTTGGGCTCGTTCTCTGGAGTGGTGGGCCATACCCCTAACAACTCGTGCACTACTGCAGCCCAATTACCCTCGCCTCCACCAATAACAGGTGGTCCGTGCACTCTGAGTCCAAGGATAACAGCGACATCTTCTAAAGTAATCGTCGCCTCCCCAACAGTCAAATGAAAGGTATGAGTCTCCTGCCTCCATCACTCCACTAATGCCGTCAGAAGTGGTCAATCAATCTCCAAACCTCCCCCTACCAAACGATGTATGCCGAGAAAACCAGCATGCTCAACATACCGAAGAACCATATCGTGAACCTCCCAGTCATGAGTGAGACTATGATGATGCAACCGACACGATAATACCGTGTCCGCTACTCCCCTCCAGGCATCCTCACTCCGATGCTTGTCCTGGAGGGTGAGAACGCTGCGATCAGTGGGGCCGGGAAAGATGGACTGCGCCATCAGACCTGAGAAAAAAAACAAAAACAAAAAGGTTAGTAACACAATGAGGACTATGATAATAATATAAATTTATGAAATTTAATAAAAATTAGATTTACCCAGATGTTCCTTCATCATTCTTATTAGGACATCTTTGCTTATTGTGTCCCGAAACCTTACAAATGCTACATCTATATTTGCCGGGCCTATCAGCTGCATCCATTTCATTTCGTATTCGAGTGGACCTTGGACGTCCAGCTCCACGCTTTAGCCCCTCATCAACTATAATTCTCGGACCATAATATGGAGAACAATTTTGCATATCAGGCACAGGCTTGAAAAAGGACATATAAGTAGATCGATACTCGGTAGTCATAAAAGAAGCGTCCACAAAACCACTATATGACAAACTCCGGTATCGACAGACCGCAAGGACATGAGAACACGACAACTTATATATTATGACTTTCTCACATGTACATGTCTTCTGCATTAGGTTCACCGTGTGTTTCTTTCCACCTTTTCCTGCAATACGGTTTCCACGTCCAGTAGTGACCTCAAATAGCCCGCGTTCATAGTCAGACACAATCACCTCATGAGCACTTGCCTTCTCCATGTTTTTTTCAATGATGGTAGTCGCCTTCAGGCTATAATCATGGACTTCCTCAAGTCTTTTTCTACCCAATTCTCTCCTTGTAGCAAAATAAGAATTGACACGATAAAAAGTCATTCTTACCAAAGCAGTGATCGGAAGACATCTTGTGTAATATCCCGTATCTAAATAATACTAATTGTCAAATTAAGTATAAATTAAAACTTCCTAAACTAGCAAAACAAGAATTAAAGGTTATAAAAGGTGTAATAATTTATCTCAAATTTCTTATATTAAACATGACTATAATACAACAATTATATACTTAAACAAAGAAAGAAACTAATATTAAAATTTACATGAATGCCCCTATGTCTTCTAGCTGTAGCCATCTTCTTCCTTCCTCCAATTTTCTTCTCCTGCACATTATTGTGAAATGTTCACACATAAAAATCAAACACTTCACCTCTATATTCCAACACCCATGTCAGTAGCTATTCTCAAATAGTCAATAAAACTTGCTACAATATCTCACAAAATCTAGAAGAAGCCCCAAAATTTTGAATTCTCAATCTTCCTCCATTAATGAACCTTGACCAAAGTTCATGTATTTCAAATTATAAACTAACAACAGAGCAATGGTAGCCTCCAACAAGTTCTATAAATACCAAGTATTCATCATCTAGACACAAACAAAATCAGAACAAGTTACATGAAAATCTCTTACCAAGAACACCATCACCAACAACTTTCATCTTTCCATCTCACCTCACCACCACCTACGAACCATCACATTCAACCACCTCAATCATCATTCACATTTTCAGTCAACAACTCGCCGGAAAACACGATCCAAAGAAACCCAAAAAGAAAACCCAATTTTCTCTCTCTCTCTCTCTCCGTTTCGGGCTTCAAACACTACCACCACCGGCGCCGCCGGCCACGCGCAACACCTGCGCCGCCCACCTGCTCGTCCTACCTCGGCCATCACTCGCCGAACTCCGTCGACCACCAGCAGCTTGCATCTCGTGTCCTCTCTCTCTCCCTGTCGCGCTTTTTACCTCGCATCCTCTTCTTCTTCGCGGCTGTGTGTGTGCAGTACCACTGACGACCGGCAATCCCGTCGCGCCGTCGCGTTCGCCGGAGACGCTGTTCGCCGGTTCTACGTCGCCCTCTCTCGCCGGAGCTCGTGGCTTCCCTGCTCTTAGTAGCAGAGGTAAAGACCAAGCCAACTCATTTTAAATTTCGAGTTCCTTAAATTCAAGCCCAAATATCTATTGTTAATTAAGGTTAAGTATTGGGCCTTAGGAAATTCTATTAAAACAAGAGTTTGGTGTTGGGCTAAAAGTTAGAAACTGATTTGATTTATAACATATCTTATGATTGCAATAACTAAGTTATGGATTTTTAACACTAACTAAATGTTATGCTAATATGAATTGTTAAGTTTAATAATATATGTTCTTTATTTATCTTAAGAACTTAATATATGATCTATGGATTTGTAGATTAAAGAATTCTAATGGCCTTAGTTAATGTTACGATATGAGTGTAGACTATAACTATAATATTATTACTTCACTAATACTCATGTTCACTTATAATAACTAGTTAGCTTGCTTTATTAGTTTAATGTGACTAAATAATATTATAATAATGTTAATGGTTTTATTATAGCAATAAACCTAGTAATTAATAGTAGACGATTAATTGATAATTATCTATGGACTCATATAATAGTAATACTAATAATAATAATAATAATAATAATAATAATATACTTTTATCAAATCGAATAACTATATAATATGTATTGATATAAATTGTAAGTATAATGGTTCAATAATTCTAAAGTATAATTAAAGGAGTTATTTCACTTATTTGTCGATTAAAGAGTCACCTTAAGAAGTTAATAACGACTAATATAACAATGACTTTTATTGAGACCTTTTATAAATATATGACGAAATCTATGACTATACTAAGCTCTAACTAATATTTAAGCTGAAAAGCAAAATAATGAAACATATATTAATAAAACTATTCTTGAATAGATTAAGAAGATAAAGGATATTACAAGCCTCCCCCCGGCAATCAAAGTTATTAAGCAGGAACTCAGGTAACGTACTGCTAACACCCGCATTCCCTTTCGAAGTATGTTTTATGATCATGATTAATATTATGTTTTATATATGGATTGCGGGAAATGAAATGTTTTATGATGGTTATGATGATACGATGCTATGAAATGATGATGATGATGTTATGGATGAAATAAAATAATATAATTATTTCATGATGACTATGATATGCTTAAAAGAAATGAAACATGATAAATTCAAGTGAAAGACGGTTCTTGGCAAGTATTCCGTTATCCTGGGTAGTGCACATACCTTCCGGCCGGTTAACCACCTTCCGTTTAGTGAGGGCTATTGTCCTCGGGTGGCACCGCGCATTTTTGGGCATTAACGCCACCTTCCGTTTAGTGAGGGCTTTTGTCCTCGGGTGGCTGCCTTCCGTTTACGATGTTACTATGTTCTGGGGAGACGTCCCTTCTGTTGTACGAGCCAAGTTACCAATGAAAAAGATATATGATGATGAACATGATAAAGAAGATAATGTAACATATTATGGTTTTACTTATTCTCTCCTCCCTGTTTATAAATAAAATGATGTGAAATGAATTTACGTTGTTAGAGTAGTATGTTACTGAGCCTCGGTTCACGACGTTTTGTTTGATGTTTTAGGTACCGACGGTGATAATGGGATGGCGTAGCAGTGAGGAGTAATATAGTATTTAGACTTATGTTGACTTTTATGGTTTAAATTTATGTTAATGTCAGACTCTATTAGTAACTAAGTTTTATTAATGACTAAATAAATATTATATTTTCATGTTTATAATATGTTTAAGTTTATGAAATTATGTCGCCTTGTATTTTCCTAATGGAAAGTACGGCAGTAACGCGCCGACTATCTAGGTTCCGCTGCTAATAATTGATTAATTAACTTAATAACATTGATTAGAAGTCGGGGCGTTACAGAATGGTATCAGAGCAACGGTTCTCGGTGCCACAAGTAAAATCTTAAAGGTTTTACTTAAATTAGTAAATAAAATGTTAAAGTAATCATGTAAAATGAGAGTCATCACCATAAGTTACATGGTTTATATAATAATATAATGAATAGTAAATGTGTAGTTAATAAGTGCTTAAAAATGAAAATGAGTGTGAGTGTTAGGATCGGGGATGGGAATGTTTTTATATGATTTTTACGGTGATAGTTATGCCTCGTTTAACATGTTATGCACATGCAATATGTGATGTTTTAGAACATGGCAACAAGTGAAAGTGGACCTACCAACGGAGGAAATGGAACTCATGGGTCTGAAGTCACACTTGAAGAAATGAGGGCAAGGCTAGATTCTTTGCGAAGTGACCCTGTTTTCGAAGAAACGCCTGAAAATGCTAATGGAAATCAGGTGGATATGATGAAGCTGATGATGGAATTCTTGCAAGAAAACCGACCAAGGGCTAAGACAGAGCAGGAAGAATGCTCCAATATGTTCAAAAGGTTTTCTGCTCACAAGCCACCAACTTATGATGGAAAACCCGACCCCACTGAGTTCGAGGAATGGTTGAATGGCGTGGAGAAACTCTTTGATGCCACCCAGTGCCCAGACAAGTGGAAAGTTAACTTCGCTGTGTTCTACTTAATAGGGCAAGCTGATTTGTGGTGGAAGACTGCTAGGGAGATGCAGAATCAACCTGGATTTGGATGGGAAGGCCTAAAGGAGGCTATGAGAAACCAGTTTTACCCTCAGTCTCTGCAGCTCCAGATGGAATCTGAGTTTATCCATCTGAGGCAAAAGGGTATGTCAGTTCTGGAATATGCTGTGAAGTTCAATGAGTTAGCTCGATTTGCTCCTGATCTGGTATCTACGGATCGCCAAAGGATGAATCGATTTGAAGGAGGTTTGAATCTGGATCTTCAAGAAAGACTTGCTGCAAATATGAGTAAGTCTTATCAAGAGCTATATGACCGGGCTATCAATATTGAAAGGAAAGTGAAGCTGCGAAAGGAAGTGTATGAGGGTGGAAAAAGAAAAGCTAAATCTCATGATGGCCACTCCAACAACAACTTCAACAAAAAGCCAAACACGGGATATTCGGGAAATAATCAGAAGCAAATTCCTCGATGCAACAATTGCGGAAGACAAGGCCACATGACGAATGAATGTCGTAGGGGAAGTGATCAGTGTTATCGATGTGGTAAACCAGGTCATCTGATTAGAAATTGTCCAATTCCAGATTGGCGAAGTGGAAATGTCGTTAACCGTGGTAAAAGGAATGGTCAGAACTCTGGTTATGGTGGAAATGCAGGCAATGCAAACAAGAACCTTCCACGTGGACCCCCGCAGGCTGGAAGAGTGTTTATGATGCAATGTGAAGAAGCGGAAGCAGATGAAACCGTCATTACGGTACTTTTCCCCGTCAACTCCGTACTCGCTTATGTTCTTTTCGATTACGGAGCTTCCCATTCGTTTATATCTATTGCATTTTCTAGAAGCTTGAATGCAAAACCATGCTCTGAATTCTCTGCCATGTCTGTCACCATCCCTAATGGTGAATCCATCTTATGTGATGTCATGTATAGAAACTGTCCTATCCTTATAGGAGGATGTGAATTTCAAGTGGACCTCGTACAATTTCAATTAACCGACTTTGATGTGATATTGGGAATGAATTGGTTGTCAAAGTACAAAGCCGACATAAATTGCCTTAACCATGAAATAACCCTCAGAAAACCAGATGGGTGTAAGGTTTCTTATCGAAGAAGAAAAGTCCAACCCAAACCTGAAATCATCTCATCCTTGAAAGCCTTTAAGTTGTCATCATGGATACCTCTCGTAATGTGGTAGACCTAACCAAACCCGAACCCTCTTTGTCAAATATACCCGTAGTTTGTAAATATCCCGATATATTCCCGGAAGAGATACACGGTATGCCGCCGCAAAGAGAGATAGACTTTAGCATCGAATTGATTCCAGGGATCCGCCCCAATTTCTAAAGCGCCTTATCGAATGGCACCGGCGAAATTACAAGAGTTAAAGAAGCAACCGGACGAATTGCTCGAGAAAGGTTATGTTCGGCCTAGCGTTTCACCTTGGGGTGCACCGATCCTATTCGTGAAGAAGAAAGATGGGAGTATGAGATTGTGCATCGATTATCGCGAGTTGAACAAGATCACCATCAAGAATCGATACCCGCTACCCCGTATCGATGATCTCTTCGATCGGCTCCGAGGTGCATCCATCTTCTCCAAAATAGATTTGAGATCCGGATATCATCAACTCCGCATAAAGCCGAAGATATTTCAAAAACTGCTTTCAGGACCCGATATGGTCATTATGAATTTACTGTAATGCCATTTGGGTTAACAAATGCACCTGCTGTTTTCATGGACCTAATGAACCGAGTATTCAAGCCATACCTCGACAAGTTCGTTGTGGTATTCATCGACGATATCTTGGTGTTTTCAAGAAGCTCGAGTGAACATGAAGAACACTTGAGAAAGGTATTGGAGAAATTAAGGGAGAATAAGTTGTATGCAAAGTTGAAGAAATGTGAGTTACGGTTAAAGGAAGTTGCCTTCCTAGGGCACATCATTTCGAGAACGGAGTCTCTGTTGATCCACAAAAGATAAAAGCTATCATGGAATGGCCTAGACCCACTAATGTTCCTGAAGTTCGGAGTTTTATGGGCTTAGCTGGTTACTATCGAAGATTTGTTCAAAATTTCTCTAGGATAGCTCAACCCATAACTCGATTGGTGAAGAAATCTGCCAAGTTTGAATGGAGTAGTGAATGTGAAACCGCTTTTCAAGAGTTGAAGAAACGTCTCACCTCTGCCCCCGTTCTTACTCTTCCTTCTGAAACCGATGGCTTTGTAGTGTACGAGTGATGCCTCCAAGCAGGGATTGGGATGTGTCTTAATGCAAAACGAGAAAGTCATAGCCTATGCCTCTCGACAACTTAAACCTCATGAACAAAATTACCCAACTCATGACCTCGAACTAGCCGCTGTTGTGTTTGCTCTCAAAATATGGCGACACTATCTCTATGGTGTTCCGTGCAAAATTTTCACCGACCATAAAAGCCTGAAATACATTTTCACTCAGAAAGAGTTGAACCTAAGACAACGCAGATGGCTAGAACTCTTGAAAGATTATGAACTCGACATCCAATACCATCCTGGAAAGGCTAATGTAGTGGCCGATGCCTTAAGTCGGAAAACCTACCTAAACACAACCCTAGCCCTACCCAAGGCCATCATAGACGATCTATGGAGATTGGAAGTGGAGATCGTCGAGCGAAAAGGAGGTGCATGCTTGAATGCATTGGAGTTAAGGCCAACCTTGTTGGAAGAAATAAAAGAGGCACAAGTTGAAGACTCGGAGTTAGAGAAAATAAAGAATGATGTGAAAAAGGGGAAGTCACCGGGATTTGTGGTCCAAGAAGATGGTACCTTGAGATTTCAAGGAAGGTTATGTGTCCCTAATAATGAGACA
Organism: Beta lomatogona; assembly: GCA_947646795.1. NCBI lineage: Eukaryota > Viridiplantae > Streptophyta > Magnoliopsida > Caryophyllales > Amaranthaceae > Beta > Beta lomatogona. Next base: position 1,489,067 of record CANSNZ010001062.1, on the reverse strand, counting down.
TTAAAGAAGAAGATTTTAGAAGAGGCTCATAACAGTCATTTCTCGGTACACCCTGGAGGAAACAAGTTATACAAAGATTTGAAACAAACATTACGGTGGAGCAACATGAAGCAAGAAGTCGCTGAATTTGTGGCAAGATGTTTGACATGTCAAAAGATCAAGATAGAGCACCGAGACACTGCGGGGCTCCTACAACCTTTGGATGTCCCTACTTGGAAATGGGATTCGATCTCTATGGATTTCATAATGGGACTACCACCATCAACTCGAGGCATGAACTCTATCTGGGTGATTGTGGATAGATTGACAAAATCCGCACATTTCTTGGCTATAAGAAATAATTGGAGTTTGGACAAGCTAGCTGAGTTGTATGTGAACACAATTGTCGGACTACATGGAGTTCCGAGTTCAATTGTATCGATCGTGACTCAAGATTCCGAGCAAAGTTTTGGAAAGAATTGCGAGAAAGCTCTTGGCACTAGACTTGATTTCGGTCATGACTTTTCACCCAAAGAACCGATGGTCGACAGAACGGACAATCCGAGACTCTTGAAGATATGCTAAGAGCATGCATATTAGACTTTCAAGGAAGTTGGGAGAGATACTTGCCACTGGTAGAATTTTCTTACAACAACAGCTATCAAGCTAGCATTAAGATGGCACCATATGAAGCACTCTATGGAAGAAGATGTAGAACACCCCTTTGTTGGAGTGATATTGACGAAGCTCGAATGATCGGACCCGACTTGATACAAGAAACGACAGAGAAAGTAAGATTAATCCAGACCAGGATCAAGACTGCTCAGAGTCGACAGAAGAGTTATGCGGATCGACGAAGGAGACCACTAGAGTTCATGGTGGGTGATCATGTCTTTTTGAAAGTTTCACCTACTAAAGGTGTCATGAGATTTGGTCAATCTGGTAAGTTAAGTCCACGATATATCGGCCCATATGAAATTCTCGAGCGAGTGAATGAAGTGGCTTACCGATTGGCGCTACCGACGGACTTAGATAAGGTGCATAATGTCTTCCATTTATCGATGTTATGGAAGTACATACACGATCCAAGCCACGTGATTAGGCATGAACCTTTACAATTGAGGAATGACTTGACCTACGAAGAAAAACCGATTGAAATCCTTGATCGTAGGGAAAAGCAGCTCAGAAACAAAGTAATTTCCATGGTAAAAGTTTTATGGGCTAACCATTCGTCGAGTGAAGCAACTTGGGAAGTTAAAGATCAAATGAAAGTGAAATACCCCCATCTATTTGCTTAGATCATTATGTATATTTATCATGTCTGATCTTCATATATATGTTATCTGAAATATGAATATGTTTTATGTTCAAACATGAAGTAGTAATTTTAGATAAGAACTACATGACCTTATTTTGACTTACTAAGTTTCGAGGACGAAACTTTTTCTAAGGGGGTGAGGATGTAATATCCCGTATCTAAATAATACTAATTGTCAAATTAAGTATAAATTAAAACTTCCTAAACTAGCAAAACAAGAATTAAAGGTTATAAAAGGTGTAATAATTTATCTCAAATTTCTTATATTAAACATGACTATAATACAACAATTATATACTTAAACAAAGAAAGAAACTAATATTAAAATTTACATGAATGCCCCTATGTCTTCTAGCTGTAGCCATCTTCTTCCTTCCTCCAATTTTCTTCTCCTGCACATTATTGTGAAATGTTCACACATAAAAATCAAACACTTCACCTCTATATTCCAACACCCATGTCAGTAGCTATTCTCAAATAGTCAATAAAACTTGCTACAATATCTCACAAAATCTAGAAGAAGCCCCAAAATTTTGAATTCTCAATCTTCCTCCATTAATGAACCTTGACCAAAGTTCATGTATTTCAAATTATAAACTAACAACAGAGCAATGGTAGCCTCCAACAAGTTCTATAAATACCAAGTATTCATCATCTAGACACAAACAAAATCAGAACAAGTTACATGAAAATCTCTTACCAAGAACACCATCACCAACAACTTTCATCTTTCCATCTCACCTCACCACCACCTACGAACCATCACATTCAACCACCTCAATCATCATTCACATTTTCAGTCAACAACTCGCCGGAAAACACGATCCAAAGAAACCCAAAAGAAAACCCAATTTTCTCTCTCTCTCTCTCCTCTCGTTTCGGGCTTCAAACACTACCACCACCGGCCGCCGCCGGCTCGCGCAAAGACACTGCGCCGCCCACTGCTCGTCCTACCTCGGCCATCACTCGCCGGAACTCCGTCGACCACCAGCGATTGCATCTCGTGTCCTCTCTCTCTCCTGTCGCGCTTTTTACCTCGCATCCTCTTCTTCTTAGCGCTGCTTGTGTGTGCGAGTACCACGACGACCGGCAATCCCGTCGCGCCGTCGCGTTCGCGGGAGACGCCGTGTTCGCCGGTTCTACGTCGCCCTCTCTCGCCGGAGCTCGTGGCTTCCACTGCTCTTAGTAGCGAGAGGTAAAGACCAAGCCAACTCATTTTAAATTTCGAGTTCCTTAAATTCAAGCCCAAATATCTATTGTTAATTAAGGTTAAGTATTGGGCCTTAGGAAATTCTATTAAAACAAGAGTTTGGTGTTGGGCTAAAAGTTAGAAACTGATTTGATTTATAACATATCCTATGATTGCAATAACTAAGTTATGGATTTTTAACACTAACTAAATGTTATGCTAATATGAATTGTTAAGTTTAATAATATATGTTCTTTATTTATCTTAAGAACTTAATATATGATCTATGGATTTGTAGATTAAAGAATTCTAATGGCCTTAGTTAATGTTACGATATGAGTGTAGACTATAACTATAATATTATTACTTCACTAATACTCATGTTCACTTATAATAACTAGTTAGCTTGCTTTATTAGTTTAATGTGACTAAATAATATTATAATAATGTTAATGGTTTTATTATAGCAATAAACCTAGTAATTAATAGTAGACGATTAATTGATAATTATCTATGGACTCATATAATAGTAATACTAATAATAATAATAATAATAATAATAATAATATACTTTTATCAAATCGAATAACTATATAATATGTATTGATATAAATTGTAAGTATAATGGTTCAATAATTCTAAAGTATAATTAAAGGAGTTATTTCACTTATTTGTCGATTAAAGAGTCACCTTAAGAAGTTAATAACGACTAATATAACAATGACTTTTATTGAGACCTTTTATAAATATATGACGAAATCTATGACTATACTAAGCTCTAACTAATATTTAAGCTGAAAAGCAAAATAATGAAACATATATTAATAAAACTATTCTTGAATAGATTAAGAAGATAAAGGATATTACAAGCCTCCCCCGGCAATCAAAGTTATTAAGCAGGAACTCAGGTAACGTCTACTGCTAACACCCGCATTCCCTTTCGAAGTATGTTTTATGATCATGATTAATATTATGTTTTATATATGGATTGCGGGAAATGAAATGTTTTATGATGGTTATGATGATACGATGCTATGAAATGATGATGATGATGTTATGGATGAAATAAAATAATATAATTATTTCATGATGACTATGATATGCTTAAAAGAAATGAAACATGATAAATTCAAGTGAAAGACGGTTCTTGGCAAGTATTCCGTTATCCTGGGTAGTGCACATACCTTCCGGCCGGTTAACCACCTTCCGTTTAGTGAGGGCTATTGTCCTCGGGTGGCACCGCGCATTTTTGGGCATTAACGCCACCTTCCGTTTAGTGAGGGCTTTTGTCCTCGGGTGGCTGCCTTCCGTTTACGATGTTACTATGTTCTGGGGAGACGTCCCTTCTGTTGTACGAGCCAAGTTACCAATGAAAAAGATATATGATGATGAACATGATAAAGAAGATAATGTAACATATTATGGTTTTACTTATTCTCTCCTCCCTGTTTATAAATAAAATGATGTGAAATGAATTTACGTTGTTAGAGTAGTATGTTACTGAGCCTCGGTTCACGACGTTTTGTTTGATGTTTTAGGTACCGACGGTGATAATGGGATGGCGTAGCAGTGAGGAGTAATATAGTATTTAGACTTATGTTGACTTTTATGGTTTAAATTTATGTTAATGTCAGACTCTATTAGTAACTAAGTTTTATTAATGACTAAATAAATATTATATTTTCATGTTTATAATATGTTTAAGTTTATGAAATTATGTCGCCTTGTATTTTCCTAATGGAAAGTACGGCAGTAACGCGCCGACTATCTAGGTTCCGCTGCTAATAATTGATTAATTAACTTAATAACATTGATTAGAAGTCGGGGCGTTACATCTTGCCCCTTTTAGGACGCCATTAAACACTTCAGACATGTTCGTGGTTTGCACACCATATCTACATCCACCATCATGATGAATAGACCATAGATCAAGGGGAATGTCCAACAGATATCTAGCTGCCTCGACATCAATGGAGCCAATTTGATCCATATAGTACAAAAACTTCCTCTTCTGCCTAGCATATGCAGCTTTTCCGAATAGATTCTTGATGGCAGCATTCTTATACTTAGTATTCAAGTTCGAAGCAAGATGTCGCACACAAAATCGGTGATGGGCATATGGCTCTTCCCATCCACTTTGAGGCTCGTTCATAGCTGCAAGGATACCCTTATGACGATCAGAGATCACACACAAATCCTTTCTATCTGTGACCAAACGTCTAATGCAAGCTAAAAACCAAGACCAGTCCTCCGTGCTTTCTTCCTCCACAACAGCAAAGGCAAGTGGGAATAGCTGGAAATTAGCATCTGTGCCCATAGCAATCAATAATTTTCCTTTGTATTTCCCGTACAAGTGAGTACCATCTATAGTGATAAGAGGTCGACAATGACGGAATCCGGTAATGGAGGGTTTAAAGGCCCAGAAGACCCTCTTAAAGATGTTCGTATTAGGATCTTGTGTTGGGATCGTACACCAGTAAACGACAGTGCCTCGATTGGACTCTTTCAAGGCTTGCAAGTACCTAGGTAACTCTTGATAAGACTTCTCCCAATCACCAAAAATATTGGTTATTGCCTTTTGTTTGGCTAACCAAGCTCTCTTGTATGTTATTGAAAATTGATATTGGTTCTTCACAAAAGTCAAGATGGACTGAACTTTGAATGAAGGATCAGTCCTAATGCAATTCTCGATAAGATCAGCAACGAAATCCGATGAAATGAGAGGATGGTCTCCACATGTTATGTCTCCCAAACAATTGCTTGCATGTGGGCCACCATATCGTACAATTTTGAATGAGTACGACTTAGTCATGATTGCACGCAACCTCCATGGACAGTGACACACTTCCTTTCTGACACATTCAATGACATACTTTGTGGGCTCTGACTCTAACACCCGAAACATCTGGTTTCTAGAGATCGACCATGCTTTCACAAAATTCTTTAATTGCTGCAATGAGGCAAACTCTTGTCCTATCTCAAATTCGAAGCCACGGTCAATGAACCGAGTGCATTTCCAAGTCATCCATGCATCTATTAACCTTTGATCAACTTCGTCAATTACGAGCCAATCTTGTGAAGGAACACCGAGGCTTTATTGCCTTGTCACCATTTCCCTTGCATCATCGTCCTCCTCCCTATCGAATCCACATGCTCCTCCTCATTTCCCAAAAAATCAACATCATTTCGATGTAGAGTATCGAGATGGAATGTGGATGGTATGTGGGGAGACGAACCAGGGGAACTGAACTCATTCATGTGTTCATTGACATAATGTGGGTCTGACAACATGCTAGTAAATGATTCAAATTGCATACTAGGAGCTGATGCCGGTACCTCCATGCTATCCCTAAAGTCCATTGTAGGTACATAACCCACATTACTTTGGAAATTTATCTCCTTGGGAACTTGTTCAATGTACACCTCCATTGCCATGGGCGACGTTTGTGTCCTTTGAAAGCCACATAGCACTTAGTGACTCGTCATCCTTTAGTGCAATTGGCACATATTTCCCCGGCATCGGATATCTCATATACAATTTCAGTTCCACATACATACGATCACATCCAACAACGTCATATACCCTATTCAGAATCTCTTGAAACATCATACCAGAATTGATGAACATAAATTTTTTCCTTCCACCTCTATACACAATATCAACGTCATTTTGAGATAGTTCACCATTCCAATAAAGGTATAAAGGATATTTAGGTTGTTCCATATTCTACATACAAAAAACATAATGTTTAAGTTATTCTTATTCTACACATTCAAACAATATGAACACCATTCTTCACCTATACTAGTAGCATTTGCAACCTAAACACAACAATTCATGCAAAATCAACCATCAAAAAAATGCTCAACACCATTTTTAACCAACCAATATCAACAATATGTCACCTTCCAATTCATGCAAAATCAACCATCACAAAATGCTAAATTATGCAAAATACTAGATTATACTAATCAAACTAAACAATTTCCATCTAACAACAGTTACAAAGCTAAAATACATAACAAATACGACATGCTAAGCAAATTAAATTAAATCAAAAAACAAAAAAAAACTCACCTGGGTTGTTGGTGGTGCGGCTGTGATCGACGGTGGTGTTGTGATCGACGGTGCGGCTGTGATCGACGGTGGCGTTCTGATCGGCTGAGCTCCGGTGATCGACGGTGGTGTAGCTCCGGTGATCGACGGTGGTGTTGTGTGGGTTGGTGGGCGACGGTTAGTAAGAGAGAGAGGGAGAAACAAATTTGAGAGTGAATCGTCGAATCTGAGAAATTGGGAAACCTAGGGTGGGATTTGGGGATTATAGTAAACCGCTACTCAAAGTAGCAGTTTCAATTAATGAACCGCTACTTGAAGTAGCGGTTTACTTTACTTAGCGCCAAACTTGAACTGGGGGTCCAGGGACCAGTAAACCGCGACTTCAAGTCGCGGTCAATTAATATTAACCGCTACTCCAGGTAGCGGTTTATTTTTACTTAACCGCTACTTGAAGTAGCGGCTTACACTAGTAGAATAATTGTTTATTGCTGCGGTCATTAAGTGGCCTATTGCAGCGGTTTTAGCCGCGCAGCAATTAAGGGAGCAGCAATAGGTTAACCTATTGCTGCGGTTTCTGGCCAAAACCGCAGCAATATGTTACACCTATTGCTGCGGTTCTTACCCAAAACCGCAGCAATAGATAGTGTCAATAACAAAAAAAAAATTGAAAAGTAACCTATTGTTACTGTTGTTGGTAAAAACAGCAGACAATAGACTCACCTATTCTTTGCTGTTTTTTACCAACAACAAGAAAATAGGTAGCTTTTTTTATAAAAAAAAAATTATACTATAATGTCATATATTAGTCCTACACGTCTATACCCACACATCATTTTCAAAACCACAACCAAATTTATTGGAATTCATTCAAGCGTCAAATTAATTGACAAATTACATAACTACAACATTATACATTTGACTTTATAAGTTTTATGTTGAAATAAAAAAATACACATATATAAGATCTAAAAAAATATATACAAATGATATCTAAAAATATATATACAAATTAATTTAATTCACCATACATCTAAAATACATATTCAATTAGATCTACAAAATTAACAAAAAAATTAAATTGAAAAAAGAATTTTTCATCACAAATCAACAACAAAATTCAGAATTAATTCGAAACAAAATGACTTAAAATTTCAATTCTAATCCTTTGTTTTTTTTTCAGCCTCCACTACATCCACCATACAACAACCACAGCCCCACCTTTCGACCACCACCGGAGAACTCCAACTGCACCACCACCAAACGCCGCCCAGCAGCCACCCCTCTTCCCACTCCCTCTCGCTGCTCGCCTCGACACCCCTTCACCTCGGCACCCCCTCACGTCGCTTCACTTTCTCTCCTCTTCGCACACAGTCACTACCACCGCCACCCCTACACGCCCTTTGCTTCGCCGTTCACTGTACAATCCAAAACCAGAGAACAAGGAGGGGAAATTAACAATAGCATAAACTCGAAATCAACAAACGAACAAGTAATAATACAAATATACAATAAGTCCAAATCTCCAAATTAACCAACAACAACCACAATACATGTGATAAGTAGATATTATATATATGAAATTATATATATGAAATTATAACTCGAAATTAACAAAGAAAATTTGCTGAAAAATCGAAGGTAATCAACCGGAAAACAATTAAACTCGTCGGAGAAGAAGAAATTCTCAAAAAAAAATGAGAACGAAAATTAGATCTATAAAATTAACAAAAAATTAACAAAAAAAAAAAAAAAAAAAATGAACCCAGAGGAAAATGAAATCGCAGATCTAAAATGAGAGAGGGAAAGAATGGCGAAGACGTCGCGAGATGATGAGAGGATGAAGACCGGCGAGATAAGCATCAAGCATCAAGAACGATAAGCATCAAGAACGGCGAGAGGATGAAGATCTGGAAACGAACGAACGATAAGCATCAAGAACGATAAACATCCGATTTTGTATTGATGTTCCTTCAATTTTCTTTCAAATGCCAACTTGTGTGTTTGAAACTCAATCACTGGTTCAACTCCACTTGCATGGTGATATTCAATTCGGTTACTTTCATGATGATGAAAGTTTATTGATTAATCTTCCTAATCTGAAGAAACTTCACCTTTTACTCCGTGATTCACATTATCCTTTGATGGGTGTTCTTTTTAAGTCTTGCCCCTTGTTGGAAGATTTATATTTGTGTCTGAATGCGATCGATTATGATCACATTGTTGATATATCACCCCTTAATCTCAAGTGTTTGACTCTAGAATTAATTGACTGCTTTATGAACAATGGCAAGTTTCTGATTGATGCCCCTAAATTGGAGCAATTTGATGTGAAGGGTAATTTAGCATTTTATGACTTTGTTACAATTCCAAGTAATTTACAAGATGTGACAATTGACTTAGAAGACCAATTCGTCAGTGCTCATCGTGGCGAGGTACTAGGATTAATCCAAGGGATTTCTTGTGTTAGGTCTCTTAAGTTGAACTGTGATCATTCTCTGTTGAATATTCTAAGTGATTTGGATGGCAATGACATACCAGTTTTCCATAATCTGATACATCTTAGCTTTAGTGGCAATTACGTCCCTTGGAAGGACCCGTTACCTGATTATCTATTAGGTAACCTCAAGGGGCTAGAGATAACAAGTTTGGCGGGCGTGGACTGTGAGATCGATCTGCTTCAACATATTCTGAGTAGTATTTCTGCTTTGGAGGAGCTTCGTGTTACTGTTCATCGACTTTCGACAGTAGATCATCTACGATTGGAATACGAATTCTGTAAGGAACTGTTTATGCTTCCAAGGGCTTCACCAAGTTGTCAGATTGAGTTCTCTGGTAAAATGGTCACCTCATCAAGTAAGGACTTCAGAAATGGTGTACTTACTTTACTTGTCAAAGATATGGCAGCTTCACCTTTTGTATGACACAGCTGAAGGCGGGTATGCATCTGTTTATTTGTGGTAACCTGAGCTTCTTCTTTCTGGTAATGTAAGTTCTTTTTTCTTTATCTTTCATGTTGTATGGTTTGGATTTTAGCCTTTTGATAAGTGTTTGTAGTTATTAGAGTAAAATTTCGTGCTTTTTTCTTTGTGGGAGGCGGTGTTGGCAGCTACCTGTCAAATATATTACATTGGTGGCCGTGGGAGCATTGGAATGAAATTATATTGCTCATACGTCACTAACATAATCCCTCTAATTTCTAGGAGATTTGGAGTATTATATAGCTGATATATGGTGCTAAATTGGATACTTTGATGCCTCCTGCTAGATACTTGATCATGGATGTTTACATGGTATAACTTGGGTACGTATATTCATTCTGGTTTGATAGTGGATTGAGGCTTGAGTCGGGTGTGTCACTTTTGGTATAAACTCTGACATTTGGGTTTGATTGATTGTGATGGGCATAGTCCACTGCTCAACCTAAATACTAGCAGGCGGCCAAAGCGTAGGAGGCCACAACTTTTTTTGTTTCACCGTTGAATTATCCTCTTTATTGTGGTGCCGATTTTCTCTCTCTACATTCCCTATTCAGACACTTTCTACATGATGCGACTTATTGAGAAAACGGAGGAAGTATGCATTATGTATCTTGAAAAGTTCAGCATGAGTGTCCGCTGTAAGTTCGTGAATAAATTCATAAGGTCACATTAGAATTTCTTACCTTTTAATTACAGGGGTGGATCCAAGGGGCTCCCCTGAGTAAATATTAAGTGGTCAATAGTTATGTAGAAGCCCGTAGCACAGTTGGTCTTCAACTGATTTTAATGCAACTGCTAGTGCAAGGTTCGAAACCCTCGCGGCAGTGTGCTGATGTGCTCTCAGCTCTACTCCTTGGCTGTCAGCCTGTCACTATTATTTCACTTTCTAGTCCATCTTTTCCTTTTTTTTAAATGTACTCTTAAATTACTAGATTGAGCTAACAGCTAACATTGTTTAATCATGCACTAAACTACATCCTCGTTATCACAATTTTTATACTGCTCTTTATTTTATTTTTTCCGACATTTTAATTTTATCCATATGATGTTAATTTATGATATTATATATTCTTATTCTATAAAATTTAAGTTGTGTTCACTTCATCTTGAAACATAAGTTTTGAACTTAGTAAGTTCTAATAATTTTGGAAAAATTAAAGAAAATAGAATGTACCCTTAAAATTAGACTTTTTAAGAATATAGAATAGTGAAAAATAATACTTTATCTTTCGTTCTTTTTTTGGTTGTTTGCACTTTTATTTTTCTCACACAACAATATCCATGTGACACTAACTCACTTTACTTGTCAAAGATATGCCAGCTTCACCTTTTGTTTGGCACAGCTGAAGTTGGGTACGCATCTGTTTATTTGTGGTTTGTGGTAATCTTAGCTTCTTCTTTCTGGTAATGTTAGTTCCTTTTTTATCTATCTTTCATGTTGTATGGTTTGGATTTTAGCCCTTTTGATAAGTATTTGTAGTTATTAAAGGAAAATTTCGTGCTTTTTTCTTTGTGGAAGGCGGTGTTGGCAGGCTGGCAGCTATCTTTTTAATATATTACATTGGTGGGAGACTTAAAATGACATTATATTGCTCAAACGTCACTAATTTAATCCCCCTAATTTCTAGGAGATTTAGAGTGTTATATAGCTGAAAAATGACATTATAAACTTTGGTTATAAGTTTTCCTTTTTGCTTATCTTTTAGTTAATTTACCTTCTATAGTTATGTATTATGGGATAATTTATATCGTTTCCTAATCTTAGTTGGATAATCGTAAATATTAGCTATATCTTAGCTAGATTAGTTTATCATTTTTCTTAAATTCATCTTTTAGTTTCCTAGTCCTATTCCGATTCTACCTATCCGACTAGTATAAATAGGGGTCTCCACCCATTATATTCTTCACACCAAATTTGAGAAATACATCTCTTTTCTCAAGTTTAAACTCTCTCTCTTAGCTTACCTTTTCTCTTCTCCCTAGTAGTTATTAATTTTCAAGGTGCGTGTATATGTAGATCTTTAAATATTGCTTAGCACATTTAGTATCATGTTTCTAGGGTTGTTATTTTGGATTGATATGCATGTTCCATATGAGTTTAATTATAAACACTATGAGTTTTCATGAGTATGTTAAATATTGTATGAAATTCTATGAGCACATTATTAGTTTATATTTAATGTTTAATCTGGAACTTTAGAACTTGTTAATTGACATTATAGTCATGCTGTGAGTTGGCGGTTATTCTAAGATTATGTTTCACCTTGCCAAAGTAATATTCCACCATGTTGTCAAAGTATCTTAATCATGATTTATTAAACTATCGTCATCATGCTATCTTTGATCTCTCAAAAATCATCACTATGCTTATCTTGCGTAGGGTTATATAGGGTTGCATAATCAATATTAATATCCTTGTTATTTTCGTATGATAAGTATACTTCACCATTATTCTTACTACTTATCGAGTTGTATTATTAAGCAAGATTTTATTTATGCCTTTACATGGCTAAGTTTATAAGTATTATTATTCTTTTTAAAGAAGGATTATTCCCAAATAATTTTTATTAGATATATGATCTTTTATGATCGCAAATAAAGAGGCAACGGCTTGTTATTTATTAGCAAGAACGGTAGCTATTATATATTACCCATGTACTTTTTGTATAAGTCATGTGGACAAGGTAGTTCCCCTCGTCATAGACTCATTAAGGAATACTAAACTTGGGGGGTGTGCACACTTTAGGAAAGGTACCTAGGCAAGGAAAAAGAGTTTTTATTAAAGTTAAATACTTTATGTTATATAATTATCAAGTATTCAAGGAAGGATTTTCGAAATTAAATATTTCAAATGTTTAATTAAATAAAGTGTTTAATATTCCGCATATACATGTACTCAGTATTTTTACTGACACGCTTTTATTTTTGTTTTGTTTTGCTTTATGGCTTTGTCCCTGTGATGACCCTATTTTGGCGAGCAGAATTTACAGGTTGATATGATGCATACTTCATATGGGGGAGCTAGTGAGGAATCATAATTAGTCAAGGAGTTGTTATTTTATTTTTCTTGTTATATAGTTGTACAATAAAGTTTATATTAATAAAGAGAAGTTATTTAAGTTATTTTAGATATTTCCGCTACATTAGTTTAAAGTTCAGTTGTAGTTAGTATTAAAGCCTTTAACGTTATCACGTGGCTGTAATACTCTCAAGTTTCTCAAGGAGTTTTATATCAAGATAAGTTTTCCAGAAAGAGAGAAATTTGGGGGTGTTACAATGGTCTTCAGTTGCCATGAACAAATTGACAAGAGAATAAATTGAAAAGAGACCACGTCATTCTCGGTGCCACAACAACAGCGCAACAACGATAGTAGAGGGCCGCGAAAATCACCAACAACAACGAGTAGAGGAAAAAGATTTAAAGAATTCATCACTATTTTGCCAACTTATACCCTAAATGGTGCTAAAATGTTTTCTTATATGTTTATGTTAAACATGTAAATTCATGTCAGTTTCGGTGTGAAAATCTCAACACTTACTCAACCCATTTATTAAATGGTAAAATACGTGTTGACCCATTTATATAGACATGTCGGAAAAATTTTGACACAAATCCAATTTTTTCATATTCGTTTATCGTGTCAACTTTTGACAGCTCTGCTTTATATGCTCGTAATAGTTGATGCTCGCACTCCATATAGGTGCTCCTCTCACGAATCTGCCACCAATTCCATTCACGGCCCGTTTGGTAGTCGTTAATAAATGATGGTAATGACTAATGGGAATGAATTTTAAGTGTAATATTACAAGAGAGAAGCACCTTTAAAACCTCCATGGAAGACAAATTCAACCCCTATGTTTGTGTTTTTTTCCCTTGCGGAACCCATCTCACTTCTAAGCTTGTGTTTTTTTCCTCTAAAGGTAATCAATTTTCATTACCACTCATTGCCACCTACAAGGTGGTATTGGACGGAAAACAATAATATTCTCTACAAATTTACATACAAATTCATTCTCATTACCACCATTTATAACCAATCACCAAACAGACCGTCATTTCCATTCCCACTCCGTAATGGCCCAACGCCTATATGGTGCACATGCTAGTACATAGAGCATGGTGCACACATGTACATGGATAACAAGCCAAATGAACATGGATAACAAGCCAAATGAACACATGTATATGGATAAAAAGTCAAATGAACATATGCACATTTATGTTAGTACATGTTTATAATCTAGTCCTTCATATTCATCGTGAGTATGGTTCTCATCATATGGACGTGTGTATGTACTAATTTCGGCTAATAGCCCGATTAAACGATTTTGAATTAAAATCATTACTCTCACTAGGGGTGTAAATGATGCGAGTTGAGTTTGAGTTTGAGCTAGCTCAACTCGACTCGTTAGCATTTCGAGTCGAGCTCGAGTTGAGTCGAGTTTGACCGAGTGTTGACCGAGTCGAGCTTTGACCGAGTTGAGTTTTGACCGAGTAGTTTTAAAGTAGCTTGCAAGTGTCTCATGTTAAAAGCAACCCTAAGGTAGAAAAATGTTGAATTTAAGTATTTTTTGCTATTGATAATTGGGTTTTCGAGCTTCTCACGAGTTTTCGAGTCGAGTATCGAGTTGCTTAACTCGACTCTCCAACATCTCGAGTCGAGCTCACTCGAGCCGAATTTTGACCGAGTCAATCTCGAGTAGCTCGCGAGTTGTCTCGTCTCATTTACACCCCTAACTCTCACTCCTGCTCTCATCTACATCGCTGCCGCTCTCAAACAAAGAAAAGAAAAGAAAAAACTCTCCCTCCTATTCATAGGGCAGTGCCGGAGCAGAGAAAACGGCGATGTCCACATCAAATGAATACCCTGAAGACAGAATCAGCAACCTCCCAGATAACCTTCTCATTACCATACTCTCTCTCCTCCCAACCGATTCCGCCGCCACTACCTCCGTCTTATCTAGCCGTTGGCGCTACCTTTGGACCCACATCACCCACCTCTCTTTCCCACTTCCTGGTAAACCCAAATTTCAAGATTTAATGTATTATGTAACAACAGTTAAACACATACTCTTTCAACTCACCTCCCCCAAAATCCACACTTTTGACCTTTATTTCTCTTACCATTTGACGGAGTATGTATCTGAAACTACCTTAAAACTCGCCTCTTCTTATCTACTTCTTTGCATTTATCGAATTTGCCGTCGAAATCCGGAGGTATTTAATGTAAACATCCAATTTTCTGGGTTTTTTCCTGCAATTTTCTTTCCAATGCCAACTTGTTTGCTTGAAACTCAATCATTGGTTGAACTCAAGTGGCATGATGATAGTAAATTATGTTACTTTGATAATTATGGAAGTTTATTGATTAATCTTCCTAATCTGAAGAAACTTCACCTTTCTCTCCGTGATTCACATTATTCTTTGATGGGTTCTCTTTTTAAGTCTTGCCCTTTGTTGGAAGATTTACATTTGTTTCTGAATGTGAGCGAGGAGAATCACATTGTTGATATATCAGCACTTAATCTCAAGTGTTTGAGTCTAGAAATGATTGACAGCTTTTCAAATAATTGCAAGTTTCTGATTGATGCCCCTAAGTTGGTTCAATTTGATGTTAAGGGATATTTAGCGTTTTATGACTTTGTTACAATTCCAACTAATTTACAAGATGTGACAATTGAGGTAGGAGAGCAATTTTTCTATGCTGATCGTGGCGAGGTACTAGGATTAATCCAAGGAATTTCGTGTGTTAGGTGTCTTAGCTTGTTCTGTGGTCCTTCTCTGTTGAACTCGCTTAGGGATTTAAATAGCAATGGCATACCAGTTTTCCATAATTTGGTACATCTTAGCTGTAATGTCGGTTGCGACTATTGGGAGGACCTGTTACCAGGTTATCTATTAGGTAACCTCAAGGGGCTAGCCGCTAGAGATAATAAATATGACGAGTGTGGACTGTGAGATCGATCTGCTTCAACATATTCTGAGTAGTATTTCTGTTTTGGAGGAGCTTCGTGTTACAGCTTCTTAAGTTCCTACAGTAGATCGACTACGAATGGAATACGAATTCTGTAAGAAACTTTTCATGCTTCCAAGGGTTTTGTGTTACAGCTTCTCAAGTTCCTACACTAGATCGACTACGAATGTAATACGAATTCTGTAAGAAACTTCTCATGCTTCCAAGGGACCAAGTTGTCAGATTGAGATCTCTGGTCAAATGGTCACCTCATCAAGCAAGGACTTCAGAAATGGTGTAGTCACTTTGCTTGTCAAAGATATGCCAGCTTCACTTTTGTATGACACAGCTGAAGTCGCGTACGTATCTGTTTATTTGTGGTAACCTTAGCTTCTTCTTTCTGGTAATGTTAGTTCTTTTTTCTTTATCTTTCATGTTGTATGGTTTGGATTTTAGCCTTTTGATAAGTGTTTGTAGTTATTAGAGGAAAATTTCATGCTTTTATCTTTGTGGCAGCCGGTGTTGGTAGCTATCTGTCGAATATGTTACATTTGTGGGAGTATTGGAATGAAATTATATTGCTCATACAGTCAGGGCCGGATTTTGGTATGTGCATAAAGGTCTACAGCATAGGGCCACATTTGCTAGGGGCCCAATATTGAGGTTAAGCCCAGCTGGAAAAAAATATGATATTTTTCTCAATTACAATGAATACTCCTTTCTCTCTCTTCTATTTTAGATACCCCTTTCCCAAAGTTTTCCGAGTCACGTTTCTACTTATAATGGGGGCCTCATTTTATTATAAGAACAGGGCCACAAGAATCTAAAAAACAGCCCTGCATACAGTCACTTACATAATTTCTCTAAATTCTAGGAGATTTGGAGTATTATGTAGCTGAAGCCTGAAATATGGTACTAAATTACTTTCTTTGATTCCGCTTGCTAGATACTTGATCGTGGATGTTTACATGGTATAACATGGGTATGTATATTCATTCTGGTTTGATAGTGGATTGGGGCTTGAGTCGGGTGTGTCGCTTTTGGTATAAACTTTGACGTTTGGGTTTGATTGATTGTGATGGGCATAGTCCACTGCTCAACCTAGATATGCGTCATTGCTGTATATTAGACATGTATATAATCAAACTTCATGCTGTATTGTTACTTGTTACTTGTTACTTGTAGTGCTTCTGTAACATATTGAGTGCTCGTTGTCTGAATGAGATTAGTGTACTGTGAGTCTAAAATGATGAAGCTTTCCAATTCAGGAGAAACTAGAAGAATCTTTTATGATGTTGATCCATCTATTGTGCACATTTTGTTACAAAGAATTAAGTTATAGAAGCGTGACATAGTACATGATAGCATTTGGCTACCTGGAAGATATTGGCTAGTGGCTCACTCTTCCTGTGTTTCGTTGTCTTGTTTCAGGCTTGGTGAGCAATGAAGTTGTTCATTTTGGTAAAGTTCAGGCTCTAAGTATTGATGAATAGGAGAATATGTACCAAAAATACTTCGCTTGCTTTAGAAATCATTTTTTTCAATCCTGTAGTTTCCCTCTCTGTACAAATCAGATGTTGCAATGAAGCAACTCTATGTACCCATGCACTATATCTTGAAATGATCGGCATGTATTTCCATTGTAACCAAACAGGGTGAAGAATTTTGTACATTTTCCACTACAAAAATTAAAGGATGGAACGACGTACTTGAATGTTTTGGTGTTACGGCCATGCTTGCTCATTTGATTATGTGCTTGATAATAGCTGAGTAGCTACCTGAATCTATATTGAACTTGCCTGTTGAACAGGCATGCAACCGCTGGAGCGAAGCCTTTAGGTCTATCCCCTTTAGTCAAAGCCACGAAACCAGATTTTGAATTTGCATCAGACAACTTCAGACTATAAAGCTTAGTATCCCGGGACTCGTACTCTTCAAGTGAGATTCTCCTCTTCCCACATTACTATTACTAATCTACCCTTTGGGAAGAAGAAGTTAGCCGGAATAGCCAGTCGGGAGCTTTGTTCTCAGTTTGCCGTTCAGCGTCTATGAATCGAAGATTTCCAATCTCTCTCTGGACTTTACATCCGCTTCCAGATTAGTGACTTGGTTTTGAGGCTAGACCATCCGAAAAGCTGCTACAATTGTATTTTGGTTGCTTATTAAAGATAAGATTGTGTGTGGGGTAATTCTTAATGTGGTTGACAGTTGTAAGTTCAAAGTTTGCTTTGCTCTTTTGTTTTTGAGCAATGATCTCTCATTTCCATTATACAACCATGAACCATCTAATTTCTAGATATCGCGTCTTGTAAAGGTTGGATTGGGTTGCTTCGTGCAGGCGTCACCCAGCTAGGCCAGTGTGCCTTGTTCTGGTGTATGATCCATATTGAGAAGCGCAAAATCACGGCATATGTATGTAGTGACAGTTTGAAATCATCAATGGATTGCATTTGATGGGAAATCTAAGCATAAGCTTTAACATAAACTGTAGTGAATTAGGCACAATCTTATTTTCACACATACCTCTTTTGCTAGAATTTCGAGTACCCCATGGACTTGGAGAGTGTTTGGTTGGTGGAGACACTAGCGAGGAAAGACATTTTATTGCTTGATTCGTATTTGTTGCGAAGATAGATCTCCTAGAGGTAAGGAAACATTTTCCTCCTATCCTTTACCCTTTGTTTCCTTTTTCTTCTACTCCAAATTTTATGTAAGGAGCCAAATATAAGACTTGATCTATAACTTTATCTATTCAGTGCAGGTAAGCGTTACATGGTACAACAAAGAAGAATTTATTGGCTTTTATCCGATTCATTTAGCACACGAGCAGATAACAACTTTGTGCTTAAATATGTGGCATAAGTTCCATACAATTTGAGTGAAGTTTTTGGGGCATAAGAACCCGTTGAATTATTTTGCTTTATGTAATTACAAGAATATAAGAATTTCCCCCTGTGCTTTCTCAGTTACTCATGTAAACAACGATCCTTTATATTACACTACAAGGTTTACCTCCATAATGGAACCATTTCTCTTTGCTTCTTGTTATGACCTTTCTACGAGCAATTCTTCATCTTATCACCCAATTCATGATAGATAGCTTTGTCGCGTTGAAGCTAAGATGAATTGTAGCACGGGTTATTAACCAACATACAATATGTGCATTTTATCAACTCCATATACTACATCAAATACCCTTCTCCTACACATTTCTCTTCATATATAACATAGGCCAACCTAAATCGCGACTAAACATACCATAATCACTCTAAATAACTTTATGGTGTTACAGGAAGACATCCTCGGCCTTCAAAAGAAACATGGCACTACTTATCTAAGTTTTCACGTCTAAGCTGCAATCCCTCTATAAGAAACTGGCAACTTTAAAAACCTCTGTTTGCTTGAAGGCTACCAAGGTCCATCAGAAAGAAAATAAGCGGTCTCAATATACACCTAACTCATGATATCACTTCCATCGCTATACATCACCTTCTACGCCGTTTTGTGTCCACCTGTAATACCCACAATTGGAAAGATGAGACCGCAGCATGGTAAATGAGCCAAAGAAGTAAAGCATTATGACTTTCAAACACAAATTACTAATCTATACTAATATATTAAAAGGCGTTCCTAAATAAGGAACGGTGCCATGTGGCGCTCTCCCTAAGCGCTTTCTACTGCATGTAATCCACATACAGTAAAAAAAATTACATATTGCATAGCATGAGGTTTGATCCCGTGACTTCAAGGTTATATACTAACATCTTGACCACTAGACCAATTGTTATTTAGTGTTATCAATTTAATGTATAATATTAATAAATGAAAATGTTCCTTACCCGGGGCATAGCCCGGGCCTAATAACTAGTTTATATATATCATAACAAGACACTAATACATAAGGGAATGTTTGGCGGGGAGAATGAGCTTCCATTTACATTCCAACACTAGTGGAATGTAGTTAATAAGAGGGGAATGAAATTAAAAGCATTCAATTCCCTTCTTCCCCCATGTTATTTCCAAAAAACAGAAAGTAAACACCTCCCTTTCCCTTCCGCCCTTTCCTCGCTTCTCCTCCAAATTCCCCTATTTAAACACACTTACATATCACCCAAGACTAGAGTGGTCTCATAGAATAGATTTGAGTTTCAATTTATATTGAGCTATTGAAGAGCACTGATGGCATACACCCATCAACAATAATGGTTACCTATCCTAATGATCCGATAAGCTTAATATGTGCTAATTTGCAAAAGAGAAGACAAAAGAGAAAACAACATAATATGCGCTAATTTGCAAAAGAGAAGACAAAAGAGAAAACAACACTATAACAGCCACTCATTGCATAGAACAGATGCATTGCCATACGCCATATTCAGTTGTGCTGAATGACTAATCCTAATAGCATCACGAGCTTGAAAGACAAAAGAGAGAACCAATTAAGCTCAAAAACTGCGCATTCAGCGACAACAGCAATAGCGAATGAGAAAGCTGTTTCAGCATAGATGATAGATGACGGAGGTCCTGCAATATCTTTCCTATACTCTAAACAAACGGGTCCATGTACAATGCTCCAGTTACAGCGAATATCTTAGTATCAGATAGTAAACACACATGTATTTAAGAGAGCTCAGTCCCAAACCCCACAAAAAAAAAAAGACAGAAGACGGAAACGAAAAACACTAGATGAGGGTAACATTGGGAGCAGGCAACTAAGAGGATGGAGAATGGGGAGATCACTATCCAGAAAGAGAATGGACGTATAAAGATAAGCTACACACTCTTACATAAACTCCATACATCCCTAACTAACATGCAAGTTGCCACATAATTAATTGGAGATCAATTTAAAAAGTAAAGATTTAATATAGAGTTACCATCTTCGTGGACTATAACTTTAGGCTAGTAAATGACGCATGCTTGGACATTGCAAAATTCAGAGGGTTTAATGCATTGAAAACTATGCAAGTGTCAAGATGGGATAGGATGACAATAAATTTGGAGAGATTTGCCTTATCCACTCTATCATTTTTACGAGAATGTTCTTAGCTTTATATCCCCATCAACAATGCCAAAACCTTAATTCCAATAGGATGGTATCAGGTGCATGAGACAACAAATTATCTCTGGTGGTCGTTCACATAAATATACTGCCTTCAATCTCTTCTGTCAAGTGATGTGCAGGCTTGCAGCAAACCTAATTTATTCATATCATTTATACGTTCTCTATTCAAGTAATCTCTAATTTCCCCCGAAATTCTTCTTAAATCTCCATAATCCCAACTCTCTAGTACTCTTAACGATGCATCGTCTAATCGACATCTCATATGCCCAAACCATAGCGAAGGATCTCTCTTATTTAATCCACACCTCCAATCTTCCAAATATCTTCATTTAGAATTCTCTTTCTTGTGGTGTTACTACATATCCATCTCTACTACCCCCAAATTCCTCTAATGATCTTTCCTGAATATCAAAGTCAAACACTACAAAAGTAGAGGACTTACATATAATCATGCTGAACCTGTAAATTTTTTCTTTTAGCCCTATAGGTAAACTAGGGTTGCACAAAAGCTCAACTGCTCCTCTCCACTGAGCCATCCTCACTATATCTTGATTCATGTCTTAGCCAATATCTCCAAAAGAATAAATTTAACCTAAGGTACTTAAAACACTAAGTTGTGAGAACTCATCACCAATTGTCACTACATCCTCGATTGACTCTCTCACAACTAAATCGCACTCCGTGTATGTAGTTTTAATCCGATTGAGCCTAAACCCTTGAGATTATAATTTTAATTTCGCCTCCATCACTCCAATTTAGCATTAACCCACCTCTAGTCTTGTCCACCAATATAGTATCATCCACAAACAACATAGGAACAATGTCAAAATTCACTCCCCATGCTTACTAATAAAATCGTGAGCTAAAGAGCTCAAATCCATTGTATTCTTTACTAACGCTGTTAGATTTTAGTCCAATTTCTCAACTATAATTGAAGTTAAAAAGATAACAAAAAAGAAAGAAAAAGGTTAATTATAGATGAACCCATTGAGGCTTTCGTCAAACCCACCACATAGGTAGCAAAACAACCACATATGGGGCTTCCTAAGGCAAAAAAATAGAAAAAGGAATATACATTACGAAAAAGATGTAAACAAGATATCTACAAAGTGGAATACTTTTCAGCTTAATGTCTAAAAATAAAAGCATAAGGTTTCTCCTCAAAGATATTTAATGGGTACACGCTTAATCATTCATTACTCTTACTTTGCATAAAGCATGTTACAGTGTATTGCTTCCTGATTTCACACATTTCTTACTTCACCGGTAGCCTTTACAAGTAACCCCAATTCATGTACCTGAAGAGACAATACAGGGTACAAACAGCCACCAAAAATCCAAGCTTCAAGAGCAAGACCATCACTTCAAGATGTATTCCTTCCTCTCAGTTTACTCATCCACAATCATTCATACTTACAACTTCATGTTGTTCCTTTTAATATGAATTGTACTCAATTAGAAGGGCCACTACTCCAATTTAGGTCATAATCTAAAACTAGTAATTCATTTCGATGCAATGAGGCGCTCACATGTTCAAAAGCTTTGTACAAAATGCCAATTCCCTCTTTCCAACTACATACTCCAGATTTGATTCAGCATAACTTATCCTTTGCAGCTAATGTCTATGTAATTAGTTCAGATCGAATATTGTATTTTAAAGAGGAATAACTTCCCATCACTGTGTAGTACACCTAAGGGAATCAATAGAAAGTCATCACACAAGCAATTCATATACCTTTGTATCAGAATGTCTAGAGGCAGCATGCGAGTTCTGCAATTTCTTTGGATCGTCAGAGGAACAATTTTGGCAGAAGAAGTGATCAAGTCTTTTAGCTTCTTCTGCCGTCATTTCTATACAAGCAGGGTGAAACCTGAATAAACAAAGCAAAGCTCCCGAGGATTAATGAGAGGAGGAGGTAAAAGAGGCCTAATATGAGCACTATTTGTTATTATTTTTACAATAAACATATGCAATAACATTTTTCCCAGTTCATGCTTGACCAAGATGTGTTGGTATCAAATCCATCCAATAAAGGTAAACAATATAGCTCTGCAGAGGTGCATTGTTGACTTATTAAACCTTCAAATCTCATTGTTAGTCATGGATACATGGAAATGGAAGATTAGTTTTGAGATGAGATCTCTGACTTCTTTTCTATTCTTTCCACCAATTTCTGACAGCAGCATTCAAATTTATAGTATCAGAGGGAGGATGGGAAGACATGACACAAACTTCAAAACACCAAAAGAGAGATTTAATTGACAGATACGCTAATGTTATAATATACCACCATTCCTGCCGAAGTTGCTGCATTTCTTTTGACAATTTTTGCCAAGAAAATCTCACAAGAGCCTTAATATTCTTGTATGTAGTTCACATGGCTACGTATCTATGCGACAGAATGTTCATTTACCTCGACATGTTTCATGGCATGTAATTGAAGCCAAAATAAGCAGAAAATATACAACAGTGAACAGACTACAGAATTATGAGATCTAGGAAAAAATGGTTGATGGATTTATTTGATTTTTTCACAAATAAGAACTTTATAAATACTCCTTCTCGGGGGAACCTGCATAAGAGTCATTATAAATGTTACTCATTAAACATACCAAGAAATTGATACCTTAGTACGCATATCAAGGTGATCTTGTCAGCTTTAGAATTTAAAAGACCTAATATATCATAAGAACTTATCAAGCTCAAAACTCTATGCTGCATTTCAGAAGTGAGGGCATGTGGATACCAGCACCCTTCATCTCTTTGTAACCCAACAAACTGGTGAACGGCAATATCAAAACCAATAGCAAGAGAAAAACTCATTTTACCTATTCTCTCCTCCTCACCTGGTGAAGTTTCAACACCCAAGTTAAGCACTGAAGTGGTCAGCATTATTTACCAATTACAATTACACATGGATCACTTGACAGAAGCGATGTTTTCATACTCCAATAAAATCAAACACTTCGCAACTAAAACTTAGAAGTTCAATACAAAAATGGCAAACTTATCCACTACAAAACAATCATAACATCACAAAAGACAACCACACTGGAATATCAAAACATAAATTATCAGAACTGACACTCACCAATCACTGCATCCTTCACACTGGACCATCAAATCATCCGGATTGTATGGCATTTCACACTTACAATACCTGCAAAAACAATCCAAAACAGCAGAAAACCTTCAGATATACTATACAAATCTAACAGAACCCCACGTTTTCTACAATAAAACTCAAATAAACAAGCAAGTAGCAAGAAAAACCCAATCAAATATGTTTTCTTCGATTGATGACCAATTAACCCATCCTAATCCCAAAAACAGATAATCAGAGAACAAAACATTAACTCGAATTATCACTGGAAGTCTGGGAGCAAATCTTCCTTCTTCAGAATCAAAGCTATTTTCCTGCTTCCCGGAATAACTCTTAACAGTTACCCTCATCCCTTTTCAACCAAATAGTACTGAACCTATTTCCATATCAGCACAACTCAACCATGTCAGATTACAACAACAATGCAAACTCACCTTTCCCCAAAAAATGAGATACAAACACATCACAATTTCTCCAGGATTCCAAACTAGACAGTCCTAACAAAAAGGCCAAAAAAAACAATACAAAACCGAACTAATTACCCTAAATTCACACTCCATTCTACATTCACTCATCTCTTCCTTTCGTTTCCTTTAATTCGTCGATTCGATTCAATCAAACAAAACAAGTTCCCACATTTCACCTCACTTCAGCCACATAAGATAACAACAAAACTGCAAAATACCACATCAATGATCAATCAATTGTTTACCCAAAAAAAAATGATCAATCAATCAATCAATCATAAACTCATTTTACAAAAAGTTCCAAACAAACACACGCATTTCAACCACACTAACCAAACCCACAAACAAAACCAACTAATTACACTCTTCAATTTACAATTTTCTCATCAAAATTGGAAAAAAAAAATTAAAAAACCACATTTTCTAAATACAAATTCAAAAAACCTAATTCAAAAAACCAAGAAAGAGGAGAGAGAGAGAGAGTACAGACACGGCAACACGATCAGGAGTAAAAGCACCGGTGGAAGAGTTATACTCAAAACGACAAAAGAAGTCGTCGTTTCCAACAGCATCAAGTTTAGTATAACTCTTAAAGCTATGAACCAAACACTTCCCTTCAATAGTATCTGCACTTTGAACATCAAAATGATCCGACAAAAACAACTCTTTTGACCCATGAAACTGTCTTCTTCCTCCGATTGATTCTTCTGGCCTATAATACCACCGCACGTGTACACGCACGTTTATCCCACGTGCGTCTGTCTCTATCCTCTCTATACGCGCCACGTAGGATGGGTTCGACGCTTCTGCCGGCCTCATCAGCACACAGTCTCCGGCTGCATATATAACAACCAAAACAACGAAGTATTTTTTAGAGAGAGAAAGAAAAAGAATGAGTTTTTTTAGAGAGAGAAAGGAAAAGAATGAGTTTTTTTTTTTTTGATAGAGAGAGAAACTTACGTTTGATGATTTTGTTGAGGGGTTTAATGGTAAATGTGTCAAGGGTGCGTTTGGAAGCTCGAGGTTTTCCCATGGAGGAGAGAGAGAGTTTTTCAGGTGGAGAGAGAGAGTTTAGTGAGGTTTCTATGTTGCAGAGAGAGAAAGGAGAAGATGACTATGTGAGTGAAATTGGGGTTTTTTTTTTTTTGTTGGTTTTGTTTAAAATTTTGAAATGTTTTTTTAGGGTGGGTTGTGTTTTAGGGTGGATATGGATTTTGTGTTTTTTGGCGGTGAGCGTGAGATATGCCGGTGAATAAGCGACCGACGGTATGTTCAGGACTTGAACTGTTTGAAGGTGGGACTTGGGAGTTCAGTCTTACTGAGTTCAAATCAACTATAGGCCTGTTCTCCCCCCACCTTATTTTCAATTCAGTTCAGTTCCTAAATTATTAGCATTACTATTAATTAGTTATAATTTAATTCAGTTCAGTTGTTTTATGCCAAAGAGAACAGACCCTAAATTGAGGGTGAATTATCAACTAATAAGGACTCGTTTGGTCATCGTTGGAATTTACTTTCCGTGGGAAGTCTTATTTCATGGGAAGTAAATTCCCTAGTCTATTTCCTAAGAAATGGCTTTGGGTGTTTGGTTGAACATAGGAATTTGTAATTGACACAGGAATTTCTAATCACCAAATGGGGGGGTTGGTGATTAATTTCCTACAGTACATAGGAATTTCCAAACGGAAATTCTATTTCCTGCATACTAAACAACTACCCTATTTTGTACTTCATAGGAAATCCAAATTCCAGTTGAAATCTTGGTTTTTGGATATTAAGGAGGAAGTCCTAAATCAATTGAACTTCGGCCCAGAAATATATGTTTTGCCTGGAATTAATAGACCTAATTACATCTTATTATTCCGAAATTTACTTTCTTTATGGCAAAGAGAACAAACACTCAATGGTACTTTGCTCTTCATTTCTCACAGAAGGACAAGGATTAGTGACAATATTCCATTCTTAAATGCTTGTTTGGTTGAATGTAAGGAGTGCAAATTCCTTGAAAATTTATTTTCAACATGTAATTGTATTTCCTATGAATTGCTAAATGTCGTTCGTTTGGTAATTCATGGGAAATGATAATTTCCTCCATTTTGTGGGAAGTGGAACTTCCTAGGAATTTCTACTTCCCATTAATTTGTCAACCAAACAACAAAAATTCCAATTCTTAGGAATTCTAACTTCCTATGTTAAACAATGTCAACAACCAAACAACACCTTAGTAGGAGCAACTTTATTGTGGAGGGGCTTTTAGAGCTTGGCAAGAACACAGAGTCCTTTGGATAGGTTGGCTTCCACATAAATCACTATGCATCAATCTTAGTCCATCAAACATCGTCATCGTTTAGCATAGCTATAAATATAATCCACCCAAATTTACCTCCAGAAGCCTCCCAAGTCCCAACACCGTCTTATAATGCTAGAGGTTTTGAAATTGTATCCTATGACCAAAAGATGCATTGATATATCATGAGGTTTATTGCTCTCCACGGGGAAGGTTCCAAAAGCCTTCAAACTTGGCTACTTTGGGCTAATACTTCACTTTTTCTGGGATAGAATTGTTTATCGTCCGACAATCTGTTTGTAGACCTCTCATTTAGAGCTAAAATAGCTTCGAAGGTCGATATTTTCGTTATCAAGCATGGATTAAATTTCAAAAATCCTATTATGACCCTTGGATACATCCCATTGGGCTTATTAATAGGGACTTGATAATGTTTGGACACGTGTAAATTTGGCTATTTTGGGGATATTTCTAGACTTCTTCGAGCCGACAATGTTTTCTTTTCGGGACCTTTCAATAGATTCGAAAGGACTTGGGATGATTCCATGATTTGGACCCTCTACATTGTCTTTAAACGCCTTTTCTTTATCTAGTTTCAATCACGCAACTGTAAGGGTTCGAGTGTTGGGTAAGATGAGAGGAGGTTCTCACAGAGAATCTGTTGTGGTTTGATCTTCTGGTTTAGAGATTGCAAGGTTTGATCTTAGGATCCGTAGTACGGGTGAATTACTTCACTATAATTTGCCCCAAGTTCATGTGATGACTTCCTAAGTCATCACACTTCAAAAATGCATCTTGTGGGAGACCCTCCAATTTAGTTTGGGGCAAGTTTCGACCTCCACGCATTTTGAGTTTAAGTCTCGTGCGACTAAACTCTGGAAATCCTCGTAGAATGGTCGGAAGTCACCAAAGGACGTAACTTCATTACTTCAATCAGCAGAATCCCAGGAAGATATTTCCGTTCAAGGACCTTGTGATTTATCGTCTAGCAGACATTAGCGTCTACTAGATGAGATGCGGCAATCTATTTCTGAAGATCGTCTTGGTTTCGTCTCTCAACAGGTTCCCTCTCATATCGGGTCTTCTTCAACAAGACAATCAACCCAACCCTACCTATCATCGCTCGAGACAAGTTTAAGTTGGACTGGACATGTAGTAGTTTGTTTTTGTTTCGTAGCATGAAGAGCAAATGAAGCTCCTTTAGTGTCTATTTGCTTTGTTTTATGTTTGGTTGTATTAGCATTAGGTTGTACTTCCTTTTTTAATTAATGCAAATTTTCTCGATGTCAAAAAAATAAACGTCTTTTCTACAGCTTGTTGAGTATATGTATATATCTCTTTCAAATGCCACCATATTCCTGTTGTTAATCATGGATTGGCTTTTAAATAGCCTCCTATAAACCTTGAATGTATCTCATGGGATATGTTATCCAATCCCTGATAATGTCCAAGAATGTGTAGTATAATCTTCAAATATGGTGTTTTTTGGGTTAATTATAAAATTTTTTGGACTCGGCATTGTTTACTGTATGGGACATTTCTAAGGGACTCGGGAAGTTTTAGGATGATTCTCGGATGACTAGAACCATCTACATTGCCTTAAGATATCATTTATAGCTTATTCTGTATATCCAATTTAACCCAAAAATAGCTATAAGATCTACTGATCTACCATATATATCCGTTCTTAAGCATGGATTAAATTTCAAACGACCTCCTATGAGGCTATGACCCTTTGTTTCATCCCACGACATCTCTTGCTCGGGCTTCGAGGGTGTCCAAAAAACGTGTACTTTAGCCTTCAAATAGCTTGCTATTTTGGGTTATTTATGGACTACTTTTGAATTTGACAATGTTTTTTGTCTAGGATCTTCTCGAGAGACTTGAGAGGATTTGGGATAATTATCTATGTATAATTCCATTAAAGTTTTGAAGTTAGGGATGTTTTATGTCTGGGACCTTCTAGAGGGACTTAAAAGGATCTGAGATTACTGTCAACTTTTGATTCCCTTAAAGTCTTAAATTTCCTTTTATAGCTTGTTTTGCTCACCATTTAACTCCCGAATAGCTCCAAAGGCCCCCATATCCTCGTTTTTAACTTGATTAGCTTTTAAATGACCTCTGATGACATTTGGATGCATCTGATGGTATTTGTTGCCCGAGTTTCAGGAATTGCCAAGAACTTGTATATAACCTTCAATTTTGGCTATTTTAAAGTTGTTTATGGACTTTTTCGGACTTGTAAATGTTTTTTTCTTGGACTTTTCTATGGGTCTCAAGATTGTTTAGGATAATTCTCATGTGATTGAGACCCCTCTATATTGCCACAAAATACCTTCTATGGCTTATTTTGTAGGTTTATGTTCAATCCCAAAATAGTTACAAAGGTTATCATAGGTCCGTTCTTAAACATGAATTAACTTTCAAAGGCTATTTTATGTGGTACACTTGACAGATACATGATCATTTGTCAAAACTCTCCTCTTTACCTTCATGTAATTTTAGATATGATTGAGAAGGTAACAAAAACTACTATAATTCCACTACGAGTCATGTAATCTTTTGCACTCAAACACCATCAATTCGATTACAATTTGGAGTAACAGAAAGTAGTACCTTGTACCTATATAAACCTTCCAAGAAAGAAAATAAATTAGTACCTACTGATTTTATTTTAGCCAGTGCATCGCACATTTGGTACAATAATAGACTTGAATGCCTTGCATAGCTATAGCTATGTACTATTACTGTGTTTTCAAATAAGTAATGCGCTTTGACTTTGACGCTTGTCAATGCAAAACGGATGAGGTATATTTTGTACATAACTTCAGTGATTAGCAAGCTTTAACAAAGCCCTAAAGAATACCTACGTCATGAAGACATCTCGTTATTCTGGAACCTAAAATTCTGGCCAAAATGGAAAATTTTCTATTGGAAGCTAGCTAACGGTGCATTGGCCACCAGAGTAAACCTTAGGAAAAGGAAAATCCTAAGCGAGAGTCCTTGCTCACTCTGTGGGAATCATGAGGAGTCGGATACTCATTTGTTTAAAGATTGTGAAATCTCGATGAGAATATGGAAAAGCTCGAATTTTGGCATAAGGACGAAGGAACCTCGTCATTGCAATATTAAAAGATGGACAAGGAATTGGATTTGGTTCTTGATGCACAATGATGATATTAATGGATCAAGAGTATTTGAGTTCATTACTACTCTTTAGGGTATTTGGTTACTTCGGAACAAAGTGATTTTCCACCCAAAGGAAAGACTCAGACCACAGGAAGTTTTCATAAATACGGTTAGTTGGAAACAGAGATGGAAGCAAAGTCACGAGCAACAAGATCAGCCAACCATCACCCAGGGAAGATCTCATCAAATTCAGAAAAGTATTGTGGAAGGTGAGCAAAAAAAACTGGTCGAAGAAGAGCAACAATATGATTTTAATCATTGACGGAGCTTGGAAAAATGACATCTTCAAAGCAGAGGATCCAGGTAAGGGAGCTTATGGGTGGACCTTAATGGAGAATGGCTTAATGAAAGCGGAGGGGAGCAACAAAATGGAAGCCAGCTCGAGCAATCAAGCGGAAGCATATGCAATGATGTTCAGTCTGAAGGATATTCAGCACTTACACATATCAGATGTCAAAATTTGGACGGACTCCAATATTTTGGTAAAGGGGATCAAGGACTTAGCTCTTGCTATGTCTGATTCTTACTCTATAATTAAAGATATTTTGCTTATAGTTAGGAGTTATAACTCCAATAATATCCTCAAGGTTAGTAGAGACAAAGTTGTTAAGGCTCACAAGCTTGCTACTAAAGCAAGAAAATGTGCCTCTTGTTTTTCTTAATTCTTTCTTTGCAATTGTCAAAAAAAACAAAACAAAAAAAAAAAAACAAAGCCCTACACTTGCCCACCTACCTTTGACATTATTTATCTCCAACTACCAGCTAAGAAGAGTCCAGAATTTTTGTTCAACCTATTAAAGTCGTCACTAGTATTTACATTTCTAAATATCAAACACAAATTTAAGCCGACCAGAAGTCCACCAAAGAACGTACAAAAACTTCTCCTTGCATCCCAGCCTTTTTCCAAATATTGAGAACTAGTGCTGATTAAATTCATCAAAAACACACAAAAGGGTGTTCACAGATTAAATGGTATATGGCTTCAAATAGTAAATAGTCAAAGTGAAATAACTAAAAAGAACTGTGATTATTGCAGCCTAATTTTACTAAAAAACTGCTTCGAATGTACTGAGGATATCAACAAGTTAAGATGTCAATCATTCTCTAGAGACAAAATGTTTGGTGCTTGATAGTTAACTGGTTTGACAGTGACCACAAGAGAAGTGTGATCTTGGGAGTTTTGGGTTGGTCATCATCATCCCAAGAAACATGGTGTTCGTCAAGTAAAAAAGATAGTAGCTTTGCCTTAAGAAGAGATGGCACAATGTTAGTTTGAGGAAGAAAAAAAAGGAGACAATTTGGAACGGAAAAGAGAGAAAAAAATATGGTGGAATGGAAGTATAAGACCCTATTCCTTTGGACTGAACTCAACTGTGAGACCCTATTCTTTTGGGTTTGAACTAAACTGCAGTGAGCTAAACTCAACTAAATTGAACTGAAGCTGCCCAAAAGAACAGGATCTAAACCATTATTTGTCGCCTGAATACTGGTACAAAATGATGATTTAAGTTGTCCGCCTCAATTTCCTCTAGTTATCTAAAGAGAAGTAGTACCAATTGTAGAAAATTAACCGTAATTAATGTGGGTTTATGGAATCATCAAAGCTCTATCACTTTGTAATTCATATGCTTTAGTTCTCCATATGCTCTCTTTGTATGTTCGGAATATGATTCTGCAAATGACCAATGGCATGCCTATGATGATATGCTTCAAAATTGCAACTCAAAACAGATTCATCTAAACATAGTAATTAATAAATATTATGAAAGTGCATTTACCAAAACGCATAAATTGCATATTTTCATTACAACAAGATTCAGCGCTGCACTTCAGAATAACACCTGATCCAGCTACAGTCATCAACATGTACAACGTCGCCAAAATGACTAGTTAAAATGTCGGTTTTCCATATTTGAGTTACCTGTACATCCTTGTAATGCTATTTTGCTAGAAACTACTGTGCAGTTTGCAAAAGGTTGAGAACGTCTTCAAGCATATTCTTCTACAATTTCTGACAAGTGAGAATTACCTACAACAAGGGCCGTTATATTTAAATTAGTTCAATGACATGTATTAGGCGCATTGACAAGTTAAAGATGTCCAGAAAAGGTTGTCACATTCCCAAGATGGTAATGGTTTATAGGTGTATATCCTAATATACCCCTACAAAGTATGTACTTTCTTTGTTTCACTATAGTTGTAACTTGCAACACTCTTGCCATTGCACGAGACCATTAATATAGTTATTTATCTATTAGTAAAAGTAAATAATAAGTTAGACATTTTAAATTATACATTGAGAATAATCCAACAATATTTTACATTAGAACATTCATATTCTATATATACAAGTAAAATAATATAGTTGGTATACGATATTGCAAAAGTCAAAGTGTTGCAATTATTGTGAAAAGGAGGAAGTTATAAGAGGTATTTTTTCTATTTAAATGTATAATATGAGCTTTGTAAGGGGTTCTTTTGTCAAATAAAGCTATATCCTTTATTTTAAAGGAATGGGATAATGCGAAAACTAATTAAGGACATACAGAGCATAATAGAAGAGCCAAAGAAGGAAGAAGGAAGAAGGAAGAAAACATCAAACCTTCGGTGCAAGGCCTTTACATCCTCAGCTAGCGACTGGCTCTCTAAGAAAGGATCACCGGAGTCCTTTAGATCAACTGGTTCCATTCCAAAATCCTGACTTCCACGGTACTCATTCCACTCGAACCACCTCTTTGCAATTTGTTCCTTCTTGAAACATGTAAGATGGTCTTCCTCTTCAGGCGAGTCAGCAGCAATCAGCCTGTAAGCATAAACTTTCTTCTCCTGACCAGGTCGAAATGCACGCCCTATTGCTTGGCGAGAGACAGATGGGTTCAGGTGCACATCCAAGATTATAATCCGAGAGGCACCTACTAGAGAGATCCCTTCTCCACAAGCTTTGATTGATCCAAAAAAGACCCTTGCATCAGAGGAGTTGTTGAACCTATCCATATGTAATTCTCGCTGCTCAGTAGATGTATCACCACATATCATGAAGATCTCTTTACCAATGGACCAACCCTTCCTACAGACAGCTAATCGTTCAAGAAACTTCAGAGGCAACAAATACTGGCTAAACACCAGTAGCTTTTCATCAGAGCTTTCACACAAACCCAGCATGTTAAGGAAAAATTTAGCCTTTACGCCATCTCTCATATCTATCCTTTCAACAAGCTCATCGATTTTCGCATCATTAAGCAGTGAAAGTTTTTCAGTACCAGAATTAATATCTGAAAACTGCTTCAGCCTTGGGTGGGTGTAAACTGCACAGCCCAAGGAAGTTTTTCTGAATTTTGTTTTCTCCCTCTTCTTCAGCTTGTCAACTTCAATTTTTTGTTGAGGGCTCAAACCAAGAAGAACAGTGAAGTCTACAAGTCCTGGGAGATCATCCAAGAAGTCTCCCCTGTAGTAGTGCAGCACTTTGCTAGTCATCTCCCGCAAATCTTTAATAACAGCCTCCTTTCTTTTCCAATCCTCATCCTGCTGAAGGGTGTACTCAACAAGGTCAAAAAAGTTGCTCTCCACATTCCCCCCCTTTAACTGCTTCTTGAACCCATGAAACTGCACTCTACTCATGATCCGTTTCTTTATGCTACGAGGAGTGTCGAGCTTCAGAAATTTTGGACGGACCAAATTTAAGATAGTGAAAACCTCCTTGACGTGATTTTGATATAGTGTGCCAGATAGCACTACCTTTCTAGGAGTCTGAACCTTGGCAAGTGAGTGCAGCACATCAGTATTCTCATTTCTGGGAGTGTGACCTTCATCCAAGATAAGAATGGAAGGGCACTTCAGCAGTACCTCTTGGCAATAGGCAGTTGTCTTGCATGAGCTGTCACCAGTAACAATAGTAGAGAACTGCTTATACCCCAAAAACAGTATGCTCCTCTTCTCTACCCACTGTTTGAGAACTACCTTTTGCTGAGTCCTATTGTCTGCTTTCATGGAGTAGAAATCAAACAAAGGAATGTCCTCCACTTGCCATCTCTGAAACTCCTTTTTCCATGTAGGAAGAATACCCTTTGGCAGCACAACCAACGGCCTAGCATCTGGATACTGAGCTAGAAAACTCTGCATGAAACTGATAATCATGAAAGTCTTTCCGGAGCCAGGAGCATGTGCCAATATGCAACCACCAGGATTTTCAGTAATTAAGTTGCTTAACAAGAAGTTAAATCCCTCTAGCTGATGAGGCTTCATTTGCTTCTTATGCCTGGGATGAGCAGAGATTTCAGCCACAGCCAAATCATGCCCAGACAGCTTAAGCCCATCCAAATTTACGTCAGTATCACCATTGTCTCTGTTAGAACGTGAATCAGACCTGTAACTTCTCACTCGAGCAGCCTGAAGTGAAAATTTTGGATCAATGCTATGGAAAGTGATAGTGTTAAGTAAAATCCAAACAAACCTCAACCTAGATAGCAGAGCGCCAATCCGAACAAACAAAAGCCAATACTAATACTGACACTGCCTAGAAAACTGGTTATATCAATAAAAATCCATACAAGCTTCCACTTAAAAATATGAGAAACAGAGTTCCAATACAACCAAACAAACGGTAATTCTAAAACTGACATTGACGCACACCCAAAAAGATTATATAAAAAGACAGAATAAGTTATCTCAGTGATCACAGATGAATTGTGTCTGACATATGTATGAGTCAAACTCAGATTTAAAATAAGATAATTGAACTTTTAAATTAAATGTCTCCGTGCCATATCAATAGATAGTACATCACCGCGGTTAGTCGGTTACTTAAGGTAAACTGAGTGATCCAAGTAGCCATAGAATTAAATCTAGCACCACAAAATCAATTAGGAAACCATTGACGACGGAATTCAGAACAGAAAGCATTCATAAACATAGATATGAAGCAGATCGTAGACAGAATATAAGGTTCACACATAGCATAACTGCATAGGTACATATCTTTCATAAAAAGAAAAATAAAAAAAGAAAGGCTTTTCAGTTTGGTCCCTCTGTTTTACCATGTAGATTGCAGTTACCTAGATTATAGGATTAACATCTCTATTAATTCAAAACCACTGACCTATGTAATCAAAGAATCACAAAATTACCCCTCAAACTTTATCCAGAGAATTCAATGAGAAATTCCCAAAAACTTGTACACTTATTATAACTCAAACTGTCAATTTGACACTGAGACAAACATCTCACATCTCACTAACTAGAGATCTTCAAACTATGGACAAATTCCCATCTGTAACTAGAATTCGTAACTCAAATTGTCATTCTAACTCAGAGTTGACATCTCGAAACTGAAAACAGAAAGATCTTCAGATTATAGACACAAATCTCTGTCTGTTATAAGATTTATCTAGATCAAAGTTCATGTTGGCTTCCCAGCAAAGTAAAATCTATCTTTATGACCAAAATAAACATCTATTAAACCAGGTAATGTTAATAGTTTCCAATGTTATAGCATAAAAATAAAAACG
Organism: Beta lomatogona; assembly: GCA_947646795.1. Classification (NCBI taxonomy): domain Eukaryota; kingdom Viridiplantae; phylum Streptophyta; class Magnoliopsida; order Caryophyllales; family Amaranthaceae; genus Beta; species Beta lomatogona. The sequence continues at coordinate 1,453,976 of CANSNZ010001062.1, read as the reverse complement.
TGAGTGGAGTTCAATGACCACAAGAACGTCAACCGGAAATAGCAGCTTGAATAAACCCCAAAATAGAATCAAACTTATTTCCACATACCAGACAATAGAAAAAAAAAAAAAAAAAACTGACTTTCAAATAGATACCATGCCGAGTAGTGAGATTAATAAAACATAAGTAATTGACACCTTTATGTACTGGTAATCAAATATAGTCTCAATTGCCCTTTGAATGACGCCGCAAACGCGGCATACATAGCCTATATCATCTTTGAGGACATATGAATGATCACAGCCCTCATCCTCTTCCACTGAAGGTTCATCACCTGATTGATCAACTGGAACATCCTACAAACAGAAACATAAGGAACAAATTATATATATTTGTTCAAGAAAAGGATTTCGGCAATAGTCATTACTGACAAAACAAAATAGAGACTCGGCCTCTCGTCGCTACTGAATAATCAATTAATAGACCAAGAAACTGCTGGAAGGAAAGGTCCAAGGCATGATGAATGCATGCAAAAAAGCCTAATATAATGCAACATCAATTTTCAGGAGACGGTCATCAAACATACAAGTCATTACGAGATCAAAACTTCAAATACTGTCTCCTCCTCCTTTCGTTCGGAAGCTCGTATATTACAGTCAAGAGTTCTTTGTGTTTGATTATATTGAACAAAGAGAAAACCTTTACCCAAAAAAGAAAAGAATGGTGTTGCCAAGCCACCAATTCATTTCTTATAATCAAACAATCATCTTATCAAACTTGTGAAGAAATTTCAGGATAAAATTTCAAGTAAACTGGAATTTATCAGGTGGCACAAGGTATTGAGGAGAAGTTGATATACATATAAATAGCAAATTCGTGAATTTTAAGTAAGCATCCTTTTCCAAAAGTAGTTTAGAGCTTTGTTCATGCTACCCTTTCCCGGAAAAGGGACGCAAAGCAGAACATACACAGTGAACGAAGCTTTCAGTCATCCAAATATAAATTATTGACAACCAATGCACACTTCACAATTCACACTTTGGAAGTTCATGGCATTTGACTATTTGAGCACTGCTCATATAACCATGGCTGCATCATCAAACAAGCTTTCTAGCTTAGTTGTACAAGATATAACAAAAGCCCAGGATGCAATACAACGATAAAAGGCAAAACAACAGTATCTCTATGCAGGCATATCCATCCCCCCACTGAAAATCCTTGTGCCACTACACCAGTTCAAATCCCTTCATTATATATATATACACATATACATATATATACACATATACATATATATATATACATATATATACATATATAAGGAGAGAGAGAGGGGTGGGGGAAGCAAATGGCATTTAATGAGAACTCAGGCATCTCAAAAGCTCTAAAGCAAAAATTGCACAAACCTAAGACTTAATTCACCAGACACAATGCCTACAAAGTAAGAACTGACATACAGAAGAAAGGTCGATTCCAACCAGCATTAAAAGTTTATCAAAAATAGCAAGAGAGAAAAAGAATGGTAAAAAGACGCAATAAAAAATAAAAATAAAACACCAAAAATCACATAAGACGGCCATACATCGTACAAGGATCACAATTCACAATAATACCTTGGAAGATTCTAATGCAAAATTCATCTGATTCCACATTTCAGACAGATCTTCATCTTCAGCAACAGACCCATGATCTTCCTCACCCAACTCATCTTCGACACCCACGTAGCTGCCTTTGTCCTTTAGTTTATCAATATTTTTCTCCTCTCCTTTGGGAGTATTGACGCCCATGTGATTGCCAACCTGTTATACAAACTATCACATGCCAAAAGAAAATAGATTTGACGGATTTACAGTAACCAAAAGGACAACAATGACATTGAGTTATAAAGAGCAGCATCTATAAGCCGCTAGCTCTAAGTCACAAGTAGGCACTAATAGCCCAGCAAAAAAAAGGTAGCAATCACGAGGCAAGACGACTTTTATTTTTACTTTTTCGAGCAATAAGAAGTCAAGACATATTTTTGGGGAGGGGTGGATAACAAGTCAAGAATTTTTTATCAATGCAATAGGAGAAATGGGAGAGGGCAAAGAGTTTCGTGATCAATGTTCTACAGAAGCTTAGATCATTCTTAATCTATAAGCATAACTATGAGAATGCAACTTGTATAATGGTGGTTGATTTAGGCAGAGAGGTACTGCAGCACAACCTAGCCAACAAAGGTAAACGACATTGGTTTGAAAATCAAGCTAAACCTGATTTATTTGAAAAAACCAAAAGGTAAGAAGCTTCAAATCAACAATCTCATAGCCTCTTGATGCAGGAGTCATTCAGCATACAAAATTGAGCTTGAACCTTCATTGCTTTTGCGTGATGGTTTGACTGCTGATTCCTACTCAGCATGCCAGACAAGGATATCTAATGTCAATATGAGGGTATTTGTCCAAAAAGCGCTTTCATTATACCTTAACCTCTTCTGATTCCTTTGTAAATATGTTACATAGATAACTTGGGCAAACTTTATATGCCATTAAATAGCACTTATACCATAATACCAGTATGATTCAAATATTACACAGCAAACAAGCTGCAGTTTTATCAGTTAACTAATGTATGCTCCCACCCGAAAGCACATTTACAATTTGATATCACATTTTGACTAGCGACTATGCTCACTTAACAGGACAATCAATATTCACAACATGTCAACCTGAACCCACAAAAACAACTTCATGAAAGAAAATATAAATGCACAAAAAAGAGATGTGGAAAACTTGGTATTATAGAAGAAAATAATCATTCCTTTTACAAAAGGAGAAAGCATCAAGAAAAGTTCTAACAAAAATTTTTTTTTTTAAAAAAAAAAAAAAAAACTCTGCAAAAAGTGATACAAAGAATAATTAAACTATTCTGTGAACAATACCAAAAAAAACATTATATTGATGTAATATGGGTCCTTAAATAAGGAGGATTGAGGAATCTAACCAGTAAGCTCTCTGTAAGGAGATCAATAGTAAGCGGAGGCCTGGGAAAGGCAATCTCTTGAAAGTGACTGAAAGGTTTTCGGTCCACATCTTCCTCATCATCCGACTCAATTATTAAAACAGGAGCAGGTGTTGTAATGATAGATTTTGCGTCAACATTCTCCAAATCAACTATATCATTACTCACCACATCTCCATTTGCATTGTATCTTGCACCCGGTGATGTGCATTCAAGATCAGGATACATTGTAAATAGAGAATTGAAAACCTGCATCTTTCGTGCAACAAGTGCTTCAACATCCTTTGTCACAGATCCATACTTACCAGAATTAATGCTCTCTAACATATCTGAAATTGTGAATGGATCAGAATAATCAAATACTCTACCACTTCCTTCACCTCCTTCATTCGAATATTTCATCCTTTTGCTATTCATATCATAACTATCTGCTCCAAGAAAAGAAAAGCTCGGTTACATATGCACCAGCTATAGAAGTTGAAAGTTCAAGCATTTATCTATCAACCCTATATTCCGTCATATCAGCTCTAAATTTTTAAAAATAAGTGTGGAGACCTTGATTACATCCATCACCATCAATGAAACAAAACATCCTATCAACAATGCTACCGTCTTACAGAAGACGGAAAAAAAAAAGAACCTAATTACTGCTCCGAGACGCTAATGTAGCAAATTAAAATTTAACACCGTGTTTAGACATAGCTCACATAATCCTCGTCATCAGAGATTACACTAAGATATCAAACAGTCCGAAAAAACGACGATTAAGTAACCTCATGAAGAACTCATCTCAGTATCATGCACTGAAATCATAAAGGTATAGGATTAGTGGATAATTCACTTCCTCTTCCCCAAAAAAAAAAAAAACACAGAAACATACTAACAAAAACTACAACCACATATTTCTCCTTCTTGATGCAAATTCATTAAACACAAAAAACATCAACAAAATTCATGTAACTCGTGGAAATATTCCTATGACACTCGAGACACAAAAAAAAAAAAAAAAAAAAAAAAAAAAAAAAAAAAAAATCAAATTTCTCCCCAAAAAATTAAAATATTAATGCTAATCATAGAAGTAAGCTAAGGAGAGTAAATATATCAACGGAAAAATGTATATGCAGCTAGTTTGACGAGAAAAAAAAAAGGGAAGAAAACTAAATTGACAAAAAAAAGGAGTGAGTTAACCTGTACAAACTTCTGCAGCTCCTCGCTTCATATTCATCCTCTTTTTTCACAAAAAATTGAGGGAAAAAACACAAATTAGTACAAAAAATTACATGAAAACTATGTAAAAAATAGAATGTATTTGCATGATTAGTTGAATTTCGAGATGATCACTAAAAAAAGGGGGGAAAAATTGACAAAGATGAAACCCTAAAGACAAAAATTGAAAACCATGAACAAGATAGAAAAAAGGAGGGTTTACATTGTAAAAACGACGGCGGAGAAGCGTGTTTGTTGATCGAACGCGGCGTTTGGGGTGGTGGGATGTGAAGAGTGGGGAGGGAGTGGCAAGGTGCTGTGTGATGAAGAAGCAAAGAGAAGGGACAGAGAGAGGAGAAAGAAAAGAATGGTGGGGTATTATTAGACCAATGTCCACTATTATTATTACCTTATTAACCTTGAAGTAACACCTGGAAGATGAAAAAAAAAACTTTGTCTACCCACTCCATAATCAACCACTAGAGATAGACATAAATACTTTTTATGTATATATAAAAATCAGCAACAAAAAAAATGAAGAGAGATAAAGTAAGAGAGAGAAACACAAGAAAAAAGCTCCCAACCAAAAACCCCAACGAAAACAAACAAATAGCAACAAGGCGCCTCCTCCCCTTTTTTACCGCCACCCTTTTGGGCAGTGGTAAGCCCTTTTTTCTCCTTTTGTTACTAGTTTTTTATGTTAATGTTTCTAATAAACTTCAGTCTCTCTTTAATAGAGAGTTTTTCTACCCATTTATTGGGTTATATCTACCCATATATTGGGTTTTATCTCTCTCCAAGTGAGAGTTTGGAGACTTTGTTTTTTGGTTTTTGTGTAATTCAATAGGTTGATTTGTTGATTGAAATTTGTGCGGGGTTGCAACGGATGTCGATTTCCGTTTACAATCACTTGAATTGGATCCAGTTCTACTTCAAAACTACAAAAGATCGATAGACCCCCTTGCAGAAGGCTGCGTCAGACAGCAATGTGGAAGACGAGGGTTTTCAAAAGTGTTAGATCTACTCAACGATCGTGGTTTTGTCATATTAGAATTGTTTTTATTTCATTTTGATATGTATTTGTTTAGTTTTGACTTCTATTGTAGATGTCGTATGACTTTGAATCAATGAATTAATTTTTAATTTCAAAAAGAAAAAAGAAAAAAACCCCAACGAAAACCTAGCTCGAAAGGAAAAAAAATCCCCAATTCAATTCGAAAACCAAAACACTCAATTTCCATCCTACAAAAGCTACCTATACAAGAAATCTCTGCAATTATTTTTAGTATTGACTCTTCAATTAACCAAATTCGAAATTAAACGGCTCCATCTCTTCTGTCAAATTCGAGGTAGAGTGGTAGCCATTAATAGAGCTACGATAGGTGCTGTAAGCTACTATCAGGGCTATAAGTCTGTTTGGGGCTTCAAATCTTCGAATTTCATCATTAAGCCAGCTAATTTTCTTTCCAGTTGGATTAGGTGGCTTCAGTTCTTGAGTTTCAAGTACAAATTTCGAGCTAGGGTTAGGGTTTGGTTTTTGGGTGATGGGATTTCTCATTTCTGTCCCCAAGCGTGTGCGAGTGTGTTTAATTTCTTTTTGCATGCTTTCATCATTGTTCTTCTGAGTTTGGTGTCCTTTGCGAGTAATGAGGGTTTTCTGCTTGCTGAAGTTGGATGTTTGTCCATTATTTTGATTATGGCATTTAATGCGATTCGAAAGTTCCCTGGAGTAATTCAAGTCTTCTGCATTTTCGAGTACTTATGGGTAAGTTTACCCTATAAATACAACGTTGTTCATGTAATTTGTCATTCAATTCCCTTCGCTTCTTTTTCTACTAATTTCATATTTTGTCCTCTGTCTGGTAAAAATCTTCTGAGTTGTTCTTTAGTTCTGGTCCTTTGTTTTATCATGGTGAGTCCAAACTCATTCAAAAATGCTGTTTTGAATGAGAATGTGGTTGCTGATGGGTGTGATGCTGATGGTCCCCCCCTATTTCATCTGCTTTTGTATCTCCTATTGATGTTCATGAGTCGTTAAAAGGTAATTGCTCTTCTCCTAAAGACCCTCCCTCTTTTTCTGAGGCTTCTATTCTAGATGATATTCCCCAAGTAAAAAAAGATAGTATTGATTTGTCTAAATCTTGCTTGGTGGGTAAAATGCTTGGTGATCCTATTGATGTGAGAACTATCATCTCTATAACTAGAGCAGATTGGAAGTTTTACAAGGGTGATGTAGATTACCTTGATATGGGAAATAATTGGGTCTTGATTCGATTTGCTAACCCTGGTGATTTGTTCTTGGTATGGTCTGATAGGCCTTGGCATGTTCAGGGTGAACTCTTTGTTATTTATCCATGGAGGGTTCAGTTTGAACCCTTTGTGGAAGAGATCAGGTGGGTTGATTTATGGGTTAGGATTCCTCGGATTCCTATTGAGCTTCTTAATTTTGAATCTGTTGTCAACTTGCTTGCTTCTAATTATGTGGGCTCTCTTATTAAATTGGACCCTAGGTCTCTCTTGAGACACAAAATAAGATTTGCTCGTGCTTGTGTTCGAGTTGATATAACTGCCCCTTTAGTTCAATATCTTTGAAATAAAATGTCTTTGGTGGTGTGGATTGTGGTTATATTATTTGGTATGAAGACTTTTCAGTTGGATGTTCATTTTGTGGAAGTGATGAACATGCTATTGATTTCTGTCCTGTCTTATTTCCTCCTAAACAAGAAAGAAAAGTGTTCTTTCTTGCAAAATCCTAAGAAAATGTGGTTGGGTGAGTTTTTGGGTAATGCTAATAGAAGAGCTATGCCTTCCACCACAGTGAGCAAGCAAATGTGGTGGAGGCTAGGCTTAGGCATGTATCCAGGACCTCGTTTTGTCCCTCTACTGGTGCCCCTTCTGCTGATTCAAAGAAAAAATTCCCTGCTAAATCCTTTGCTGGGTTTAAGTCAAAGTTTACTAAAGGTGTTGTGATTGGTGAACCTACTGATGGGGTTCATCCTAAACAGGCTGGTATTTCTCTGCCTATCTCTTCTGGTAAAGGTAAAGAAGTTGCTAATGTTGATTATGTGGTTGATGTTGTATCCTCTGATGATGAATCAGAGTGTGGTGATGTGCTCCCATCCCTCTCTTCTTCTGCTATGTCTGTTGTTCCTGCTTTAGTGGAGGTGCACTCTTGATGCCCCACCGTGAGCCCGGGCCTCGGCTCCTCCCCCTTCTTCTTCTCAAGAAATTGCGCTTGCACTTGTCCCCCTGAGAGTTGTTTACCCTGTGGATTATTTTGCTTCTGAGTTGTTACCTGCAGCTCCATTTGAAGCTGATATGAATTTGGTCCCTTTTGCTGATGGTCTTGGCCAGTCTGATGTTGATGATGATACTTACATAGTGGGTGATCAATTTGATGATGAACTGATGGAATAGTATTTATCTCAACCTGAAAACTCTTTCCACTCCATTAACTCTAACAACTCTATAGTGCATCAAATTGAGGAGATGAGGGTTGAAGGAACTAGTCCACCTGAACAGTTTTCTTCATCTAGCTCTGCAAAGAGGAGGAAAGGTATGGTTGAAGCAGATTCAGCATCCTCTGATCTGAAGAGGACTATGTCCTAGATTCAGCATCTCTGTCACCTGCTTGTTTTTGTAATTTAAATGATTATCAGTAGCTGGAATATTAGAGGATCGAGGAGACCTCTAGCAATGGAGGAAGTTAGAGTCTTTTGTCAAAACAATAAGGTGAGCATTATGATGCTTTGTGAAACTAAAGTGCCAACTCCTCCCTTGGATGGATGTGTTAGGCATTGTGGTTTCAACCACTATGATTTTCTTCCCTCATTAGGTTTAGCAGGTGGCATGTGGATTTTATGGAAAAATGATGTTTGTAATCCTTTTAATCTATCTATAATTACTAAATCTTCTCGTTTTTGGGCTTGTAATATTGTTCTCCTAGCAAGTAATATTAGTTTTGTGCTTATCTTCATCTATGCTCCTCCCAATTATTATCTTAAATATGAATTTTGGGATGAACTTATCTCGTTTATTAAATCGCTATCAAGTCCCTATATTATTATGGGGGATTTTAATGAGCTTAGTGCTCAGTCAGATAAAAAAGGGGGGGTTGTTTTCAAATTCTCTAGATTAGCTATAATGAATTATTTATTTTCTTCTCTAGAATGTGTGGAACTTCCTTATCAAGGAAACCCGTTTACTTGGCGAAAAACCCGTAGTGGTCCTAATAATATTTTAGAAAGATTAGACAAAGGAGTAGCAAGCATCAATTGGGTTAATTTATTCCCAAAAACTAAAATAAGTCACCACTTATTCACTTCTTCGGACCATTGCCCCATCTCTTTGGTTATTCAAACTATTAGTCAACTAAAGTCGCCACCGTTTAAATTTGATAAATTATGGACTACAAGGAAGGATTTTGACACTCTAATAAAGAAAACATGGTGCAATAAATTCCAAGCCTCTAATATGTTTTGCTTGACAAAAAAATGTAAACTTCTAAAAGAAAAATTCAAAAATTGGGTATCCACTAGATTTGGGAATATTAGTAGACAACTAAAGAAGGTTGAGGAACAATTAGGTTCCATTCAAAATAAATTGCTTTCGCATGATGATTGTCCTAGACTTATCTTACAACAAAATACTCTATTAGCCAAACAAAATAAACTACTAGAGTTCCAAGATATATATTGGAAGGTAAAGGCCAAATCAAATCATATTAAATTAGGAGATGCAAATACGAAATACTATCATGCATGTGCCTCGATCCGAAGGAATCGCAATCTTATTTCATCGATTCACGACCCGTCGAACCATTCTCTTACCCATCCAAAATTAATTGAAGAATGTTTTACGATGGCTTTTAAGAAAAGATTTTCTTCTAATGCAGAATGTAGGTTCAATTTCGAATCTGATTTAGATATATTAGAAAACATTATTTCTCAAACGGGTAATGATGAGTTATGTAAGGAAATCACCATGGAAGAAGTTAAAGCAGCACTCTTTGATCTTGCCCCCGACAAGGCCCCTGGCCCTGATGGTTATACTCCTTTCTTTTTCCAAAAATATTGGTCCCTTGTTGGAAAATCTGTTTTTAGAGCCCTTAAAGCTTTCTTTCATTCAGGAAAAATCCTAAAAGAAATAAACCATACTTTTATAACTTTAATCCGTAAGATTGAGCCCTCTAATCCAAATCACTTCCGGCCGATTAGTTTATGCTCCACCATTTATAAAGTGATCTCGAAAATATTGGCTAATAGATTAAAGGTTGCTTTGGGTCGGATTATACATCCTTTGCAAGGGGCTTTCGTCCCTGAAAGACTAATTCAAGATAATATTCTTTTAGCTCATGAAGTTTTTCATTCTTTCAAAAATAAAAAAGGAAAAGAAGGTTGGTTAGCCATTAAATTAGATATGGAAAAGGCTTATGATCGACTGGAATGGAACTTTGTTTTTGCAGTATTTAAAAAATTGGGATTTTGTGAAAAATGGATTTCATGGCTAAACCAGTGCATTACAACTGTTTCTTTTTCAGTTTTGGTTAATGGTATCCCAGGAGATATGTTTCTCCCTTCGAGAGGTATCCGCCAAGGAGATCCACTTTCTCCTTACATTTTTATTCTTTGTGCAGAAATTTTAGCTCGTCAACTATTCCAAGCTAGTTCTTTAGATTCCCAATTGGTAGGGGTCACCCTAGGTCATTCTAGAATTAACATTCCTTTTCTTACATTTGCTGATGATACGATGATTTTTGCAAAAGCTAAAATTGAAAGTTGTCATGCTATTAAAAAAATTCTTAATAGTTATTGCTCTATGTCTGGCCAACTCGTTAACTTTCATATATTTGCTTTTCAATGTACAACCAATACACCACCAGAACTACTAAGCTCATTTCAGAACGTTCTTCAAATGGATGGATCTTTGTCTCTTGGTAATTATTTGGGGTGCCCAATAATTTGTAGCAAAGTCACAAATTTGACTTTTAGCTCAATTCAGGAAAAAGTTTCTTCTCAACTTACCAAATGGCGAGCAAACTCTCTATCTCAAGCAGGTAGATCTATTTTAATTCAGTCTAATCTAGCCTCTAAAGCTAGTTTTCAAATGCAAAGTTTTACTCTTCCTTCTCATATCCTCTCTTCTCTAGATAAAAACTATAGGAATTTTCTTTGGAATAAAGATCCGAATTCTAAAGCTCCAAATTTGATTGGTTGGGATAAGATTATCAAACCCAAAAAATTTGGAGGTCTGGGGTTGAGAAAAGCTAAAATTAATAATATAGCTCTTTAGTTTAAACTTCTTTGGAAAATTATTAGGATGCCTAATAACTTATGGGTCAAACTTATTAAACAAAAATATTTAAAACGCGACAATTTATTCTCGTATAAAACTAAAGCTAATGTCTCCTGGCAATGGCGTAAATTAATGACGCTCTATACACCTTTTAAACAAGGTCTTAGATGGATGGCGGGGAATGGTGAGAATATTTCGTTTTGGAATGATAATTGGGTGTTTAATTACCCTATTAAAAAGAACTATTCGCTTATTACTGGGTCAGAGGGCCTGATGGTTAACTTTTTCATTACAGATTCTGCTCAATGGAATAAAGATCTTCTCTTAAATTATGTTCCGAGTAATGTAGTGGATGATATCTTAAAAAATTTTACCCCTTCTAAAACAATGGTAGATAGGATTTTTTGGGGTCTTACTGCAGATAGAGAATATTCGGTTAAGTCAGGTGCTGCTCTTCTTCAAGGGTATGGTTTAGAACCGCCCAACCATGTTAGTTTTAATTGGATTTGGGGTTTGTCCATTCCACCCAAGATTAAATTATTTTTATGGAAAGTTTGTCAGAATGGTCTTCCTACTAAAAAGAGATTAGAAATGAGTCATATTTTCCTTCCTTTGGAGAGTGTTTTTTGTAACTACCACTCTAAAGATGACCATCACTTATTTCTTAATTGTCCTTTTTTGCATGATGTTTTAGAGATAGTTAATGTCAATGGAGGTGTTCCGGTATGGAATAAATGGTAGGGAGTGAACCGGTATCTCCCTTGATTAGTAAGCCGGTTGAATGTCCTGCAAGACAGCACACGTAAACTAACCTCGGGGGTTGATCCGAGGAACGCCCCTCCGATGCCTAAGTCAGTAAAGGATAAAGACGGGATGTCTCAAGTAGAGTGTATTAGTATATGTGAACGTACCTTATGACTCAGATCGTGGGGGTATTTATAGGAGCCGGCAGTGTCCTTAGCGAGGTGGGACACTGCTCCCATTGGTTGGATACATTTCTATCTTCTTCTGATACTTATCTTTAGGCCCATAGGCGCATTGAGTAAGTATTAGATGAGCCCAGGCCCATTCAATCGATGGCCCATATGACGGATACCGATAAGGTATACTGATGTAGCCGGCATGTGCAGGATACCGGTATCCGATACGATCATACCCAATTGAAATGGGATTCTTCAGACTGAGTTGACCATAACGGTCAAGGGTGGTTTGAACAGACCGGTAGGGAACTTATACAGCCCCCATACAACTAGCCCCCAAGCCGGTATGCCTGGTACAGGGATATCCAGCTTAATTAGAATTGAGCCGTTATGGATGGTTAGAAAATCATGTTTTCATCCTGAAGCCGCTTAGAGACATTCGGAAAATAGGGTCAGTTAATGGAATATGAATCGTCGCCTTGATTCTTGTGCTGATTTGACTAGGGTGTCAGTAACTGCCCACAGCTGTTTTCTGAGCTCAATAGTACACGTGGCGTAATCAGGACGGGAAGACGAAACGTCGCTCAATCCGAGCCATGAAGCTCGCTATAAATAGTGTTTTACTCAGCGCATCTTCACACTTTCACATCGCTTTCGTACCTTCAAGCAGTTGCTCTCATTATTCTTTTCGAGACCTAACGTCCTTTCAGTTGCCAGCCTTTCGTCGTGATATTCCGAGCTGTGACCAAACTCTCTTACTGGCTATTTTCGGTGCCAGCTACTGCTCTTTCCCTTTTTTTCCAGGTATTTCAACAAACTTCTTCTTACTCAATTTCTTCAAGTAACCATGTCTTCTCATTCTGACTCACAAAACATTTCTGAAAGCCCCCAACCCTTAACCGATAGTGATTTTAAATCCAGTAGTAAGTCCGACAGCCCTTCCAATGATTCACCGATAGTAAATCCTCCTTATGAACATAGGAGTAAGTCTGGACATGATTGTAGCACTTCTGGTAGGGCTTTTGAGGAGCCAACACTACATGCCTCCCCCCTTACTGCCATTAGGGCTTTTGGAGAAGCCATAGGCGTACCGGTATCAGGGCAATACGATACTATGCTGGGGATAGCAGAATGATCCTCTGTATTATTCCCGCCTGCGGTCGGCACTTCTACGGGTCCCCTTAATGAACCCTCACCCCCTATGCCGACAGAGAGGCTAGGGGAGAATGTACTCCATTCCATCTCGTCTGGAAGTGATGAGGATGACGCCGCCGGTTTGGAGGATGAAGCATCCTCCGTTGCTTCAGAGGATGTCGATAGTGTCGTGCGTGACATGATGTCAGACGAGGAGTCGGTATCTTTGGAAACCAACTCCGACGAAGAATCACCCGAGATCATCCCAGAGGACGATGATGAAAAGCTAGATGACTTGTACATGCCTCCTTGCGAGGCCGGTAGTCCGTCCTTCGTACAGATCGACAAAAGCTGGAGAAGGACGGCATTGAATAACGACTTTTGTCGGAAAGGAGCCGAGTATTTTGCCTTCCCCGATGAGTATGGATTGGTGATGCCATCCGAGGGATGCCGGGTAACAGATTGCCCGCCTGGCCATGTAGCGGTCTATGCCCATATGCTAGACTTTGGGCTAAGATTTCCCTTGGACCCTTTTATAGTAAAGATCTTTAAGGCCTGGAACATTTGCTTGTCCCAGCTAACACCGCTATCTTGGCGTAATCTAATATGCTATGCCTGGACCGTTTGATATAAAAGATTTCCGGAGACCCTGAACCTCTTCCGGAAATTACATTGGATTAAAGAGGACGGCTCCGAGAAGGGCAAGGGGAAAGGCAAGAGGAAACAATCACAGGCTGAGAGGGAACTCGGCCAGCGTGGCTGGATGTCTATGTATACCAGGCCCAAAAAGCTAACGGTATACCCGAAGCTAACGTCCTTAAAAAACTGGCAGCCCCGCTTCTTCTGGGTTCGGGTGCCGGCCAATTTTCCTTTGCGCCGGTACTGGACAAGGCCTCGCCCAAGGATGGAACACCTCCCTGATAGGCGTTTGACCCGCCGGGAGTTGGAGGCTTTAACTTTCTTTGAGGCCTCTTCTAAACCGGGACCTAAAGGGGGGAAGCATGTTCCAGTGCCTCTCAATTGGCTTCCTCATGCCAATTACATCTTAGGCAATGCACCTCTTTCTGCCTTGGGCTTTTGCCAATCTGAACCGACTGGTAATTAAGTATGATGCCGGTATTTGTTTTACATGTTACCCTTTTGTTTATTGCTGACATATTCTTTTTTCTTTTTCTGAATTCAGGCCGCGAGCACTTAATTCGGCAGGCTCTTCATCTCAACCAAAACTACATTCCGATTAGCAACATGCCTCCCAAGCCGGCCAAGAAGTTCACGTCTATTCCCCCCAGTGTTGGCGGCCGGGGTGGCAAGACTCGCGGCGTTGGCCGTGGTGATGGTGGCGACCAGGCTCCTGGGAAGGCTATCCAGCCTCCCCACATGAAGGTCACCCCAGCTCCTGCCAAAAGGAAAGCCGAAGGGGAGGCTGAAGCGTCGAAGCGACCTCAAACTAAGGCCCCCAGAAAAGAGCAGGATGAGAGGGAGGTAACGGTGCCTGAGAAGGAGGCCAAGAGCAAACTTTCCGGGCGGATTGCTGAGGTTGGCACCTCCTCCCCGAGGCCCAAAATTTACAAGCAGCTGACTTTGCCGGCTATGATTCCTGAATTGGAACATTTTGCTCGGCCGCGAAAGTCCGGCTTCATTGAACAGGCCGAGGTTGAGGTGCCGGAAATCCTTCGGAAACGATGGGCCCGATCTCCGGTTCGTGACGGGGCACTCTTTCAGCCCAAGGTTAACGTCCTTGATGACGAGTCTCTGCTGCTGGACCGTCCTCTCGAGGGTGGTAACTTGGGGTACCGGCTCCTGAAAGGGCTCCAGCTGAAATACGACATGCCTGTAGATCAGATACAGGCTGCCGCTGCTGTCCATGCGCATAATTTAGCCGTGGTAAGTTTTTCAGAATTAGCGGTCTTATTTGTTCTTTTCTTACGTTTATTACCCTTGTCTAACTCTTTTTATTTTTCATCTGTTGCAGACGGCTCATTCCGGTAAAGAACTCTGCGATCTTTACCGGTATTTCCAGGGCGCTTATTATGGCGAAGTTGAAGAACACCAGGCCACCCAAGACCAACTTACCGCGAAGAATGCGGAGTTGGTGAATATCGGCTATGAAAGGAAGAAGCTGAAGATTGAACTAAAGAAGGCCAACACTGACCTCCAGACCGCTAAAGTGGCGGCCTCCAACAGTAAGCTCCTTCTGAAAAACAAGGACGTCGAGCTGACGAAAGTAAAGGAGGAGCTGACATCTGCAAAGGACCGGGAAGCCAACGCAGTGGTCGAGTACCGGCGGTCCATTGACTTCGTACACCGGTTAGCGAACCGGTATAATGGGGGTTGGGCCGCCGCTATGCGGTGCACCAGGCACACTTTTCCGCATCTGGACTGGAGCCGTGTTGAGGAGGCCCACAGCCGCTGAGAATTCGAGACCCCGGTGGAGGGCGAGGATTTGGATTTGGGGGTGACTGAAGCTGACATTGCCAATGCCGATCCTCGAGTCGAGTTCGAGGAAGCTGAACTTGAAGCTACCGGTGAACAGGCTGGTTTGGGAATCATGGATGACCCGACTGACAGCGTTGTCATTCTTGACAAGAGTCCTGTCGGCTCCATTCCTGAATCGGCCACAGATGGCGGCAAGGCTCCCACCTCTGAAGCTGCCCCGGTTGCTTAGTTTAGGTCTTCATCTTTCTTCATCTGGTTCTGGTCCGACAGCTTGTGGCTGGCCTGATTTATTTATGTTAGAATAGGATGTAACTTCTTTTGTTGTTAATGGAATATATCTTTCAAACACCTGTGTCGGTTATTTTAATTGCTTTGCTGTTTTTTATTTTCCATTTATTTCTGTCATTCCGGCAGATCCGCTATGGCTCATAGACCGGCAAATAGTTTCAACTTACTATTTTACTCCGGCAGATCCACTACGGTCATTGACCAGTTCTGAGGCGGGATATTCTCCTGCCGGCCGCGTAATCCTTGGGTTGGCAGATCCTCTAGGGTCATTGACCATCCCCAAGAACATGCAAACCGTTAGCTCCTCTTGACGGCAGATCCAAGCAGGTCGTTGACCGTCAAGGGCTTTTGCTTTGTTATTACCAGTATTACCTACCGTAAGGATTAAAGGAATAATTTGCATACAATAAGCTCATGGAAATTCATATTGAAAATGAACAATTGCTAGTAGGGGTGTTCGCGGTTTGGGTTGGTGCGGTTTGGGATGTAACCCAACCCAAACCGCAAATATACGGTTTGACATTTTCCCAACCCAAACCGCACCGCACTTTTGCCCAAACCAAACCGCGCAAAACGGTTTGGTGCGGTTTGGTTTGCGGTTTAACCATTTTTTCCTCCGCGACATTAATTTTGTAATCTAAGAGTAAAAAAATTTTTGTTAATAAATATAAAGAGTCCAAATAAATATGAAGTTGACTTCATAATTAAACATAAATAATGATTTATCAAAATTGTCCAAGTTCTTTACCTAACTTCTTTTTTCAGTTGTATACTTGTATGCCACCTTGTCAAGTGTATTTTAAAAAAATCAAAATAGATAAAAATATTTTTTTTAAAAAAATTATATAAAATTGCGGTTTGTGGTGCGGTTTCGGTTTACAAAAACTAAAACCCAACCCAAACTGCAAACCGCGGTGTGCTTGAATTCATAACCCAAACCGCAATTTTGAAACTCCAAACCAACCCAAACCGCGAAAAAACGGTTTGGGTTGCGGTTTGGTGCGGTCCAGACCGCACTTTGAACAGCCCTAATTGCTAGTTCAAATTAATCAATTCCGAAATCGGCAACACTGCCATGTTATTATTGTTATGATAAATTGACTAAGAAACATGCTTTAACAAAATATTTCTTGAGAACGCTGGCATTCCAGCTGTTCTTGTGTTGTTTGCCGGACATATCTTCCAAACGGTAAGCGCCTGGGACTATTTCCTCTTTCACAAGGTATGGTCCCTCCCAGTTCGCTGTCAGCTTACCGTCCACGTGTGCTTTACCGGTGGCGGCTGTGCGTCTGAGCACTAGGTCGCCTTTCTCAATCGGCCGGCTTCTTACTCTTTTGTTGTAGGCCTTGCTTATCCGGTCTTTATATGCTGCCGATCTGAGTTCCGCCGCGAGCCTGACCTCTGGTAAGAGATCGAGGTCTTCTCGGTGCAATTTGTCATTCAACTCTGGGTCGTAGTTCAGGATTCGCCAGTTCGGTAATCCGACTTCGACAACACTACCTCAGCTCCGAATGCCAGCCTGAATGGGGTCTCACCCGTCGCTTCCTTTTCGGTGGCTCTGTTGGACCATAGTACCGCAGGAACCATGTCGGCCCAGGCACCTTTCAAATCATCCAACTTCTTCTTGAGGGCATTCAGAATTTGTTTATTAGCGGCTTCGGTCTGGCCGTTACTCTGGGGATGGCATACAGATGAGTATGCAAACTTGATGCCATACGGGTTTAAGAAGCTATTTATCGGCCCTCAATCAAACTGGACGCCATGGTCCATGACTATTACCATGGGAATTCCAAACCTTGTGATGAGGTTTTGCCAGATGAACTTCCTAACCTGACTAGCTGTTATCTTTGCAGTTGGTTCGGCTTCAATCCATTTTGTGAAGTAGTCTATTCCGACTAGCAGGAACTTCCTTCCTCCGGATGCAGGCGCGAATGGCCCTATGATATCCATCCCCCACTGAGCAAAAGGGATTGGATTCAGGATTGGCTGCAAATCGTTTGCCGGCTGGTTAATGACTGGTGCGAACCTTTGGCACTTGTCGCATTTTTTTACGTAAACCTGCGCGTCCTTCAGCATTGTCGGCCAGTAGAAGTCGGCCCTTAAGGCTTTTTGAGCAAGCGTTTTTCCACCGATATGATTTCCACATACCCCTTCGTGTATTTCTTCGATTATTTTTTTGGCCTCATGGGCCGTTACACACCTCAGGAGTGGTAGTGAAAAACTCTTCTTGTACAGTTGGCCTTGGAAAACACAAAACCAGGGAGCCTCTCGCTTTAGCTTTCTTGCCGCCATCTTATCAGTGGGCAAACTTCCAGTCATTTTGTATGCCGGTATGCCGTCGTACCATTCGCTCTTCTGAGCGACTTCGTTCACCTCTGCCTGGGCGGTCTCTATGCTTCTTTCCGGCAGTATTTCCACCATGACTCTCCGTTTGATATATGTGGTGCTTGAACTTACCAACTTTGACAGAGTATCAGCCGCCATGTTCTCTGTGCGAGGGACCAGCACTATCTCGAAGTTCTGTAGTGGAGCCGTTATCTGTTTTACCTTCTGCAGGTACTTCTGCATTACCGGTTCCCTGGCTTCGTAGGTGCCCTCGATCTGGCTTGATATGAGATGGGAATCTGTTGTCATCCGTATTTTCTTTGCTCCAGACGCTATGCACAAACTGATTCCCGCTATTGCAGCTTCATACTCTGCCTCGTTGTTGGATGCTTTGAACCCAAAGCGGACGGCATACTCAAAAGTGTCTCCCTCGGGAGACGTCATGACCACTCCTGCGCCTCCCCCTGTTTGGGCCGCTGAGCCGTCTACCGATATTTGCCAGGTGTCGGCTGGCCCTTCAACTTCATCGCAGGTGGTCTCGACTATGAAGCCGGCCAGAGCTTGCGCCTTGATAGCTGTTCTTGGACGATTATCAATGTCAAACTCGGACAGTTCTATCGCCCATTTGAGCAACCTGCCGGTCGTATCTAGCTTGTGCAGCGCTTTTTCCAGCGGCTGGTTTGTGAGTACCTGGATGGTGTGCGCAGGGGCGGATCCAGGATTTGATGTGAGGGGTAGCGTAATATTGATAACTATGTATCAAACATAAGAAAAAAAATCTTCATAAACTATATTGCATTTGGAAAGTTATAAAATTCAAACACACCTTAAAAGTAGGTGTTATTGTTGAGTTTTCCAAATTTTAATTCACCTTCTTGATTTTGAGGAGGAATACTACTTGACGGAGAAAAAAGTTTGTTGGTTTTCGATTGAGTTGGAGGAAAATTTGGATTAAATTATGTCCACTTTCATTTTATGTTATAAATCTAAAATATACTGATTATACACATAACATATATAAAAATAATTCTTTAGTTAATTTCAACTAGAATTTTATTACTGCCATTGTAATTCAACATTAGAAAACTAACTAATAGAGAATATATCCACATATTTAGGCATATATTTTTGTATATAATTAGGTTTATATTATTCTTATCTTATCAGGTTTCCTAACATAATTAGGACTGACACTTGTGTAACCTATATATATGATCAATATACAACATTCTAAGATTGAGGAGTTTACATTATATAAAATGATGT
The DNA here is from genome assembly GCA_947646795.1 of Beta lomatogona. Classification (NCBI taxonomy): domain Eukaryota; kingdom Viridiplantae; phylum Streptophyta; class Magnoliopsida; order Caryophyllales; family Amaranthaceae; genus Beta; species Beta lomatogona. Next base: position 1,435,127 of record CANSNZ010001062.1, on the reverse strand, counting down.
CAAGCTTAGTTTTTTTAGTTCCACAAAATTTCCTTCGATCAATAATCACACAACTTTTGGCTGCTTAATTTAATTTTCTTCCTAAAAGTCTTATCATTTAGTTTAATTACTCCACACTAGTCTTGCTTTTTAGTTCCTTCCTCTCACCTCCCACTGCCTTTTATTAGCGTTGACTCTACCACCATCTTCTCCACTTTCATTACTTCGACTATGGTGATCAGAGATGCTCTACCAATTTGTCAAAAAAATTAATCTCACACATTTACTTTCACAATTCACAACATTACAATTCATCTATTAGTCCACAAAAAAATAAAAAACCCAAAGTTTAGATCTCACTAATCACTATTCACAAATCTTTAAATTCACAATTATAATTTTGGTGAAGAAAACAATGAAATGAATCCAGGAAGAAGGAAAGAAGAAGATGAAGATTTTATTACTTTGGAGAATTTAAGAAACAACAAAATTTATTTTTCTTTGCTCTTTCTCTATCTGTGTTTTTAAACAGAACTCAAATTTTTTTTTTAAAGGAAACAGGGGTAGCATCTTGTGACTTAGTGGCTCCGCCACTGGGTGTGCGAATCGAAGTATGGTCGCAATTTTCTAGCCGCTGTTAGCACGGCGTATGCCATTTTCTCCAGCAACTCGTACCTCTGTTCGGCCCCAGCCAAGACATGGCTCACAAAGTAGATAGGATGTTGTTGCTTACTCTTTTCTACTAGCAGTACTGCTGCTACCGTCTTGGCTGACACCGAGACGTATAACTGCAGTTTATCCCCCATCTCGGGTCGGGTAATAGTCGGTAGCCTCTTGAAATGCTCTTTAACGGTCTCAAAGGCCTGCTTCTGCTCATCCCCCCATTCAAACTTCTTGTTTCCTCTCAAAACCTTGAAGAATGGCAGGGCTTTTTCGGCCGACTTAGACACGAACCTTGTTAACGCAGCCATCTTACCGGTCAGCTTATGGATGTCCCGGATACTCTTGGGTTCCGGCAGCTCGCTTATTGCCCTGATTTTATCAGGGTTAGCGTCTATTCCCCTTTCACTGACCATGAAGCCAAGGAACTTCCCCGACCTTACCCCAAACACACACTTCTTAGGGTTGAGCTTCATCTGGTACCTACGCAGAGTGGCGAAGGTTTCCTCGAGGTCCGTTATATGGGCTTCCTCCGTCAAGCTTTTGACGATGTTGTCGTCGACATAGACTTCGACATTACGGCCTTTCTGGTGTGCGAATATCTTGTCTACTAGCTTTTGGTAGGTAGCTCCAGCATTCTTCAGGCCGAACGGCATGGCTTTGTATGCGTAAACCCCGGCGTCAGTTATGAATGTCGCCCTATTTCTGTCCGCCTCTAGGAGGCTGATCTGATGTTATCCAGAGAAAGCATCCATGAAGCTGAGCAGCGCATGACCGCTAGTGGAGTCGACCAGTTGGTCGATCCTTGGCAATGGATAACAGTCTTTTGGGCAGGCCTTGTTGAGGTCAGTAAAGTCCACACACATCCGCCAGGACCCATGGGCTTTCTTTACCATGACCACATTCGCCAACCACTCCGGATAGTCGCAGGGCTCAATGAAGTCAGCCGGTAACAACTTGTCTACCTCTTCTTTGATGGCTGCGTTCTTTTCGGCTGAAAAGTTCCGCTTCTTCTGTTTTACCGGCCTTACTTCTTCATTGACATTTAGCCGGTGCACCATAAACGCGGGATCTATTCCCGGCATTTCATCCGCTAAAAATGCTAAGACGTCAGCATTGCTTCGCAGTAAACTGATTAAGTTGACTTTGACATTATCGGCCAAATCGGCCCCAATTTTGACTGTCCTTTCTGGCCTTTCTAACTCTTGGCTGACTTCCTCTGTTTCTCCCTCTGGGCTAGGTCTCGGCAAATCTGCCGGCCTTCCCTCAAAGTTCTCCATCGATAAATCTTTGCTTGCTTTGTTCTCAGCCCTTCGCCTCTTTCTCTCTGATGGCGGAGATTATGCCGGCCTTTTATGATTGGAGCTCTTCAGAGCCGTCAGACAGCAGGCTCTGGCTGATTCTTGGTTCCCCTTCAGCCTCTCCGGCTTTCCACTATTTGACGTATAGATCATCGTCAGGTGGTACGTCGACACTACTGCCTGGGCGTCGTGGATCAGTGGTCTTCCAATAATGGCATTGTAGGCTGCTGGTACATCAACTACCAAGAACTCAACCATGAGATCACGCGAATGAGATCCTTCTCCCAGCTTCACCGGCAGCTTAATGGTACCCTCAGGGACGACTGATGCTCCGGTAAAACCTATTATCAGGTATGAGACCGACTTTAGACAGGATCTCCCTAACCCCATCTTCTCGAATGTAGGCATGAAGAGAATATTAGCAGAGCTGTCGCCATCCACCAGAATGCGGTGGACCATTGCTGTTGAAATCTGCAGAGATACTACCAGTGGATCATCATGAGGGTAGATAATTCCCTTGGCATCCTCCGCTGTGAATGAGACGGATGGCATAATTGGTGGCGCCGGCCACTTTCCAGTGTTGTGATAATTCACCTGGTGTCTTACCTCCTTAAGACTGGCTTTGGCACCATGAATACTTCCGCCATGGACTGGGCCGCCCGATATAACGTGTATCTCCGTTATTCTTTCCTTAACGGACTTCCTCTTACCGTCCTCTTCTTTGGGGGACCCTTCACGGCGATCCATTCTCGCCTGATACTGCTTGAAGTAGCCTCTGCGTATCAGGTCTTCGATCCCGTCCCTCAGATCCTTGCAATCTTAAGTAATATGACCGTGATCCTTGTGGAAGTCACACCATTTGGATCTGTCGCGGCCTTTGTAATACATCTTCCTGGGCTGTTGCCACTTGTCATCTTATTTGTGCAACTCATATATTTCGGCTGTGGACATTGTTAGGGGAGTGTAGTTGTGATAGCGGTCTGACCGTCCTTCCTGGCCCTTCTTTACCGCGTTGTTTTCCTCCCTTCTACCAGAGTTTTCGGACTTTCTATCTCTCCGGTTTTTATCTTTCTCTTTCTCCTTTTCTCTTTCCTTCTCCTTGCCATCCCCTTCAGACCTCTTCGAGGTTGCTGCCTTATCGAACTCTTCCCCCCGGATAAACTCGTTAGCTTTTCTGAGGACTTCGGTCTAACACTCAAACTGGTCAACTTCTTGCGGCCTAGGTAACTTCTGAAGGCAGTTCCCTCCTTCAAACCGGTCATTAGTGCCAACACCGCTACCTCTTGTTGCAGGCTAGAGATTGTAACGGCTTCAGAGTTGAAACGACCAATGTAATCCTTCAGGCTCTTCTTCTCTCCCTGCTTGATGGACATCAGCTCGCCAGTGGTTTTCTCTATTCGCTTATTGCTAACGAAGTGTGTCACAAACATGGACGTGAGCTGGCGGAAGTCAAAAATTGTTGCCGGTGGTATGCTTTTATACCACGTTTGTGCCAAACCCGCCAGGGTTGAAGGGAACACCTTACACCAAACGGAGTCAGTGTCGGTGTACAGTAGCATGTGTCCTTCATATGCAGAGATATGGTCCTCAGGATCGGATTTCCCGTCATACTTGCAAGTCGGCATTTTAATCTTTTCCATAGGTTCCTGCAGTATGGCTGTGGAGAATGGAGAATTTCGAAGCGATAGCGGCGCTCCGCGGCGGGCAAACTCTCTTTTCTCTCCCGTAACGGGATGACTGTTGAATCTCAGTTTCGTGGCGATCTTCCTCACCTTCCCCCTCCATTGGCTCAGAGGAGTCCTCGAGTTCTCCCCCGATCCCGATCATGCCGGCTTACGATACCCCGTCGGCCGGGCCGCGAGAGAACGCATCTTTCTCACCGGACTATGTGGCCTCGCTCGGGGAGCGCTTACCGACATGACCTGGTCGGTGGAGTTTGACTCGCCATGGCCTGGAAGGCCTCGGCAAAGACTCAAGTCGTTCGGGCTGAACATATGTTGCAAGGCTTCAAATATGTTAGGTTGAGGGGTCTCGGTGGGCCCTCTTCCCCTTGTCGGGCCGGTGGTTGGGAGGACCCAATCACCGGGTTGAGGAGTGTTGAAACCGGGAGGCCCGCCCCCGCAAGCAGCGTTGTTCTCGTCTATTTCCGGCATCCCAAAGGTCTGCTTAGGATCCATGAGGCGAATGAGTAGGCTGGATCAGTCGTGGCTTAAGACCAAAGTATAGTTCACCCCTCCTTCTAGCGCCAATTGTTCCGATATGGAATAAATGGTAGGGAGTGAACAGGTATCTCCCTTGATTAGTAAGTCGGTTGAATGTCCTGCAAGACAGCACACGTAAACTAACCTCGGGGGTTGATCCGAGGAACGCCCCTCCGATGCCTAAGTCGGTAAAGGATAAAGACGGGATGTCTCAAGTAGAGTGTATTAGTATATGTGAACGTACCTTATGACTCAGATCGTGGGGGTATTTATAGGAGCCGGCAGTGTCCTTAGCGAGGTGGGACACTGCTCCCAATGGTTGGATACATTTCTATCTTCTTCTGATACTTATCTTTAGGCCCATAGGCGCATTGAGTAAGTATTGGATGAGCCCAGGCCCATTCAGTCGATGGCCCATATGACGGATACCGATAAGGTATACTGATGTAGCCGGCATGTGCAGGATACCGGTATCCGATACGATCATACCCAATTGAAATGGGATTCTTCAGGCTGAGTTGACCATAACGGTCAAGGGTGGTTTGAACAGACCGGTAGGGAACTTATACAGCCCCCATACAGGAGGTTTTTCCCCCCCTTCCTATTAATAATAACGATCTCTCTTTTATTGAGTATTTTTGTAATCTTAAGTCTTATTTGACTCTCAAGAATCTCAACTTCTATGCCATTGTTTGGTGGTTCATTTGGTATGCTAGAAATAGTATCACTTTTCGTCAGGAAAGCTTTTCTCCAGCCAAACTAGGAGTTATGATTAAAGTTTATATGCATAATCTACATTGTTCCCAGTCTAATATTTCCAATGATGGTCTTAGTCAACAAGTTGCTAAAGAGCCTAAAAAGCCTAGGCCTAACATTAGTTGATCCCCCCCTCTGCTTGATTTTGTTAAACTTAATTTTGATGGTTCCAAGTTACAGAATGGTAGCACAGCTTATGGCTTTGTTATTAGAGATTCTGGGGGAATTCGCCGCTTAGTGGCGCTAACGCCATTGCTGATAATAATTCTATTTTAGTTGCTGAGGCCTGGGGCCTAATAGAAGGTATTAGGGGTGCTCTTTTTCTGGGGGCTCGCAATGTTACTATTAAGGGTGATAATCTCTCGGTTATTCAAGCTCTCAATAGAATCTGGAAAATTCCCTGGTCTATTAATGCTCTTATTAATGATACAGCGGAGGATCTGAAAAAATTTGATAATTATAATATTCTGCATGTTTTTAGAGAAGCTAATTATGCTGCTGATTGGATGGCACGTCGTGGCCATTCAACTTCTAATATCTGTTATTGGTTTGACTCTCCTGATATTGCGTTTTCCAAGATCATCCGTATGGATGCTTTAGGGTGGCCTGTTAATTGGGTTCCTCCCTAGTTTATTTCTTTCTGGCTAAAAAAAATAAAATAAATAAATAAATACTTTTTATGTTATTAATTGCACTATTCAACCAACTTTGTTAAGTTGTCTTACATCATTATATAAGAAAAACCATAGTCAGGTAGGTTTTGTTAGATTCGTCTCAATGCAAGGATTCCAAATATCATATTTTTATAATTTTTACTTATACACAATTAGAGATATTAACGTTCAAAGAAGCGTATCGGCACATATGGAAAAAAAACATGATGCAATTAAAAAAACATAGGAAGTACATAGTGGAAGCCAACTCAACAATATAAATAAAATTCTTATTTTCTATTTCTAGTGGGTGTGTTACTCGTGGGTCAATCTAGCATTCTCATCATCTAAACTTAATCAACCTTCTTTAATGAGTGTGTCACATCTTACATTTGCTTAGATGAACTAGTCTCAACTTACTAGTTCTCAATGGCCATTATTTGAATTTTTTTCTTATATGGGCTGAAAATAAGGTGAATAAAAGAGGATTTCCCTTCCTTTCAAATTATAAGGTATGCATTATATTCAAAGTCAAATTTTAAGTGTCATTTACTCTCAATCCCTGTTGATAAAAAATTTAAGAAAATAATATTACTATAGTATTTCTCAAGAAAAATATAATAGCATGATTTTCATAATTTATATTTGCCATTTTATAAGAGATATTTGTGGTCAAAATAAATTTTTGTAACGTGTGTGCTCCCCAGATGCTATTTGGTTGACATATAAAAATCATAGGAAGTGAAAGATAGTGGCATTGTTTAATTGACAAAAACACGGGAAAACACTTATTAGGAAATTCCAATTCCACAAAATGGAGGAAGTTGCTTACCTAGGTGCCCTGGGAAATGGAACTTCCCATGAGAATTAACTTCCCATGTTCAACAAAAAACATTTTCCACTTCCTAGAAAATGCTTAGTAATTAGATTATGATTATATTATATGTTTTTTATATATAAAAATTAGGAACTTTTTTTTGGGGGGCATCAGTTTAACTTTATCCAATATTGGTGAAATTTGTCGATGATTTTCTTTAGGTAGGTGAGATTAAGGCATACCCGGTCAGGACTTCTTGCAGGCTAACCCGAGTTAAGCCGTATTCTTTTGGATTGAATTAAACTAAGTAATAGTAATAAATTAACCTAAATTTCATTTTATTGAACTGGAATTATGTCCAAAATAACAGGGTCTTAGCAGGCTAGACACTTTGAAAATGGGGAAAAGGATAAGGGGATCCACTTCCGAAGGTTGAAAGGTGTAATCCTTTCCACTAGCCGAACTTATTTTGGTATTTACTAATGAACATGGAGTCCAAGTTTAAGCAATGAGTACAAACTAATACTTTGTTATGCACATAGCTTGTTTTGAAGTGGGTCGATTTACTTGATTGGTGTTGCGAGTGTTGTGATGTAACCTTATGTATATGATTATTAGAAGTGGGCTTATTGTATCGTTATTTGAGGAGGTCGTGCATTTTATGAGCTACTTTTATTGTCGGACTCCAAACAATTTAGGGTCTGTTTTGTTTACCTTATTTTCAGTCCTTATCAGACAAAATAAGTTCACACAAGGTCTAATAAGGATTAATAAGGTTTAATAAGTTCTGATAAGTTCAATTCACCTAAAACAAGGTTAGACACTCTCACAAAATGAGGTTTAATAAGTTAAGAAGTTTAGAAAAGTTCATATAAGGTCTAATAAATTTAGATAAGATAAAATAAGTTGAATAGAACAGACCCATAATCTTTAATATTTATAATCTTAAGCATACTTGGACAATTGCACGATCATATTTTGTAAGGGCACCATTCTTTCCTCTAAACCTATGGAGTAGCTCAATATGAAAGAGCGTTTCATGACAATACGCAATGTAGGTCCATTCCTGTATATGACTATATTATTTATACAAAAAATTCTATAAAATTCTTCACCATAATTAACATACTAGAGTAATGATAAACAGGATTTCCTTTACTCGTCAGCTCACTCTTCAGGTACTTTTACTCTCAAAAGTGCATATGCCATGCTCTATCAGGCTACTCTTCATCATAATGAAAATGATGCTAAATCTACCACCATTTTTAAGACTATATGGCATCTTCCAATTCATCCAAATTGGAAAGTTTTCTTATGGAAATTGGTTTAGAATCGTTTACGTACCTACTGGAGCCAACCTACTTACAAAAGGTTTGTCTCTCGATTCTAATTGTTATCAATGCCCACCACACCTTGGAAGATCAAAATCATATTTTTCGGAACTATACTGAAGCTTCTGTTTTTTTCTTTTGAGTCACAATTCAATTATGCTCCCTTCAAACCAATATAATCCATCATCTCAAACAAAGTGGATTATTACAATTTACACATATTATGCTCTTTCGAAGCGAGGATGGTCTTAATAGTGCGCGTCTCTTCAAGCTCATTATATCTCTATGGTCTCTTTGGTTCATAGAAATGATCGTGTTTTAGGGATACTCAAGTAATCCCAATGACATTACAACAATAGTTCAACCATTTCCATTCATTTCATTTGAAGTGTACACAACAACATCTCCTGGAGAATAATGACATGTTCCCTCCTGGGTTCTGTGTGGCAAATCTACGAAAGGATAAATATGGCACTCCGAATCATATTATTCTGGTTGATGACGCATGAGATTCTAAGACCACAAGTATGGGGTTAGGCTGGTGTATACAAAATTCTAGGAATTATAATACACATGATATCCATGGTGGAGGGAGTTATGGTTCAGCTATTTCGGCGTTGCATGCTGAAGCCTTGGCTTGTCTTCACGCTCTTTATTGGGCTCAACAAAACCAACTTCACCATATCAACCTTTTTACTGATTCTATAATCTAGTTCATGCCTTGCACGATCATATAAGCTCGCAGATAACACTAATCCGAACCTTTGAGAAGATAAAGCTACTAGCTAGCTAACTCGTTCAGCTGGTGTTGCATCACCAAAATTCCGCGCAACAATGTTGCAGATGCAGATATGATAGCTACAAGGGAAACAAATATACATTTATGATTCATTTTTTATAAAATCAAATAATTTTTAAATATACAATCTAAAAATTTGAAACTTGTATCGGGAATCAAAAATTAATTTTTTCATGTTGAGTCAATTGGATTTTTTTACAATCATATTATTTCAAAGCTTATCGAAATTCTTACCATGAAACACATAACATATTGACCATAGGTACAAGTAGGGGTGCACATCGGTCCAAAACCGAACCGTTTGGACCGATGGACCGGAATCCAAATTTTTGAATAGTATTTCACACCAACAAACATATAAGATAAGGGTAAAATTTGATACTGTGACTTTAAATTTATATAATAAAGTCTTAACCACTAAACCAAGCTACATTTGATGTTATCATTTCAAAATAAAATATTATGAAATAAAAAATTCTTTATCCGGGCATATCTCGAGCCAAAAAACTAGATTGTTTTGAAAAGGGGTGTAAATGAGTTAGATTAAGTTGATAGTTGCATCAGTAAAGTCAAATATATAAGGATTTTTTAACTAGAATAATACAAACTTTTGGCCGTCCGCTTGCAATAATACATGTAATATAACTAACTTTACATCAAAATTCCTACAGTAGGTTAGTGTGACCTGTAACCTATAAAACAAGTATTTTTTTTTTTTAACAAAACAAAATCCCTTTCTCTCTCCTCCTCCCCCCCCCAACCAACTAAAACCCCACCCTTCCCCAACCACAGCCCCACCCCCCCCCCCACCCCCCCCTCCCCTCTCCCTCCCCACGGAACCACCCTCCCCCTTCCCCCACAGAACCACCATCGCTCCCACCACGAAACTACCCTCCCAGCCACGAAACCTCCCCCGTCCCCTATCTCCTCCTTCCACACTGCCATGGCTGAGAAGAATCATCACAACACCATCAAAATAATCACCACCACCAGAAGAACTAGCACGACTACCACCACCACAAAAGCCACCATTGCACCCATATCCACATTCAACCCAAAAACTCGAATCATCCACCATTTCCACCCACCAAACTCTAGACAGAAAACCACCACCATTTCTACCACCAACAAAAAAATTGGCAAAAACAACCACCACTACGAACACCAAAACGGAATCCAAAAAACATGAATAATATCGAAATCAAAACAAAAGCAAAAACCAAATTTGAAACAAAATTGAAAATCAAAACTAACTCTAATTTCGAAATTGAAACCACTAGAGCACCACCACCAAATACGAAACAATCACCACCGCGAGCACCAAACTCGAACACATTTGGGTTGTGGAGGTTTTGAAATTCGGTGTTGGTTTATGGCGGTTGTGGAGGAAGAGGGAGAGGAGGTGGTGGGTCGAAATTGAACACATATGGCTCGAGTATTAATGGTGGTTTTGAAATCGTGGTGGGTGTTGGTGAAGGAACTTATTGAGAAACTGAGCATTAATGGCGGTTGTGGAGGAAGAGGAAGAAAAAGGAGGTGGTGGTAGGCAGAATTCATGGGGGTTGTGGCGGTTGGTGGGTGAAGGGGGTGGTGGGTTTCGAAATCGTGGAGGAGAGAAGGGGTTTCGAAATGATTTTCTTTTGTTTTCTAAAAATTAAATAAAAATGAAAAAACCAACTAATTAAATAACGACACGTGTCCAGTAAGTGCCACATCATTTAATTAACTTGCTACAACAAGTAAACAACAAGTTATGACCTACTTGGGGAATTTTTTAAAAAAGTTTGATATATTAAATGATAATCGAAAGTTTGTACTATTGCGGAGAAGCGACCAAAGTTTGTATTATTCTAGTTAAAAAATCCAATATATAAAGGTTAAAGTCCCAACTTGATGATGCAATAATAGGCGGGAGTAACATAATCCAAGTTTGCTAAGTAATTTTGAACCAAAAATGATAAATTGACATTTGTAAAATAATACACCAACGACATTCACTAACCGTCCTTGTTTTACAACTTATATATATTTTGAATAGCTCAAAAGAAGTATAAGACTCTGTTCTGTTCAACTTATTTAAAAAAAAGAAAAGATATCATATGATAAGAAAAGATCGGATAAGATTAGTTCAGATAAGATAAAATAAGTTGAATAAAATGGATTAATTATGTTAGACAACACAATAAACTAGAATATAAGTTCATATAAGATAAGTTCAAATAATATAATATAAGATAAGTAAAAATAAGTTAGTCACAATTGACTGTTGCATGGAGTTATTTTGTTTTTGTTATTTTCCAATCAAATATAAAATATTAACAATATCATAATGGTAGGAGTGACAACAATGAGTTAGATCGGATTATACACAAACTCCATGTCCACCCCACTTCGATTCGATGATGAAGGCAAAATTATCATATGCCTTAGTGTTTTTTCCGTTGCCTTTTTTTTTGGATCTCTTTATTGAATTGGATTTCGAAGAATATCTCATACCCTTTTTTTAAAAAAAAAGGTACTTTCTCCCCTTTTCTTTACATGTTACACTTTCACATTTTATACTATTCACAAATTTCACTTTGACCATCGTTTGTGATTTATACGTAAATAAAAATATAGTCAAGTGAGATCTTGTTAGATTCATCTTAATATGAATTTTTTTAATATGTACTTTTTATAATTTTTACAAATACAAAATTAGAGATATATGCCCTCAAAATTTTGCATTGGCATGCGTGAAAAGTGAAAGTGTAACATGTAAAAAAAAACGGAGGAAGTATATGAAAACTTTATAATAAAAAATGAAAATGATATCGTAATTTTTTTTTATTTTTTTTTAATAAGGTAAGGAAAAACATTGACAAGTTGGGGGGAACAAAGGGGATCCCAACTTGCCAAGGGTGAGAATCGATCCCAGGACCACATGGAACCGGGAGAGAAGCTCTAACCACTAGGCTATCCCTCACTCACTCGTAATTTTTTTAAGGGATATTATCTCATATAACCCTCACATACAACCTTTTTTCCCAAATAACCCCCACATTGTCACCCCTATAGCGGATAACCCTAAATTTGTAATTTGTCATTAAACATGACGGAATTACACGTGGTTTTGACTTTCAATGGGTTTGGCGCCATTTAAGAAGGTGGTTGATGGTTATTCAAAAGGATGTTCATTAGTTTTGATGCACAATTCAAGGGTTTTATTGCTGGTAACATACCACTAATAGGGCGCCAAACCAGTTTCTTCACATTTAATGCCATCAACCACCTTCTTAAATGACGCCAAAACACATCCAAAGTCAAACCAAGGTAACACTGTTTGTAATTCCATCATGTTTAATGACAAATTACAAATTTAGGGTTATCTGCGATATGGGTGACAGTGTGGGGGTTATTTGAAAAAAAAGCTACATGTCAGGGTTATCTGAGATAATATCCCTTTTTTTTATTGGAAGTCAAAAGTTAAACTACAATGTTCTAAATGTATATATAATATAAATAAAATGACTTAATTCTCAGTTTCTCACAATTCGATAAATAACTAAACACATCGTCCGGACTCCGGACCCATGGATAGATAGACTAGCAGGTAGTCCCTACTACTCCTCATTTTCCAATAATTCAACAAATACCAATCAATGAATCAAACACATTGTCATTATGCATAGCTTAGCTAAAAAAGGGCCAGATGTAGATTTGGATCATTCATAGCAAATTAGCAATAAACAATAGTCTTAGACTTGACTTCTCTTCGCGAGTGATAATTTCACACTTTCATTTCGGTCTTCTTGGCGCCCGCCAATCACCCCGGTTTACTGGCAGTCAGAGAGAGAGAGAGAGAGAAACAAGGAGAGTGTATTTTTTCGGATGTAAAATCAACCTCTTTAGATTCCCTATTACTTCACTAAAAACCCTCCACTTTCTCTCTTCATTTTTCATTTTCTCTTTCCAACAATCACAAATTTCCTACTAAACTTCAATTTCTCCTTCAATGGCTTCCCAGCAACAGTTAAACGCCATTAAGGTAAACCTCTCTGCACTTTTTATTTTATTTTTGCATGCCCTAATTTTCCGCATTCTTCACTGTTTCGATTGATTTTTGGCGTGAATTTTAAATCTATCTAATTTTTAATTTTGTTTGATTTTTGGGTGAAATTTAGGGTGCGAAAATTCTCATGGTTGGTGCTGGTGGTATTGGATGTGAACTGCTCAAAACTCTCGCTCTTTCTGGTTTTCAAGACATTCACATAGTGAGATTTTTCTCTACTCTCGCTCCATTTTTTTAAAATTTATTTTATTTTTGTTATTGCTAAGGTTTAATTGAGTTTTGAAGGTTAAGGGTTTTAGGTTTTGCTTAAATTGAGTTTATTGTTGTAATTGGACGGTTTTTGTTAAATATGTGCGAAAATATGGTATAAAATTGTTTGGTATATGGTAGGTTTTATCTTTTTTGCTCATTTTGTGAAAATGCTTGTCAAATTTGGTAAAGAAAACCTCTAATACTGTATGAGCCGGTTTAAGTGGATTATGAGAAACTATTAATGCGAAATTGTTACCGGTTAACAAAGGTTCTCAGTAAGCGAGTTTCTTTCGAGTTTTGGCGGTTGACTTTGAATTTTAGCTAGGTAAGCTGTATTTTCACTCTTTGTGGGATGGAGGATGGTTTAGTGTTGCTGTTGAAAGTATTATAGATGATAGAGTTGATTCTTTCAAATTTATGCTCACTCAAGTTAAATGTAGTTTGAAAAGAGTACAATTGGGAGTTGGGACACTTGCTATCATGATATGCGTTAGTGTTTCTTGACTTGGTTGGCTTTGTTTTCACATAAATTTGTGCGTATGTGTTCTGATGTTTGGATTAGGGGTTCTTTTTAGTTTTTTTTGTCTATTTGGAGTGCCAAGTGTCATGGTGTACTTGAGAGTTCGAGGAGTTGAGATGGGCACTTTGGTGTGGAATGAAGTGTCTCAGTGACATAAATGAGCAAGACATCACATTGTTTGAGCTTTGTGTTGAAAGTTCACTATGTAATCATACCATGTACAACAGGTGCTGAAAGGTGCCAGATAGAACAGAATTGTCTTGTAAATCTATGCTTTAAATTTACTATATTTATTAACTTTGACTTGTCTTAGGAAATTCATCTTGAACTTGGACTAATCGTTGTCACGGATCCTATACAATCCATCATAGATTTATCGAAGTTGTCGATTTCTTCACTTGTGACACTGTTTCTCTTGGAGGCCTCCTATTTTTGGAAATATATATGTTGAACATGAAAAAGAAGAAGGGATTTACTTGTAGACATGCTAAAGATTATCTGTTTTCTCCAAGGTCTCGACTCTTGATGCTTTTTGATTTGAGGCTTGGCATGTAGAGGAAAAGATCCATGGAATTGGATGATGGTAAACTTTGAAGGTTAAAATTAGGATATTTGTATGCATTCATTGCTGACTGACTGTAATAAGAATTGAGGTGATTTAGCAATGTTCTGAACATAGTATTATTATTATTGTTGTTATTATTAGTAGTATTACTATTATTATTGCTTTTTTTATTTATTTTTGTTGTCAGGAAAAGTTAGTAGAAATTACCTATTATATACTATTTTCTGCGAATATACATATATTTTGAACAACTACATAATCTGACATTTGTCTGGCAACACTTCCAATTGACTTCTCGTTAGGTTTTATGTTAAGATGGCCCACTTTATTACTTCCCTCCCTTTGGTCCTAGTAGAAATTACCTATTATATACTATTTCCTCGTTTCTTTTTTTAATTTGTTTTTTCAAATTAGTTGATATGGCCCTAGGAGGCTAGGGGATGACAGAGAAATGCATTTGGTTATACTACTGAAATCTGAAAAAGAATGCAACCAATTATCTGCAAAATGGCAACAATTTCTCACCTTTTTCTTTGCCATTTTGTTATGAACTATCTGCCCTTTTCCCAACTTTACAATCCTGTTCTAAAATTGACAAGTATTGAGGTATATATAACACTCAAAATACTTGCAAGTGCGCTTCAAGTTCAGAAATAAGATGCTGTGATGTGTTCAATTGGCACAAAGCACAAATTAGGGGGAGAAAGGTGAGGTAAGTGGGAAGCTGAATTATGGGCCATTGTAACTTAAAAGGTATGAAAAGCCGTCAATTGGTACTGTTGCCCTTACTTTTTTCTTTTGTAAAACTTATTATGTAGTACTTTGTTCAAACAATAAAATTAGGTAGTCATTCGCAAGGTGGTTTGTATTAGGATTTTATGACAAAGTATCCTTATCACGGTTTTTGTTAATATTATTACTGCATTTTGGAAAATAGTCATTACTATGTTTCCTTTCCGTTTTTTGGAAATAAGTTGTCATTGTTTACCAGCTGTTCTTCCTGTTATTGCCGTTGCTGCTGCTGTCGTTTTGTTTTTTACGTCTCATTTTTTCAGATGGGGAACAAGTTCAGAAGAAGATTTTGAAAATTATTTGTTAGTATGCATCTGATGGTGCAAAAAATTATCCAGTGGCCACATTATATTTTCTCGTTTCTGTTTGCAGATTGACATGGACACAATAGAAGTTAGCAATTTGAACAGGCAATTTTTGTTTCGACAGTCTCATGTTGGACAGTCAAAGGCAAAAGTATGTATAACCCTTGTGGCTTAGTGGTTCATGGTGACTGACTAGAAACTGAGTTTATAATACTAAAATCTTTGTTCAGGTTGCTCGTGATGCTGTACTGAAATTCAGGCCTCATATAAGTATTACAGCCTACCATGCTAATGTTAAGAGCTCTGACTTTAAGGTGGACTTCTTTAAGCAGTTCAATGTTGTTTTGAACGGTCTGGATAATCTTGATGCTAGGCGCCATGTAAATCGCATTTGCTTGGCAGCTGGTGTTCCATTAGTAGAGAGTGGAACAACTGGGTTCTTGGGACAGGTGATCCTTCTCGTAACTTTCAAAGATATGTGATTATACATGAAAAGCATAAGGCATCTCCCTTTCTCCCTTTTTTTCCTTAAACATTGCGTCTTACTGCTTTTGTCTGAAAGACTACTTGTCACTGACCTTAATCCTGACAATCAGGCTTAATTTGGCATGAAAGTTGTTCACGACAGGCTAGCAGCCTTGACGCCCTGGCAACAAGTATCATTCCTCATTATCCTGGTTAGGTCAATGGGTAGAAGGCTTAATGTGGCATGATTAGTGATAATACACAAAATTAGCATGCATATGCATCTAGAGGAGCTACTTCGATTTCAAAGAAGTATGTCCTTCAGTCAGATTGGTTATTTTGATTCTGTTCCATGTGGCCCCAGTTTCATTTTGGTGTATGATGGTTTGTGTGAATTTGTTATTTGAAAATTTCCTCAACATTCATATTGGATCTGTATCGTTTTCTGCGATGGTGGAATCAGGTAGCTGTGCATGTGAAGGACAAAACTGAATGTTACGAGTGCTATCCTAAGCCTGCTCCCAAAACGTATCCTGTTTGTACTATTACTAGTACACCATCAAAGGTATGTTCTTTTCCCCTCTTAACAACCATCTGCTGCATCTCTGTGGCCTGCTTTTCACTGTAGTTTGTATTGTTGTAATGAGTTTGCATTTTGGATTGCAGTTTGTTCACTGTATAGTCTGGGCCAAGGATTTACTCTTTGCCAAGTTCTTTGGTGACAAAAATCAGGATAATGATCTCAATGTGCGTTCAAGTGATGGTGCTAGCTCCTCAGAACATACCGATGATGTTTTTGAGCGTAGGAATGATGAAGATGTTGAGTCCTATGGAAGGAGAATATATGATCATGTTTTCGGGTATAATATTGAAATGGCTTTGTCTAATGAGGAGACGTGGAAAAATCGCACCAGGCCAAAGCCAATATATTGTAGAGATGTTCTATCTGATAATCAGCAAAATGGAAACCTCGATAAATGTGGTTCCTGTAGTGATTTAGCTTCAGTTTCAGCAATGGCATCACTCGGGCTGAAGAATCCACAGGACGTGTGGAGCCTGGCAGAGAACTCTAAAGTATTCCTCGAGGCTCTGAAATCTTTTTTCTTGAAAAGAGACAAGGTTTTGTTCCTTCCTATCTCGTTTTTTCTTTTAAAATAAGCCTAAGATTTTTATTGGCCTTGGGGTACTGATGTGTAGTTATTGCCATGAACAGGAAATTGGCAGCCTGACTTTTGATAAAGATGATCAGTTAGCTGTTGAGTTTGTCACTGCTGCTGCCAATGTACGAGCTGCTTCTTTTGGTATTCCTATGCATAGTCTCTTCGAAGCAAAAGGCATTGCTGGTAATATTGTTCATGCAGTGGCAACAACAAATGCTATAGTTGCTGGGTTGATTGTCATTGAGGCCATTAAGTTGCTTAATATGGACTTGGAAAAGTTGAGGTCAGTCCTAGATCCTCTCGTACCTACTTCTGTTAAATAAAGCAAAAATATGATTCTGAATCATGGTTCCAAAATTTGCTCATCAAGGAGCAGATTCAGGAATTGGATATATCAAACCCAATTGCAAACTCAATTGTGGAATGTGGATTGTTTCATGTTGGGATTGAGAACAAATGTACAAGATCTGTATTTCATGAATCTGGTGAATCATATGATAAGCAGAAAGAAGAAATACTGATATTAATAAACTATGAAAAACTTATTTGTTATGCTTATATGGGTACATTAGACAAAAAGAATAGTTGTTTTCCTGAACAGTTATATACTTCCTCATCCTTAAATAAATTGTACACTTGTTCTTTTGAGATGTTCCTAAATTAACTTCATTCTTCTATACCATGTAAGGATTATAATCTTAATGTCATTTTTCCCTTTTCCGCCTCCATCAACTTGTCTCTATGTTAAGATCTTCTCTTACGTTACTCTCTCTCTCTCTGCCTACTTCTAAAATTCATTTACATTTAACTTATATGCTTTATATCTATGCCAAACTACAGTAAAATAAGTGGATCTAGATTGTGCATCCCATGATGATAAGCACATGTGTTTCTGTAAAAATTGTGTACCAGAGCATTTGCTTTTGAGGCAAAATTGTTTCAGATATTGGAATTCTTTGACTATTTTATTAGATTTTTGCTGAACAGTTTTTTTGGCCTGATATCTTATGTGACGTCATTCTGTGATGTTTGGCTGCTTGGGTCTATGTTATATCTGTGGTTTCTTTGCAAGGTTGATAACTGAATACTGAATGTACTCCTTGTAGAGTGTGTGTTACCATTATGTGCTCATCTTCGTTATATGAGTCTTTGCTATTTCTTGTGTGCATTGAAACAAAATACTCCCATTACTACCTTATAGATTGAAGAAAAATGGTCAGAGTTGAGATTGTGCCCCTTGATAGGTGACCACATTTTATGAAATGTTGCTTAATGAGCTGTTATTCTTTTTTATTGCATGTCTGTTACTTAGCTGATGGGCTCTGTATCGTATGGTAAGTTAATTTATGTATTGGTTTTCTTGTAACGCAAATCCAGGATGACTTACTGTAATGAACATCCAAAAAGAAAGATGCTTCTTATGCCAGTTGAGCCATTTGAGCCTAACAAAGCATGCTTCGTGTGTTCCAAGGTAATGGGTTTTTTCCCCTTGTCTACCACTTGATTTGCTGTTTGACTTCCGTGAATGACTTTCCCCCCCTTCTAAAATGATGCTGTTTCTGCAGACCCCATTGACACTTGAGGTTAATGCTTTGCGCACAAAGTTACGGGACCTTATTGAGAAAGTTGTCCGAGCAAAGTTGGGAATGAACCTGCCAATAGTGATGACTGGTCATTCCCTGATATATGAGGTTGGTGATGATCTTGATGAAGATGAGAAACGGAATTATGAAGCAAATCTTGAGAAGGTGGTTGCTCCTGTGTTTTTGTTGTAGCTTTATCACCATGTATACCATGGTATATGAAGCTCTGATACTTTTGGTTTTCTGTTCCAGGTGCTTTCAGAGCTTCCATCTCCAGTGACAGGTGGTACGGTCATCATAGTTGAGGATCTTCAGCAGGAATTGTCCTGTGAAATTAACATAAAGCAAAGGTTTTCCTTTTGGTTTCTTCTAAATGTCTGACCTTTAGATCTGATAGCACTTAGTAAGCCTGGAGAAATTTCAATCTTCTTGTTTGTGTTGGTTTTCTTGCTGGCTGGTGTTCATATCTGTACTTGAATTTCTGGCTTAAGAAATTATAAACTCATATGGAGTCTTCTTGGTGCTTCCTAGATGGTATTGATTGATGCTATGTCTTCATATTTGGTGATTACATTGTATGCGGTTGTGACTTGTGCTGTTGATTTCAGAGAACGCATTGGTTTCGTTATATACTCCAGTACGTCTATTGTTCTTAAAGACATCAAGGAGTCAAATTGATGTAATTGAATTTTTCTCTTCAGTGAAGGAGGTGTTTGGAGCTTAGTTTGGGACTCTGTTTTTTGTTTACTGCATTTTCTCGTGGCGCTACTTTTTCCCCCCTACCTTCTCTATCTTCCTTTGTTTCTTTAAACATCTCCCCTAAGTCACGATTTGGGGGGTACTTGAGTCAGCCTCTGGCGCCCTGGCCCCTATCCAATTTTTTCCAAAGAAAGGGAAGCTGGTGGGGGCCCTCAACCTTAAGTCTTTTGTTTTCTTTCTCTCACTCTTTGTCTTAAACCCCTCTTTGTACTCGTGTTATTTAAATTTCTTACCCTATATGTTTGAGGAATATCTGTATGCTATTTTTGTGTGTGTACTAATTTATTAGGAGGTGAAAAGAATTTGGAGACGGTGCTCTATTCCTCTATCCTTGTGATCCTCTCAAAACATCGTCCTGGTTTAGTTTAACCCTGAATTACTTGTGTGGCGTTTGTATTACTTTGAAAGTTGAGATAATTTGACAAGAGTACCTTGAGCCTTTTTTTTTTTTCCTTTCCACTTTCTTTGATTTTGATCATTTTTCATTCTGAGATTAATGTTAAAAAAACACTTCATCTACTAGTGTACATAAAGTCACACATCATCTTGTCCTTATTGTCTCACAAAGGTACCACCAGTATCTCTCCCTCCAATTGCTTCATTGTGTACTTAACATCTTACCCCATTGCCTTAAATGCCAGCATAATGGCTCAGATTAGATGTCCATTTTACCTTTGCCTTTCCGCTGTTAGCCATAGCCATGTCTTCTGCCCAGCTTTTGCACAAAAGTGCTTTCTGAATACTTTGGTCAACTATATGTTTCTTTGCCATAAACTTGTATTTTCAGTACACTATTAAACGACTTTCACCCCTTTACTTCTCCCTTAATTCAGACTCAGCAAGGATTTACTACATTCAGAGTAATTTCTGAAGAAGTATGCCTTTTGGCCTCGTCGTTATGACCTGATTACTTGTGGCACCTCATGGGTCAGAACTCCAATTTAAATGTGCCACATACAATTGACTCTCGGAACCTGAAGAAGTGGTTGATTTGACTTGGATTGATGGCCTTGATTTGAATGATTGGGATATGACGTTCATGTTTGTAGGTGCATTGTTTTTCTTGCCTATAGAGGTTGTGAACCTAAAATGCACAGGGAGCTCGTTTTCATCCTTTCTTGGGGTAAGGGTGGGGATATACCTGGCTGAATTGCTCCCCTTAACTGATCAATACATGTTTTAGCAAGCAAGGGTTTGATAGATGATGACTTAGGGTGTTGACCTAAGAGAAAACATTATGCGATGTCAACCTAAGAGATGATTGTTGATGTCTCTCTTCATGCTGTAAAGTATTACTTCTAAGTTGTTGAAACTTAAGCCATCTTCCTTATAATGCCTTATTGTCTGTCTAAAACCATGAATTAATTTCTCATGGGACTTTTCTGGAGCCAGCTACCTCTAATTATTTTGTGAATGCCATGCCTTCATTGATTGTGCAGAGAGGAGTTTGATGAGGAAAAGGAGCCTGATGGGATGGTTCTCATTGGATGGTCACATGCTCCAACTAGTACAGAAAAGAATGGTACTGTTCAGAATGGTGAGAGCACATCAGGTACAGCTGAAGTAATGCATTTAGATATTGCAGAAGTAGGGGAAGCTGAAGCCAATACAGCTTCTAAGAAAAGAAAATCGTCGGACCCTTCAAATTCCTCTGGCTCTCACCCTACAAGTGGAAATGACATAAGAAGCAAGAACAAAGAGGTAATTTTGGAAGATGATGGCGATGACCTTATTGTACTTGAGAATTTGAATTCTGAACCAGCCAAGAAGAAAAGACTGGTATAAATCGCTTTGGATATTCTTTTTGAAAAACTTTTTAACCCTAATTCACCATTAGAGGTCTGTTAGATTGCCTAGCATTTGACTGTGAGTTAGGTCTGTTTTCTCTAGCTTTTGACTCTAACACAGTCTACTTTTGTCACCTTGTCTTAAAGGTTCAAATGTAGGATGATTTTAGCATTTTGTCACTCTGTAAATTATTGACTGATTCACCTTGTTATTATCTGAATCTATTGGAATCTTGTATAAGCTGACCCTTGAAATTTTGCTAGCTTTGATATTGATTATCAAGCTGCTGTTATGAATTTTATTATGCTGTTCTCAGGACTTCTCATGTCATGTTGGCTGTTTCCTTGCCCCATTTCGCATGGTTAAACTGGTAGCAGCAATGTTACCCCAGATTTCATTATGTCTAATGGTAAATTAGGGTAATTTCTGTTTTAGGATTTAGCAGTGAATTGTAGACAGCATGCTGTTGTATGCAGAAAGCCATGTGATTTCACAGCTAATGAAATGGGGTTAATGAACCTCTTTGCTTCATTTAGTCAATTTTTTTTCCTCGAAGAAATCAATATAAGTATGCATTATTACTTGAATCTTATTTGCCACCTCTTTGTCTATGGCCTCCCTCTTGGTAACTATACTGATTGTCTTAATGTGTATTTTTGAAGTTTTGTCATATTAATAATCTTATTTCTCTTTGATATATCATATATCACTCTGTTTGATATTATAATATTATATCAAAAGAATACTTTTTACAAACAGAAATCTCATATCTTATAATTTAATTTTATCCTATGAAATATAACTACTTATATAAGGGAAGCAGTACCAGTTTATAAACACAAATCTTATAGTAGTTAATTAGTTATGTAGGTATATCATTAGTTCACACTCAAGCATCCTAAATTATAAGGACCTACTTCATAATCGGCCCTGTTCCTGCCACTGACTATTTTTGTGTAAAATATAATTAGTACCATGCAAATTACGGCTTTCTGGTTTTGATTTTGTGAATGAGTTTCTTCTGGAACTTAGATTTCTTGCATTTGTAGGAATTCAGCTACTGGTTGCTACATCAATCTTTTGTCCAAGACATCAGATTTCTTCACTTCCAAGGTCAAACCTGTCCATGGAATCAGGTTACTTCTTGTGTTAATACTTGGTTTTACTTCTATACCTTCCTCTCTAGCCCACGATTGTACATTGTGCCATTATGGTGGATGCAATTGCCCCGATGATAGATGTGATTGTCGAAACGCAGGCTGTTTGAAATTTTTGCAGAAACGCATAGGGTTCAAATGTAGGAGGGTATAGGGTGTTTCAAAATTCAATGCTTAGTTTATCTCATGAGTATTTTACAGTACGGAAAATCTGCCTGTTCTTATAAAATCCTAATTTCTATATTAGTATTTACAATATAACTAATGAAAAAAGGAGGAAAAGGATTTGCCATATCTTTTCCGACGTTTCCGTAAGGGCCTTTAAACACCTATGCATGGCATAGGAGCTCGGTTGTTGCCGGATATATGCCTGCATGGTGAAGGAGGAGCCTGCATGTTTTCTTCATTTATGTAGTTCTTCCTCTTCTTTGGCTTCCTATGATCTTGTTTCTTTAAATCGTCTAATGTATGGACATCCGCCAAGCATGCAAATGACCTTGATTTTCCCGAGTAGTATCGGGATAATCCTCTTCTATCAACCAAGAACAACAAAATGAATCATAAGCTTGATTCTAGCAACGCCATAAATAAACCTAACAAAACTAACCCGTACATAATAACTCTGTAACGTTATCACATAAATGATTGTACTTACTTTCGTGGAAGATTCATCATCAGAGCGTCCATGTCAAAAATATCTGCAGTTCTAGTTTTATTCTCCATCATTTTGAGAGAAAAGAGGTTGGGGGTGGGGTTTGAGGAGGGGAGGAGCCTTTGCTGCCTAGGATATAGGGGATGAGATGTATAAGTTTATATAAGTTGGTGGATGAAGAAAAGAGTTGGGAAGGATCAAATTGTTTCAACATGTCATATATGGAAGTTGCTCATTTATAGCCTAAGGAATATAATTAGATTTTCTCTTATATAACCAAAAACTAGTGAAATCGTTTTGAGCCATAAAAACCTGCGTGTCCACCTTATTTGCAGATGGCCGACGAGTGAATCAACGTTGATATACGTTCGATCGTTTGGCTCCTTACTTTATGTTTGGCTGGTTGAAAGCCTACCTTATTTTAAGGCATCATAATTCATATATGATAATATGATGTTTGTACCCTTAGAATATGTTTTAAGGTAGGGAGGAGTTGGGATAATAGCACTACTTTGCACAGATGGTATATTCTGTGGGCTGATAAGGCTATCAGCAAGAACTTTTTCACAACTAGAGGTCTTCAATTTGTAATTTGACACAACTGCACTAAATTTAGAAGTGTTCGACAAGTTGCTGGTTTTTTTTATTTATTATTCTTTTCATAAAAATGATGTAAAATTTAAAGTGTTGGAATTACTTTGAAATGGATGAAGTATTGTAAAAAGAAAGGATAATGTATTAAATATACAATGTGAGTCACATGTGCGCTTGGAAAACAATAAACCAATTTAGAATAATTAGGTAATACTTGAGTAATACTCAGGTTTTGAGTCTATGGACAAAAAAATCTAAGTTCTAACTCATTATTAATCAATGTGTAAGTTGATGCATCTAGGAGGAACTTTTAGAGGTAAACCAACTTATTCAATACTGTTGGGGGGAGGGGGGATTTGGGGCTTGTTGGGCCTCTGGGTGAATGGCCATGTGCGAAAGCAGCTCAGAGGAAATCCATCTTACCACGGATTTCCGAAAGGGAGCTTAAAAAAAATTACTATATTTCCAATTTATTTAAAAGAGCAATGTGAGTACTTTTTTTCCTCTCATATAGAAGTCAATAGTTTTCATGTTCATATGGCTTCCAAGATAGGTAATCTTAATTTTATAACGCTCATATAATTTGAAAACGAGTACTATGTTGGCTTATTTTCATTCTAGAAGTAACGACAATAAGTTCTTGTTAGCATTTTATTTCCTTAAAAAGGAGCATAAGCTATCTAAAAGTGCATTGTTATTGCTCCTTTCAAGGTTGGTATAGTTACTACTTAGAGATAGGTATAGTGTATATTAAAAAGAGTAGGTATACTGACCTATAAGGACAAATCTTATTTGGAATTGGGACGGTTATGGGATAAGAAGTAAATGATATAGATTATCTAAAATATATCTATGAAAAGTTAAGTCCTTAATTTCTAACTGACGATGATGATGATGATGTAAGGAAGTCGTCATCTAGCCTTCTTTTTATGTATATTTATCAAAGTACTCAAACTAGATAAGAAATGAAGAATGATTCTACATATTAGTTCATGTATACTAATTGGAATGAGGTCTAATTCAGTAAATATATATGGACTTATGATAATGGGAAATTGCTCTTCGATAACTCAAAATTCCTATAGGCCATAGCCCATATGTAAGGTCATGAAATACTGCATCTTATTGACACTCATAAATCCAAAGGAGAATATGCACTCTTTGAACTTCAAATTACCTTTTCTATATAGAAAAAAATAGTTGATAAGTGACCAAACAATGAGCTGTTTTTTTTAGGTCGGAGATGATAATTAATAATTTTTTAACATGGAAAACATCTCGACACAAACTTTCATCCGCCAATCATATCACTTGACATATGTACATTGATCAATCAAGGCAAATAAACATATAAAGTAATTACTGCATGTAAATTTACACAGCCCCATAACTTTAGAAGTAAGTTTTCTATAAACATCACTATATAACACCATTGAATTGTTTTGACATACGAAAAACACACCGAAAACAGAACCACCTTCATCAATCATCATCATCGTCATCAAAAGCCTCTGTACATGAGCATTGGTTTACAAATATTCCAGATTTTCAAGGATTTCTTTTGTTTTTCTATCTTCCACTGAGGTTGTTAAATTGGGCTAGTAAAGCAGTTCCAGACCGTTCGTCAATGTCTTGTGTCTGCTCGGGAATGATTGCGCTAGGGCGAGTTTCTGGGGCTGAGTCCACTCCTGCACCTGCACCTGCATTTGGAGCTGGAGCTGGTGCAGTGGGATTCACGTTTGTAGGAATATCTTCCGTCTTTCCTTGAGCTGAGGCCTCTTGAAGTTGCAAAGCGTACTCCAAATTCCATAGTACATCACCCATTGTAGGTCTGTCACTTCCATACTCAGCTAGACATTTTTCTGCTGCCTCTGCAAATTTCTTCATGGATTCCGGGTTAATCGACCCAACTAATATTGGATCAAGAATTTTTTCTAGCATACCTTTCCTCTTCCAATTCATCGCCCATTCAGCAAGGTTAACTTGATCTCTAGATAAGGTTGGGTCAATGGCAGCACGAGCACACAAAACCTCGAGCAACACCACTCCAAATGAATATACATCTGACTTATCAGTAAGTTGTTGTTTCCTGAAATACTCAGGATCAAGATACCCGAAACTACCCTTAACTGCTGTACTGACGTGGTCTGCCTGTTGTCCTGGGCCGTCCTTAGAGAGACCAAAGTCAGCCATCTTTGCAACAAAGTTTTCGTCAAGGAGAATGTTTGTAGTCTTGACATCTCGGTGGATGATTCCTTGAGCTGACCCTGTGTGAAGGTAGTGGAGTCCGCGAGCAGCTCCAATGCTAATCTCAAGTCTTTGCTTCCATGGTAATGGGGGCATGTTCTTGCCATAGAGGTGGTCGCGTAAGGGTCCATTAGACATGTACTCATACACGAGGATCATCTCATTGTTCTCGTCACAATAACCTATCAGTGACACCAAGTGCTTGTGGCGTAGCTTAGACAACATCTGTATCTCGGTCATGAACTCATTGATTCCTTGTTCTGATTGAGGGTTGCCTCGCTTCACTGCTACCTGTTCATAATCGAGACATTAATACAACAACAATAACAAACCAACAATATATTTATGTATATCAAAGCCTTTACGTAAAGGATCGTATTGACTCTATGAACCAAGAGCTAAATATCAATGTTCATATAATCATATAAGACCTTATTCTCTTCAACTTATAAATTCTAATATCGTTCTATTTTTAATTGCAACACTTTACTTTTCATGATCTTAAATAAACTACTTTGATTGTTACTCCCTTTCATCTTATATTATGAAAATATATTGAGACACATCTAATAACGTTCTACATAACTAATTTTTTTATTAGTGACAATGATCAATTTTTATAAAGTTTGACCTTTAAATGTGAAGTGTTGCAATTAAAAAAAAAGTATGAAGTGGAGTATCAATTGTCATGTAGTAAAAATCAATATGTTTCAATTAAAATCAGCTAAAATCATCAAATTCCTATAATAGTGAGTTTAATTCTTTTAGGGTTTTGTTATTTAAGTTGACAATGTTTAACAAAAAAAAAAACATAGTAAATAATATATAGCAGCAATATTTAAGGATGATAACCTGGTTGCCATCCAAGAACCCAATGTAGACATTGCCGAATCCTCCAACACCGATGATACCAGTAGCGTCAAAGTTCTTGGTAGAGTCTTTGATCTCGTCAAAGGTGAATTTACGACCAAGGCCACCAGTTGAGAAGATACTACTCTTATGAGACCCATAATTACTCTTACCAAAGACAGTAGAGTCCCCTGCATGAAGAGGAAGCAACCAAGATGAGAAGCTATTCCTCCTTTGCCAATCCTGAGGCCTCTTATGCCACTTGATCACCATCGCTCCCAACCCAACAAAGGCGCCAAACATCATAGCAAACCCAACTGCCGCGACTGTTTTCTTGTGTTTACCATCACTTATAGCCTTTCCATCTGGACCAAATTCCCCATCCAAACTACTTACCGAGTTGTTCATCTTGAACACCTCCACCCCATTAAGAATAGCGTTTTTAGGCCCAGATTCTATTTTTGCCGGTCCAATTTGAACTGATACTTTGTCTTCATCTACCAAAGAAGAGTCTACAACAATGTCTTGGAAATTAGGGGTTGCTAGCTTTCCAGTCAATGAAGATAAATCCAACCCAGAAATGGCACTTTTCCCATTTATGTAAACATTGAAATATAGGTCATTTAAGGCTGTACTTACTATATCACAAAAATGTAATCTTACTAAGTAAGAATAAGACTTCTCAACATTAAAATCCCATGTAATATTAAAGCTTTGCTCCATGGTGTTTGCATCAGCCATTTCAGCCGCTGTGGAGTATACCGTTTGTGGTGCTATGTAAGGGGTCACCCCTTCAGGGTACTTAATAACAGAGGTTTGAACATTTACATTTTTAGCCATAGCTTTATTCTTGATATAATCTTCATCAGCCACCCAAGTTCGACCTAGTGTATCATTTTCAGCTGTGATTCGGCTTCCACCTACATTAACACGATACATTGTTTCGAGTGAGTTGTGATTCAAGCCATCAAATTGGCCAACGGGAGATAAAGATTGGCCTGAATCACCAATCAACTTATCTGGTGCGGTGGTAACCTCAATGCCATTGATGAAAGCAGCTGAGTTTTTTTGAGGCTCGAATTTAATAGAAAAACTCTGAGATTTTACATGGATGAGGTACTCTTTTTTGGTAAGGTTTGTAGCACTAAAGCTATGAAGTAAGGTGACTTCATTGGTAAAAACATTGAAACTTGCTGTCTCAAGCTTGAAAACATCGGTTTTGATAGGGAGGAAATGTAGACGAACCCAATGCCAACCAGAGTCTTGTAATGTGAATGTGTAGGTTGCATCTTTTAAGAAGACTCTCGCGGAGGAATATATTTTAGAAGGGACATTCGCGTTCGAGTCAGAAACCAAGTATTTGTCTTCTGCCGAAAGAATGCCTTGGGATTCTTGGTCGGATTGATATGATTTTCCATCCGGAGTAGTTACCTTGTCGTTGCTTCCACACGCAATGTAGAAGTTGTCCTTTGGGTTGAAGGAAGTTGGGGCCGCGAATGTGGGGATGGCGAGGGAGAGGAGAAGAATGAGGGTTAATATTGACATGAAAGAGGATAATGAAGATGACAATATCCGGGAGGAGGAATGAAGGGTAAGTGGTTTTTTATCCTTGTCCATCATCATTCCTCCTAACCCAGGAGAGGGTAGAGTGTATGACTAGGATAAAAAAACCAAAACAAGAGCAAGAGATAAGGAGGGAAAATGGTGAAAGAACATCAATGAAAGTAAAAGAAAAGTTTTGCTGTTTTTTTTTTGTTTTTTTTTTTTATCTCACTCTTGAAAATCGGAGGTGATTTTGAGTTTTGGGGATGTTGGTTTTGGTTGTTTTCTTGTAATTTTGATGGATGGTGGAAGTAAACTAAGTTGAATTTCCAAAAATTGTGCCATGTTTGTTGGGTTGATGATGGCTTTTTTTAGTTTAAAGTTTTTGTCAACTATTTATTAGCTTTAATTAGCAAATATATGATGGTTAAGGGTTGTCAATGTCTCAATTGGTATAATGTGATTGACATAGTCAATGATAACTTAACTTCATCTTGGACAAATTGAAAAAAAAGGTTGCTACAATAGTTGAGTATCAAGAAAAAAAGTTGCTATAATAGTTGAGTATTAAATAAGAAAAAATAGTAACTTTTTATTATTTCAATAATAAGTTTTTTTTTTGGGTATACATTAAAGGAAACGTTTCATCTTTTTTCCCCTGTATAATATACAAGGATTTTTTTCTATTGATAAGTACTCCATCTATTTCTATATGGAATACTAGCTTTGAAGCCCGTGCGTTGCACGAGTTGTTGTTTATTTTATTTTTTTGCAAATTTTTTTGTTAACATTGTTGATTTTGTGTTGTTGTCAAATGAGATTTTTCAACACCATTGTATTTACATACTTCTTGCATTCTTTTTCAATTGCAACAATTACCACTTTGGGTAGTTTCATCTATTAGGACCACTCCACTCTATGGTAAAAAAAAACAACTATAGTTGACAATATTGCCTTTACTTTATGTTAATTAATCATCATTAATTACTCAAATTGCTTCATATAATTGCCTTTACTTTATTAAGGATTTACTTATCCCTTACTCTAGTTAATCAAAGGGGTACCTTTATGCTAAACTACCCATTCTTCTCATTTCCTTAAAAACCATGCCCAAACTCATTATTGCAGTAGAAAAACAACGGAGAAAGTATTTGTCATTGTACTCTAATTTCTAGATTTGTTATTGCAATATATATATTTTATATTTTTTAATATTCAATTGAATATTGTAGCTAAGTCTATTTTTAAATGGTAACCCGATAATTGGTATATTTAACAATAGCTAACACAGTTTTAACAACATCATTTCCTTAATAAATTTTGTTGCAATACTAAACTGTTTTGGTTCGATTGAGTAAGGTTGAGATTTTAAAAGATAATATGTTTAATCCTGTAAATTGGACCTATGATAAAATACTATAATCACATATAGTCATATAGTACACTATACATATAGCTATTATTATATTCATCTAAAAGAAAGACTAAAAGATGCCTTACCATTCATCTAATTAAATATATTTTCATGATTAGTAAAACTATATTGTAAATGGATCTTATTTTGAAGCATTTTTTAAGCACTCTCCAATGGTAAAAATTATAATATTTTGAATTAGGTAGCAAAAGTTATACTTCCTCCGTTCCATTTTAAATGAAACACTTAGTATTTTAGGCCTTTCAAAATAAGTGAAACGTTACCTTATTTGGTATTCACTTCTCTCTATCTCTATCCTCATCACATGGGTCCCTTCTTTTTTTTCTCTCTATCTCTCTCCTATTCTAAATCCCCGTGCCAAGGCCCTACGTTTCATTTAAAATGGAACGGAGGAAGTATTCAATTTACTTAATATAATAATTTACGTTGTTTATTCAAAACGAAACTCTAATGTCTCCCTATCCAAAACTCCTTTTATGTATTTAAATTTATGTAGAATTCTATTTTTTTAAAATATTTGAAATAAAAATTAATGACATGCCAATCATACATGGCGCTCTCTATTTCATAAGTTGTAGAACTATATTGTAGATGGATCTTATTTCGGAGCATATTTCGAGCACTATCCAATGGTACAAAAATTATAATATTCCGAATCACGTAGCAAAAGTTATATACAATTAACATAATATAATAATTTGAGTTTTTCATTCAAAATCAAACTCTAATTTTCGCTTATCCAAAACTCCTTATACGTATTTAAATCTATGTAGAACTCTATTTTTGTAAAAAAATAAAAATAAAAATTAATGATATGACAATCCTACGTGGCGCGCTCTATGACCTCGAAATCTCGATGAGCTCCCTATGCTCCCGAAGTTGTAGAACTATATTGTAAATGGATCTTATTTCGGAGCATATTTCGAGCACTATCCAATGGTACAAAAATTATAATATTCCGAATCACGTAGCAAAAGTTATACACAATTAACATAATATAATAATTTGAGTTTTTCATTGAAAACCAAACTCTAATTTTCGCTTATCCAAAACTCCTTATACGTATTTAAATCTATGTAGAACTCTATTTTTTTTTAAAATAAAAATAAAAAATTAATGACATGACAATCCTACGTGGCGCGCTTTATGGCCTTGAAATCTTGAGGAGCTCCCTATGCTCCCGAAAAGTTCATCCTTTATATATATATACTGGATTTGAATCCCGTGCGTTGCACGGGTTGTTGTTTATTTTATTTTATTGTAAAATTTTTGTTGAAATTATTGTTGATTTTGTGTTGTTGTAAAATGAGATTTTTCAAGATCATTGTATATACATACTTCCTCCGTTCTTTTTCTATTACAACAATTACCACTTTAGGTAGTTTAATCTTTTGGAACCATTCCACTTTTGGTAAAAAAAGAAACTACAGTTGACAATATTACCTTTAGTTTATGTTAATAAAATCATCATTAATTACCTGAATTGCCTTATAATAAGGATTTATTTGTCCTTTACTCTAGTTAACTAAAGAGGTACCTCTATGCTAAACTATCCATTTTTTATTTTCTTAAAAACCATGTCCAAACCAATTGTTGAAGTAGAAAAAAAAGGAGAAAGTGTTTGTCATTATACGGTAATTTCTAGATTTGTTATTGTGATATATAAATTTTATAATTTTTAATATTCAATTGAATATTGTAGCTAAGTCTATTATTAAATGGTATCCCAATAACAGGTATGAATAACAATAGCTAATACAGTTTTAACATGTATAATACCCGAATGATACTTTAAGAAAGTAGAGGGTAATAATTCCAGGCTGTTTTATTTAAATCAAACTCTAATTTTTACATAATCCAAAACTCTAATACTTCCTCTGTTCTATGTTAAATGAAACATTGGGTGAAATGACACTATTCATTGATCAATTTTGACTCCAATGTATCGCTATTATATAAAGAAAAACATAGTCAAGTGGGATCTTGTTAGATTCGTCTCGATGCATACTATCAAATTATAACTTTTTATCTAATGGTACAAAAATTATAATATTTTGAATTAGGTAGCAAAAGTTATACACAATTTACATAATATAATAATTTAGGTTGTTCATTCAAAACGAAACTCTAATTTATGCTTATCCTAGACTCCTTATATGTATTTAAATCTATGTAGAACTCTATTTTTAGAAAAAAAAATAAAAAAAAAAAATTGATGACATGGCAATCCTACATGGCGCTCTATATTTCATAAGTTGTACAACTATATTATAAATGGATCTTATTTCGAAGCATATTTCGAGCACTATCCAATGGTACAAAAATTATATTATTCCGAATCACGTAGCAAAAGTTATACACAATTAACATAATATAATAATTTGAGTTTTTCATTCAAAATCAAACTCTAATTTTCGCTTATCCAAAACTCCTTATACGTATTTAAATCTATGTAGAACTCTATTTTTGTAAAAAAATAAAAATAAAAATTAATGACATAGCAATCTTACGGGCGCGCTCTATGACCTCGAAATCTTGAGGAGCTCCCTATGCTCCCGAAGTTGTAGAACTATATTGTAAATGGATTTTATTTCGGGGCATATTTCGAGCACTATCCAATAGTACAAAAATTATAATATTCCGATTCACGTAGCAAAAGTTATACACAATTAACATCATATAATAATTTGAGTTTTTCATTCAAAACCAAACTCTAATGTCTCCCCATCCAAAACTCCTTTTATGTATTTAAATATATGTAGAACTCTATTTCTTAAAATATTTAAAATAAAAATTAATGACATGACAATCCTACATGGCGCTCTCTATTTCATAAGTTGTAGAACTATACTAGTTTTGAAGCCCGTGCGTTGCACGGGTTTGTTGCTTATTTTATTTTTTGCAATTTTTTGTTTACATTGTTGATTTTGTATTGCTGTCAAATGAGATTTTTCAACACCATTGTATTTACATACTTACTCCTTTTTTTTTCTATTGCAACAATATTAATAAAACCATCATTAATTACTCAAATTGCCGCATAAAGTTGCATTCACTTTATTAAGGATTTACTTATCTATTGAAAATAAAGAATAAATAATACTTTACTGTTCATCTAGATAAATATATTTTCATAAGTTGTAAAACTATATTATATATGGAACTATTTCGAAGCATATTTCGATCACTCTCCGACAGTAAAAAGAATTATAATATTGCGATTATGTAGCAAAAGTTATATCCAATTTACATAGTATGATAATTTAGGTTGTTTATTTAAAACCATACTGTAATCTTCACTTATACAAAACACCTTATATGTATTTATATCTATGTTGAACACTATTTTTTTTTTAGAAAAATTAAAAATTAAAAAGAATGACATGACATGCTTAGGTGGAGCTCTCTATAATGTTCTAATGTTGTTTTTCAAAATCAAACTCTAATTTTTTCATCATACAAAACTCATATATATATATATATATATATATATATATATATATATATATATATATATATATATATATATATATATAACTTTATCGCTATAGATTTTAGTTTTGTTGTAACAACAAAGTTATATTTTCATGATTTGTAAATCTATATTGTAAATGGATCTTACTTTGAAGCATATTTCAAGCACTCTCTAATGGTAGATGAATTATAATGTTTTGAATTAGGTAGCAAAATTTATACTCAATTTACATAATATAATAATTTAGGCTGTGTATTTAAAACGAAACTGTAATTTTTCCCTATCCAAAACTCTTTTTAGGTATTTAAATATATGTAGAACTCTATTTTTTTAATATTTAAAATTAAAATTAATGACATAACAATCCTACATGGCGCTCTCTATTTCATAAGTTGTAGAGCTATATTGTAAATGGATCTTATTTCGGAGCATATTCCGAGCACTATCCAATGGTACAAAAATTATAATATTCCGAATTACGTAGCAAAAGTTATACACAATTTACATAATATAATTATTTGGCTTGTTCATTCAAAATCAAACTCTAATTTTCGCTTATTTTATCTTTTTGTAAATTTTTTTGTTAATATTACTGTCAATTTTGTGTTGCTATGAAATGAGATTTTTCAACACTATTGTATTTACATACTTCCTCCGTTCCTTTTCTATTACAACAATTACCGCTTTGGATAGTTTCATCTTTTGGAACCATTTCACTTTTGGTAGAACAAAAACAACTATTGTTGACAATATTGCCTTTCTTTTATGTTAATAAAACCCTCATTAATTATCTAAATTAACTCATAAAGTTGCGTTTACTTTATTAAGGATTATTTATCCCCTACTCTAGTTAACTAAAGGGGTACCTCTATGCTAAATCACTCATTTTTTATTTCCTTAAAAACCATGCCCACAACAATTGTTGTAGTAGAAAAAGAACAGGGAAAGTATTTGTCATTATACTATAATTTCTAGATTTGTTATTACGATATATAAATTTTATAATTTTTAATATCCAATTAAATATTGTAACTAACTCTATTATTAAATGGTATCCTAATAATATGTATGACTAACAATATTAACACAGTTTTAACATGAATAATACCCGAATGATAATTTAAGAAAGTAGAGCGAGGGTAATAATTTAATAGATGCAGAACATAAAGAATAGAGAAAAACATGAGTATCAGCCACAACTTCAACTTTGAATATAGCACATAAACACTAACGCATATAGAATGGAAGATGAAAAAGCAAAAAAGAAGATCATAATGATAGTTTCATGAATAAAATTAATTAAATGTAAAACTAACCTCTATTAATAATTGAAAAAACTATTTAAGAGAGAAAAAAATACCTCTTCATCAATCATGACCATATCAAGACTTATCAAACTTCTCCCTTTTTTATGATCCGTGACTTTAAACAGTCTAGAAACGCGAATCTTGATTTCCAAATAGTTTCTTACATATAGATATATGGAAAAAAAACATAAATAATTATGTATGCAATAAATATTCTAAGAATAAATAACTCAATTTTTAAAAAATTGATCTTATTTCAAACCATATTTAGAGCACTATCCAATGGTACAAAAATTATTATACACAATTTAGATAATATAATAATTTAGGTTGTTAATTCAAAACCAAACTCTAATTTTCGCTTATCAAAAGCTCCTTATATGCATTTAAATCTATGTAAAACTCTATTCTTTAAATATTGTCATGATTTGTGACCCTATATTGTAAATGGATCTTACTTTGAAGCATATTTCAAGCACTCTCCAATGGTAGATGAATTATAATGTTTTGAATTAGGTAGCAAAAGTTATACACAATTTACATAATATAATAATTTAGGTTGTTTATTCAAAATGAAACTCTAATTTTCCCTATCCAAAACTCCTTTTAGGTATTTAAATATGTGTAGAACTCTATTTTTTATAATATTTAAATTTAAAACTAATGACATGGCAATCCTACGTGGCGCTCTCTATTTCATAAGTTGTCGAACTATATTGTAAATGGATCTTATTTTGAAGTATATTTCGAGCACTATCCAATGGTACAAAAATTACAATATTCCGAATTACGTAGCAAAAGTTATATGCAATTTACATAATATAATTATTTGGGTTGTTAATTCAAAATCAAACTCTAATTTTCGCTTATCCAAAACTCCTTATACGTATTTAAATTTTTGTAGAACTCTATTTTTGTAAAAAATAAAAATAATAATTAATGACGTGGCAATCCTACGTGGCGCGCTCTATGAGCTCGAAATCTTGAAGAGCTCCCTATGCTCCCAAAAAGTTCCTCCTTTATATATATATATTGATTGTAAATGGATCTTATTTCGGAGCATATTTCGAGCACTATCCAATTGTACAAAAATTATAATATTCCGAATCACGTAGCAAAAGTTATATACAATTAACATAATATAATAATTTGAGTTTTTCATTCAAAATCAAACTCTAATTTTCACTTATCCAAAACTGCTTATACGTATTTAAATCCATGTAGAACTCTATTTTTGTAAAAAAATAAAAATAAAAATTAATGATATGGCAATCCTACATGGCGCGCTCTATGACCTCGAAATCTCGATGAGCTCCCTATGCTCCCGAAGTTGTAGAACTATATTGTAAATGGATCTTATTTCGGAGCATATTTCGAGCACTATCCAATGGTACAAAAATTATAATATTCCGAATCACGTAGCAAAAGTTATACACAATTAACATAATATAATAATTTGAGTTTTTCATTCAAAACCAAACTCTAATTTTCGCTTATCCAAAACTCCTTATAAGTATTTAAATCTATGTAGAACTCTATTTTTTTAAAAAAATAAAAATAAAAAATTAATGACATGACAATCCTACGTGGCGCGCTCTATGGCCTCGAAATCTTGAGGAGCTCCCTATGCTCCCGAAAAGTCCATCCTTTATATATATATACTAGATTTGAAGCCCGTGCGTTGCACGGGTTGTTGTTTATTTTATTTTATTGTAAAATTTTTGTTAAAATTATTGTTCATTTTGTGTTGTTGTAAAATGAGATTTTTCAAGATCATTGTATATACATACTTCCTCCGTTCTTTTTCTATTACAACAATTACCACTTTAGGTAGTTTAATCTTTTGGAACCATTCCACTTTTGGTAAAAAAAGAAACTACAGTTGACAATATTACCTTTAGTTTATGTTAATAAAATCATCATTAATTACCTGAATTGCCTTATAATAAGGATTTATTTGTCCCTTACTCTAGTTAACTAAAGAGGTGCCTCTATGCTAAACTATCCATTTTTTATTTTCTTAAAAACCATGTCCAAACCAATTGTTGAAGTAGAAAAAAAAGGAGAAAGTGTTTGTCATTATACTGTAATTTCTAGATTTGTTATTGTGATATATAGATTTTATAATTTTTAATATTCAATTGAATATTGTAGCTAAGTCTATTATTAAATGGTATCCCAATAACAGGTATGACTAACAATAGCTAATACAATTTTAACAT
The DNA here is from genome assembly GCA_947646795.1 of Beta lomatogona. NCBI lineage: Eukaryota > Viridiplantae > Streptophyta > Magnoliopsida > Caryophyllales > Amaranthaceae > Beta > Beta lomatogona. Next base: position 1,398,910 of record CANSNZ010001062.1, on the reverse strand, counting down.
GTATAATACCCGAATGATACTTTAAGAAAGTAGAGGTTAATAATTCTAAGGATGTTTTATTTAAATCAAACTCTAATTTTTACATAATCCAAAACTCTAATACTTACTCTGTTCTGTTTTAAATGAAACATTGTGTGAAATGACACTATTCATTGATCAATTTTGACTCCAATGTATCGCTATTATATAAAGAAAAACATAGTCAAGTGGGATCTTGCTAGATTCGTCTCGATGCATACTATCAAATTATAACTTTTTATCTAATGGTACAAAAATTATAATATTCTGAATTAGGTAGCAAAAGTTATACACAATTTACATAATATAATAATTTAGGTTGTTCATTCAAAACGAAACTCTAATTTATGCTTATCCTAGACTCCTTATATGTATTTAAATCTATGTATAACTCTAATTTTAGAAAAAAAATAAAAATAAAAATTGATGACATGGCAATCCTACATGGCGCTCTATATTTCATAAGTTGTACAACTATATTATAAATGGATCTTATTTCGAAGTATATTTTGAGCACTCTCCAATGGTACAAAAATTATAATATTTCGAATTACGTAGCAAAAATTATACACAATTTTCATGATATAATAATTTAGGTTGTTGATTCAAATCAAAACTCTAATTTTCGCTTATCCAAATCTCCTTATATGTATTTAAATCATCTAGAACTCTATTTTTGTAAAAAATAAAAATATAAATTGATGACGTGGTAATCCTACGTGGCGCGCTCTATGAGCTCGAAATCTTGAGGAGCTCCCTATGCTCCCAAAAAGTTCACCCATTATATATATATATATATATATATATATATATACATATATATATATATATATATACATATATATATATATATATATATACATATATATATATTTATATATATATTGATTAACTAGGATTGGTTGTATGTTGTAAATATCCATAATTAGGTAGCAAAAGTTATACACAATTTACATAATATGATAATTTAGGTTGTTTATTCAAAATGAAACTCTAATTTTTCTATCCAAAACTACTTTTAGGTATTTAAATATATGAAGGACTCTATGTTTTATAATATTTAAATTTAAAACTAATGACATGACAATCCTACGTGGCGCTCTCTATTTCATAAGTTGTCGAACCATATTGTAAATGGATCTTATTTCGAAGTATATTTCGAGCACTATCCAATGGTACAAAAATTATAATATTCCGAATTACGTAGCAAAAGTTATACACAATTTACATAATATAATTATTTGGGTTGTTAATTCAAAATCAAACTCTAATTTTCGCTTATCCAAAACTCCTTATACGTATTTAAATTTTTGTAGAACTCTATTTTTGTAAAAAATAAAAATAATAATTAATGACGTAAGCAATCCTACGTGGCGCGCTTCTATGAGTCGAAATCTTGAGGAGCTCCCTATCTTTCCCGAAAAGTTCCTCCTTTATATATATATATATATATATATATATATATATATATATATATATATATATTGATTAACTAGGATTGGTTGTATGTTGTAAATATCCATCTCGTTTGGTCATGACCGGATCATATTATACTCCATTGATTTCTAAATATATGGCACCCCTCCAAGAAAATTTTGCTTTAACCACAAAAATCTCTCATAATATGAATTTTTTAAAAAATACCATTATATTTTTATTATAAAATATTTTTATTATAAAATATTTTTATGATATCATTTTCTTACCATTATAAATTAAGAGTAATTAACGATGAAAGTGTGTTTATAGAAACAAACGGAGCAGCTACTAATTTTGTCGTTCTTCATTGGATTGGGCTGCAAGAAAAATACTAACGCTAAGCCCATTTGGAGCTTAGCTGTAACATTTTTCAAGTTAACAAGGAATGCAACGAGCTTTTTAAGAACTCGCTCATAGAGTTTTTACATTTCAGAGTCTGCAATTTTGATAATTTGCAGCTCTCTGAGCATCAAAAACCTAATAAATGCGTTCAATTTAATTTCTATTATTTTCCTCTGAAATTTCTGAAATATATGCAAAATCAAACCTAATACTATACTGCACTCACGCTAAATCTCTAGAAATCGCTTAAGATTGGATCCTTTTTTATGTGAGATTCTTCAATTTTCCGAAACTTTGATCGAAGTTTAAGTTAGTTTGAATGTCGACGGAGGAAGATGTTAGGCGTAGGGCTGCTGTTGTCGAGTATAACAAGAAACTTCTTCAGCATCGAGAGCTCGAATCTCGTAGCAGAAAAGGTTTTGCATAATGAACCCTAATTTCTCGATTTTCTCAATTTTTTTGCGTTTTCGAATTTCTAGGGTTTTCAATTTGGTTGTAGTAGTTAGAATTGAAGCTTAATTTGTGGAAAATACGTTTCGCTTTTTACTTGGCACGATTTGTAGGTATAATTTTGCAGATGTGTGTGTAATGAGCAGCGATTACTGAATGGGACGAGAATTGTTTGTTGAATTTTGAGGAATTTTTAGTTGTACTAGGGTTTGAGGACTGGAAATGTTATGATTTTGTTGTGTTATTTGAACAAGTTAAGCCAGTAGTCTACAATCAGGCTTGTTAGCTTAACTACATTTGCCCTAGCGGTCGTGAAGTCGTAGTATAGATGTGGGAACGAAGCAAGACAATGACCTGAGTCTGCTGGAGATTAGGCTTGTTAACTTAATTAATCAAATTTAAATCGTTGGTGAAGTTACTTGGATGCTACATTGAATCTTAAGGAGTTTCAATAGAATGCTGTGTTTGGAACAATGTAATCTGAGCCAGTTGGCTATTTAACATAAGTTGTCGTAATTTGAGCTAAAATTGGTCTTTTATTATATTTGTTCATACATGAATCTTTAACAAGCCTCAAATGCAAGTCAATTTGTGTTCGAGCAATATGCTTTCCTCTTTCTATGTTCTTGTTTTTGTAGGAGTTTGTTTCTATAAACAGTGTACTTTCTGCATTCTATTAAAATGTTGCTCTGGGTTTCGTGTTGAAATTAAATAGATGCTTGTAGAAAAACTTCAGTGAGGGAAGTATGCAGATCCTTGTCAGTTGTCGACTTGTCGGTCACATTGTTTTAGGAGTGGAAGATGTATACTGGTTCAGATGGTAGTTTTTTAATCGTAGCTTATTCACTTTGAAAAAGAACAGGAATACCAGTGTGGATGTTGCAACGAGGTCGAGGGAGGGACAGTTATGTGAAGCCCTTGAAAAAGAGGGCGGATGCTTCTTAATTGCCCAATATACTGTTTGCTGCATCTTGCTGTCATGAATTGTTTGCGCTGTCATTTTGTTGTGTTATTTTTATCCCTGGTTCCTTGGCTATAGCTTACATATTGGAATTCAATATACACAGTGAAGGAGGAGCTGCGAAGTGCGAAAAAAGACTTCACTAAAACGGAGGATGATCTAAAGTCACTTCAGAGCGTTGGGCAGATCATTGGAGAAGTCCTCAGGCCTCTTGACAATGAGCGATGTAATTAATCTCTTATTATTGTCTATTTTAATTATGGTTTTGTGTAGTAAGACTAATAAAGCATTATTTTGTGGGCGTATAGCTACCTAGGATTTGTTGATCTTCTACCATCTTATATTTTCTTGATAAAATAAATTGTCAATTTTTGTCTTCAGTAAAGCAGAATTAGAGCTTCTTGTAAATTAAGGAATTCCACCAAGGTGTACTTGCTCTGTCCCTTTTTACTTGCCCCAATTTTCTTTTTGGAATGTCCCTGAAAGATATCCCCATACTAAAAATAATCATGAGGGTCCACCACTTTACCCTCATATCAACTCAACCCAACTTGAATCAATATAGCAACTTAACTCCAATGGGGCAAACAAAAGGTTACAGAGGGAGTATGTGCGTTTCTTATTCCTGGAAGGAGACTTTTGTTTGCTTGAAATTTTTGTGCTCAGTTTTCGTTATTTACAATTTTTCTTTGCTTTACTTTGCTCTCTTATTCAATTGGTGTACCTAATATCTGGAAAACTTGTTTTGCTAAGTTCCCCCCCCCTCTTTCTTCACCTATGTTTAATTTATATTCAGACTTATCTGTCATTGAGTCGTGCGTATTTTTTCCAGTAATTGTGAAAGCTAGCAGTGGGCCGAGGTATGTGGTTGGTTGTCGTAACAAAGTAGACAAGGAGAAACTTACTTCTGGAACACGAGTAGTCCTCGATATGACTACCCTCACTATTATGCGTGCTCTTCCTCGTGAAGTAAGTTTCTTTGCTCATCTTCTGTGCTTTCTTTTTTCGGCTTTTCGCATTCCAGCACCTGAGTTTGTGTAAATTTGACAAAGTTTTGTTTTGGTGGAGTGAGTTGGAGTTGATATAGAATTTTTCTGTATGACATGGAAGTCTATGCCTCTAAAGAGCAAATGTTAATGTAATTGTAGTGTTGCATTTAATCTGAGTCCTCATTTTTTGCTTTGAGATGTATCTGCTTCCCAGCCGACTGCCGAGTTAGGTGGGGGAAGAGAGTCTTCGTTTATCAGCATTTTTGTGATGTAACTTATGGTAGGTAAAATGGTTATTATGAGCAGTGAAGGATTTTCTCTAATCTAAATTCTGAAGGCAAGCAGTCCATGAGTCCATACAGGAAGGCCCGTGTATAGTCCAATAGGTGGTAGCAATCCATGAGTCCATACAGGAAGGCCCGTGTATAGTCCAATAGGTGGTAGCAATCCATGAATCCACACAGGAAGGCCGTGTATAGTCCAATAGGTGGTAGAGTATATGATATGCAGTGCAGTACTGCGGACAACTGGAGACCTGTAACTGGTTCCGAGTTTTAATACTCTCATCAGTTTCCGGCTTTCCGCATTAGTCTAATATATATTTCGGACTGCTGCCTTGCTATTGATGTGAACTGCCTTAATTGCAGAACTGCTTATGGTTGGGGATCTTGTCGAAATTGGGTAATAGGCCTATGCTTCTAGGGGGTGCAGTGGTGCACTCTCTTTTTATGAAGGTTTTTTCATTAGCGTTACGTAAGATTATGAAGACAATTTGTTCTAGGTGGTATAACCGTATAGGAACCTTATGAATTAATTTTCTTTTCCATGGGGAAGACAATCATTCGGCATTAGAAGATTAGCCCCTCCAGAGATTTTCAATTCACATTTGGAATGATTAGACTACTGTAACATTACCCAGCATTGAGGATGGTTCTCTGAAGCTTGCTCACTAGAATAGGTTTTGTTTTCTTGGGTACTTACTCTAAGTCTTCGAATGCCTTTGGTTGTGGTCATCCTTAATACACTAGAAAAGGGTTAACAGATTATATCATGGAGGCTACCTTGATTTACTATCCTTCTTCATCCCCCTCCTCTCGCAGTGCCACATTCCAAATTGTACCTACTGCCTACCATAGATTGCAATGGAACACCAACCACTAGTTTTAAGTTGTAATAGCACTTATGCTATATTGTTATTAATGTACTTTGTGGAGTTGTGGACTGAGAACATTTAATGAAACTCTAGTTCATGGTAGACGGCTTCTTTTGACAGTGTTAACTTATGAGAGACTATAACTCTCCTTGGTGCTTGCCATGTAACTTTTGAAATTGCTTTATTTTAACATTTATTGCATATGCAGGTTGACCCAGTTGTATACAATATGCTTCACGAAGATCCTGGAAATATCAGCTATTCTGCTGTTGGAGGACTGTCTGATCAGATCCGGGAGCTGAGGGAATCTATCGAGCTTCCACTAATGAATCCTGAGCTTTTCTTGAGGGTGGGAATCAAACCTCCGAAGGTACAACATCTCTGTGGGACTTTTTTTTTTTGTTATTTGTGTTCTTTAAGTGTGTTCTGCATTTTGATTACTTGTGAGGATATTGGGATGAGATAAATCCTTGTTTTACATATCTTCTTTTCAGGGTGTTCTTCTCTATGGCCCTCCAGGGACAGGCCAAGACATTATTAGCTCGAGCTATAGCAAGTAATATCGATGCCAGTTTTCTAAAGGTATCAGGGCATATGCATTTGAACACTGTTGCCTTTTTCTCAAGTTCATTTTCTAGTATGTAAAGAATTGTGATCTGTTATGTTGCTATAGGTTGTATCGAGCGCTATCATAGATAAGTACATTGGTGAAAGTGCAAGATTGATCCGTGAAATGTTTGGTTATGCTAGAGAGCACCAGGTGAGATAGTGGCATATATAGTTATCACTATATGAGATACTGGTTTAAATGATTTCTTATAGTCAATGTTACTGCACTCAGCCGTGCATCATCTTCATGGATGAGATTGATGCCATAGGAGGTCGTCGATTCAGCGAGGGCACAAGTGCTGACCGTGAAATTCAGAGAACTCTCATGGAACTGCTGAATCAGCTAGATGGATTTGATCAACTGGGAAAGGTACTATGACTCTGAAACTCAATGTGGGGAAATTTTGGTATATAAGTTGCTGTTAATGTGATGTTTGGAGTTGGAAGCCCCAAATAGTAACCACATTGTACATTGTTACTGCAGGTCAAAATGATAATGGCAACAAATAGGCCTGATGTGTTGGACCCTGCACTTCTTCGTCCAGGACGTCTAGATAGAAAGATTGAGATTCCATTGCCTAATGAACAGTCCAGATTGGAAATTCTCAAAATTCATGCGTCTGGCATTGCTAAGCATGGTGAGATCGACTATGAAGCAGTTGTGAAGCTAGCAGAGGTGAGCTACTAATGCATACAACTTGCATGTCATTTTTGGCTCCTTGTATCTAGGTGTTACAACTGCTGGTTTTGTCAGGGATTTAATGGGGCTGATCTGCGGAACGTTTGTACTGAAGCTGGCATGTCAGCAATACGTGCAGAAAGAGATTATGTGATTCATGAAGACTTCATGAAGGTAAAGTTGAGACATTTACAAATTTCAAAGACCATAACATGCACTGGTCTAGAATACACATTCATTGATATCACTTATCAGTTTTGGGATGAGTAGTATCATTGTATCAATATTATTCCCTAGTAGGGATTAGATTGCAACAATCGGGATGATCACCATACTATATTAATATTCAAATTCATGATTAAGCAAACTGAATTCTCTGAATGCCGCATTTTAATGTGGAGTGTCTGAATGCTTAAATCTTAATGAAGATTACTTTGATCTGTTTAATTTATCTTATGCTGTTTCTGTGCTTTGCAGGCTGTAAGGAAGTTGAACGAGGCAAAGAAATTAGAGTCTAGTGCTCATTATAGCGCAGATTTTGGAAAAGACTAAACTAGAAATGATGTCAAGATTCGAGTGTATTTAGATTTCAAGATGCAGCTTATAGAATTTCTTGTCCAGATTTCCTTTGTTTCATTGAAACTGAAAATCACAATTTCTTTTGCATTACATTGGGTAATGCTGAACTTGTAGTCCATGATTTTACAAGCAATCAGTAGCATTGAATTCCTTGAAATGCTTGATTTGCACTAATTTGGTTACTCTCATTACTTGCGAAGTGTCGAATTGTTGCTATAGAATCTAGTTGCTGTTAATTGGTGTTTTAGAACCGCTATAAATTTAACGTGGAATAATTTACTACAATACTCAAGTTTTTAGATGTTCGCGATTAAGTTCAAAATGTAGCTGTAGAAGTAAGAACAGAATTGCATGGACTCGGTCCCGAAAGGTCTGTACAGGTATCATTGTATTGTATCAACCACAATGGTAGATGGAGAGACCTGAATTTACAAGATAACGTTTTCCTATCAGTATCATATTACCTGCACCAATTCCACTCATTGGCAGGTTTTAAACTTTTAATAACTACTTTTAGAGTGTATTAATTACAAATCCTAATTAGTTACTCATTCCGTCCCATAATATAGTGCAGTTAGGAGTGTGCACCGGTCCAGGATCGGACCGGAATTTGTTAATTATGTGGACCGGAATTGGACCAGAATTTTTCCGGTCCGGTTTTGGACCAGTTGGACCGGATTCCGGATTTTTTTTCCAAAAAAAAAACTTTTTTGCTTAGATTTAAACATATTTATAAATTCAATACATTAAAATTTGATAATTCTAAAGCAATAATTATAAAGACAATAAAGATTAGGCTTTAACTTTCTAACTTTTAAACTTTTTAACCCAATACGTAAATTCCGGTCCATCGGTTCATACCGAAATTTCCGGGTTTGGGCGGGCCGGAAACCCAAAATCACAAATTTTCATGGACGGGAGACCGGACCGTTCCGGTCCATGTTTTCTTTTTCCTTTTCGGGTGTCCTAAAATGTTGTGCCTATTATCATTTTTATCAATTTGTTTCGCCTATATTATCCGTAATTCCTACATGAACTTTCCAAATTACCCCAACCTTTCTTTCAAAATATGTGCCCCTATTTATTGTTGTATAGCAAAGGAACATTTATTGCTTTTTTGATTTTTTTAAACGAAACAGAAAATAAATAACTAGTTCCAAGACAAAATTACCCGAAAAAAAAAACACATCCTTAATTTTCTTTTTGTTTGGGAATTCCTACTACTCCTTCCATCTTCCTTAAAATCTGTGAAAAGAGAAGTGAGCACCATATTATGAAACGGAGGGAATATTAGTTAATCTACATAGAAACTACCAATAATTCAACATAGACTGAACAAACTAGCTAACCTAATACTAAATTACTAATCAATCTATATTTTTTTTTTTAGTTTGGGACATGTCCAAAACCCTGAGGCCATGACAATTACCAAATAATTATTTTATCGAAATTATTCTATAGTCCAAATTCCAAACTTAAAGAGACACTTGAATCCTTAGTGCCTAGTGGTTTGATTGGTACCAAATTTATAAAATTGGTACTAATGGTGCTTTGATTTTTTTTTGATAATTACTAATGGTGCTTTTTTTTTGAGGGGATTACTAATGGTGCTTTAATTAATACCAAAGTGGTTTAATTGAAATTAAATTTAAGTATCAAATATACTTTATACTCATAAGTCATATGGATTCCAATTAAATTACGGTTTTTTCACTATATACCCCTGACAAATTTTTTTTTGCACCATATACCCTTTCAACTTTCCAAATTCACCATATACCCATCACATTTGAAAAAATACATCCACTTACCCTTAATGACTAACGGCGTTAAACTCCGTTAGTCATTAACTCTTAATCCCCCATCTAACCTAATTAATTAACCTAAATCTACCCCTAATCCTAATCCTAACCCTAACCCTAACCCTAACCCTAATACCCTAACCCTAACACTTAACACGCCCACCCCCACGACCCTCTTACCCCAATGCCCACCCCAGGCCCCCACTACACAACCAGCCCTTACCCCACCGCACCACCACCCTTCCCCGCCCCTCCCTCCCTCCCGACACCCCCTCCCTCCTCCGCAAAGACCCCGACCTCCCTCCCCCCACTAACCGCCGGCCGGACAAAATCCGTATCATTACTAAGCCCAGGCCCCCATTGATCTTAGCCACAGCTCAACGTCCCATAATTCACCAACACCGAATTATTCCCCAAATTCGACGAATCATACGACGCCGGATCAATCTCGATAACTTCTAGGGTTCCAATTAAGGGAGAATCAGTGGCAATTGAGTAAAAACAAACATCGGCCTCGTCATCGTCGACAAAAGCAATCAATCAGATCATAGTAAGAACCGTTTATTGGGCCGATTTCGGGCCACAGTGAATGGTAACTGAAAACAACATAATTTTTATCCCATTACTGTCAAAAAAAATAAATAACCCATATGACTATATTTTTATTCACATATAAATAAAAAATAATGGTTAAAGTGAAATTTGTAAATAATATAAAATGTCAAAGTGTCACATTTAGTTTGAAATGAAGGAAGTATAATAATTTTTTTTAATATATAAAAAAAAGTTTCCCCTTGAAAAAGAAAGGAATATTAAGATTTAATAGTGCCCTCCCCGAGATGGAAAAAATCGCATTATTACATTTTCTCTCTCTCTCTCTCTCTCTCTCTCTCTCTCTTAATAGAGCTGCTTAACTTCTCTTTACTCCGCTTTCTCATTCTTTCTCTGCAAGTCTTCAAACATTTCCTCTCTTTCTCTCTCATCGAAGATCACCTTCAGAGCACTCTCTGATGTCGACCGAGGAGGAGGTTAGACGTAAGACCGCCGTTACTGAGTACAATAAGAAGCTCCTTCAGCATCGGGAGCTTGAATCTCGCAGCAGGAAAGGTTTTACCAACTATATCCTAATTTTCGCCTTTTTTTCTCCTCTATTCTTTTCTAAATCGTTGAGTTTCTTGAATTTTGAATTTGCTCCTAGTATTTCTCTAGTATTGAGCTTGTTAAGAATCTAATAATGGCGAGTTCTATGTTTTTTTAGCTTCGAGATAGTTAAATTGGATGAATTTTGTTCTCGATTGTTGTGCGATGTAATTTAAGCTGTGAAAACTTGTTTTTCAGTGTAAACGAATTTGAATTTGACGTAATTGAGTTAATTTTTCGATTCTCCGTATTTTTGATGATGAAGCTTCATTTTCGGCACATTTGTTTCTCTATTAAAATTTGTGATTTCTGGCTATAATCTTGATATTCTAGTGGAGGTGACGAGAGTTACTTGTATTTGGAGAACTTTAAGTGAATTTTGATGTGAAAGAGAAGTTTTAGGTCATTTTAAATGAGAGTTTGGCTAAAGCTAGGTTTTAAGTCTGTATATGAAATAATGTGAACTTGTTCTGCTATTAGAACCTGTCAAGTGAGTGAGAGGGATATTTCATCTTTAACAACGGATCCTAACGATACTCTAATTCAATCTGATCTAGCTGTAACTTAAAATCAGGCATGTTAATGAACTCTAAGGTAAGCCGTAGCGGTGGCTAAGTTACATAGAAGCATGAGCAAATGTTTAACAAGCCTCGAGAGAATTAGTTGTTATTTAGGCAGCATGCTTGCCTATGGTTTCTATAAATTGAATACTCTATATCATAGGAAATTGTCAATTTAGGCGCTCAATTGAAATTTGTGAAGGCATAAGAAAACAAGTAGAGAGTGAAGGATGTGATGTAAGTAGTTCATCTTGTCTGCACTATTAATTGCAAATTTACAATTAGAACACAAACTTTTGCATTCCTATGATGAGTCGAATTGTTGTTTATAATAGGCTTGTGTGTTCAGTATGAACTAATTTTGCTATTGAACCCTGTCAAGCTAGGAGGCTATTTAAAATCGGACTTTGTAATTTGACCTAAACTAGATTTTTCACTTAAGTTACTCTTATTAATGAGCAACATGCTTCCTTTCGTAGGAGTTTGTTCTCTGTAAAATGCATGCTTGCGACATTGTCTAAAGTTATATCTATAGATTTTGTGTTGAAATTTTGGCCAGTGCTTGTAAAAGATAACCCAAAAGGTAGGATAAGAGAGCACTAGTTTCGCCAAGACATTTATTTTTGGGAATGGAAGATGTTTGTGCACTAAAACTATGTTTATCGACTATGGAAGAGAAGGACGTTATGTTTGAGAATGTTACTATTGAGGTTGAAGGCTGAGTTGTGTGCACTGTGCAGTGTGCGCCCCTTCAAAAAAAAAAGAATGTCAGCTTGTTTATTAACCCACCATTTTTCTGTATCTGGTTGTTGCTTATTGTTTTTTATATCATTTTGTTGTTTTGTTCTTATTCTTGGTTCATTGGCTATTCTTAACCTATCGAAACTCTAATTACTCAGTGAAGGAGGAGCTACGAAGTGCAAAAAAGGAGTTCGGTAAAACAGAAGATGATCTGAAGTCTCTTCAGAGTGTTGGACAGATCATTGGAGAAGTCCTCAGGCCTCTTGATAATGAGCGATGTAATTGATCTCTTCTTGTTTTTTTCACCATTAAATCTGCATTGTCAATACATTGTGCAGTTCTTTTTAAAAAAATATTACATGTTTTCTTAAAAAAGAAAAGCGAGAATCTCTTTAATGATTAGCATAATTAGAAGTAATTGTTAACTTTGTTCGAACAACTCCTACTGAGATGTGGATTGGTCTTAATGTTCTTGGTAGTTGAGATTTTTTTTTCCTTTCTTAAATGATAATCTTTAGTCTAAATTACTTACTTGTCATATCAATGGTTATCAGCTTATGTTTGATCTAGATCCTCTGTGTTTCATTTTGCACTCATTGTCCAGATGCTGTACGTATTTGTGAACAACCTGTCCTCTCCTCATTTCTTTGTACTGAACTCGAATCCATCCTTTTTGTGACTGTGTGATTTGTTTATCTGTACCAGTAATTGTGAAAGCTAGCAGTGGCCCGAGGTATGTGGTTGGTTGTCGTACAAAAGTGGACAAGGAAAAGCTGACTTCTGGAACACGAGTGGTTCTTGATATGACTACCCTCACCATTATGCGTGCTCTTCCTCGTGAAGTAAGTTTACCTTTTCCTCTGTTGATTATGCTCTCTGTCTGTTCCTTCCCCACACCTGAGTTAGTGTGTTTAGTTCTGCTGTAGTTCCCTTTTTGTAGAGTGTGTTGACTGGAAACAGAGTCGTTTCTTAATCATATTGAAGTATAAGCCATAGTGAACAAAGTTTTTGTGTCGTGAATGCTGTGGCATTTATATTTGAGTTCTCAGCCCTTTCTTTGATATGCATCTGTTATTGCTGCTTAGTTAGGCTGGGAACCAAGTCACCAACAATGTCCTGATCAGATTGGTGGTAGTTCCTTATACTTATGTCTTATGAGGTCAAAGCATAAATTATAATCGTATTGTAGGATTTGCTCTACCTTGAACACAAACTATCTTTGACTAATTTAATGAGATGATATAATCTATGGTAAATCAGAGCTAGGTTTACTTGTCTTAGCGTGGATCAGCGGAAAAAAAGCGGTCGCAGTCGCGTTCGCGGGTACGGTCGCGTTGTCCCGGGAACGGCTTGTGACGGGGAAATAGAACGCTTCGCGTCCGACGCGGCGTGAATTTTGTTTAAAAAAAAATCACATTAATATGTTTTAACCTTATTTGCATTGTTTTAGTTTATGAAGCATTATTACAACATAATATAATCAAATCTATTAGAATATCATGTTTCATCAACTATATAATTAAATCATAAAAAAATTTGGCCAATGTTTGAAAAGAACGGATGTAACGGGGATAAAAGCGTTCTAACGCTGCGAGTTCGCGGAACGGACAACGCGGCGAGAAGTATGTGAATTTTATTATTGCATTCCGTAATGGGATTTCGCGGAACGGCAAATCCAAAATCCGTTACAGAACGGGAGAGTTTTAATTCCCTGGCGTGGGTTGTGATTAACATGAGCTGCATTCACTGCAGACCCACATGTACGGTTTGGTATCTGGTACAAAAGGGCGCAATGTATTGTGACTCTGGGCGGTGTATTCTTTGTGTATGATGGCTTTGCTCTTGTTTATTGGTGTTGTGTAAATTAGCAGGGATTAGATTGGCAATTGGGCGTAAAGACAGGTGGTCAAAGGTGGTTATGAGAACCTATTTAAAGTTTGATCTGACTTGCATGCTTAATGGGAATCTCTATATCTGGACTTGTAACTGTGAGTAGCTTATGAATCTAGTCCATCTACCAAATGCTATAACTACAGCCTTACAGGGTTTCTCTGCATCAGAAGACTAGCATCAGCAGACATTTGCATCAACATTGAGAATAAGGTTAACTGGTTAAAGCATAAACTGCCAGGCCTGTGGAATGGTTCTCTGAATCTTGTTCACGCCAAAAAAATTCATTCTTATTCGGTCCGTGTTTGGGGCATCCCTGTTGTTATTATATCTCTCTCATTATCTTACATAGATTTGAGTTTAAGGGCTAGCTTTATTATATCTCTTATTATACCGAAATTCCGATCCCATTTTTGGATATTCGGTTCGATTTCCATTTCAGATTGGAATCCAATTTGAATGTTCGGATATGGATACTAATAAAGTTAATGATTTTTCGATTTCAGTATCCGATTTCCGAAATATAGTATCTGAATTTTGGGTCTTACGGAAATGCCAAACAATGTAATGCTGAGAATGGTAACAACCAAATAAAATAATTGAATATCAGATATCTGGTATATTCAATCGAAAAACTTTCCTGTATTGGATATTCGAAGTTTTTTTCGGTTTCGATACAGATCAAATTCTGATTTTTTTGTATATCTGATCCATAATCCCCCCCCCCCAAAAAAAAAGTACCACATCGAATTATACATTACAGTCTTATCTAATGCGAAAAATAGGTGCATAAGTTTGCACAGCACTTGTTATATGTGGCTAGGTGAAGTGAGAACATGGTGATGAAGCTTTAGGTCATTTTCTAGCGTCTTTTGCAATGATTGCTTGTGAGGGAATATATTTCTGCTTGCTTTGTGATTTTGTGGAATTATCTCAATGCATTATATTCTCATTTATTGCATATGTAGGTTGATCCAGTGGTATACAATATGCTTCATGAAGATCCTGGAAATATTAGCTATTCAGCTGTGGGAGGGCTGTCCGATCAGATCCGTGAGCTGAGGGAATCCATTGAGCTTCCACTAATGAATCCAGAGCTTTTCGTGAGGGTGGGAATTAAACCTCCAAAGGTACAACATTTTGTGCGGGACTATATTTGTTAGTTATATGTGTTCTTTTTAGGTGTACTCTGCATTTGGAGACTTTATGTGGGTAGTTAATGAGATGAGACAACTTTGGCTATATGTTTTTCCTTGTCAGGGTGTTCTGCTCTATGGTCCTCCAGGGACAGGCAAGACATTATTAGCTCGAGCTATTGCAAGCAATATTGATGCCAGTTTCCTAAAGGTATCAAGGGCATATGCATTTGAAAAGTGTTGGAAGTTTTTTAAAAAATAATACTATCTCCATTTTCTTTTAGATGAACATTTGATCCACTCACCAAAAAGGCATATGTTGCATCTAAAAGAAAGCAGAGGTAGTATTTTATTTCTAGCACATAAATAATTGTGGTCTGTTATGTTGCTTTAGGTTGTATCAAGCGCTATCATAGATAAGTACATTGGTGAAAGTGCAAGACTTATACGTGAAATGTTTGGTTATGCTAGAGAACACCAGGTGAGATAATGGCATATGTAAGTTGGTTTTTCAAGATATATGTTTCTGGTTTAAAAGGTTTCTAACAGTTAAAGTTACTGTTTCCAGCCCTGCATCATCTTCATGGATGAGATTGATGCCATAGGAGGTCGTCGGTTTAGCGAGGGGACAAGTGCTGACCGTGAAATTCAAAGAACCCTTATGGAACTGTTAAATCAGCTCGATGGATTTGATCAATTGGGAAAGGTATTATGACTCTGAAACTCAATGGTTTCTGTTGTTACTTTTTGTGATATGGTGCTTTGCGCATTGGAATTCCTCATATATAAGACAACACTGGGACATTATACCTGGTAATTGCAGGTCAAAATGATCATGGCAACAAATAGACCAGATGTGTTGGATCCAGCACTTCTTCGTCCAGGACGTCTAGATAGAAAGATTGAGATCCCATTGCCTAATGAACAGTCAAGATTGGAAATTCTCAAAATTCACGCTGTTGGCATTGCCAAACATGGTGAGATCGACTATGAAGCAATTGTAAAGCTAGCAGAGGTGAGCAACTAGTGTGTAAAAACTTACAGTTCCTGGTTCGACATGTATCTGGGTGCTGATAAATTGTTACTTTTTCCTCCAGGGATTCAATGGGGCTGATCTACGGAACGTCTGTACTGAAGCTGGCATGTCAGCTATACGTGCAGAGAGAGATTACGTGATTCATGAAGACTTCATGAAGGTAAAGTTTGACCTGTTTTATTTTTGGCTCAACAGTTTTTATTGTCGTTGGCTAATAGGCTTAGTTAATCCGTAAATGTAACAATTTGATCACGTCGCAAAAAGCATAAATGAGTTTTCAAATCGAATAAATAAGTAAATTTGTTTTTGTTTGATGTCAGTTATGTGTGGATCATTTGTAAAATATATTGACTGCCTAAATATAATGCTGTCTCTTTACTCTGCAGGCTGTAAGGAAGCTAAGCGAAGCGAAGAAGTTAGAATCCACTGCACACTACAATACGGACTTTGGGAAAGATTAGACTAGCCAGGAGAACAGTCGGAGATTTTAGTGATTTCAGTTTCCATACTGCGGCTTGTAGAACATTTTTTTTTATCATTTTCATGTTGTTGCAGTGCATAATTTAATTTTCCATATGTAGTCCATACTATGGACTCAATCATCCAACAAACAATCAGACATTCAATTTCAGGAAGTTACAAACCTACGGCATTTGATTTCAAGGACATGTAGAGTTGCATCAATTTGGTCAATTTCTCTGGGTCAGAACCTTGAATAGATTACAACATTGAAATAAGTTACTCGTGAACCTGTCTAAGAAAGGCTAGATATCTAAAATGTAAAATAGAGAAATTGGCGGGTCCTACTTTAAGTGCAATTGTCATATCTTAACAAGTAAATATTTAGCCTTTATCTTAAACAAGTATCCACCATTAATCGCTATTGGTGTTGGTCAAGAACAGTTTTACTTCCATTCCAAGGATAAAATAGCATCTTGGTGAAGTTTGGCGTCTCCAGCTGCTACCACATTAAAGCCTTGCATTCATCCAAAAAGTAAGTCAGTGCATCAAACAAACTAGAACATGACTTGCACGAATAAGTTAGAGGCATTTTTGCACCTGTTGCTTGAGATTCTGGTGAAGCTTCCCAGTGAAGTTCTCCACCTTTCCAGTCAGTTATGGTCCCACCGGCACCTTTTATAACTGGTATTAATGCAAGGAAGTCGTATGGCTGAAATCGCCAGGAAACTGAATCAATCAATAAGAAAAAAGTAACACATTCACTGCTTCGAGACAAAGTAACATCTTTGAGGAGACTGGTGAGCTGACCTTTAAGCCTGATTCAACGACAAGATCTACAAACCCAGAGGCCAGAAGAGCATAAGCATAACAGTCGCAACCATATAGTGGCACTTTAACCTGTATTCACCATTGGATTAGACAGTTGCAATTTGGTAACCAAGGCCACAAATAGTTGCCTTCCTTTTACAATCAAAACAACTGCTAGTTATGTATGAACATACTTTATTTCTCACGCGAATAAATGCATCTTCAGCAGCTCCGGCAAATAGATGGGGACTTGTAGTGTACCTTAACCAGGCAAGCAGACGTCATATAGAGAGGTCAGCTAACATGTGGCCCAGCGGTTTTAGATACTGTTTGTGAAAGAGAGAGCCTATTTGGTGGTGAGCGGGAGAGAGTAGGATATTTTGGTAATTGCACTTGATGTAGGCCCCAACCTGTTCCTCTCTTGTTCACCATCGAATAGTTTTCTAACTAGCATTTGTCTTCGTGAAAGAAATAAGAGCAACATGAAGATACTATTTTTGAAGGGATAAAGAGCAACAAGAAGACCTACATATAGGCTTGTGATAGACCTGTACAGCTCCGTGTTGACACTTCTTGCCCATTCAACGTAGTCTTCTTCCCGTTTATACCAATCCATCTTTCTTTAAGAATAGGTTGATCAATTACACCCAGGATCTGCAAACACCAACATTATTTATGCAGAGAACGACATTAAGCAGCAAAAAGTCAAACAGCACGATAGATCACTCTTTTCACACAGGTTCTTTTCAAATGAAAATGCCAACAATAAGCTATCTATTCAGCATTGATTCATACCGGCTTACCCTTGTACAGAAGAGCTATGAGGGTGCCAAACACCGGTTTTCCTGGAGGCATGTAAAAAAACAACGAGTCTCAAAACTTATTCACCACAATTTTGTCTTAATATGAAGATTGACTTAACAGGAATTACCAGTAATAAAGCTCTTTGTGCCATCAATGGGATCTAAAACCCATACGTGATCCGAATGTTTTTCTTTGCACCTCCATCCGTTTTCTTCTCCATAACTGCAAATAAGTCACCAAGTTAAGAGATTAATATTTGTAAATTGATAAAACAGTTTGCTTCTTTCTGCTGCTTTCACCAATGAGGCAACCCCAGGATTTGATGAAAAACCACACGATTAAAAACAACAGCATTGGATGTGGGTCCACCTCTGTACTTACATTGCATGAGATGGAAAATTTTCCATAATGATGGAAGCCATAGATTCCTCTGCAGTTTGATCAGCAATAGTAACCGGACCTAAGATTCACCAGGTAAGAAATTAAAATTGGGGGAAGATCCAATCTCTCAGCATTTGGGAAACTAAGCGGTATCTACCAAGAAGCAAAATGAAACCAAATTGATTTTTAACTTTTCACAAATGCCAGTCTAATAATTCAAGCATACAAACAAAAACAAAGTCATTTTACGGAAGTATCATAGGGAAGTACAAAAAGACTTATGAATAACTGTTGCACACACGACACACTAAAAAAGAATTCAAATATAAAGTACTTCCATACAGCAGGGCATATTAAACAAAGGCTTCAAATAAGTATAGTTACATGCTTTAGTTGGTAACTTTGTGAGAAATGGATCCAAGCGACAACATCTAAAAATTTCTGTCGCAGTGATCACCGCTTCAGTTCCAAAATATCCATTAAAGACATAATCATTCTACCACTAACCGATTCACGTAGAGACATATATTTGCACAAACAGCAGAACCAAAAGCCTTGAATCAATGATATGATCAAGTCAAGTCTCATTTTACGCTTCAATGGAAGCATCTATAATTAAGACATACTTGATTCTTTCTCCCATCTATCTTGATGTAATGTTGGCTAATATAATCATTAGATTTGTTTTCAAAAGGTAGCTTTTGGACAAGTGATTTTCATGGGTTTAGCAATATTGCCTCATTCTAACTAACCCAAATGATAAGAAATTGAGCCTTGGGATGCTCTCTGGAGTTGCGCAAGATTGAGTCTCTGATACAGCCGTATGGAAATCAGGAACACCATAATGTTGGAGAAATTACCTCAATCGGGAAAGCCAATATTGAGCATGTGGAGGAGGGTGAACTCTCTTGGAGTGGTAGCAATAGCAGCCTCACAATGGAAGCTAGAGAAGATGACGTGATGACATGTTATTGATTCTATACATGAAATTAAGGATGCTCCACCTCTTAGAAGTATCTCCAAGTATTTAGATCCTGGCTCAAAATTTTGAATAATTCCTGTGTTGCAGTGGTCACCACTTCAGTTCCAAAATGTCCACATAACAATTCCACCACTTATCGGTTCAAGTAGATACATATGTTTGCACAAACAGCGGAACAAAAGCCTTGAATCAATGAGTCGATCAAGTTGAGTTTCATGTTCTTCCTTAAATTGAGGCATCTTTAAGACATACTTGATTTGTAAACCATGGTCAGGTGAAATATCAGAAGCCAAGATTTGTAAGCTTCGACTAATCATAAACTAAAACCAAAGTTCATGTCACATGCACTAATACAATCGTTAAATTTATTTCAAAAGGTGGATTTTGGATAAATGATTTTTCATGATTTTATCAATTAGATTGTTTAGAAGGAAGGCTCATTGCCTTGTTCTGACTAACCAAAGATTAGAAGCTGAGCGTAATTCTCAGGAGTATATGGAGGCAGGTGAATCCTCATGGAGTGGTAACAGTAGCAACCTCACAATGGAAGGTAGAGCGGAAGACGTGGTGACAAATCAGGTTATTGGTTTCATGAATGAGGTCAAGGATCTCCATCTCTTAGTAGTATCTCTAAGTGTTCAGAGTATGGCTTTGAATTTTAAATAACTCCTATGTTGGAAGAAGTCGAGGAGAAGAGGCTTACTTATACCAATTGCAAGAAACCTCATTTACCATTGAATTGATCCTATACTCATTTAGAGAAGCTTTTCCACATACAAAGCTCCAGGTTTAAACCCGTTTTGTATTTCATTTGTATTTCATTGACAATGAGAGTCCTTAAGGATATAGCCTTGAGTAAAGGCTCTCAAAATGTCTATTCTTAGGGTGCTAAATTTCTTGGAGTCGGCACAAAGGAATTTGTAGAGATTGATTCTCATGCAGGTATGGACTGTTCTTTAAATCCAATAGGAGATGATTGCTTAGATGTGAAAAAGGAGGATCCTTACTATTCAAGAATGGAAAGCAGTTACTCTAATGTCATCCAAATCAACAATGGGGTAATGGAATCTATCAAAGCAAGGTACCTGTTTGTAGAAAGATGAGTACAATGCCATGTCAAAGGTAAAAAAACAGATTGCCTATGGCATAGTTGATCCAAGATCGACGCCAAAGACCGTGAACAATTCAATTTGAAAATGGTCAATAGATTATTATGGTATTTTCTTATGTGACCTGTGCTGTGTGCATTAGCTAAACATAGATATTTGTCAGTGTTCGACAGCCAAGTCCATCTGAAGTTGAACATTGGGTGACTATTCACTCTTGATCAGAATTACAAGATTAGAAATGAAATAAAACTAATTTCTTTTCATCATTACAGATGTTGCATTATTCTGATGTATGCCACAATCTTTGAATTACCAAAGCTAACAAATCTCAGATATTGTGGTTTCCAGCAGCCCTTGTCTCCATGGCTCAGCTACACAAGCTCATTTACACAATTGCAGAACTTACCAAAACAAATAAGAGACACTAAAGAATCCACAAATTGTAAGTAGTATAACTATACAACCACAAGCAAAATCAAGAAATTCTCAATATCAAAATATCAAGTAGTAGCTAAGCATTACATGACCATGAATAAGCTAACTGAAAATTCAATTGCAAATTGAAACTCAACTTGGTGAGATTTGTTTAAGCCGCTGACATAACCTAATAATTGGGAGTTAGAGCTAAACTGACAACTCAATTGCAAATTGAAATTCAACTAGGTGTGATTTGTTTAAGCCGCTGATATAACCTAATAACTGAGAGTTAGAGCTAAATCAACAAGCCAAAAGGAAAAAGGTAATTTGGCTTGAATTGAAGCACGATTTACAGAAAAAACTTATTTAGGCCACAGTTATACGTATTGTAGAGCGTATAAAGACAAACATGAGATGCAGATTACTCAAGCTACACTATTCATTGAAAAATTTCACATTTCAAATATCAACTTCGGCACTCTAGCCGTCATCACAATAAGCAAATTGAATTTGCATGTTACTGGAGAAAACGCTACACATTCCTCAGCGATTGAAAGCTACGTTAACTGTAGAAATAGACGAAGCTGCAAAACATCTAAAAATTAAAGCTAATTGAAGCAGAAATTGAGTCCGAAAAAATCACCTAAGTCAACTGTATCAGCGATTTCGAATTTCAACCGAAATTAGTTGCAGATAGTATGTAAGAAATGTAGCAGTCATCAAAATCAAAATTGAATTCGCAGTGTTAGAGAAAACATTACACTCAAATTCGCGATAGCAAGTTTTGCAGACAACAAAACTAGCAGAAGCAACCAAACAGCTGAAAATCAAAGCTAAATAACGAAGGAAGAGCGAAATGTTTCGATTACAAAGCATGAATTGTGAAAAAAACAAACTCACTTGAATCATCTTTATCAAGAATTGCGAATTTCTTCCGGAAGAAGCTACGAATGACTTCGCCAGAAGCATCGGCGAGCTTATTCGCAACATCAGCGAATCGTTCGATGTCGCCATTGTTGAAGCCTTGTTGTAGGAGGTCAATTTGATCGTTCGAGAGCTCCGAATTTGACGCCGCCATTGAAATTGAAGTGAGATTTCTTCGAGAAGAAAGAGAGAGACGCGAGGAAGAGATAAAGGAGGAGATGGAAGAAAAGCAGAGCGATTGAGTATGATGATGTTTAGGAATGAAAGCGCAAGGATTTGAGGAGAGAGGAGGAAATGCAGAAGATTGTGAGAGAAGATGAGTTTGCGACAACATTTGCGCTGAGGAGAAAGATAGAAAAGGGGCGGGAAGGAGAAGAGGAGAATGTGAGGGAGGAGAGAGAATGAATATTCGCTGAAGCGTAACACCAACGAGTAATAAAAGATTAAGAAGTTGAGATTTGAGGAGGGTTGCATACAGTGTTACTTGTATTAGTATAGAAGTAAAGTGTTATTCTTTTTTTTTTTTTTTTTTTTGACAAGAAGACAATTATCATTCATTAAAGCCATCTAGCACTTACAAAGATTGATAAACGAGATAAGGAAGCAGATATGAAAACAACTAGAAATATATCATCCAAAGAAGTTACCTGAAAATCCGTTCGAGCCCATTTGATTCGATTTCTTCGCATTTTTAACTGAAACTTCACACATGCTGTTATTCTGAGATGGCTGGTCACGCTGAGTAAGCTAGATGGAGGACTAATGGCTTGTTTGAGACAATAATAAACTAGACTACTAGAGTAACAAACTACCCATTAATGATTTTCTAGGTTATTTTTTGGTAAATTGATGGGTTATAAAGTTGTTCATTTCACTCACGAGGATGGAGTCTAAATCTATTTCAATTATAGTAGAAGTATATAATTGTATGTGCTAGTTTAATTGACCATCTTTTTGGATAAAGACGAGAAGTCAAGTCAGTAAGTGGCATGTAAGTAACTTGTGGTAGCGTCAATGGCACCGAGTGCCCATTTTGGTGGCACTTAGAAGTCCATATTGTTGGTGACAAATTGATAATACTAGAAGGTCGTACTATCTTTTGAACAGTTTTGGATGAGTTTGAAATTTTCTGTAACATTTATATTCCCCCAATATAACTTCACGTGTTTATACACTACTTATTTGTTTTGTTATTTGCAACTCCTCTTCTATTAATTTATGCTCTTTGAGCATTTAAGAGGGAGTCACAAACTCACAACTATATTCATCTTCTTGATTATATTCCTCACATTATTTTTCAAAATTTGGGTTGTTGGCTTGTTGCATAATCAATGATGAGAGCTTATCTGATCCTTACATTGCTATATATTCTTGGTGATGTTTACTCCAAATATATTTATCAAAACTCCAGAAATTTAGGAAGTACTTTCCATTTATTGGGCAAAGGCTTATATAACTCCATACTTTTACTCGCAAATACTTGTGTAAGGGTCATTAGGCTAACGTAACCTTAGGGAATTGATCAACTTACAAATTTATTCAAAAACAATTTATAGGCAGAAATGGCTACATACAGAACAGTAAAGATCCAAACATTAAGCAAGATCATCGTCCAATATTAACCTGTATGGCCAACCATGGACAATGCAAGCAAATAAACATAAAGCAAAATCATCTTACACCCCTGAATTAGACACACTTATATAGTTTTTGGTGGGTGGCACCACTACAACACGACACCAAAAAAAAAAAAAAAAACTACATGATCGCCTAGTCTTGAAGCATAAACTAACCCTGCGGAAATGTAGTGGATGCGCGTGATGGATTATTCAACAACAAAAGCATCATATCTCCTGTACATGATTTTGCACCCAAAGTTACAAAATGGCAAAAGCTACGCCTAGTGGTGACCAGTGCCGGGCAATTTGTCCTTTATCTTGTCCATGAACCCTTTCTTCTCGTGCTCGTCCTCGTGATGCTCGATGGTCGTAGTCGTAGTTGTGGCGATGGTGGTGCTAACAGTCTGTTCTACGTTCTTGTTATCTTTGTCCTTGTGCTTCCCTCCCATCAACTTCTCTTTGATTTTTTCTCCTATTCCTTTCTTCTTCCTTCTCCCACCCTCATGTACATGCCCTTCACCTTGTCCTTCACTCTCCGACTACAACAAATTCAAAGAAAAGCAGTAAACATATATTGAGAGATGTACACATTATAATCAACCAATCACTTTTTGAACCTTGATTATACTCTGGATAATTATTATTTTCATTTATTAATATTTTACTTTATCATCTTGTTTAAATTTTTTTTTTTGAGGGGAATCATCTTGTTTAATAGTTCAATATATAAAGTTAAAATCATCATTAACTTTTTTATTATTGTATAACCTCCGTTTCTAAATCCATACAACATTAAAAATACTACACTTTCCAAATATTTAAACTACATCCCAAAGCTAATATATAAATACAAATACTATCATATAATATATTAGGTAAAATTGGCCTCAACACTCTAAACTATAGAGTATGCGCATCCAACACCACCAACTACGACTTATAGTTAGAACACCACTAAGTACAGTCCTGGGTGCAGTCCGTACCATAAATAAGGCCAAAGACCAGAATTCTCACCGGCGACGGCGGAATTTTAATATTTTATTATTATTTTCCATTTTCCCCTAGGTCTCCGGCCTCATTTGTTTTATTATATGAGTTATTTTGAGGTGAGAATTCTGGTCTTTTGCATCATTTATGGTACGCACTGCACCCAGGTCCGTACTTCGTGGTATTTTGGTTATAAGTCGTAGTTGGTGGTGTTGCGTACACCTGCGCTATAGTTCAGAGTGTTGAGACCAATTTTGCCAATATATTATTGTATTAATCTCAAAATTTATTTTCAAAATATCACTTTTTTATAAGTTTTACTAATTGATAATTAAGATTTTAACATTTAACGGTCAAATTAAAGTAGTACACTGATCTATGTGTGAAATTCTAACCTATTGCATGTATCTAAAAACATGCGTCTTACATGGAGTAACACGCTCTAAGGCCGAAAAGTGCCACGTAGCACTGTTCATTATTTAGAAATGTTTTTAATATATTAGTGTAGATACAGATTCTATTTGCATCAGCAAAAAAGAAGAAAAAAAACTCACAGAAGTGAGTCTTACTCACCGAGGTAGAACTAGAACTCGAACCACTACGTTGAATCTCTCCACTACCACCAACACCACCAATTATCTCCGTCTCTCTCCTCGGCTGATACTGCCCGCCTTCCATAGCAGCTCCAAGCGTCCCAGGGCCATGTGGTCCGGCTTCGTGGCCATGTATCGCCTCTCCAATAGTCGTCCCAGGGCCATGTGGTCCGGCTTCGCGGCCATGTATCGCCTCTCCAATAGTCGTCCCATGGCCATGTGGTCCGGCTTCACGGCCATGCACCGCTTCTCCAAAAGTCGTGGACTGCATCCCGGTACCGGGAGTGCTAGAGGCGGGGATTGGTGTAGTGGTTTCGGACGACGTAAACGCAACACCAGTGAGTTGCATGGGGTTGCCATGCTCATCAGTAAGCTTCACCGGATGTCCATGCTCATCCGTTAGCTCTACTGGATTCCCATATTCATCCCTTAGATGTGCCGCCATCTTCCTCCAAACCAAACCAAAAAAAAAACACTACTGAACCAAAATAAACTTGGCTACAAAATTCTCAAATCTCAATGCTTGGAAGTTTTTTATTTCTCTTTTCAGCTAGTTTAAGTGTCTTAGAGATATGACAAATTGGATAACGTTGCACACCTTGCACCGTTCATGCATATATTTTTGTGTTTGGTTATGGAAGAGCGTGACCACGTAATCATGCTAGATTTTGTGAGAGGTATCCACGTTTGCTAAAAGATGGTTGTGAGGTGTCTTACTGCGGAGGTGAGAATGTGACATGTGGCGGATGTGTTATGGATGGTTTGGGTTGGCCGAGTGTTGGAATGTTTTGTCTGGACTGTGGAAGAGTATTGAGCTTTAATTTCTAAACTAGTATTTTAGCTCGAGGATGTATTTTAGCTCGAGATTGTCCCAGATCAGTTACAATTATCAAATATATTATTATTCATAAATCTCATACTTGATTTTATTAGTTTTTCTTAATATTTTGTCTAGTGTAAAATTGAAAAATGAACGTTATGACATAATAAATTATTTTTAAAAAACTTCAAAGGAATTGGGGATAAAAATAACAATTTCAATGGAATTCGGGTAATTTAATAAAATATTAGACATCAAAAAGTTTGTCTATGCCTTTATGATTACATATAATTATAAGACTTTATTATGTTTTACTTCGAAACATTAAGCATTGAAATTGTAGTGGATTAGTGGTTAAACTCTCACATTTTATTTCAAAGGTCATGTGTTCGAATCCCAGTAACTACATATTGTTAACATTTTTAAATGAGATTATAAACATGTGCGTTAGAAGTTTAAGCAAAGTGTCACATGGCACCGTTCCCCTAATAGGAACACCTTTTAGTATATTTAATTTGTATAGATTCTTGTACACTTGTTTGTGTAGTAGGGTCGTGGGCAGAGATGGACATTCGTCCAGGACTCTAACCGACCCAACCCTAATTTAGGGTTTGGGTCCAACTTTGTCTGGACCTTAAGGGTTCGGGTCTGGGTCCTAATATTCTAGACCCATACTATACTCAAACCTACACTTGGACCCCAAAGTTATTTTTTTTAATTTTTTTTTTTACGTTTTAGAGAAAAACCTTCGTATTTATCCTAAAATTACAACTTTTGTCATTTGGACCCAAACCATAGACCCAAACCCTAGACTCGACAGATCATAGACACAATCGAAAGTCAGGAAATATAAATTGTGTTGAAAAATTGGCAAAAATAAAGGAAATAAGCTAGACCATAGACTTTGACCCTAAACCCTGCAAACCCTAAGAGTCTGAGTCCGAGTCCATCTTTTCTAGACCCTTTGGGTCCAAGTCCGGGTTTGGGTCCAACAAACTTTTTAGGGTCCGGATCTAGGGTCTGGCTAGACCTTACCCAAATCCTACCCATGCTCAACCCTAGTCGTTGGGATATACTTTCTCCTTTTTTTTTTTTTTTTTTTTACTTACTATCTATTTTAGGTGGGGATAATAAAAAAAAACTTAACAAAAAAAATCTAAGATGTTGCTCACTTCAAGTGAAACAATGTAATATGCCTGAATTTGTAATGATTTGATCGAATTTTTCTACTCTAATATGACCTTCTCGTTTAATTAAGCTTTGATCATATTTTTATGCTAAATTTTCTAAAAATATTCTTATTTCTATAATTTTATTATATTCTTCTCAATGTGTTTCAGATATCTAATTATCATAATTTTTACTAAAATAGAATACAAAAAAACTTATATGGACTTGGTCCACACTAAATTAGTGTGGACCTAATGCTAATTCACGTTATTTATGAAAAAAAAGAATCACTATATAAAAAAATTAAATATTAAAAAATAAATAGATATAAATTATGAAGTTTGACTATGAAAAAAAAGGTTACTATGTCACAAAGTGAAAATTTTATCATGATAAACTAATGTGAGAAAAAGTTATTATATTAAAAAAAACAGTCACTATGGTAGATAGTAACTGTATAGTGTAACTTAAAATTTAAAAAGGTTACTATATGAAAAAAAAAAGGGGTCACTGTGTTAAATAAGTGATTTTGGTCCATAAATAATATTATTGTGGACTGCGCCCACGCAAAGACTAACTCAATAGAATAAAATAAATTAATGATAATAAGTAAATGAAAATGAAAATAATTTTATTTCGATCTTGTCTGAATTTTATTTTTATCTTTTTTTTTTTGTTGGAAAGAAATATTTTTTTTATCTAGCTAGTCTGAATTAGATTCTAACAAGGGATCACAGCCTTAGTTACTGTTATAAGAATTATATCACCGGAGTTGGAGAAGTACGAGTAGTACATATCTATACTAATATATTAAAAGGCGTTCCTAAACAAGGAACGGTGCCACGTGACGCTCTCCCTAAGGGAGTTTTACTCCATGTAATCCACATACAATAAAAAAATTAGAAATTGTATAGTAAAGAGTTTGATCCCGCAACCTCGAGAATATATACTAAAAGTCTTAACCACTGTAGGCAAAGTAATATTTAGTATTATCATCTTAAGGTATAATATTAATAAATGAAAATTTTCCTTACCCTAGGCAGGTAAGCCTAATAACTAGTTTACAAATTACACCACGCATCCAATATATTACGAAAACATGGAAATGAAGTGTTTTGTTGACACCCGAGATTTACTATGAGTTCTTGGAACATCAAAGAAGTATTATGCACCCCTTGCTTGTTCAGATTGTACGTACTTTACAAGTACATCAGACGATTTGAGAATCGTAAATAGAGAGTATTTCTTTCAGAACATATTACTTTGAATTCTTGCTTTCAAACGAATTGAAATGTACATAACATGAATAAAGATCAAAAACATAATAAATCACTTGCCCACTTGATTTACTACCTATAACTTCCTATCATATTTTATATCCTATATTTTCTTCTTTACAGTGTCATACCACCAAGCTAAACCCTTTATATCAGAGAAGATATACCAAATTAATTACGATCTAAACAAGCCATGTTTAGCTTCCGTCACATATTTTGTGTCGTGTCATCCATCTTTTATCATCATGTTACCTAAGTAGTAACAAACTCACACAAACCTGCAAAAAGAACTTAAATCAGTGCTCAGTGAAAGAATTTTAAGCGCTCTGACACAAAAATCAAACCTTTAGAGTCTGTTCTCTTCAGCTTAGAAGAATAAGTTTCAGGAGTTTATTAGGTCTATTCAGAATTGATCAAAGCCAATCAAGTGTGAACACAAAGTGACATCAGGTTTGATCAAGTCTAATAAGTTCATTTCATTTATTTGTGTGAAAGAACACACCCTAAGGCTAACACAAAAATGACATGTAATAAATGACATGAACCAATAAAAGTAGTGATCTTTTGAACTATGTTGCTCGGACTCGGGTTATTCATGTCGAACACAAATATGTGTCCAAGTCTTTGATCTGGCTATTTTATAAAAAACTTCCATAATTTTTAGCCCAAAATGGAGTATCAAAGTATCCAAATCCACGTCAAAATGCAAGGATAATGCGGGTACTTGAGGTAAACTGAAGAGTCCGAGTAACATAGCTTTTAAGCAACCTTTGACTTGTTATAAGAACACTCACCTCCACGGTTTCAAACAAAGCTAAGGAACTCATTCTCTGCTAGACTTTGCCCAGAACAAACCCTTTTTCCTAATAGATGGGCTTTCTGAAGCAGATTTGTTACCCTTAGACCCAAAGGAGAAATGCCGCTTAAGAAATGGCTTCGCGGCGGAAATCTTCAAGCTAGAGCTGTTCACAAGCTTGGGGCTCTTCCCTTCATGTGCACCAGCACTTCTCTTCCAATAATCAAAATCAAAAGAGGCATTGGTATCCACAACCCGGTTCTTCAACTTCTTGCTATTTCTTGCTTTAAAATCTTTTTCTGCCTTCAGCATTTTTCCAGTCAGTTTCAGGGTTTGCTTCTCCCCCAAGGTACAAACCGGGCAGGCAGGATCATATTTGTTGATTTCGGGCGTTATATTCTCCAAGCACTCCGCGTGATAGACATGCCCACATATCAAAACAGCAACTACAGATAGCTCGTTACCTGCAATGATTTTTTGGCTGCTCCAAGCTGATTTCTCAGATAGGAGCTTGGAGCAAATCCCGCATGTTTGAAAATCCACAGATACTGACCGTGAATTGTGGCCACTTTTTTTGTTCAATTTATCATGAGAAAAGCTGAAGGAGTCGCTATCAAATGACCACCGCTCTCTCTGTGATGCCGACATAAGTTCTGAGAAGGCATGAGCTGACCAGCCATCAGAGGACCTACCATAGGAACCCCGAGTTGAGAGGTTGCTTGCAGCAGAATTCCCATACGGAACCTGCCCTTCTTCAGAAACAGAATTCATACTAGGCGAGTTTCTCCCAGAGCTGTGGCTATCGGATGCCTGATGAGCTAGCTGGTGAGCTGGCGGGGCTTGAGCCCATCGAGATGGTGTTCGTGAAGGTGAAGGTGAAGGTGAAGGTGGACGTGGATGACTTTGAGATGAGAGAGGTGACGTGCATAAAGAAGTATGAATTGAGGGTGATAATTTAACAGAAGCAGGGTCTAAAACTAGTGGAGATTCTGGATATTGCTTCACCTAAAATATCAGATAAGAAAAAATTTGTAAATTATTCAAACATTTCATGGTGAGAAAGAAAAGCATATTGCTAGAAAACACAAAACTTCACATACATACCTCTGTACAGGCAGTCCTCTCGACAAATTGACCTGCCATAACAACAAACATGAAAATGTTGAAATCACAGCAAACTTCTCATGTTCTTTTTCTTTTTTGTTTCCCCAAGGAAAGAAGGGGAGTTGACGATTGCAGTTCAGAAAAAAAGTAAAAGACAAAATCAAGGTACCAAGAGGCTGCCAATAAATTTTCTTGGAGTACAAACACAGTAAGCTATACATGGCTAAAACACAGAATATCATGAACTTAAAAGATGTGACCAAAAGAAGATATGAAAGTAAAGCTCAAATTAGATGTAAGGTTTCAGCTATATGAGTGAACAATAAAACCAAGGACTACGGAGTTGACTTGTTACACAAATATTGAAAAATTTAGTACCATAATTATTGGAGAACATAAGTGGAGGCACTCAAAGTCTCAAACTAGCTACCTACCTTCATCTGGTTGCTAGAGCGAAAACAGTCATTGATGATTTGATGCAACAAGGCAACAAGAAAAACCTGACATAATTGCCAGGGTAGCTTCCACATCTAGCGGAGTTCATGAAGGTTAAGTAGCCTAACCCCTGACAAACTGAGAGGCAAGCTACCTGTATCATAACATAAATTCTAGACTCCATTGACGAAAATCAAAACCTGACAAAGCCTTTTGACATAAGGACATTCGTACACGACAGCAGCAATATACCAGGCCTCATTGCCTTGTCAATCCTCACTACAATCTAGAACCTCAATAACAAGGAGAAATCACACGTTATATGGTTGATCTCAGGAATTTGAGCTACAACTCTAGGCTAGCATTTATATTATTTTTAGATAAGTAGATATGGAGGGAAAATGAGGGATTTATATTCCCTTGTTTGGATATGACATAGGAAAAGGGAAGGGAAAAGAATTGGAGGGATCCATTTTCCTTTCTTTAAATAAATTGGATCCTTCCAGAAATGGGAAGATTTGAAACGAAAATTGAAGACCACACTTTCCTTCCCCGCACCTCCCTTTTTCTTCCCTCTTTTTCACTTACCTCCCTTTCCATCCACAGATGCTAACCAAACACACTGTTAAGGAATCAATGCAATTTCCTACATATGAAATTACGAACAGCAGAAATTATTGTCCCAAGATCCAAAAGAAATTGGAAAAAAAATTAAAATAAAAAGTTATGAAATTGTAAATTCAATCAGTGATAAGGAAACAAAGCAAACAAGATCCTCTCACACGGTTATACCTCATACTTTGTCTCTCTCTCCTATCCCTATGTGCTACCATCATAAATGCATATATAAAACCTAAATGAGTTTTGGATGGAATCACAGCTCTTTCATGCACAATTTTGAAGGCTGTCATCTTCCAGCTAGCAACTTCTGTGGGAAAGGGAGTTCACACTTCAGAGAAATGTTTATTTAACTTCTACATCCTGATTTTAATAGAAATCCTTCACTATCAATGCAGCCAGAAGAGCTTCTTATGCATAAGACAGTAGCTGCAACGTCAAAAACAATTAGACAAGGCATGTCCGCAAGTTAGACAATGACATCCAAAATGATAGCTTTCTCAACCTCCTATAGACTACAAAAACTGGCTTCCTAGGAATAAATCCAAGATAGGACCAGCGGCGGCTAGTTAACCATCGAGTTCAACCCACAACAGGCTTACAGAAGATGTTCCAAAAGCACAACTCCGCTGACCATAGTGAGCGATAAGAAGGTTCGAAACCATTTCATGTGAAACAAGACTTATCGGCACCAGTTTGACTTTACCTGAAAGTATGAAACAACTACACGCATCCTAATGCATAACTAAATATGCCCCTTTAGTTCTTTATCTACATCAAAAGTTGGAAAATTAAAACCTCAGTACTAATCAAGTCAAAGCCTCTCTCTCTCTCTCTTTCTCTCTAGATATATAGATAGATCTAGACACATTGATAGGGACAAATATATAGATGTATAAATAGAAAGATTGATAAATCCATATGTCTTCTGTCTTAGAAAGGAAATGCAACGAGCTAATATTCTGTTTGGTAATTAAGGTACAATTGACCAAGGCCATTGACAAAAACTATACTATATATATATTATTAATGTAGACTAGGTAGCTAGAGTACTTTAGCTAATTAGTTAATGCATAGATGATGCTCCAATGTACTTAAAAGGACATGTGATCTGGATTGAACATCATATTCTTAACTTCTATCCGTCGAGCTGTTCTTTAACTCATCTTTACTTCTTTTTCCTTCTCTTCTTTTTCCCTTTTTCTGGGTGGAAAATGTCAGTCATTTATTTAAAACATGCTGAAATCTTTTGGCAAACACCCAACATCCTTGAAGGGCCTTTATTACGGCAAAAAGAAATGGTTGCATAACTGATGGATGCACCAATTTATGAGAATCAGACACTTGCATTCATAAATCTTAGCATATGTACATTAAGGCATAAGAGGAAAATGACAAATCATGATACACCAATCCCTAACGCAATCTAGATGAACATAAAAAATCAAATGAGATTATTAAACAATGTAAGAAAAAGGAAACGACGAAGGATTTACCTGAGGCAGATGTTTTTAGGCTCTTGGTCGTTTCCTGGTTAACTGGAGACTTGCGGCGTGAACCCATTCGATAACTCTCCAATGAACTACCTCCATCTGACACCTGTGCTGATACATCAGTTGCAGACTTCACATCTATTGCGTCATTCCTGTTGGCCACATCAGACAACCAACCTATGGAAGATTCTTCAGCAGCTACTCCAACTCGGCTATCCCATCGAAAACTCCATGTTGGAGAGTGCCTAAAATTTCTGTGAAGAAATTCGCCACTAGAGCCATGCTGTATGTGTCTGTCCCTGGCTGCAACACAACAAGCAGCTCCCATATTTGCTCATACACCAGATCAAATCTTATGCTGCTAGCATCCAAGTCGTTTACCCCTTAACCACAAAGTTTAGCGCCAGTAGAATTAATCACATCCTCCGAAAGACTGAAAAGGAAACATATACTATGAACAAACTAACACAACCATGTGAAGCATATTGCATATCCAAAAAATGTACTCATACGACTAGAAAAGTTCTCAATCTACCGGTTCTCGCCACACCCAAACAATCAATTTCTGCAATGCGATTGATCCAAAACTCTGTGATTACCTTCGCCATTGACTAGTGCCTACCAATCCCATTACCCACGTCATTTCAAGACGAAAAAACCGAACTTTGGTTAAATCAAACTACTACCGAGACTTCAAAATTGGTGTATGCACAAACACACAACAATCTTCACCCATAATAAAGATGAAGCAACAAGAGATCGAATACTGTAACATGAACAAAGGAAGTTCCGATTAAAACAGTGACATTCCATATTTACAACAAAGAACATGAACTCGAAAATCAGCTGTCAAAACAAGAACAATACCCAAATCAGCACCAAAAACTATTAATGTTATCAAACTACCCATGATACGATTTTTACTTCATGATCAATATTGCTCAAAATCACACGAAAATGTTTGCTCTCATTCAAACACCACCATAATAATCACAAACCACACACAATTAAAGCTCAACAAAAAATCAGAACTAAATCCAAATTCCAAACCCAATACAACAGTCCCAAATTTCATATAAATCAAAAATAATAATTAAAAAAATATAAGAAAATTAAAAACAAGTAGAAAACCTCAACAAGTGAGAGAAGCAGCTAGTAGAGAAAATGAAGAGTGAAGAAACTAGAGTGAAGGTCTAAATATATATAGTGTAATAAAAATTTACATAATTAATTGATTAATTAATTACTAAAACCCTCATAATAAATTAATAATAAGAAAAAAAAATCATTTAAAAATTCCTGAAAATACAGAGGTCAGAAAAGATCCGAATTAAATTGCGATTAAACAGAAAAAAGGAGAGAAAATGAACAGTCAGGAAAAAAAAAAAAAACAACCATTCAAGAGTTTACGATTCAGATTATTAAACACCCAAATAAAAAAAAGGAATAATAACTAAATTATCGCAAGATTTAGTTACCAAAAATCTCGCTAACCACATCTAACAATCTTCAAACAATAATTTCCTCAGACACTAAATAAAATTAAAGAAAAAAAATCAAAAAATGAGGAGAAAAAAAGGGTAAAAAGACAGAGAAAAAAATGACCTGAAACTGCAACTGAGAACGCGCCACAGAGGAGAGAGAAAGTGAGAAAGAAAGAAGAGGAGAGAGATTCTGGTTCTAGTTTTCGTCTTGGTCTATAAGTGAGAGGTCGTTTTTGACGGTTGTAAAGTAACGGCGTTAAGTTGATGCTTATGCTAATTGTTAACTAGTTCATTCATCATACGCTATACTTTCAGATTATTTTTTGCTCATTTATAACTCTTTTTTTTAGGTATTTTCTTTATTTGAGCGATGTCAATGAGCGATGAGCAATAAGCAAAAAAAAAAAAAAAAAAAATAGCTTCCATGCTCATGATACACCGAATGTATTATGGCACTATGCTAACTTCTCTCGTACTCGCACTAGTAGGACTGGATGGAAGTTGGTACAGTGAGTAACGGCGTTAAGAATATGGACCTATTTGTGGGTGAGTCGAGTTTGGCAGAGTTGGAAATTTGCTTTTGTAAAGTCTTTGGTTTCTTGTTTTGGTAATGTTTTTTTTATGGGGGTCTTATTTTGGTAATTAATTAGAAGAATATTTGGAAAAAATTATAATTATAGTATGGTTCCGGTCTTTTGAAGATGTGTATATCATTTGTCTGTTATGTCTAAAATTAGTTGATTATGATGTGTAAACTTTTAATTAAAAGATAACAGCGCATAACTTAAGAGTATAAAACAGGGTAGTCATTTGGTATACAAAAAATAGAAATTCCTATGTAGTGTAGGAAATTAATCACCAACCCTCTCTTGGTGATTAGAAATTCTTGTGTCAATTACAAATTATTATGTTCAACCAAACACCCAAAGCCATTTCCTAGGAATTAGACAAGGGAATTTACTTCCCATGAAATAAGACTTCCCATGAGAATTAAGTTCCAACGGTAACCAAACGAGGCCTAATCATTGCTTTAAGATGCTCCCTCCGTTATAATTTAGTGCTTCTATTCCATTTTGGTGTTTCAAAAAGTTCTTATTTCTCATCTTTCTATTTTTGAAATGGTACTTTATTGCTAAAGTGTCATCATTAAACAATTATTATTCTTGTTTTGTGCTCAATTTTACATAGAGGTGCCGAAAAGTGACACGACCTGCTAATTCGGTCCGAAGTCGACACGAAATTAGCAGGTTTGGGTCAAGGTTTTCGACCCGTTTAAGTAAGCAGGTTGTCCGGACACGACCCATTTTTTAAACAGGGTGAGTTAGGGTTGAACTTTCTAACCCGAATCCGACATGATAACCCGTTATAAAACTATGCTACATTTAATATTATCATTTTGGCTTGAAATAGTTTGAATATCCTTCTTAACTACTCCATATGATTTAGTCTTTGGTTGTTTGATTTAGTTTATTTCGGCAAAATATTAGAAAATTAGAAATGGGTTAAAAAGATGATACATGAGGTTGATTTGTTTGGTTTACGCATATGTTCACGCTTGATAAACGGGTTGGTTTAGGGTTGATGTTTGTTGGCCCATTTAATAAACGGGTTGGGTTAGGGTTGAAAGGGTTTAACCCATTTACTGATGAACCCGACACGAATTTGACACAACACAACCAATTTACCAGCTGTAATTTTACATGGAGAGTTGTAGCCGCATGACCCACATTTAATATATGTCATCATTTTTATGTGGAAAGTTGTAGCAACATTTAATATAAGGAAAATTTAAAAAAACTACCTTTTATAACATAAATTTTTCAAAAAACTACCTTATATAACATAATGTTTTCAATATACTACCATTTGACTTTTTTTTGTTGACGTTGACTCTTAAATAGCAGCTTCAGAAGCTAGCGGGAGCGGATGCTCGTTAAGAAGAAAATGAAATGAGGGGCAATTTGGCACTCTATGTGGGTTGTCAAGGGTGCCTAGGCTGTGAGATCAAGGCAATAAGTAGCAATGAACACGTTACAAACCACCCTCATTTAGCTGTCAGTTGGTAGTATTTTGAAAAAAATGTGTTGTATAAGGTAGTTTTTTGAAAATTAATTTTTAAAAGGTAGTTTCTTGAAAAATATTTGTTATAAAATGTAGTTTTTTGAAAATTTTCCTTTAATATATGTATTTTTCCATGCAAATAATACTTATCTTTCCAATGCAAGTACTATAAATATTTAAAGCAAATGATAAGTCCCTTGATCCTCGTGCAAAATGAGAAACAAGCACTATAAATCGTGACGGAGGGAGTACAACATATATTCGTTTTACAATACATGCACCATTGTCCTCTTTTCGATGTTTCACAATACATCTCTTCCTTTAAACATAATCACATTGAATTGGTGCATGTATTGTGAAATGGAGATAATATGTCGTTCGTTTTATAATAATTGTAGCAGTATGAATTATGCACAATTGATGTCTCATTTTGACCGTAATTTTTAACCAATATAAAATATATATTGTTATATGAGATATTCTAAGATTTATCTCAATGTATATTCTCAACACCTCAACTTTTCATAAAAAGTTACTCATTGATTATTAATGATATCAAGGGCCAAAGGTTTACATTAACAAGTGTTTTAGTCAAACTATTGCAATTATAAGGAACAAATGGAGAATCATCTATATATACTAATATATTAAAAGGTGTTCCTAAACAAGAAACGGTGCCACGTGACGCTCTCCCTAAGAGAGTTTTATTCCATGCAATCCACAACAATTAAAAAAAAATTAGAATTGCGTATTATAGGATTTGATCCCCGGACCTCAAGAACATATACCAAAGTCTTAACCACTAGACCAAATAACATTAGTGTTATCATCTTAAAGTATAATATTAATAAATGAAAATTTTCCTTACCCGGGGAGTAGCTCGGGCCTAATAACTAATTTTTTACAACTAAAACAAAATTAAAAAATGACACATGTCACCCTATAGTTAATAAATTTCTCACGTAAATATTTTTAATCACATATACAGAATCATCTCAATGAGTACATTATCAACTAAATATAACTTTTGTAAATTTTAATTGGTTGGTTCATGAAAGAACCTCAAGGATGAACACCATGCTTGTTGCTCCTAGATATACCATATAATTTTGCAACACGGGTTAATATTGTCAAGTAAAAATATAATTATCATATTTGTGATTAAATAAAAGTTATGGAGAACAAATGATCAATAGTTGGATACTTTTGGTCTTACAATTTACTTAAAGAGTTTACGACTACTAGTTTTTGACGGTGGAATCCTTTGTTTTCTGTATACGGCATTTGCCTAGTCCAAATTCAACAAATAATGTTTGGTCGAAGAGCATACTGCGTAAGTCAACTTTTAGCTATGAGTTGAATGGACTTTATGAAAGAATTTTCGTATTTCCTTTGTCATTTAGGTGAGCTAGATAGATTAAACTGGATAGCTGACTGGATCATATTCATACATAAGTTGGTAAGCATATTTGTTAGATTGTCATAAAATGGCATGTTTGCAGTTTACCCTGATTTATGTCCGAAAATTTTAAATTTATAGTGTACTCAACTACTCGTCGTAATTACATTCCATTTCACATTATGGGCCATACTTTTGATTTAGGTGAGAGACCAATACACATGCAATTTTAGCCATATATACATTAAATACATACTTATCATATATTACCATAATCTTTAGTTGAGGGAAGCCTATCAAGGCAATTTAAATATCACGAGTCAAATTACTCAAATATCAATAACAGAGTTAGGAAAACCATGGTCCTACACTTCTATTGTTAGTTATGCAAGCCTAATAGCCCAACACGGTTAATAGATTCCGGAGACACATTGTGGGTTTCGAGAATGTTTGAGGAAAAATTATAGATGAACTGGAAAGTTTTTTGTTTTCCCGCATGGTAGAACCCGTGCCCGCGGGATAAAACCCTCGCTCGTGGGATTTTCCGATTTCTTTTCACTTTTAGTCTTTTTTTTTTTCCTAAGTCTTGTTATGTTAGGATTCTTGGCGCGGAATAAAACCCTCACTCGCGGGGATTTTCCGATTTCTTTTAACTTTTCGTCTTTTTCTTTTTCTAAGTCTAGTTATGTTAGGATTCTTTAAAAATTATTTATTTTCTAATAGATTAATAATTGTATTAGGAAGCTAAGATAAATAATTAGTTTCCTAAGATTAGTTGGATTAGATCTTGTCAGATGCTAATACTAATAGGAATAGGATTTCATCCTCTATATGAAGGGGGATTGGGGTCATTATTTTGTATGCTCATCATCAAGTACGGGGAGAGATTACAAAGACTCTTAGATTTCTAGCTAGAGTTCTTGAGAGTGAGAGATTGTAATTCACGTGATATGTGAGTTTGGGTTTTGCTAATATTCATTGAAAGATTAGTAAAACGGTTGGTGGCTTTTCCTCTACTTGTTAAAGGAGAGATTTCCAATTAATTAAATTTGCATTTGTTATTGCTTTAATGTTGCTCCTAAGATTTGTTCATATTGTGTACTTGTTACTAGGGCTGTTCAAAGACCAGGGTCGGACCGAAATCTGGATCGGACCGGACCGGACCGAAGATTTCGGTCCGCCCCTCGGTCCGAAGAAAATTCCGATTCCGGGTTTCCGGTCCGGTCCAAACCCGGAAAATTCCGATTCGGACCGGTGGACCAGAATTTCTGATTTTCTGGTAAAAAAAAAAGTTTATATGTTAAAAAAGTTAGAAACTTAGAACTAATATTTATAAAGTTTAGAAATATTGTTATTAATATTATTTACATTTTAATATATCTAATTTATAAATATTTTTAAATCAAATAAAAAAGATTTTTTAAAAAAAAATAAAGATTCCGGTCCAACAGGTCCAAGACCGGACCGGATCGGAAAAATTCAGGTCCAGACCGGAACGGACCGGAAAAATTCCGGTCCGGTCCAGGTCCAAATTTTTTCCAGATTCCGGTCCGGTGAACACCCCTACTTGTTACTACGCTTCGGCATAGGTCCTAACACCTAAATCCTATGACTAGACACTCAAGGTTCAAGGATTAGTAAGCTTCTGGTAGTTTTTCCTTTGCTAGTTTTGAGAGGTAGTTAACCACATCAAAATTGTGTTTTTCATTGCTCTTATTTTTCACTCTATTGATTTGTTCATATTGTCAACTTATCGTCTTGCTAAATATTCCACATTAGTCTTTACATAGAAGCCACAAAATCATCCAGTTATTTTGGCATTTATGTTGCATTATTATATATGTTGCATTAGGATAATTCGTTTTGACTTTTAACCTTTCTCTTAAAAAAAAAAAGTTCTTATCTTGAGTTGTTGAGGAGGGGCAATGGAATTTTTGGGAGACTAGTGAAAGGCAAACTCAACTCCTTTCTTGTATGGTACGCGAAGTGCATGGAACGCATTCCATGCTTTTCTTCACCTTTCGAGAAAAGTAATATTTGTTGTTTGATCAATTTATCCTTCTTTTTGTTGATTATTATATTAACTAATCTTCATTCCACATATTTGGCACATATACTAATATATGATGCTGACTCTTGCGCATCTTTTCACCTAAAAACACAGATAAAATGATTTTACAAAGTAAGACAATTAGTATATTGAGAACTTAAAGAGGGAATATTACAATTCGATGTCATTAGAGGCAATGCTTTAATTGTTGAGACACATTCTGCCAACTTTAATGACAAATGAAGGATCTGATTACAGTAGACAGAAATATACTTATTTCACGATATATTAGGATCTCAAATTTCCTGTGTATAATATGCTTAGTTGACAAATTCATTATAAGAACATATATATCATAGTCTCTCCATTTTGGAGAATTAGGTTATCATCATTTCTTACTGGGTTGTTACTTATTAGTTTATTTCTTTCATTATTTAATATGGATTTGACCTTTTTTTTTATTATGACTCTACCCACTTTTTAACCTTACTTGTCCGCTCAGCATAGTTCTTTCGAATAAAAATATTGAATATATTAATATTTTCATTCATATGGTCCATTCAATATACATTTCTTCATAAACTTTTGTGTCCCATGAAAGAAATCAAGTAATAAAGACAGAGAGTTGGTTATTATTAGACCGAAAATGTCATATATTATTCTTGTCAATATTTTTTTTGCAAGTGTCAACAAATTGCTACTTTTATAGTTCTGTAAGTCACTACTCAGTACTCACCCCTACTATACCATAGAAGTCACCTTTTTACACCTACTATCCGAGAGAGCATTATGTTCTTGATCTGAGTTGGATCCTCTGCCATTAATATGACCGAGTCAAATATTATTGCATTAGATTCTTCAACGAATATAGTTGTCACCCATATCATACCCTCTAAGTCATTCCATCTTACCATATAGACATCTGATCTTAATACGCATCACAAATTATACAAACAACATAATCTCAATTTATTTTGAGATTTGTATAAGTAATTTTTTCAAGCAATTCTTAGACATTGCTCATATAGTCATATTCCCTCCAATAAGTATTTTCCTATAAACAATTATCTGTACATAGTTAGTTAATGTCGTATACAATTCTCGTCCTTGCTCGTGTACTACAATCTGAATAGAAATGTACATATTTGACAAGCTTGATAAAGATTGAGGGACTATTCTTATCAGATTTAAATTTAGTTGAGATGAGAAAGTTGCTTTGGTAGGAGCACTACTTGTTTAGTACTTATTGATCAAGTACTTAATTGATAAATGCTACAATGCAATTACATAACCACACATCAAAATTTTCTATCATATATATAGAATAATTAATCACATGCCTACAAATATAAATAATACATAATAAGCTTGAGCTAGATTCAGATGTTCAATAAAAGGCTCAACTTATTTTGAAATATAATGAAATAAACATTATTTGACAAATAAAATCGTTTATATTAATATAACTCTTATCACTATCCTACCTCATTCGACTCATAAAACAAAATTAATCTAATTATTTGACTATTAGTAGTAACTATAAGTTGACAAGAAAAAAAGGTGCTAATTTGTAACGACAAATATTCCTCATTTTCATTTTCAAATTCTCATGAACCATCCATTTTCTTTTTTATAGTTCACTTTCACAAGATTTCTATTAAAACCGTTGCATTATTAGTATACCAAATTTCTTAATTAATACGTGGATTGAGATCTACCCCTTATATGGTGCAAATACAAAGAAAAAGGACAAATTGTGCACGACAAATATGACAAATGCAACCAAAAATATACCAGTAATAATATTATATACACTTTGGTTGATGCTACGGTTCAACTTTCAACATCCAACTTCATTTTTTGTAGTATTACACCTGATAACCTGATATATCTCGTCTAAAGTCAAAGAAGCATTGACAAGTGGTGCTTAAAATATTATTCGATGACTATTTTACCCTTAATCCTCTTGTGCTGGCTTTTGGTCGACATACATTTGGAGGGCAATATAGTAAAATTGTACACATGGAACTTTTAGGTCATTTATCTAGTGGTGGCGTATCAAGTGATCACACGTAGGTTATCCATTTTATATTTCATGTTTTTAGATTTTGTCACACCAATCTTAATCTATTTCAGATTAACTACCGTTTAACGATAGGCTACACATAGTATATTTCTATTAGATAGAAGTACTAATAAAATGATTTTATAGAGCTCGAAGAGTCCAATTCCAGAATGGGATGAAGTGTTGAAGAGGACATGATGATGGAGTTTTCTTTTCTTTAACTAAATTTTAGTTGCTTAAATGATTAGTCAAAGTGATATAGTGTTACCCTTATGGCCTTATGGCTCATCTTATAAGCAGCAAATTAGTATTTAGTTCATACAAGTCTCGGATTTTGATGTATGGATAACAACTACTCCCTCCGTCCTAAAATATAGTTTCCATTTTCATTTTGGGTGTCCCAAAATATAGTTTCCATTTCCATAATTAGTTCCACATTTTTCCATAATTTGTCTAGAAAAACCGTGTCTCATCATTTATTTGCTTCTTGAATTTTGTTTTTTGCTTTGTTTATTCAACTCGAGTGTTACAATTAATGTTCTTTCACCAATTATTCTTCATTCTCTCTCCTAAAATCATCTTTTCCCATACAACATTTATTTAAATAAACAAAATATCTTTACTATCTCTCTTAAATTCTACTTGCATAAATTATCGTGAAAAAAGGAAAATGAGAACTATATTTTGGGACGGAGGGAGTATAATTTTATGTTCTTAGGAAAAAAGAGCAAACTAAATTTTGATAATTGATGATTATTTTTTTTTTCTTCTTATATTGTCATTTACTATACTTTGTTTAAGCATAAACTATAAGATCACGTTTGGACCAATAGTTAAATGGTTGCTAGTGTTTATACTGAAGGTTGTATGCTGAAGACTTTTAGACGTTGTAGTATATGTATAGTTTAACGTAATACCTCGGAATGAATTTACATGTAATTTGTGTAATAAGAGAAATACATATTTGGACATTATGTTGTATTGTGATGAACGTCCATGAGAACTTTCCAACAAAGTTATATACTTCTATTATTGATGGACTAAGTTATTGATGCACAGGTTCAATATACTGATCTAGCTGTCTCTTTTTTCTCTATCTTCTATTATTGAGGCCCAACCCAACATAGCCAGTTTATTTTGGGCCCGGCCCTAATTTCTGTTGAACAGCTCCAGAGTCCAGACTCTTGTGAACACATATAATTTGCATAGATATTTCATCCCAATTGTAATACAAGCGGTTATTGGGTTTATGTTCTGCTCCCTATCGCTTGTCACAGATTGGGCCAATTTGGGCCTTTTTCTATTTCTTTAAGGAGAACTGGAGAACAACATGGGCTCTTAAATCAGCTACTCTATTGAAAAAGACAAAAAGTAGTACATTTACTTGTTTTGATTATTTTGTAATTCTGGGCCTCGTCCAGTACTTCTGTATTTCTATATACTTACACTTTTTCTAAGAATAAATCATTTGGGCAACCCTCGCACAGGTCCCCACCTAGAGGCCCATTACAAGTCATAGTCCACGCAAGGTATGAGGACTCATGACATGAATTGGGTGACGAAAGGGTAGTGATATATTAGTATCAGAAACTCATAGAACCCATCTACAATAGGTGGGTAGCTATTCAAAAGCAAAGTTGGATCATGCTGATGCTAGGAACTCATAGGAAGTGACGAAAGGGTAGTGATGTAGAATATGGAACTCATAAGGAGCATATGGTGTTCAACATTACGTGACATATATGTTACTCATAATCTACAAGACTGAAAACAAGCAAAATAAGGAGAATGCATGTGAACTATAAATGTAATACCCCAATTCTTAAGCATATTTTATTTAGCGTTAATTATAACTTAATTATATTTTAAATATTCTCATTTTACTTGGATTGGAGTATGATTATTATTTGTCGCGTTTGTAATATATTTATTTGTTTAATTTTATATGGTTATTATTATTAAAATTATTTTTGGTTTTATGTGTGACTGTTTTAGCGGTATTTGGTCCAAATAGGAAACCAAAGTCGGTTTTCCTTCCTCTCATATATGTTGGTCGGTTAAGTTGGGAAACCAAACCCCCCTTATTTATCTCTCTCTGTCATTTTTCCTCACCTAAAACCCCAACCCCTTTTCTTTCTTTTTCCCCCGTAAAACCCCAAACCCCATTTCACCCACAACCCATTTTTCTCTCTCCTCTTCCCCGATCTCCCTCTTCCCGCGCTGCTCTGCTGCGCTCCACCGGCGTTCCCCAGCTCTCTCTTCTTCTCCCCTGCTCGCGCGTCTTTTCTCTCTCTGTCGCTCCTCTCCGTTCGCTGCTGCTTGCTGCTGCTTCGAGTTGTTGTCGTTGTTGGGCTGCGGGTGATTGTCGCCAACCACCCTCCCTCGTCTGCCGCCCGGCCTCGCGGTGCTCCCCGCGCCGCTGCCGGAGCTCCTTCTCCCTCCCCCTGTTTTGTTCGTCCCCGCTCGGTAGAGAGAGGTACTACACCCCCTTCTTCTTCTCTTTCTATTCTCCTCATGTTGGAGGGTATTATTGAGTTTATAAATGCTGAAATTTGGGTGCTAATCCCTCCGATTCTTCCTTCGATCTTAATTTCCTTTCTTTGAATCATGAGTAATGGTTGCTAATTTGATGATGAATTGTGGTTGTTGATTATGTGGCATTGATGGGGCTGAATTATTGTTGTTGGTGAACCGGTATATTAGAACTGGATGGTGTGTTATGATTACTAAAGATGGATTATTGGAAATAGATTCCTATTTGTGTATCTACAAGTCATTGCTAGGCGAGAATAGTAAAGTATCATTAGTGTTTATGTTCACTAAAATAAGCTAATATGGAGTTCGAATCATTAAGATGAAACAAGTACGCTTTATGTTTCTCGAAATGATCTTAAAGTACGTAAGGATGATTTGTGAATTACGAGAGATGAAACGTATACTCGCAATGACATATGTGAGACCATGATGTTATAAAAAGTGTCTTATGCTACGTTCTTGTAAACGACTTGATAGTATGAAAGGATTCTTACAACGTTTATGTATGATTTTCTTATGTATTTCCGATATATTTGGGGTGATGAGTTATGTTTATAAAGTCTCGATTATGCCAAAGTATGCCTTTAAATTCCGAAATAATATGAAAGCATGAATGGTTCATGAACGATGTAAAATACGAAAGGACTACTATGCTTATGCTAT
This sequence comes from Beta lomatogona, assembly GCA_947646795.1. Classification (NCBI taxonomy): domain Eukaryota; kingdom Viridiplantae; phylum Streptophyta; class Magnoliopsida; order Caryophyllales; family Amaranthaceae; genus Beta; species Beta lomatogona. Next base: position 1,354,291 of record CANSNZ010001062.1, on the reverse strand, counting down.
GTATTTGTTATGTTTCAGATATGCTTCTATTATGTATTTTGAAGGGTACTTTAAGTTATGAGATATGCTTCGAATACCCGATTATGTAAAATTATACGTTATGATCATGATTAATGTCGTGTTTTATATATGGATTGTGGGAAATGAAATGTTTTATGATGATTATGATGACTCGATGCTATGAGATGATGATGATGATGGTGTTATGAGAATATGATTATGAATATGTCATGCATATGATTACTTTCCATGATTATGATTACGATGATGTAATGTAATCATGGTTATGTTATGATTAAGATATGTCCCATGATTATGATTACGATGATGTAATGTAATCATGGTTATGTTATGATTAAGGTATGTTCCATGATTATGATTACGATGATGTGATGTAATTATGGTTACGTTATGATGATGATGATGTAACATAATTACGATTACCATGAGGTGATGTGATTATGAATATGTTTGCTTATGATTACGTTCCATGATTATGATTACGATGATGTAATGTAATTATGGGTACGATATGATGATAATGACGCATCAGGATTACGATTACCATTAGGTAATGTGATTATGATTCGTAAAAGCAATGAAACATGATAAAGAAAAGTGAAAGATGGTTCTTGGCAGTATATTTGGGTACCGCAAGTGTCACCTTTGTTGTGGCCACCCTACTTGTTAATGAATTAAATTGGGTACCGCAAGTGTCACCTTTGTTGTGGCCACCCTACTTGTTAATGAACTTAATTGGGTACCGCAAGTGTCACCTTTGTTGTGGCCACCCTACTTGTTAATGAACTTAATTGGGTACCGCAAGTGTCACCTTTGTTGTGGCCACCCTACTTGTTAATGAATTAAATTGGGTACCGCAAGTGTCACCTTTGTTGTGGCCACCCCACTCGGTTAATGATTTGGGTACCGCAAGTGTCACCTTTGTTGTGGCCACCCTATTGGTTAATGAATGTACGTTATACTGCCAAGTAACCAAAATGAACAAGTAAAATGAAAAGATAATGATGAATCTTATGATATGATATGAACTAATATGATATGTTATACAATGATTTATGTTGCTCTTCTCTTTATTAAATGCATGCTCTTTCTTGTTTTACAAAGCTAAGATGTTAATCAAGTTACTAATATGAATTAAGTAAGGTGGAAAGTTATGATGAAACTTATGATATGATACGAAATATTGGCTACGTAGATGATGCTATTGAATGATTTAATGCTATGAAGTATGATGACATTGATGTTACGAAAGTATGATTAGGATTGTGATTATGTTTTATGATTTCACACATTATGTCATCGATGATTGGATTAGGAAATACGAAATGCTTTATGAATATGATGATTAGTGATGTGTATGAACGAATGCTATGAAATAGCTATGTTATTAAGATGATATGATCATTACTAGTTAAGTAAATGAAAGATGATGATGATGATTTATGATATCATGTATGACTTAAAGTATATGTTTATGAATGTTTATTGTCTAATGATATGAAAGTATGCCTTCTACTTTGATATGAGAGAACTATGAAGATGTTACTACTCTGCTATGATTTCTGAGGGTACTGAAAGGTCATGAAACATGATGAATGATAATGGATGATGTGAATATTGCTAGGTTGTTATGATATGGTTATGAATGATGAGAACATGATGATTACGTGAGAGTCGTAGACACCAAAGCATGTTTTAAGAATGATTTATGGGTTGGTACTCAGCATTGTGCTGATATGTATATGTCAATGTTTTGTTTTGTCACTACTGTGGCCTGTCACTTGGTGGGTGGCAGTGTTGCAATAGTTACAGGTTGAAGTTCTGGAGCATCTTCTCCAAGATAGAAGCAGTTACGTGCTAAGAGTTATGTTATGGTTGTTTTATGTTTCTTTATGAGGCGAGGATGTTCCACTTTGTGATAGATAATGAGTAACGATTTAGTTTCATTTCTAGTTCTGGTTGAGCAATAGTGCTCCTGATTCTCTTTAGCTGCTACTCCGCGAAGGCGTTGAGTTATGGATTTGGAAATATTTTATTGTAACAGGTTTTTCAAACATTTCCCCATTTTGGGTTGTCCAATTTACAAAGGAAACTCTGCCGAAATTTCTAGAAAATAGTGATCTATTATTATTGTGTTTCCTTAAAGAGGGGCAAATGTAAGTAATGTCCCTGTAAGTTAATGTTAAAGGTCGCCTTGTATTTTCCCATAGTGGAAAGTACGGCGGTAACGCGCCGACTAAGTTAAGTTTTCCGCTGCTAATCCTGATTAATTAGCTTAATAAGGATGTATGAAAGTCGGGGCGTTACAGAGTTGGTATCAGAGCTGAAACCTAGCCGGAAGTGCGGAGTCTTAGACTTTGCATCGCCTAGGTATGATCCTTTGGGAATTAAGATGTCGAAAAAGTTTGAGGTTAATTTTCATGACTATTTGGGTTGATAGAATTTAAGACATGAGAAATAGGATTATGGATTCCCTCGTGGAGTTTAAGTGGCTTATCCTGGACCTAGTTGGTCTTAAGTTATATGATTATATGATTGTTGTGATTTACGTGACGTTATATGAATTTTAATAGTTTTTCGATTAATTTTAACTTATATGGTTTGAGTAATCAAAAGGTTTTCAAACGAGATCTCACCAAATGTGTTAGTTAGAATCCATTGCCAACAAGTTTGCCCCTTTTGTTTTCTTTGCTCCTCGATTTCGCGAGTCGAGTTGAAGTAGAGATACAAAAGATGATGGCGGAATGGAGGTTGAATTCCTAACGAAACCATGGAAGCTTGAGATCTTGGTTTTTGTCTAAATGAATTTAGCTTATTGTTCCCTCGATCAACTTATTGCAAGTTTCGAGGACGAAACTTTTTTATAAGGGTGGTGGGATGTAATACCCCAATTCTTAAGCATATTTTATTTAGCGTTAATTATAACTTAATTATATTTTAAATATTCTCATTTTACTTGGATTGGAGTATGATTATTATTTGTCGCGTTTGTAATATATTTATTTGTTTAATTTTATATGGTTATTATTATTAAAATTATTTTTGGTTTTATGTGTGACTGTTTTAGCGGTATTTGGTCCAAATAGGAAACCAAAGTCGGTTTTCCTTCCTCTCATATATGTTGGTCGGTTAAGTTGGGAAACCAAACCCCCCTTATTTCTCTCTCTCTGTCATTTTTCCTCACCTAAAACCCCAACCCCTTTTCTTTCTTTTTCCCCGTAAAACCCCAAACCCCATTTCACCCACAACCCATTTTTCTCTCTCCTCTTCCCCGATCTCCCTCTTCCCTCGCTGCTCTGCCTGCGCTCCACCGGCGTTCCCCAGCTCTCTCTCTTCTCCCCTGCTCGCGTCTTTTCTCTCTCTCGTCGCTCCTCTCCGTTCGCTTCGTGCTGCGCCGCTTCGAGTTGTTGTCGTTGTTGGGCTGCGGTGATTGTCGCCAACCACCCTCCCTCGTCGCCGCCAGCCTCGCCGGTGCTCCCCGCCGCCGCCGAGCTCCTTCTCCCCCTCCCCGTTTTGTTCGTCCCTCGCTCCCCCGCTCGCAGAGCGAGGTACTACACCCCCTTCTTCTTCTCTTTCTATTCTCCTCATGTTGGAGGGTATTATTGAGTTTATAAATGCTGAAATTTGGGTGCTAATCCCTCTGATTCTTCCTTCGATCTTAATTTCCTTTCTTTGAATCATGAGTAATGGTTGCTAATTTGATGATGAATTGTGGTTGTTGATTATGTGGCATTGATGGGGCTGAATTATTGTTGTTGGTGAACCGGTATATTAGAACTGGATGGTGTGTTATGATTACTAAAGATGGATTATTGGAAATAGATTCCTATTTGTGTATCTACAAGTCATTGCTAGGCGAGAATAGTAAAGTATCATTAGTGTTTATGTTCACTAAAATAAGCTAATATGGAGTTCGAATCATTAAGATGAAACAAGTACGCTTTATGTTTCTCGAAATGATCTTAAAGTACGTAAGGATGATTTGTGAATTACGAGAGATGAAACGTATACTGCAATGACATATGTGAGACCATGATGTTATAAAAAGTGTCTTATGCTACGTTCTTGTAAACGACTTGATAGTATGAAAGGATTCTTACAACGTTTATGTATGATTTTCTTATGTATTTCCGATATATTTGGGGTGATGAGTTATGTTTATAAAGTCTCGATTATGCCAAAGTATGCCTTTAAATTCCGAAATAATATGAAAGCATGAATGGTTCATGAACGATGTAAAATACGAAAGGACTACTATGCTTATACTATGTATTTGTTATGTTTCAGATATGCTTCTATTATGTATTTTGAAGGGTACTTTAAGTTATGAGATATGCTTCTGAATACCTGATTATGTAAAATTATACGTTATGATCATGATTAATGTCGTGTTTTATATATGGATTGTGGGAAATGAAATGTTTTATGATGATTATGATGACTCGATGCTATGAGATGATGATGATGATGGTGTTATGAGAATATGATTATGAATATGTCATGCATATGATTACTTTCCATGATTATGATTACGATGATGTAATGTAATCATGGTTATGTTATGATTAAGATATGTTCCATGATTATGATTACGATGATGTAATGTAATCATGGTTATGTTATGATTAAGGTATGTTCCATGATTATGATTACGATGATGTGATGTAATTATGGTTACGTTATGATGATGATGATGTAACATAATTACGATTACCATGAGGTGATGTGATTATGAATATGTTTGCTTATGATTACGTTCCATGATTATGATTACGATGATGTAATGTAATTATGGGTACGATATGATGATAATGACGCATCAGGATTACGATTACCATTAGGTAATGTGATTATGATTCGTAAAAGCAATGAAACATGATAAAGAAAAGTGAAAGATGGTTCTTGGCAGTATATTTGGGTACCGCAAGTGTCACCTTTGTTGTGGCCACCCTACTTGTTAATGAATTAAATTGGGTACCGCAAGTGTCACCTTTGTTGTGGCCACCCTACTTGTTAATGAACTTAATTGGGTACCGCAAGTGTCACCTTTGTTGTGGCCACCCTACTTGTTAATGAACTTAATTGGGTACCGCAAGTGTCACCTTTGTTGTGGCCACCCTACTTGTTAATGAATTAAATTGGGTACCGCAAGTGTCACCTTTGTTGTGGCCACCCTACTGGTTAATGATTTGGGTACCGCAAGTGTCACCTTTGTTGTGGCCACCCTATTGGTTAATGAATGTACGTTATACTGCCAAGTAACCAAAATGAACAAGTAAAATGAAAAGATAATGATGAATCTTATGATATGATATGAACTAATATGATATGTTATACAATGATTTATGTTGCTCTTCTCTTTATTAAATGCATGCTCTTTCTTGTTTTACAAAGCTAAGATGTTAATCAAGTTACTAATATGAATTAAGTAAGGTGGAAAGTTATGATGAAACTTATGATATGATACGAAATATTGGCTACGTAGATGATGCTATTGAATGATTTAATGCTATGAAGTATGATGACATTGATGTTACGAAAGTATGATTAGGATTGTGATTATGTTTTATGATTTCACACATTATGTCATCGATGATTGGATTAGGAAATACGAAATGCTTTATGAATATGATGATTAGTGATGTGTATGAGCGAATGCTATGAAATAGCTATGTTATTAAGATGATATGATCATTACTAGTTAAGTAAATGAAAGATGATGATGATGATTTATGATATCATGTATGACTTAAAGTATATGTTTATGAATGTTTATTGTCTAATGATATGAAAGTATGCCTTCTACTTTGATATGAGAGAACTATGAAGATGTTACTACTCTGCTATGATTTCGAGGGTACCGAAAGGTCATGAAACATGATGAATGATAATGGATGATGTGAATATTGCTAGGTTGTTATGATATGGTTATGAATGATGAGAACATGATGATTACGTGAGAGTCGTAGACACCAAAGCATGTTTTAAGAATGATTTATGGGTTGGTACTCGGCATTGTGCTGATATGTATATGTCAATGTTTTGTTTTGTCACTACTTGTGGCTGTCACTTGGTGGGTGGCGGTGTTGCAATAGTTACGAGGTTGAAGTTCTGGAGCATCTTCTCCAAGATAGAAGCGATTACGTGCTAAGAGTTATGTTATGGTTGTTTTATGTTTCTTTATGAGGCGAGGATGTTCCACTTTGTGATAGATAATGAGTAACGATTTAGTTTCATTTCTAGTTCTGGTTGAGCAATAGTGCTCCTGATTCTCTTTTAGCTGCTACTCCGCGAAGGCGTTGAGTTATGGATTTGGAAATATTTTATTGTAACGAGGTTTTTCAAACATTTCCCCATTTTGGGTTGTCCAATTTACAAAGGAAACTCGCTAGAAATTTCTAGAAAATAGTGATCTATTATTATTGTGTTTCCTTAAAGAGGGGCAAATGTAAGTAATGTCCCTGTAAGTTAATGTTAAAGGTCGCCTTGTATTTTCCCATAGTGGAAAGTACGGCGGTAACGCGCCGACTAAGTTAAGTTTTCCGCTGCTAATCCTGATTAATTAGCTTAATAAGGATGTATGAAAGTCGGGGCGTTACAATAAATGTATATTGACAATCTGTTATTTTATTTTATGAGTCATTTTCAATGTATATTTTTGACCATTAATTTCATATAAATAGAAATTATTATAAAAGTACACATTTAGACTAATCAAACAAAATACCATACGAAAATATTTTGATTTTTATATTAATGACAATTTGACGATATTTTTTTTTTGAATTTTGACCGCAAAAGTCAAAATGTAATGAATGAAAAGAATAAAGAAAAAAAAAAGAAGTATATAAAGATAGTTACATCATGTGATCAATAATGTTATAATTTTCTAGCTAGGAATAATAGTAATTAGCTTTTATTAAAATTTTTGGTTTTTATGGGTCGGGAGCATTTTAGACCGACCAATAGTAAGAAGATTTACTAAAAGTAGAGAGGACTTAACTTGCTTAAAATGAAATTCACTGTGTATACATATAAAATGCACTACATGGGAGAGAGTATAAGTACTTATCATACATTCGAAAGACAACATAGTATATACTATACATAGATATACCAAGCTTAGCTTGGCTCACTTGGTAGGAATTCCACCTCATGACCTCAAGGTCAGGTGTTCGAATCCCACCAAGTGAGGGGCACTTGGAGGAGAATTCCCATTACAACTCCCACTCCTTCCAAGTGCCTGGGTGTCTGGGTTGGGCCCTGTGCGAAGGCAGCCTAAAGGTTATTCATCTTACCAAATAAAAAAAAAAAATACTATACATAGATATATATGTGGGTAGAGAACATACACGAACATAAATATATATATATATATATATATCGTTACCCTAGCTGGCTAATTTTCTTTAACTTTATAAAGTTAAAGCAAAACATCCTGCTTAGCCGCTGAGATTAGCATGTTGCTTATCTTACATAAGGCCTACTTAAAACACTTAATTAATTGGGAATGAGTTTGTGACGAGGCCTTCTAAAAGATGGCGCTGGATCATATCTTCCATAATCATGGGTGTTCATCCACCTTAGCATCCTCTCATGAACGATATTCTCTTCCTTATTATCTCCTTCTACTGCTGAAGCCTGCATGACCATGAAATATAGGAAAATATATTGCCCAACATATTAACAAGAAGCCAAAACTCGATTTACATAAGTGACATTAATTGGGAATTCTAAACGGTAAAAGTTTGTAATATACACGCTGATTTTTATGGCCTAGTTACTATTTGTTGTATCTCTTTTAAGTTGTTAAGCCTATTTCGTAAAGTAGTTTTTGTGATAATTGTTAGTTGTTTCATATATAAGTTAACTACTGTAGTAGAGGCCAAGTAGATATTAGCTGCTAAAAGCTTTGTCACAAAATAACTTTGTGATCATTTATGTTTCGGTAAAACTAGCCGTTGGTTTGAAGAAATTAAAAATTAAACTACATTATACCTTCAATAGCTACATTTATACCAAAGCTAATCCTTTTAGTTTAATATTTCCAAAATATTATACATCAAGTACTAAAAGTTACCTTATAATGTTACTCTACCAAACACCACTTTTCACCTATAGTATAATTTTGAATTGATCAAACAACTCTTAGCTACCTGAAAAATGAAAAGTTGTTGCCTAATAAACTTGTATGCAACAATTGAGCTATAAGCGTCCGAAATTTATAATATGTATACTTAAATTCAAACTTTTTACGTATTGCTGTTAATGACAATCTTAATTGAGATTCTAAAGCTTGTTATGACAAATATAAGAATTTGAAGAAAAACTATATTGGTATGGTGGAGATGTAAAACGCTATGAGAAAAGATGAAAATTTGATATTTTTATATATTAGAGATACCGTTTAAGAACTCTCATCAACTAGCTAGTTTATGTAACTTCTTATACAAAAACTACTACATTTTATACTTTCTAAAAGATACAATTTCAAAACTTGACAGCTCACAGGTGACAATAGGTGTGCTGTTACAACACTATACTCCTGCTCTATATCATTAATCCAAATTCCTTCAAATTAGACATGCATCATTCAACATATGGAAGAAAAGAATGGTGATTTTTGAAGATAATTTCTTTTTTCATGATGATTAGTTACCTCATAAGTTCCAACAAATTCTTCATCAGCTAAGCTTTTAGTCAAGAACCTGGATTGACGACCTACCAAGAAGGAAAAGCATGCAATTAAGCTGTTAATCAGATAAACTCGTGTGCATGCAAGTTTTACTTGTTTTCCATACCAAAAAAGAGTTGTTCATGAGCTACGTAACACTGAAACGACGAGTTTCAAACTAGAAAACTTACGTCCTAACTAATTATGGGTTCCATTAACACGAAAATGGCTAGGGTTTTGAGAATAGAAATATATTTTGGAAACATAGAAACGACAGGTCCCAGTTATTTCCGTGCTTCATTTCAGCCTAGGACATTGAGCTAGGCTAGCTACATATAATATATTTGGGCCAAATTAAAAGCAAAGAAATTGAAACAATGTTACCTGCATATGAAGTTGATATAAGTGAAGCAGAAATAATGAGAAAAAGAAGACCGAGTTTTGTGAGTGGCGATGAAGCCATGTTCATGCGAAACTATCTCTATATCTCTTTCTCTCTCTTAGTTTCTATTAATTCTCTTTGTTTTCTTCAAGGGAAGTACAAGAAATAATGGAGGCTTATTGTTCGTATGATGCAAAAGACATAAACTTTACTTGGAAGTGGTATTTCTAGCTAGATAAAGATAACACGATGATTAATTTATAATACCAATAATGCAAAAGAATGCCATCTCTATTTGCCTTTTTAATTTAAAATTGAAATTGTGAAATAATACTAAAGGGATAGGAGACCACTTTCCTGTTGTTGGGGCGTGAAGTCTATGAAGTTAGTGGATTTAAATAGGGAAATTAGATTGTCAAGATTGTTATGCCAAGGAGAAAAAGATATGAATGCAACTTTTTATGTACCTAATGCAATTCTACTCGTTTCATGTGTTCCCTTCTATTAACATTTGGACTTTATTTACATTTTTATAGTACTACATTGAGATGATAATCTTCCAAGCTCTAATTCTTCACCAACGAAATATCCAGGGTGCTAGTATTTCGAGACATGTTTTGTTATCATTCTATATTATATTTTTACTTTTTATGCACTTATTATCTTTTAAACAAAGATGAGTATAATACCTGTAAAATCATAATCCGATCCAAAAACTGAACATTGATAGTAATACTGAACGAAATCTTAAATTAGGTTATGTTTGCGCATTTAATTGAATGGAAAATTATTTTCTACGAAAAACATTTGTCCAAAATAATGCACACTTGTTAATTAGCGCGCTTTCCTTTATTTGGTTATTGATGGGAAGAGAAGTTTAGAAAGAAGAAAAAAAAGATGGAGGAAGAGGAAGTTAATGGATATGGACGAAAATATGAGATTCTTTCCGTTGAAAAGAGAATGTTCTCTACTCTTGAGATTTTTATTTCACACCATATTTTACAACCTTTACAAAATATACAAAGAGAAGTGTTTTCCATTCCAACTAAACATCGTCTTAACATGCAATTTATTTTCCACTAGCAAAGACGAATGTAGTCTGAACATGTTAATTTAACCCAGGTAAGGACCACAATCATAATCATGCGTTAAATTAAAAAGACGTAATCATTTATCACTTTTCCCAAACGAACAAAAAGAGTATTCCTTACTAGCAAAAACCTTTTTTCTATTTTTGATGGGTAGAACAACAACTAAGTAATTCGTTTACGATGAGAATGCATGCCAATATCATATGTTTAGATTTTTTTTTTGTTTGGTAATATATGTTTAGATTATTGACACTATAATATAGTATATAGATGCAAATCACATGTTTATACTAGTGCATACCTCTTTCGCTTCAAAATTCTTGCAACATTTGCCTTTTTTAGTATTTCTTTAATTAATGCAACAATTTTAGAAATGATAAAAAAGATACCACACATGGGGCCACTCAAACTCAACAATTTTTCTCTCACACACAAGCAAAAAATAATGTGTAATATCAAAAAAAATCTTGAAAGAATATTAAAGAGGAATATTGTATACATAATACGATTTAAGCTATAAATTTTAAGGAAAACAAGCGGTTAAACTAGATAATATTGGCAAATATTTTGGAATCAAAAGATTTTTTATCCAAAAATATTTATTAATTATGTGATGAATGCAAATATGCAATATTCTGTTTTCTTCGGCATAAAACAACTGAACTGAATCGAATTAAATTATAACTAATTAATAGTAATGATAATAATTTAGGAACTGAACTGATCTGAAAATAAGTTGGGGAGAACAGACCCTAATTATATCTGGTGCAGATAATTAGATAATGCAACATTTTTGTCGGTAATGATAATATGATATACTATTCTAACTGTGTTTCTACTTTCTACTATAGGCATTTCAAATCAATTAAAGTCCGAAGTTTACCTAATCGGTCTATTTGCAATGGAGTTCCTAGTCGGAGGTTTGACTTTGAGCTGACTCAAGTTTATAATGCTTTACCCAATTTCGATGGCTTACAGTCTTTAACTAACCTACATAAGGTAGACTCAGCACTTTCAATTTTTAACCACTAAATCAGACACCAATTAGTGTTTGGTAATGCCATAACTATTCAGGTAACAAATAATCTTAGAAGAGGTTGTTATGAATAATAATGGAGTAACATACATAGAAACATTTTACTCAAGTTTTCGTAGGATCGATCACAATGAGAAACTTATATAAAAAAAAAAATCGTTGTTGACAGGGACAAACCACGCGAGTTAAACCTATTGAGAAGGTGCGAATATATGTTTATATTCTATTTTATTTTACATTTTATAAGTATATTACGTTTTATTGTCCAAGTCTTATTATTGCTGCATCTACACTATCTACTACTAAACATTAGGCATAGTTTTCTAAATTTTTTTCCTTTCGAATGCAATACAATCCCCGCTTAAACTCCAAGTCTTTACGTTGAAAGTTGAAACCATTTAACATGTAGAACTACATGCATATATAATTGTTTCAGTTCTAAATAGTTGATAGGATTAAAATTATGAGACCTTTTTAGTCAATATAAACATGCTGACAAATCAATTTTAGCTTAGATAATAATTTCCCGGTTGAAATATAGCCTTGCCCAAAAACATTCTAATTAATAAATAATGGTATTTTTCTTTCGAAAATATCATATATATTATTTAAAAATCGAACATTGTTCAGATATTACCAAACTTTTATTAAGATGTATGCCTTATAAGTGGGGTTTACTTTGGTTGGGAGCTAGTGAGAAAGAGACCCCTTTTCATAGGTTTACTATATTGACTAAGATATTTCAATGTCTATGGTTAGGCTAAAATAGGTAGCTAATTAGTTAATTACTGGATGACTAGTGCTTCCAATAATCCTTAAAGACAAAAGACAACCTACCAAATACCGCACACATTCGATAAGACAGTGGTGGAGAATAAAGAGAAGCCACTAAAACCTATCTTGACCTAATTTTATTGATTGTTTAAGGTTCTCCTTCTTGAGCAATTAAATTGAAGATGAATCCTTTAAGCTGGCTAAGAAGGCATTATCTCCTCCTTTGGAATAATACAAAAGCACTTTTGATTTGCTTATTCTCATCCCTAAAATTTGATACTTTGTTTCTGCTTTTTGGAAATCATGGCTTACGTCTATAATCACCAACAATGGCCGTACCACGAGCATCATCTGCATGCCTGCACTCCTAGGTAGCCTAATACGTAAACTTGATCATAATATGAAAAGATTAGTTATTCAATATGAAGGTAAAAGAGTTGAAATGAAGGGAAGACGAAGGAAGTGATGTAAATGAAATCTTAATCTTGGTCTTGTATATCACACACCCAAGATTTTTCTAATTTACGCTACATCAATCACTTGTAGTGATCTAATGGATTAATATCAAAATTAATAGTTTGATACACTTTTTAATATTATCGGTGTATGAAAAGTCACAAAAGGGCAGTAGTAATATAAACGAAATTTCAACTTTGGTCTAACAACACACCCCAAGACTTTCTAATTTACGCTACACAACCACTTGTAAATTGTAATAATGCAAGTTACATGATGTATCAGTCAATCCGGATGGTAAAATAAATGTATCGGAGTTTGTACAAAGCAAAACTGATTTTGAAAGCAATAACGACCTTTAATTAAGTCTTCTTAGCAACAAAAAAAAAATTAAAAATGTTGCATTACTAAAGTGCCGCGTAACAATTTTGCAGATGCAGATATGATAGCGAAGAAGTGTCTTGCCACTATGACTTCTTTTACTACAACTATGCTTTAGTTTTTGTTTTTCATCTGGTGTAAAAAAAAAAAAAGAAATTAAAAAAACTATATTAAATATTTGGGCCAATTTAGTAATGCAGTTGTCAAAAGATATCATATTTGTACATGAAATAATTAAAGGCCCTTCATCATATAATACAGATCAGGTAACTAAATTCTTTATACTTTAGTTTTTGAAGGCTAATATTTAAAATTTGAGATCAAATTATATCTACAGAAAAAACTGACTTTATTTTCTACATAAATGGCTAATTTGTCTGTATAGTGGGTTTCTGAAAGGGGTTAGACTGGAGAGGAGTGGAAGATCATAATGACAATCTATTTGCTCCAATAAAAGAATCATCATGTAAAAATCGTTGACTATATAGCCTTCGATTAACCTTCAAACATCAGTTTTTAGCTTAAAATTTCCCTGCCAAGTGCCAACTCTTACCAAAACACCAACATTGACTTCGTTACTGGCTACTTTTATTTGTTGAATGACTCTGAGAACGTTAAGAAAAGCCATATGCATATAGATTCAAAAGCAACCACTAACAACCTGTTAAACATAGATGTCGAACTTTGGTGTAATTTTGCAACAAAAACCACATCAGGATCCATGGTAATGTAGCTTCATCTTTAAACATGTATTTTTTGTTGGAACATTTATAGTTTAAATATGTCCGTTGATGTTATGTGATGAGAAAGAAGGACTAACGAAAAGATATGGTAGAGCGCTCGCTCTGTAAGAGCGTCCACACGAATTAGGCAGGGAGTTGGAATTGCGTACAATTCCTTCCCCGCAGACTAGGAGCGCCAGCTCCCAAGAGGAGTGTCGGCTCCTCTTCGTCAGTTTTCAGACGAATCAATTCATTTTGCGAATTGGTGCTTGTCTTTTCGTCTGAATGGTTGCATGCTTTCAGGCTTTTCCTCTGTAAATCTTCCCTAGTATATATAGGGAGATATCACATATGGAATCAGAGTGAAGTGAGAAAATTATTTTCATTTCCATTGTACTTGCTTAGAGAATGTTATTCTCTTGTATTTTGTCTAAACAAAATCAGATTACAAACTTTTGTTGGGATTGTTTCTTGTTAACAACCAAGATTCAATGTTTCTTCTTCGTATCTCATAAGTATTACCGTGATACTCTGTTGTTCCTAGTGGGTCGGTAAATAACTTATAGGAAAGCGTATCTAATATGTGCTTGGAAGATCTAATATCCTGTTACTCACTGTTTTATCCACACACACTTCTAACAATCTATAAGTTATTTAATCCTTGGGTAATTGGATCTTCCATGGGTGAAATGTTTCTAATTTTTTTAAATTTGGAATGCCATTGTTAAATGGAAAGAGAAGAAGAATGCTACAAGACAAGAGGCCGGGAATGATGGATTTCTCAAAACCCAATTTCGGGTTGGATTGTGAGTTTCTATTATGTTCATTAATTTTATTGTGTGGATTATAATAGAATTTCATGTTATAGTATTAGATAATACTATTGTCTTTTAATTAATTTAAGAATGTTTTATTCATGATTAATTAAAAGGATGGCTTTGTTCCATGGGTTTCTCAATTACCTATTGTTGGTGATAGTTTGTTCCTTAGCAACGTTAAATATGTTGAGCGTTGGTAGTTTATGAAAGTTTTGATGGAATATAAATCTATCATCATTTTGATCCAACAAGGTTTATGTTGGTTTACAGTTGACTATGACAGTTGGTATTTTGGGCTGAGATGAAGTTTATTTCTTCATCATTGTCTACTTTGATTTTGGTGGTTTTAACGTGTACTGCATGTTTTTGTTTTCTTTGAGAAAATGTTTTGTCAAACTTCTGACAATGGCACCTCTTCATGATTAATGAAAACGGTTTTGGTATGATGAATAAAACTATTCATTTTTCTTAGTTAAAAACAAAAATTAAATCATCTTCACAGCACATGTCAAAGTGGGTAATAGACATCTAGACGATCTTGCTTTCATGCTTTAGTTACAAGCCACAATCCTCCATGGATGATTGATTGATTGCTTAATGATCACAATTAAAAAATGAAAACATAATTACTCATACTACATTAATAGGAATCCCGAGAAGGCAAGGTTTGGGAAATCCAAGTTAACACAACCTTACCCCTAACCAGTATAATAAACCAGTATGAAAGCAAAAACATAGACGCCATATAAACAAACAACTAAACAGGAAATGAATCCAGATGGTTGATGATAAACTCATAAATGTAAAATCATTTTAGAGAGAATTCAGATGTAGAGAGGAGAAAGTGAGAGTCGTATTATTATATCAATCTTAGAATTACAGTAGGATGGATATATATACAAGAACTAGAAAAGAAGAAATGTAAGAATTATAATAGAGACTTCTAGAGGAACTTAGCTAACTAACTAACTGATTTCTAACAAACTTGCATAACTTAAGGAGTTCCATTTGCTGATGTGGCTGGAGGAACTTGAGTATTTTCACCAACTTCAATACCCCCCTCAAGTTGGGAGTGGTATGAGACAAAGGATCATAAAATCCCAACTTGGAGAGTAGATGTTTAAACTGAGGAGGCGTTAAGAGGACTTGGTGAAAACATCTGCAATTGAGACTGAGTGGGAAGATATGTGAGTTGAATAAGACCTTCAAGAACCTTGTCTCTTGTAAAATGACAATCGATTTCAATATATTTTGTTCTCTCATGAAAAACTAGGTTTTTGGCAATGTGGATTGCTGACTGATTATCACAATGCAATACCACACGCTTAAAGTCATCTACACCAAGTTCTTCTAACAATTTGATTGTCAAAGTAATCTCAGAGGCTTCAGAGGCCATAGCTCTGTATTCAGCTTCTGAGGAGGATCTAGACACTAGTGGAACCTTAAATGACACAAGTAAACAGATCCGGTTCTTCCAAAATTGGATCCGTTAGTGTTGGGCGAAAATATGATTTCATTAACTGCTTCGGTCCATATAAGGTTCCAGATCAGATAATGGGCCTAATAAATACACGCGGCCCACTCAAACCCCAACCCCATTTCACTCAAACCCCAACCCCATTTCACTCAAACCCCAACCCCATTCCACTGACCCCTCTCTCTATTCCTCTCATATACCCCCTCTAACCCTAATCCATAACCTCTCTCTCTTCCTCTCATCCTCCCCCTCTCAAACCCCTACTCATATTCCCTTTCTTATTCTCTCTCCTCTTCCTCCCCACTCCTCTTCCGTGTCTCTCTTCGTCGCTCGTCGCTCGGACCACGCTACTCTTCGTCGCTCGTCGCTCGCACCACCCAACTCTTCGTCGCTCTCACCACCTGAACAACATTACACTCTTCGTCGCTTGTCATAGAACAAGCACTCTTCCTCACACGTCGCTCGCACCACCTGAACAATAACCAAGATCTTCGTCGCGTTCATCAGTGAACTAGGGTTTCGTTGAACTCCGCTCACTCTTCGTCGTCTCTCATGCAATCGTTTTATTCTTATAATTAGGGTTTCAATTTCATGTTTTTTGTATTAAGGGTTTTGTTTTATTAATTAGTTTGTTTTTATTTCGTTTTTAAAAATTAGGGCTTCATTTTTAATTTTGTGCTTTGTATTTTTGTTTGTTTAATTTCTTTTTTTAATTTCGTAATTGTTTAATTTCGTATTTGTGTTTGTAATTTCGTTTTTTATGATTCGTTTGTTCTCATTTCGTGTTTATAATTATTTTGTTTTAATTTCGTGCTTTGTGGTTTTGAATATATGATATCGCGGTTTTAGTTTGTTATAATTGTTGCTTTGGTTTTGATGTGTGTAATTCAGTTAATTTAGTTTATAATTTTGCTTTTGTGCTGAGAATATGGTGTTGGCTGCAAATTCTTTTAATTTCTTAAGGTGACCAAACTGGTCCGGTTTTTGGGTAAAAATTAGATTAGTTATCCACTAACTGGTCTGGTTTTTGGTGAAAACCGAATTAGTTAGTGGATAACTGGTGTGATTTTCAACTAGATCACTTGACTTTTGTCAACTAATTCGAGCCCAACTGATCCAAGCCCAAAACCGGATCAGTAACCCTGTTTTTGACCGGATCTGATGATGTTTTTTCTACTAGTGAGATATAGTGCTTTGCTTCTTTGACTTCCAGGTTATGGGAGAATTACCAAAAAGTAACACATAACCAGTGATAGATTTTCTTGTGTCTGAACAGGCTGCCCAATCAGAATCTGAGTAGGCCTGAAGCTTACAAGCTTAGAGTAAAATGCCTTGACCCTCAGTATGGTTGATATATCTGAGAGTGTGAAAGATCATAAGGACACTCAGTTTGAAGTTCTCTAGTGAACTTTTTCTGGCTTAGCACAATACCATCATACAAGTAACCTACTTCAATACCCAAAAAGTAATTTGATTCTCCCAAATCTTTCAAGCTGAAGATGGCATCCAAATGAGATTTAAGAGCGGCTATAGCTTCCAAACCAGTACCAGTCAATAGAATATCATAAACATACACAATAGCAATACAAATGTGTGAGCTTTGCTGTTTTATAAAAAGGTTGTAATCATTCTTAGACTAAGTGAAACCCTGAACTTGAAGCTCATTAACAAGCTTGGCAAACCATTGCCTAGAAGCTTGGTTTAGTCCATATATGGACTTTCTAAGTTTGTAGGTTTTGTTGAGAGGATTAGGAACACTTTCAGGAACCTTCATGTAAACTTCTTCAGTTAGTCACCATGCAAGAATGCATTGTTGACATCAAGTTGGAAGATTTTCCATTATCTACTAGCGGCCAACGCAATCAAACATCTCATAGTTGTCATCTTGATAACAAGAGAAAAGTCTCCTCATAATCAACTCCATACTTCTGGTTATAACCTTTAGCCACTAGTCTTGCTTTACATCTCACTAAAAAACCATATTTCTTGAGCTTGACTTTAAAAACCCACTTGGAACCAATCGATTTCTTACCTGGTGGCAGGTCAACAAGATCCCAGGTATGAGTATCAGTGAAGGCTTGAAGCTCTTTGTTCATAGCAGCAATCCAAACTGGATGAGAAGAAGCTTCCTTGTAGTTAATTTTGGGGGTTCCTTGATGTCACAACGATGAGAAATAAATGCTTTGTGAGGGGTAGAAAACTGAGAAAAATGAGATGATATTACACCAATATTGATGGTGTGAAGTGGAAGAAGTAATTAAAGGTATGACATTGATAATCTGAAAGATAAGAAAAAGGATAGTGAGATCTAGAAGATCTTCTAGGAGCATCAATAGTGAAATCAGTAGGGTGATGTAAAACGGAACTGATATCAATGAGATTAGGTTCAATAGGTGAGGGAGAGATTATATCAGTAGGGGAATATGAAGGAACAGGAACAGGAGATGAAGGAGGAGTAGGAGTAAAAATGGAATCAGGAGAAGAAGATGCATGTAGTGGGTGGTGAGTTTGTTGTAGAAGGTGGAAAATGAAAAACATCATCTATTTGTGGGGAAGATGTGAAAGAAGGTAAATCAATGTGAGAAGATAACAAGTCAGGATGTTTTTGATAAGCTAAGTGATAATAAGGAAAATGTCTCTCATGAAACACAACATCTCTAGAGATGGACATTTTGTGAGTAGCTAAGTCAAGAACTTTGTACCCCTTCTGACTAACAGAATAACCAAGAAACACACATGAAATGGCTCTAGATTTAAATTTGGTTCTATGGACTTTGGTGGTGGAGATATAGCAAAGGCAACCAAAAGTTCTTAAATGATCTAAATAAGGAACAATGTTGTAAAGTTTCTTGTAAGGAGATTGATTTTTCAGGCTGGAGAGTGGCATTCTATTGATCAAATGTGCTGAACATAGTATACAATCACACCAATACACATCAGGAACCATAGATTGAAGACTCAAAGCTCTGGCAGTCTCAAGGAGATGCCTATGTTTTCTCTCAACAACTCCATTTTGTTGAGGAATGTCACTACAACTGGTCTGATGCACAATTCCTCTAATCTGATAAAAAAAGCTTCATAGCACCTTCACCCAACTCCTTAGCATTATCAGATCTTACAGCAAGAATATAAGAATTGAACTAAGTTTCAATGAACTGAGCAAAATTTTCCAAGATAAAAATAGAATCAGATTTGTGTTTTATTAGATGCACCCAAGTGAACCTTGTGAAATCATCCACAATGGTTAAGAACTGATTATATCATGAGTGAGTCTTGACACTGTATGGGCCCCCAAACATCTATATGTATAAGCTCAAATGGTTTAGTAGTTTTAATAATACTAGTAGGAAAAGGTTGCCTAGCTTGTTTCGCTGTTGGACAAATCTGACAGATGGTGCTATGTATGCACCCCTGGAGATTACATGAGGGTTTATTAAAAGGGAGATGTCCTAGTCTCAAGTGCCATAACTTGGCATCATGTAAAGCAGAAAAACATGATTTATTACAAGTATGATATGAACAACTTGCTTCTGCAAATGTTGTACTTCAATATTGTATAAGCCATCTTTCAGTTTACCAAGAAGACTGGATGACCCAATCTGAAAATGACCCTCAACATAACAAGCATCATGTGTGAAGACCAATTCACAATGTAATCATGGCATAATTTGTGCACATATATCAAATTGAATTGAAAATCTGGCACATGCAACACATTGGAAAGAGTGATACCATTAGCAAGTTTGACAGAACCTGTATGCACCATTTTGACCTTATTACCATCAGGGATAGTAATGTGATTATCATGACCAGTCATGGTTTTATAGTCAGAGAAATAATCCAAATGACAACAAATGTGATATGTGGCTCCACTTTCTGATAACCAATTGGAACTAAAATTAGATAGTAAGCATATTGTACCTGCTAAGATAGCATGACCATGAGTATCTCCTTCTTCAGTTTTGCGTGAAGATGTGTCATGTGAAGGCTTAGCTAGCAAACTGTAATGCCCCGACTAATAATCATCATCATTAGGTTAATTAATGAGTTATTAGCAGTGGAACCTAGATAGCCGGTGCGTTATTGCCGTACTTTCCTATTTGGAAAGCACAAGGCAAACATAAATTCATAGAAGCCTAAACATGTTATAGCCAGAAAACGTAATTATCCATTAACAAAAACTTAAGTTAAAATTTAGTCACTTTACATAGTCGGACATTTATTATGATCATAAGAGTTTATGAAAGCTTAAATACTACACTACTCATCACTGCTACGTCATCCCATTAGCACCATTGATACCTAAAACATAAAACAAAATGTCATGAGTCAAGGCTCAGTAACATACTACTCTAACAACGTAAACTCATTTCAAATCGTTTTATTAGCAAACAGGGAGGAGAGAAAAGGTAAAACTATTTCATAAAAATCATAATCATTATCATATATCTTTTAGCATGTTCATAAGCATAGATCATTTATTTGGTAACTTGGCGAGTACAACGGAAGGGACGTCTCCCCAGAACATAACATCATCGTAAACGGAAGGCAGCCACCCGAGGACGAAAGCCCTCACAAACGGAAGGTGGCGTTAGTGCCCAAAGTATAGTAATGTGGTGCCACCCGAGGACATTAGCACTTATAAACGGAAGGTGGGGAACCGGCCAGAAGGTACGTGCACGACCCAAGATGACAGAATACCGCCAAGAACCGTCTTTCACTTGAATTTATCATGTTTCATAACCTTTAAGTATATTCATAATCATCATGATATAACATATTCTTTACTTTGCATCCATAACAAAACATCGTCTTGCTTCCATAACATCATTATTTCATATCATCACATTTGTCACAAAACATTTCATATCCCGCAATCCATATACAAAATAATTCTATTAACGTAAGCATTATTATAAAACATACTTAGAAGGGGAATGCGGGTGTTAGCAGTAGACGTTACCTGAAATCCTGCGTAATGACTTTCGTAACCGGAGGAGGCTTGTAATATTCTTTTTCTCTTTTAATCTAACCAAGAAATTAAGTAACGAAAATATAAATATTCATACTCATTTTATCTTAACATTCAGGCCTTTAATTATTGAACATCATTGCTGAAATTACTTTTTAGTTAAAAGGCTCAATATTTCAGCTTACATTCAGGTCGACTAACGTTTGGTCATTTATTTCATCAAATTATCGTTATTAAACATTAGGAATGATCACACATATTTAGTGGAATGTGGTCAATAGTGAAATTCAATTTTGATATGTAATTCATGTTTAAAGACTTGTAACTACGGTTTTCAAATTCTAGTTATTACATTCTCTAAACAAACTGTTAGTAAATGAACATACTTTAATTAAACCAACAATATGACAACATTGTTATTTCTGACTTTTATTATGACTCACAATTAAAACATTGTCTCTAATTTATTACAATAGTTGTTATTAACTAATATAAAGTCATTTATACCACCTAAGTGTCAAGTGTTCCTAATGTTCATCCACGAGTTTTAAATTGTAAGAGTTAGCTGTTCATAGTAAAACACAATCAGTTTAGCCCAACTAATGAACTAAGTGACTTGGTTTAAACTTAAGTAAATCAATCTAGTCTCAATAAAGAGAAAATAAAACTAAAAGGACTTGTTAGGAAATTAAAGCATTTTTAAGGCCCAAACTTAATCTAATAAGTAACAAATTTATGATCAACTATAAACCCAACAATAACACTAAGTGTATCTAAGAGTTATTAGCCCAACATGACAATAACCATAATAAGGCCATGACTACATATGTTTTCTTTTAAATCAAGCCCAAACATTTCAATAGAGAGGTAATGTTATTATACCTGCTACTGAATGAAGGAACAGGAGGGTTCGAAGAACGAATGAGGAAGGCAGCAGCAGGCACGTCGGCGAAGCTAGGCGCAAAGCTGGAGCAGAATTCTGGCGTCGGGGCGGCAGGGAAAGTGGCGTCGGTGAGGGGTGTTGGTGGTGGCGGCATGGTTGCACCGTGCAACGGCGCACAACAGCGCGAGGAGGGAGAAAGCACGAGTAAGAATAGAGAGGAGGTGCGAGTGAGGGAGGGGGGTGGTTGGATGGCGTGTTGGTGGTCGAGCGGGGTGGTGTTGATATGGTGGTTCGGCAGTCGTGCAGTGGTGGAGTGGGTAGAAGCCCAAAAATAGAGGAGAAGGAGAGAGTGGTGTGGTGTGATTCTTGGTGGACATGGCTATTTATAGCCATTGTCAAGCTTCTAGAAAGCTTTGAAGATAACCATGGAGTGTAAGAGAATTTGAGTGAGACTTGTTTTCTTGTTTGTGGCAGCAGTTAGAAGGTTGAAGATGAGTTTTACCTTGGGTTGCCATGTAAGAAAAAGGAGGAGGTGGAAGAAGGAGGAAGTATGAAGAAGGAAATTTGGTGGGAAAAGTCAAGTTTGAGTTTTATTTTTCCACTTCCTTCAATTACCTTTTCTTCTTTTCTTTTTCTTCTATTATTTCTTAGTATTATTATTATTACTATTATTATTTTGTTTAACTCAAAAATAAAACTTCAAATAATTCATACTTTGTATTTTAGTATTAGTTCATCCAATTTAATAGTTTATGTATTGCCCAATTACATAAAGTAAAATAAATTTAGCTTCTTATTAATGTTTATAAGTTAATTAAGCTGGATTAAGTTTTTGGGATATTACACAAACTCATAAGATGATAGTATTGATCCACTGAAATATGAACAGATTTATCAGCAGGTGTATTATATTTTTCATTAGTAGGACCATGTGTAGCAGCAACAACAACTCTTCTATCCTTGTAGCCTTTAAATCCAGGTGGATAATCATGGATTTTGAAGAACCTTTCATAACTGTGTCCTGGTACTTTGCATTGTGTGCAATAATAATTTGCACCTGGCCTTTTATGTCCTGAAGTATTAAAAATCCTACACTAATTAAAAGTCTTCTGAAAATCCCTTTGCTGATTCTGCTTGTATTGTTCGTTTTTGGATTGATCATATAATTGCTTCTTGTCTGCCAAGAAAGCCAAAGACTTAAAATGATTTGAAAGCTAAGAAATCTCCTTATGCCTATCTTCTTGAGCAAATATCATGTATGCTTGAGAAACATTAGGTAATGTCTCCATCATTAAGAGATTGCCTCTTACTGTAGCATACTGCTCATTCAATTTCATGAGGAATTGAATGAGTCTTTGTTCTTGTTGTCTGTCAAATATCTTCTTAGTTAAATTGCAAGTACATTTATTGCAAACACAGCAGGCATGCAAAGGATGTGCATCATTAAGTGCATCCCAGCCAGTTTTGATGTTGGTGAAAAACTCGGAAATACTCTGTGATATCCTTGTGATATTTCAGCTATATGTTGTTCCAGTCTTCCAGAGAATAAATTTGTGCCATTGAAGAATAGCTAAATCTTTCTTCCAAGTCAACCGTATTTCTCTCGCAGTTTGAAAGAATAACACACTTTTGCAATTACTTCAACCAAGTTAAACAAAAGCCAGGAACAAACCAAGGCATTACATCTTTTCCAAACAGTGTGTTCATGAATCTTCACTAGGTTCTGGTATATCACCAGTAGAAAATCCTAGTTTTTACCAAAGAGAGTTAAGATCATAGATCTTTTCCAGTTTGTGAATCCAATTCCATTAATAACTGAAACAAGTTCTATAGAGGTTGCATACAAAGGATGAATGTAGTAGATGCTAGTAGGATTTTGATTCAAGGAAGTGTGTTTGAGGAAGAAATCTCATCATTCTCAGGAGGATTCATGATCAATATTTAGGAATAGATCATAATTTGTATAAATAAGAGATTTTCTGGATTGAAATTTGTCAAAGAATTATATGAATTTTCAAGAAGGAATTCAGGAATAGAGAGATTTTCAGTCAATCTTCACAGAAATTGATCAGGACTTGAAATATTCATATATGATTTTTTTACAAACACTTTCAGTGCATCCAGATGAATCAAATATATGTTGAAGAAGAACTTATCAATTTTGGCTAATTAGATCAGTCAATTGAAAGAAAAAAGAAGAATTACAACTATCAGAGTTGAAATTCAATCTAGATTAGACAAGATTAAAAGAAAACAACTATAATTTCATATGAAATTTAGAGAAAATAGCTACAGTTTCAGAGAAAATTCAGAGAAGATAGCTACAATTTCAGCAGGAGTTCAAAATAAAATGTGAGATCTGAACAAATGAACCTGAATGATGAACTTTGTGTATGATCAAGCAAAAAAACTGCTCTGATACCATGATAATTTCAAAAATGCAAAATCATTTTAGAGAGAATTCAGATGTAGAGATGAGAAAGTGAGAGTTATATTATTATTATTATATCAATCTGAGAATTACAGTGAGTTATATTATTATTATATCAAATGAACCTGAATGATGAACTTTGTGTATGATCGAGCAAAAAATCTGCTCTGATACCATGATAATTTCATAAATGCAAAATCATTTTAGAGAGAATTCAGATGTAGAGATGAGAAAGTGTGAGTTATATTATTATATCAATCTGAGAATTACAGTAGAAAAGAAGAATTGTAAGAATTACAATAGAGACATCTAGAGGAAGTTAGCTAACTAACTAACTATTTCTAACAAACTTGCATAACTTAAGGAGTTCCATTTGCTGATGTGGCTGAAGGCCGGAACTTAAGTATCTTCACTAGCTTCAATAGTTGACAAGCTGCTCAAAACAAACTTACTTAAAATATTGTTCCGAGTTTCTTCAATGCCTTGGCATGTGACTTGAGAACATCCTTTGGTACTATCCCTAAAAACCTACAAGGAACAAAGATCTTATAAACCACTTTCATCAGGTATTTTATTTCGTCTAAGCAGCAACCTCACTAATTCTGGTCTCAATTCCTTTCATGTAAATTTCTATCCAATTTTTAAAACAGTGTCAACCAGAATGCAAGTTTTTTGATAAACTGGAGCACAGTTTAAAAAGTGACTACGGCAACGTATTGGTAGTTTGGCACTATTCCAAGAAAAGTGGCAATTTCTTATGACAGTCTGTGATGGAAACACAACTTTCTTACTGGGATATAAGGAGTACATCACACTGTATGTGTAATAACAAGAAAAGCACACTCAAATAGCTCACGAGTCACGACACATTTTTCTCGAGAAAGAAGTATAACCATAAAATTCTACTAGTCGGAATAATATGACAATTTTCATAGGACCCATACTACCTCTCTACGTTCACAAACACTCATATATCACCAAATATTATATATGAGGCCATCTGCTCGGCTACCCCCTTCTCAAAATCTGCTTTTGTAGATTGCTTCACTCCGGATGATTATCGCTGATATATTTTATTTTTTCATAAAGATGTCAAACCTCCAAAAATAAACACCATAGCCCTCGCAAGCTCATAAAAAACCGGGTGGGCGACCTTTTGGAAGTAGTAGTATAAAAGTACTCATACTTTGGAAATGATTGGGTTAACACGAGTGAGGGAGGTTTAATGCTTTTAACTTTTTATTTTTTCCTGCATGGTGGTATTTTTTAGCGATGAAAGGAATGACTAGTGCCCAGTTCTATGCGTGCCATGGACACGTACACATTATACAATTTCTTCAAAGAATAAAATAAAGGTGTGAGAATCCTCAGGTCCCGAAGAATATAATTCCGGTCCCCCCACCCCACCACTCTCCACTCATATAAGACGATAAGAAGAAGAATATTGGCTTAGTATTATCAACAACATCGAATAATATGGATTTTCATACTTTAATCATCCTAAACTAACTAGTTTTGGGATAGAGGCATACCGAAGAATCATTGTGCTGGAAATAATATTTAGTGGTTGAACTATGTACTCCCTCCGTTCCATGAAATTCTTGCCACTTCCACTAAACCCTAACTGACCTCTATTTGAGTCGTTAAAATTAGTTGACCACCATTAATACACCATGTATTGCCCCTTTTATCTACCTTACTCCACATCTCCATAATACTTCCTCCATGTATTATTATCTTAAATCTCATTCGACTAATTCGCATATGTGGCGTTTTAATTTAATATCTTAAATTAATTTATTGTTAAATCTCATTCACCAAAATTACTTATGTGGCTTTAAAAATTAACAAATTACTTATTGTTGATCCGATTGGTTGAAAATGGGTTTTTGCTTATGAGGCACACTTAAAACTCCCGAAAACACCCAATTTTGACTAGGGCAAATGCCTAGTTTTTTCGTGAAGAAGATGTAGATTTTTGACATTTCTTTGTTGTTTGTCCGTGTATTTTTTCCTAATTCTAATTGCAACAGGTTACTTTAATATGTTAATTAGCATAGTGAGTATTTCTTCTTATACACACGTTACTTAAATATAGAGTTGAAAAATATTATAAATGGATTTTATTTTAAAGTGTTTTTAAATACTTTCAAATGGCAAAAAAATTATAATTTTTTGAAATAGATATTATAAGTTATAATCGAATTACTATACTAAAGTTTTTCATTGTAAACCAAATTCTATTTCTTCTTATCCTAAGCTGCATATATGTATTTTTATCAATTTGAAACTACTTATTTTTAAAAACAATGACATGACACTTAATAAGTGGGACAAATGGCGTCGAATAAGGACGCCAAATGTCTTGACCTCTCAAGCTGACTTTTAGATTCCGCTTTATATTTTAATTTTAATTATATATGATATTATATATCTTCGTTCATCTCTTATCTTTTTTTAAGGCCCTTCTTTTTTTTGGTTTTAACCCGTCCACGACTTCTCTTACATAATTACCCTTTTCTAACCTGATCTGCATGAAAGATTGATTCATGACTTTTAGACATTATATATTGTTCTATGATTCACATGCAACAATTAGATTGTATTTTAAGTGTTATTTTATATCATAAAAAAATGTGCACCCAATGCAACAAACGTACAAAAACAGAAGCTCGTCAAATAAATCAAATCCTATGGTTTTAAATATTGTAGTTTTAACAATAATAGTCATTAGGTTATTCTTTGATTGTCATTTCAACATCATTGTCGTCAATTCTAATAAATTTTTAATGCATTATTTGATGCGATTCATATCCCCATGCCACCTTATGTTGCCATCCATATCCTTCATATATCCTTCTTTTTAGACAAAGTGCATCAATTGTGAATGAGTTAATACGGAATTTCAGACTTTGAAAGTGATTGGGTTAACACGAGTAAGGGAGGTTTAATGCTTTTAAATTTTTTGTTGTTTTCTGGTGATATTTTTAACAATGAAGGGCACGATTTGTGCGGAGCCCTATGTGTTCCATGGACACATGTGACACGCATTATATTAGAAAATTTCTTCAAAGAATAAAATAAAGATGTGAGAATCCTCGAGTCCCGAAGAATAGAATTCCGGTGTCCCCCCACTCACCCACCCACATAAGATGATAAGAAGAAGAATATTGGCTTAGCATTATCAAGAGCATCGAATAATATAAGTTTGGTCGTTGCTAAAAAAAAGAAAAAAAAATTATACTCAAGTGTGGTCTCTATATAAAGGTGCCCAAACATAGGATTTTTTAGTACAAAGCCAATCGGAGTACATCGAAGCACTTGAAAGTTAAGGTAAGGGCCCTCATCTCCTTGTTCATCTTATAAATTAATAAAGGAGTTGATACTTGATAGTGCATTTCCATGCAATATTTATTCATCAATGTTGTACTTTCATATCCTACTTCACTAGCTACGTGAACTAAATGCGAGATCATAATTTTGATGACATGTAGGATCATATACTATGCATAAATCATAATTAAGTAATCTATACAAATTTTCCTATGAGATATTTAATTTAATTTTTGATGAGCAAAATAAACAAAGTTAACTGATTCTAACATACTTCAATTTGTATTCAATGTAGGAGAAAATAATCAAAGATGGCCCAGGTTCAACAATCTAGCAAAGCAAAGGTTCATATAGTGTTCAACTATGGAAAAGATCCCGTTGAGGTTTTCGGAGACATATATGGTGAACGGTACACAAATGATCGGATTGAGTTCTTTTATCGTACATCTGGTCAAGGTGTTGTGCTAACCCCTGGGAAAGACATTCCCTTAAATACGTCGGAGGTGAATATACCTAATTATGTGGATCACCTTTTGATCAATGCACGCTTGTGGCATGGTAGTAAACAAATTGTAGCCGGCGGCTATAGCTTTGGAATTGGAAAACCTGGTCAAAGTGTTAAGCATACTATAGGAGGCGGAAATTATCCCGGCTCTATCGATGTGAACATACGTTGGGAGTGATTCCAATCATCAAATCATGCATGGTGCAGTATTAATATAGTACTAAATAAAAGTTGCGCAATCTCTGCACTAGTGTTCACGTTTCATAAGCGCTCATGTACTATATGCTTCTGTTTTTGTACCGCTGGCTTTGATAATCAGCGAGGGATCTTAATATAATTAACCTAATATCATGTACTATTATGTTGTACTTGATTGGATATGCATGGTTTAGTATGTGTGTTTGTTAGTGTACTATAATACTCTTATATTGCAAGTTTTGATGGGCAACGTAATGAAGCGAGCTAACAACGAGTATAATAACGATCCTTCTGATGAGCGCCTTCCCAGGGTGGTAGGTTAGAATTACTATCTCCAAGTTAAATTACTTGCAATAACACTTTTACGGCTCATAATGCACAACTTAATTAACTATTGATATTTTCGATAATTAGTAAGTAAAAATTATAGAAAGTTGAAATTTTGAAAGTATACATTGATACAAATTCAACAACATCCTACAAGACTATGGTTAACCGTTAACCTTACATATCAATCATACTAGATGATTAAAACAGGTTTGTATGAATAGTGTAAAAGTCAATTTATTGCAAGTAATTTCGAGCGAAGGAAGTATGTAGTTTGGGTGAAATTCTCATATCTTCTAGAAGAAAGACAAAATCTAACGAACACCACAGGGAAATACTTAAGATGGATGATATTCTTTCTTATTACAAATGATTAAATGCTACCAGCTGCATAGTTTAGAGTTTTTGATAGCTCACTAAGTTTCATGATGGAACACTTTCTACCTTTGTTTGATACTAGCTCGACCCCGTGCATTTGCACGGATGTAGCTAAAAGTATTCAGAAAATTAGAAATTATAAGACAGTTTTTTTTTTTTTTTACAGGAGAACAATACTAATTTTATTCATTCTCTGTTTTTTGGAAATTATGGCTTACGTCTATAGTCACCAACAATGGTCATACCACGAGCATCATCTGCATATTGTTTGCACGCCTGCACTCCTAGCCTAATACGTAAACTTGATCATAGGAAAAGATTAGTTATTCAATATGAAGGTAAAAGAGTTGAAATAAAGGGAAGACGAAGGAAGTGATGTAAACAAAATTTCAACCTTGGTCTTGCACTCTTGCTTATCACCCCAAAAAAATTCTAATTCACGCTACACCAACCACTTATAATGGTTTAATGGATTATATCAAATTCTATAGTTTGATATACCTTTTAATTTTATTGGTAATGTCATAAAGGGTAGTAATAGTAGTAATGTAAAAGAGATTTCAATAATGGTCTTGCATACCACCCCGAAACTTTATAATTTACACTAAATGAGCACTTGTAAATTGTAATAATGCAAGTTACATGATGTATCAGTAAATTCCAATGGTAAAATGTATTGGAGATTGTACAAAGCAAAACTGATTTTGAAAGCAATAATCGGTCTTTAATTAAGTCTTCTCTGCAACAAAAAAAAAATTAAACAACAAACTATATTAAATAGTTAGACAAATTCAGTAATGCAGTTGTCAATAGACATCATATTTGTACATTGTAAATTAAATAATAAACGGATGGATATATATATGCATGAACTAGAAAAGAAGAAATGTAAGAATTACAATAGAGACTTCTAGAGAAACTTAGCTAACTAACTAATTGATTTCTAACAAACTTGCATAACTTAAGGAGTTCCATTTGCTGATGTGGCTGGAGGAACTTGAGTATTTTTACCAACCTCAATACCCCCTCAAGTTGGGAGTGGTATGAGACAAAGGATCATAGAATCCCAACTTGGAGAGTAGATGTTTAAACTGAGGAGACGTTAGGAGGACTTGGTGAAAACATCTGCAATTGAGACTGAGTGGGAAGATATGTGAGTTGAATAAGACCTTCAAGAACCTTGTCTCTTGTAAAATGACAATCGATTTCAATATCTTTTGTTCTCTCATGAAAAACTAGGTTTTTGGCAATGTGGATTGCGGACTGATTATCACAATGCAATACCACAGGCTTCAAGTCATCTACAGCAAGTTCTTCTAACAATTTGATTGTCAAAGTAATCTCAGAGGCTAACAGAGGCCATAGCTCTGTATTCAGCTTCTGAGGAGGATTTAGACATTAGTGGAACCTTAAATGACACAAGTAAACAGATTCGATTCTTCCAAAATCGGATCCGTTAGTGTTGGGCAAAAATATGATTTCATTAACTGATTCGGTCCATATAAGGTTCCGGATCAGATAATGGGCCTAATAAATACACGCGGCCCACTCAAACCCCAACCCCATTTCACTCAAACCCCAAACTCTATATTCCTCTCATATACCCCCTCTAACCCTAATCCCCAACGTCTCTCTCTTCCTCTCATCCACCCCCTCTCAAACCCCTACTCATATTCCCTTTCTTATTCTCTCTCCTCTTCCTCCCTACTCCTCTTCCGTGTCGTCGCTCGTCGCTCTCACCACCTGAACAACAATCCACTCTCCGTCGCTCGTCGAAGAACAAGCACTCTTCCTCGCACGTTGCTCGCACTACCTGAACAATAACCAAGATCTTCGTCGCGTTCATCAACGAATTAGTGTTTCGTCGAACTCCACTCACTCTTTGTCGTCTCTCAGGCAATCGTTTTATTCTTTTAATTAGGGTTTTCATTTCATCTTTTTTGTATTTAGGGTTTCGTTTTATTAACTAGTTTGTTTTTATTTTGTTTTTAATAATTAGGGCTTCGTTTTTAATTTTGTGCTTTGTATTTTTGTTTGTTTAATTTCTTTTTTTAATTTCGTAATTGTTTAATTTCGTAGTTGTGTTTGTAATTTCGTTTTTTATGATTAGTTTGTTCTCATTTCATGTTTATAATTATTTGTTTTAATTTCGTTTGTTTAATTTCGTGCTCTGTGGTTGTGAATATATGATATTGCGGTTTTAGTTTGTTATAATTGTTGCTTTGGATTTGATGTGTGTACTTCTGTTAATTTAGTTTATAATTTTGCTTTTGTGCTCAGAGTATGGTGTTGGCTGCAAATTCTTTTAATTTCTTAAGGTGACCAAACTGATCCGGTTTTTGGGTGAAAATCAAACTAGTTATCCACTAACTGGTCTGGTTTTTGGTGAAAACCGAATCAGTTAGTGGATAACTGATGTGATTTTCAACTAGATCAGTTGACTTTTGTCAACTAATTCGAGCCCAACTGATCCAAGCCCAAAATTGGATCAGTAACCCTGTTTTTGACCGGATATGATGATGTTTTTTCTACTAGTGAGATATAGTGCTTTGCTTCTTTAACTTCCAGGTTATGGGAGAATTACCAAAAAGTAACACATAACCAGTGATAGATTTTCTTGTGTCTGAACAGGCTGCCCAATCAGAATCTGAGGAGGCCTGAAGCTTACAGGCTTTGAGTAAAATGCCTTGACCCTCAATATGGTTGATATATCTGAGAGTGTGAACGAGAGCATCCAAATGAGAAGTGCAAGGTTGTTGCATATATTGACTTATAGATTGTACTGCATAGGACAAATCTGGTCTAGTGTTGGTCAATAAATTGAGTCTACCAACAAGTGACCTATATTGTGCAGCATTATTAATAAGTGTACCATCTGAGGCTGACAACTTGATATGTAAAGGGAGTGGTGTGGAAGCTCTAGTAGAAAGATCATACGGGCACTCAGTTTGAAGTTCTCTAGTGAACTTTTTCTGGCTTAGCACAATACCATCAGACAAGTAACCTACTTCAATACCCAAAAAGTAATTCGATTTTCCCAAATCTTTCAAGCTGAAGGTGGCATCCAAATGAGATTTAACAGCAGCTATAGCTTCCAAACCAGTAACAGTCAATAGAATATCATCAACATACACAACAACAATACAAATGTGTGAGCTTTGCTGTTTTATAAAAAGGTTTTTAAAACTTGAATAAGCTCATTAACAAGCTTGGCAAACCATTGCCTAGAAGCTTGGTTTAGTCCATATAAGGACTTTCTAAGTTTGTAGGTTTTGTTGAGAGAATTAGGAACACCTTTAGGAACCTTCATGTAAACTTCTTCAGTTAAGTCACCATGCAAGAATGCATTGTTGACATCAAGTTGGAAGATTTTCCATTGTCTACTAGCAGCCAACGCAATCAAACATCTCATAGTTGCCATCTTGATAACAGGGTAAAAACTCTCCTCATAATCAACTCCATACTTCTGGTTATAACTTTTAGCCACTAGTCTTGCTTTACATCTCTCTAAAGAACCATGTTTCTTGAGCTTGACTTTAAAAACCCACTTGGAACCAATCGATTTCTTACCTGGTGGCAGGTCAACAAGATCCCATATATGAGTATGAGTGAGGGCTTGAAGCTCTTTGTTCATAGCAGCAATCCAAAGTGGATGAGAAGAAGCATCCTTGTAGTTAATTTTGGGGGTTCCTTGATGTCACAAAGTTGAGAAATAAATGCTTTGTGAGGGGTAGAAAACTGAGACAAGGAGATGAGATTACACCAATAATGGTGTGAAGTGGAAGAAGTAATTAAAGTTATGACATTGATAATATGAAAGATAAGAAAAAGGATGGTGAGATCTAGAAGATCTTCTATGAGCATCAATAGTGAAATCAGTAGGGTGATGTAAAATGGAACTTATATCAATGAGATTGGGTTCAATAGGTGAGGGGGAGCTTATATCAGTAGGGGGATGTGAAGGAAAAGGAACAGGAGATGAAGGAGGAGTAGGAGTAAAAATGGAATCAGGAGAAGAAGATGTAGTGGGTGGTGAGTTTGTTGTAGAAGGTGGAAAATGAAAAACATCATCTATTTGTGGGGAAGATGTGAAAGAAGGTAAATCAATGTGAGAAGATAACATGTCAGGATGTTTTTGAGAAGCTAAGTGATAATAAGGAAAATGTCTCTCATGAAACACAACATCTCTAAAGATGGAGATTTTGTAAGTAGCTAAGTCAAGAACTTTAATTTGTACCCCTTCTGACTAATAGAATAACCAAGAAACACACATGGAATGGCTCTAGGTTTAAATTTGGTTCTATGGACTTTGGTGGTGGAGATATAGCAAAGGCAATCAAAAGTTCTTAAATGATCTAAATAAGGAACAATGTTGTAAACTTCCGGTAAGGAGATTGATTTTTCAGTTGGAGAGTGGCATTCTATTGATCAAATATGCTTGAACACGGTATACAATCACACCAATACACATCGGGAACCATAGATTGAAGACTCAAAACTCTGGCGGTCTCAAGGAGATGCCTATGTTTTCTCTCAACAACTCCATTTTGTTGAGGAGTGTCACTACAACTAGTCGATGCATAATTCCTCTTTTCGATAAAAAAAAAAGAAGCTTCATAGCACCTTCCCCCCAACTCCTTAGCATTATCGGATCTTACAGCAAGAGTATGAGAATTGAACCGAGTTTCAATAAACCGAGCAAAATTTTCCAAGATAAAAACATAATCGATTTGTGTTTTATTAGATGCACCCAAGTGAACCTTGTGAAATCATCCACAATGGTTAAGAACTGATTATATCATGAGTGAGTCTTGACATTGTATAGGCCCCCAAACATCTATATGTATAAGCTCAAATGGTTTAGTAGTTTTAATAATACTAGTAGGAAAAGGTTGCCTAGTTTGTTTCGTTGTTGGACAAATCGACGAGATGGTGCTATGTATGCACTCCTGGAGATTACACGAGGGTTAAATAAGCTTCATTTTATTAAAAGGGATATGTCCTATTCTCAAGTGCCATAACTTGGCATCATGTAAAGCAGAAAAACATGATTTATTACAAGTATGATATGAACAACTTGCTTCTGCAAATGTTGTACTTCAACATTGTATAAGCCATCTTTCGGTTTATCAAGAAGAGTGGATGACCCAATCTGAAAAATGACCCTCAACATAACAAGCATCTTGTGTGAAGACCAATTCACAATGTAATCATGACATAATTTGTGCGAGAGATAGCAAATTGAATTGAAAATCGGCACATGCAACACATTGGAAAGAGTGATATCATTAGCAAGTGTGACGGAACCTGTATGCACCATTTTGACTTTACTACCATCAGGGATAGTAATGTGATTATCATGACCAGTCATGGTTTTATAGTCAGAGAAATAATCCAAATGACAACAAATGTGATATGTGGCTCCACTTTCTAATAACCAATTGGAACTAAAATTAGATAGTAAGCAGATTGTACCTGCTAAGAGAGCATGACCATGAGTATCTCCTTCTTCAGTTTTGTGAGAAGATGTGTCATGTGAAGGCTTAACTAGCAAACTCATAAGATGATAGTATTGATCCACTGAAATATGAGCAAATTTATCAGTATGTGTATTATATTTTTCATTAGTAGGACCATGTGTAGCAGCAACAATAACTCTTCTATCCTTGTCGCCTTTAAATCCAGATGGATATTCATGGATTTTGAAGAACCTTTCATAAATGTGTCCTGGTACTTTGCATTGTGTGCAATAATAATTTGCACCTGGCCTTTTATGTCCTGAAGTATTAAAAATTCTAGACTGATTAAAAGTCTTCTGAAAATCCCTTTGCTGATTCTACTTGTATTGTTTGTTATTGGATTGACCATAGAATTGCTTCTTGTCTGCCAAGAAAGCCAAAGACTTAGAATGATTTGAAAGCTGAGAAATCTCCTTATGCCTATCTTCTTGAGCAAATATCATGTATGCTTGAGAAACATTAGGTAATGTCTCCATCATTAAGAGATTGCCTCTTACTGTAGCATACTACTCATTCAATTTCATGATGAATCGAATGAGTCTTTATTCTTGTTGTCTGTCAAATATCTTCTTAGCTAAATTGCAAGTACATTTATTGCAAACACAGGCATGCAAAGGATGTGCATCATTAAGTGCATCCCAGACAGTTTTGATGTTGGTGAAAAACTCGAAAATACTCTGTGATCCTTGTGATATTTCAGCTAACTCTTGTTCCAGTCTTCCAGAGAATAAATTTGTGCCATTGAAGAATAGCTAAATCTTTCTTCCAAGTCAAACGTATTTCTCTCGCAGTTTGAAAGAATAACACACTTTTGGCAATTACTTCAGCCAAGTTAAACAAAAGCCAGGAACAAACCAAGGCATTACATCTTTTCCAAATAGTGTGTTCAATAGAATCTTCACTAGGTTCCGGTATATCACCAGTAGAAAATCCTAGTTTTTAGCGAGAGAGAGTTAAGATCATAGATCTTTTCCAGTTTGTGAATTCAATTGATAATCGAAACAAGTTACGTAGAGTTTGCATACGGAGGACGAATGTAGTAGATGCTAGTAGGATTTTAATTCAAAGGAAGTGTGTTTGAGGAAGAAATCTCATCATTCTCGGTAGGATTCATGATGAATATTTAGGAATAGATTATAATTTATAGAAATAAGAGATTTTCTCGGATTGAAATTTGTCAAAGAATTATATGAATTTTCAAGAAGGAATTCGGGAATAGAGATTTTCAGTCAATCTTCACAAAAATTGATTAGGACTTGAAATATTTATATATGAATTTTTCACAAACACTTTCAGTGCATCCAGATGAATCAAATATATGATGAAGAAGAACTTATCAATTTTGGCTAATTAGATCAGTCAATTGAAAGAAAAAAAAGAAGAATTGCAACTATCAGAGTTGAAATTCAATCTAGATTAGACAAGATTAAGAGAAAACAGCTATAATTTCATATGAAATTTAGAGAAAATAGCTACAGTTTCAGAGAAAATTCAGAAAAGATAGCTACAATTTCAGCAGGAGTTCAGAAGAAAATGTGAGATCCGAACAAATAAACCTTGAATGATGAACTTTGTGTATGATCGAAGCAAAAAAACTGCTCGATACCATGATAATTTCGAAATGCAAAATCATTTTAGAGAGAATTCAGATGTAGAGATGAGAAAGTGAGAGTTATATTATTATTATTATATCAATCTGAGAATTACAGTGAGTTATATTATTATTATTATATCAAATGAACCTGAATGATGAACTTTGTGTATGATCGAGTAAAAAATTTGCTCTGCTACCATGATAATTTCATAAATGCAAAATCATTTTAGAGAGAATTCAGATGTAGAGATGAGAAAGTGAGAGTTATATTATTATATCAATCTGAGAATTACATTAGAAAAGAAGAATTGTAAGAATTGCAATAGAAACATCTGGAAGAAGTTAGCTAACTAACTAACTATTTCTAACAAACTTGCATAACTTAAGGAGTTCCATTTGCTGATGTGGCTAGAGGCCGGAACTTAAGTATCTTCACTAGCTTCAATAGTTGACAAGCTGCTCAAAACAAACTTACTTAAAATATTGTTCTGAGTTTCTTCAATGCCTTGGCACGTGACTTGAGAACATCCTTTGGTACTATCCCTAAAAACCTACAAGGAGCAAAGATCTTATAAACCACTTTCATCAGGTATTTTATTTTGTATAAGCAGCAACCTCACTAATTATGGTCTCAATTCCTTTCATGTAAATTTATATCCAATTTTTAAAACAGTGTCAACCAGAATGCAAGTCTTTTGATAAATTGGAGCAAGGTTTAAAAAGTGACTATGGCAACGTATTGGTAGTTTGGCACTATTCCAAGAAAAGTGGCAATTTCTTATGACAGTTTATGATGGAAACACAACTTTCTTACTGGGATGTAAGGAGTACATCACACTGTATGTGTAATAACAAGAAAAGCACACTCAAATAGCTCACGAGTCACGACACATTTTTTCCCTGAAAGAAGTATAACCATAAAATTCTATTAGTCGGAATAATATGACAATTTTCATAGGACCCATACTACCTCTTCTACGTTCACAAACACTCATATATCACCAAATATTATATATGAGGGCATCTCGCTCGGCTACCCTCTTCTCAAAATCTGCTTTTTGTAGATTGCTTCACTCCGGATGATTATCACCGATATATTTTATTAATCATAATGATGTCAAACCTCCAAAAATAAACCCCATAGCCCTCGCAAGCTCATAAAAAACCGGGTGGGCGACCTTTTGGAAATAGTAATATAAAAGTACTCATACTTTGGAAGTGATTGGGTTAACACGAGTGAGGGAGGTTTAATGCTTTTAACTTTTTGTTTTTTCCTGCATGGTGGTATTTTTTAGCGATGAAGGGGATGACTAGTGCCCAGCTCTATGTGTGCCATGGACACGTACACATTAGAAAATTTCTTCAAAGAATAAAATAAAGGTGTGAGAATCCTCGGGTCCCGAAGAATATAATTATGGTCCCCCCCCCCCACCCCACCACACTCCACTCATATAAGACGATAAGAAGAAGAATATTGGCTTAGTATTGTCAACAACATCGAATAATATGGAATTTCATACTTTAATCATCCTAAACTAACAACTAGTTTTGGGATAGAGGCATACCGAAGAATCATTGTGTTGGAAATAATATTTAGTGGTTGAACTACGTACTCCTTCAGTTCCATGAAATTCCTGCTACTTCCACTAAACCCTAACTGACCTCTATTTGAGTCATTAAAATTAGTTGACCACCATTAATACACCATGTATTGCCCCTTTATCTACCTTCCTCCACATCTCCATAATACTTCCTCCATATATTATTATCTTAAATCTCATTCGGCTAATTTGCATATGTGGTGTTTTAATTTAATATCTTAAATTAATTTAATGTTAAATCTCATTCACCAAAATTACCTATGTCGCTTTAAAAATTAACAACTTACTTATTGTTGATCCGATTGGTTGAAAATGGGTTTTTGCTTATGAGGCACACTTAAAACTCCCGAAAACACCCATTTTGGACCCGGGAAATGCCTAGTTTTTTCGTGAAGAAGATGTAGATTTTTGACATTTCTTTGTTTTTTGTCCGTGTATTTTTTCCTAATTCTAATTGCAACAGGTTACTTTAATATGTTAATTAGCATAGTGAGTATTTCTTCTTATACACACGTTACTTAAATATAGAGTTGAAAAATATTATAAATGGATTTTATTTTAAAGTGTTTTTAAATACTTTCAAATGGCACAAAAATTATAATTTTTTGAAAAAGATATTATAAGTTATATTCGAATTACTATACTAAAGTTTTTCATTGTAAACCAAATTCTATTTCTTCTTATCCTAAGCTGCATATATGTATTTTTATCAATTTGAAACTACTTATTTTTAAAAACAATGACATGACACTTAATAAGTGGGACAAATGGCGTCGAATAAGGACGCCAAATGTCTTGACCTCTCAAGCTGACTTTTAGATTCCGCTTTATATTTTAATTTTAATTATATATGATATTATATTTCTTCGTTCATCTCTTATCTTTTTTTAAGGCCCTTCTTTTTTTTGGTTTTAACCCGTCCACGACTTCTCTTACATAATTACCCTTTTCTAACCTGATCTGCATGAAAGATTGATTCATGACTTTTAGACATTATATATTGTTCTATGATTCACATGCAACAATTAGATTGTATTTTAAGTGTTATTTTATATCATAAAAAAATGTGCACCCAATGCAACAAACGTACAAAAACAGAAGCTCGTCAAATAAATCAAATCCTATGGTTTTAAATATTGTAGTTTTAACAATAATAGTCATTAGGTTATTCTTTGATTGTCATTTCAACATCATTGTCGTCAATTCTAATAAATTTTTAATGCATTATTTGATGCGATTCATATCCCCATGCCACCTTATGTTGCCATCCATATCCTTCATATATCCTTCTTTTTAGACAAAGTGCATCAATTGTGAATGAGTTAATACGGAATTTCAGACTTTGAAAGTGATTGGGTTAACACGAGTAAGGGAGGTTTAATGCTTTTAAATTTTTTGTTGTTTTCCGGTGATATTTTTAACAATGAAGGGCACGATTTGTACGGAGCCCTATGTGTTCCATGGACACATGTGACACGCATTATATTAGAAAATTTCTTCAAAGAATAAAATAAAGATGTGAGAATCCTCAGGTCCTGAAGAATAGAATTCCGGTGTCCCCCCACTCACCCACCCACATAAGATGATAAGAAGAAGAATATTGGCTTAGCATTATCAAGAGCATCGAATAATATAAGTTTGGTCGTTGCTAAAAAAAAGAAAAAAAAATTATACTCAAGTGTGGTCTCTATATATAAAGGTGCCCAAACATAGGATTTTTTAGTACAAAGCCAATCGGAGTACATCGAAGCACTTAAAAGTTAAGGTAAGGGCCCTCACATCTTATAAATTAATAAAGGAGTTGATACTTGATAGTGCATTTCCATGCAATATTTATTCATCAATGTTGTACTTTCATATCCTACTTCACTAGCTACGTGAACTAAATGCAGATCATAATTTTGATGACATGTAGGATCATATACTATGCATAAATCATAATTAAGTAATCTATACAAATTTTCCTATGAGATATTTAATTTAATTTTTGATGAGCAAAATAAACAAAGTTAACTGATTCTAACATACTTCAATTTGTATTCAATGTAGGAGAAAATAATCAAAGATGGCCCAGGTTCAACAATCTAGCAAAGCAAAGGTTCATATAGTGTTCAACTATGGAAAAGATCCCGTTGAGGTTTTCGGAGACATATATGGTGAACGGTACACAAATGATCGGATTGAGTTCTTTTATCGTACATCTGGTCAAGGTGTTGTGCTAACCCCTGGGAAAGACATTCCCTTAAATACGTCGGAGGTGAATATACCTAATTATGTGGATCACCTTTTGATCAATGCACGCTTGTGGCATGGTAGTAAACAAATTGTAGCCGGCGGCTATAGCTTTGGAATTGGAAAACCTGGTCAAAGTGTTAAGCATACTATAGGAGGCGGAAATTATCCTGGCTCTATCGATGTGAACATACGTTGGGAGTGATTCCAATCATCAAATCATGCATGGTGCAGTATTAATATAGTACTAAATAAAAGTTGCGCAATCTCTCGCACTAGTGTTCACGTTTCATAAGCGCTCATGTACTATATGCTTCGTTTTTGTACCGGGCTTTGATAATCGCCGAGGGATCTTAATATAATTAACCTAATATCATGTACTATTATGTTGTACTTGATTGGATATGCATGGTTTAGTATGTGTGTTTGTTAGTGTACTATAATACTCTTATATTGCAAGTTTTGATGGGCAACGTAATGAAGCGAGCTAACAACGAGTATAATAACGATCCTTCTGATGAGCGCCTTCCCAGGGTGGTAGGTTAGAATTACTATCTCCAAGTTAAATTACTTGCAATAACACTTTTACGGCTCATAATGCACAACTTAATTAACTATTGATATTTTCGATAATTAGTAAGTAAAAATTATAGAAAGTTGAAATTTTGAAAGTATACATTGATACAAATTCAACAACATCCTACAAGACTATGGTTAACCGTTAACCTTACATATCAATCATACTAGATGATTAAAACAGGTTTGTATGAATAGTGTAAAAGTCAATTTATTGCAAGTAATTTCGAGCGAAGGAAGTATGTAGTTTGGGTGAAATTCTCATATCTTCTAGAAGAAAGACAAAATCTAACGAACACCACAGGGAAATACTTAAGATGGATGATATTCTTTCTTATTACAAATGATTAAATGCTACCAAATGCATAGTTTAGAGTTTTTGATAGCTCACTAAGTTTCATGATGGAACACTTTCTACCTTTGTTTGATACTAGCTCGACCCCGTGCATTTGCACGGATGTAGCTAAAAGTATTCAGAAAATTAGAAATTATAAGACAGTTTTTTTTTTTTTTTTACAGGAGAACAATACTAATTTTATTCATTCTCTGTTTTTTGGAAATTATGGCTTACGTCTATAGTCACCAACAATGGTCATACCACGAGCATCATCTGCATATTGTTTGCACGCCTGCACTCCTAGCCTAATACGTAAACTTGATCATAGGAAAAGATTAGTTATTCAATATGAAGGTAAAAGAGTTGAAATAAAGGGAAGACGAAGGAAGTGATGTAAACAAAATTTCAACCTTGGTCTTGCACTCTTGCTTATCACCCCAAAAAAATTCTAATTCACGCTACACCAACCACTTATAATGGTTTAATGGATTATATCAAATTCTATAGTTTGATATACCTTTTAATTTTATTGGTAATGTCATAAAGGGTAGTAATAGTAGTAATGTAAAAGAGATTTCAATAATGGTCTTGCATACCACCCCGAAACTTTATAATTTACACTAAATGAGCACTTGTAAATTGTAATAATGCAAGTTACATGATGTATCGAGTAAATTCCAATGGTAAAATGTATTGGAGATTGTACAAAGCAAAACTGATTTTGAAAGCAATAATCGGTCTTTAATTAAGTCTTCTCTCGCAACAAAAAAAAAATTAAACAACAAACTATATTAAATAGTTAGACAAATTCAGTAATGCAAATGTCAATAGACATCATATTTGTACATTGTAAATTAAATAATAAACGGATGGATATATATATGCATGAACTAGAAAAGAAGAAATGTAAGAATTACAATAGAGACTTCTAGAGAAACTTAGCTAACTAACTAATTGATTTCTAACAAACTTGCATAACTTAAGGAGTTCCATTTGCTGATGTGGCTGGAGGAACTTGAGTATTTTTACCAACCTCAATACCCCCTCAAGTTGGGAGTGGTATGAGACAAAGGATCATAGAATCCCAACTTGGAGAGTAGATGTTTAAACCGAGGAGACGTTAGGAGGACTTGGTGAAAACATCCGCAATTGAGACCGAGTGGGAAGATATGTGAGTTGAATAAGACCTTCAAGAACCTTGTCTCTTGTAAAATGACAATCGATTTCAATATCTTTTGTTCTCTCATGAAAAACTAGGTTTTTGGCAATGTGGATTGCGGACTGATTATCACAATGCAATACCACAGGCTTCAAGTCATCTACAGCAAGTTCTTCTAACAATTTGATTGTCAAAGTAATCTCAGAGGCTAACAGAGGCCATAGCTCTGTATTCAGCTTCTGAGGAGGATTTAGACATTAGTGGAACCTTAAATGACACAAGTAAACAGATTCGATTCTTCCAAAATCGGATCCGTTAGTGTTGGGCAAAAATATGATTTCATTAACTGATTCGGTCCATATAAGGTTCCGGATCAGATAATGGGCCTAATAAATACACGCGGCCCACTCAAACCCCAACCCCATTTCACTCAAACCCCAAACTCTATATTCCTCTCATATACCCCCTCTAACCCTAATCCCCAACGTCTCTCTCTTCCTCTCATCCACCCCCTCTCAAACCCCTACTCATATTCCCTTTCTTATTCTCTCTCCTCTTCCTCCCTACTCCTCTTCCGTGTCGTCGCTCGTCGCTCTCACCACCTGAACAACAATCCACTCTCCGTCGCTCGTCGAAGAACAAGCACTCTTCCTCGCACGTTGCTCGCACTACCTGAACAATAACCAAGATCTTCGTCGCGTTCATCAACGAATTAGTGTTTCGTCGAACTCCACTCACTCTTTGTCGTCTCTCGTGCAATCGTTTTATTCTTTTAATTAGGGTTTTCATTTCATCTTTTTTGTATTTAGGGTTTCGTTTTATTAACTAGTTTGTTTTTATTTTGTTTTTAATAATTAGGGCTTCGTTTTTAATTTTGTGCTTTGTATTTTTGTTTGTTTAATTTCTTTTTTTAATTTCGTAATTGTTTAATTTCGTAGTTGTGTTTGTAATTTCGTTTTTTATGATTAGTTTGTTCTCATTTCATGTTTATAATTATTTGTTTTAATTTCGTTTGTTTAATTTCGTGCTCTGTGGTTGTGAATATATGATATTGCGGTTTTAGTTTGTTATAATTGTTGCTTTGGATTTGATGTGTGTACTTCTGTTAATTTAGTTTATAATTTTGCTTTTGTGCTCAGAGTATGGTGTTGGCTGCAAATTCTTTTAATTTCTTAAGGTGACCAAACTGATCCGGTTTTTGGGTGAAAATCAAACTAGTTATCCACTAACTCGGTGCGGTTTTTGGTGAAAACCGAATCAGTTAGTGGATAACTGATGTGATTTTCAACTAGATCAGTTGACTTTTGTCAACTAATTCGAGCCCAACTGATCCAAGCCCAAAATTGGATCAGTAACCCTGTTTTTGACCGGATATGATGATGTTTTTTCTACTAGTGAGATATAGTGCTTTGCTTCTTTAACTTCCAGGTTATGGGAGAATTACCAAAAAGTAACACATAACCAGTGATAGATTTTCTTGTGTCTGAACAGGCTGCCCAATCAGAATCTGAGGAGGCCTGAAGCTTACAGGCTTTGAGTAAAATGCCTTGACCCTCAATATGGTTGATATATCTGAGAGTGTGAACGAGAGCATCCAAATGAGAAGTGC
The DNA here is from genome assembly GCA_947646795.1 of Beta lomatogona. Classification (NCBI taxonomy): domain Eukaryota; kingdom Viridiplantae; phylum Streptophyta; class Magnoliopsida; order Caryophyllales; family Amaranthaceae; genus Beta; species Beta lomatogona. The sequence goes on along the minus strand of CANSNZ010001062.1, from coordinate 1,310,805 downwards.
AAGGTTGTTGCATATATTGACTTATAGATTGTACCGCATAGGACAAATCTGGTCTAGTGTTGGTCAATAAATTGAGTCTACCAACAAGTGACCTATATTGTGCAAGCATTATTAATAAGTGTACCATCCGAGGCTGACAACTTGATATGTAAAGGGAGTGGTGTGGAAGCTCTAGTAGAAAGATCATACGGGCACTCGGTTTGAAGTTCTCTAGTGAACTTTTTCCGGGCTTAGCACAATACCATCGACAAGTAACCTACTTCAATACCCAAAAAGTAATTCGATTTTCCCAAATCTTTCAAGTGAAGGTGGCATCCAAATGAGATTTAACAAGCGCTATAGCTTCCAAACCAAGAATGATCAATAGAATATCATCAACATACACAACAACAATACAAATGTGTGAGCTTTGCTGTTTTATAAAAAGGTTTTTAAAACTTGAATAAGCTCATTAACAAGCTTGGCAAACCATTGCCTAGAAGCTTGGTTTAGTCCATATAAGGACTTTCTAAGTTTGTAGGTTTTGTTGAGAGAATTAGGAACACCTTTAGGAACCTTCATGTAAACTTCTTCTGTTAAGTCACCATGCAAGAATGCATTGTTGACATCAAGTTGGAAGATTTTCCATTGTCTACTAGCAGCCAACGCAATCAAACATCTCATAGTTGCCATCTTGATAACAGGGTAAAAACTCTCCTCATAATCAACTCCATACTTCGGTTATAACTTTTAGCCACTAGTCTTGCTTTACATCTCTCTAAAGAACCATGTTTCTTGAGCTTGACTTTAAAAACCCACTTGGAACCAATCGATTTCTTACCTGGTGGCAGGTCAACAAGATCCCATATATGAGTATGAGTGAGGGCTTGAAGCTCTTTGTTCATAGCAACGAATCCAAAGTGGATGAGAAGAAGCATCCTTGTAGTTAATTTTGGGGGTTCCTTGATGTCACAAAGTTGAGAAATAAATGCTTTGTGAGGGGTAGAAAACTGAGACAAGGAGATGAGATTACACCAATAATGGTGTGAAGTGGAAGAAGTAATTAAAGTTATGACATTGATAATATGAAAGATAAGAAAAAGGATGGTGAGATCTAGAAGATCTTCTATGAGCATCAATAGTGAAATCAGTAGGGTGATGTAAAATGGAACTTATATCAATGAGATTGGGTTCAATAGGTGAGGGGGAGCTTATATCAGTAGGGGGATGTGAAGGAAAAGGAACAGGAGATGAAGGAGGAGTAGGAGTAAAAATGGAATCAGGAGAAGAAGATGTAGTGGGTGGTGAGTTTGTTGTAGAAGGTGGAAAATGAAAAACATCATCTATTTGTGGGGAAGATGTGAAAGAAGGTAAATCAATGTGAGAAGATAACATGTCAGGATGTTTTTGAGAAGCTAAGTGATAATAAGGAAAATGTCTCTCATGAAACACAACATCTCTAAAGATGGAGATTTTGTAAGTAGCTAAGTCAAGAACTTTAATTTGTACCCCTTCTGACTAATAGAATAACCAAGAAACACACATGGAATGGCTCTAGGTTTAAATTTGGTTCTATGGACTTTGGTGGTGGAGATATAGCAAAGGCAATCAAAAGTTCTTAAATGATCTAAATAAGGAACAATGTTGTAAACTTCTGGTAAGGAGATTGATTTTTCAGGCTGGAGAGTGGCATTCTATTGATCAAATATGCTGAACACGGTATACAATCACACCAATACACATCGGGAACCATAGATTGAAGACTCAAAACTCTGGCAGTCTCAAGGAGATGCCTATGTTTTCTCTCAACAACTCCATTTTGTTGAGGAGTGTCACTACAACTAGTCTGATGCATAATTCCTCTTTTCTGATAAAAAAAAAAGAAGCTTCATAGCACCTTCCCCCAACTCCTTAGCATTATCAGATCTTACAGCAAGAGTATGAGAATTGAACTGAGTTTCAATAAACTGAGCAAAATTTTCCAAGATAAAAACATAATCAGATTTGTGTTTTATTAGATGCACCCAAGTGAACCTTGTGAAATCATCCACAATGGTTAAGAACTGATTATATCATGAGTGAGTCTTGACATTGTATAGGCCCCCAAACATCTATATGTATAAGCTCAAATGGTTTAGTAGTTTTAATAATACTAGTAGGAAAAGGTTGCCTAGTTTGTTTCGTTGTTGGACAAATCTGACAGATGGTGCTATGTATGCACTCCTGGAGATTACACGAGGGTTAAATAAGCTTCATTTTATTAAAAGGGATATGTCCTATTCTCAAGTGCCATAACTTGGCATCATGTAAAGCAGAAAAACATGATTTATTACAAGTATGATATGAACAACTTGCTTCTGCAAATGTTGTACTTCAACATTGTATAAGCCATCTTTCAGTTTATCAAGAAGAGTGGATGACCCAATCTGAAAAATGACCCTCAACATAACAAGCATCTTGTGTGAAGACCAATTCACAATGTAATCATGACATAATTTGTGCAGAGATAGCAAATTGAATTGAAAATCTGGCACATGCAACACATTGGAAAGAGTGATATCATTAGCAAGTGTGACGGAACCTGTATGCATCATTTTGACCTTACTACCATCAGGGATAGTAATGTGATTATCATGACCAGTCATGGTTTTATAGTCAGAGAAATAATCCAAATGACAACAAATGTGATATGTGGCTCCACTTTCTAATAACCAATTGGAACTAAAATTAGATAGTAAGCGGATTGTACCTGCTAAGAGAGCATGACCATGAGTATCTCCTTCTTCGTTTGTGAGAAGATGTGTCATGTGAAGGCTTAACTAGCAAACTCATAAGATGATAGTATTGATCCACTGAAATATGAGCAAATTTATCAGTATGTGTATTATATTTTTCATTAGTAGGACCATGTGTAGCAGCAACAATAACTCTTCTATCCTTGTCGCCTTTAAATCCAGATGGATATTCATGGATTTTGAAGAACCTTTCATAAATGTGTCCTGGTACTTTGCATTGTGTGCAATAATAATTTGCACCTGGCCTTTTATGTCCTGAAGTATTAAAAATTCTAGACTCGATTAAAAGTCTTCCGAAAATCCCTTTGCTGATTCTACTTGTATTGTTTGTTATTGGATTGACCATAGAATTGCTTCTTGTCTGCCAAGAAAGCCAAAGACTTAGAATGATTTGAAAGCTGAGAAATCTCCTTATGCCTATCTTCTTGAGCAAATATCATGTATGCTTGAGAAACATTAGGTAATGTCTCCATCATTAAGAGATTGCCTCTTACTGTAGCATACTACTCATTCAATTTCATGATGAATCGAATGAGTCTTTATTCTTGTTGTCTGTCAAATATCTTCTTAGTTAAATTGCAAGTACATTTATTGCAAACACAGGCATGCAAAGGATGTGCATCATTAAGTGCATCCCAGACAGTTTTGATGTTGGTGAAAAACTCGAAAATACTCTGTGATCCTTGTGATATTTCAGCTAACTCTTGTTCCAGTCTTCCAGAGAATAAATTTGTGCCATTGAAGAATAGCTAAATCTTTCTTCCAAGTCAAACGTATTTCTCTCGCAGGTTGAAAGAATAACACACTTTTGGCAATTACTTCAGCCAAGTTAAACAAAAGCCAGGAACAAACCAAGGCATTACATCTTTTCCAAATAGTGTGTTCAATAGAATCTTCACTAGGTTCTGGTATATCACCAGTAGAAAATCCTAGTTTTTAGCAGAGAGAGTTAAGATCATAGATCTTTTCCAGTTTGTGAATCCAATTGATAACTGAAACAAGTTCTGTAGAGTTTGCATACAGAGGACGAATGTAGTAGATGCTAGTAGGATTTTAATTCAAAGGAAGTGTGTTTGAGGAAGAAATCTCATCATTCTCAGTAGGATTCATGATGAATATTTAGGAATAGATTATAATTTATAGAAATAAGAGATTTTCTGGATTGAAATTTGTCAAAGAATTATATGAATTTTCAAGAAGGAATTCAGGAATAGAGAGATTTTCAGTCAATCTTCACAAAAATTGATTAGGACTTGAAATATTTATATATGAATTTTTCACAAACACTTTCAGTGCATCCAGATGAATCAAATATATGATGAAGAAGAACTTATCAATTTTGGCTAATTAGATCAGTCAATTGAAAGAAAAAAAAGAAGAATTGCAACTATCAGAGTTGAAATTCAATCTAGATTATACAAGATTAAGAGAAAACAGCTATAATTTCATATGAAATTTAGAGAAAATAGCTACAGTTTCAGAGAAAATTCAGAAAAGATAGCTACAATTTCAGCAGGAGTTCAGAAGAAAATGTGAGATCTGAACAAATAAACCTGAATGATGAACTTTGTGTATGATCAAGCAAAAAAACTGCTCTGATACCATGATAATTTCAGAAATGCAAAATCATTTTAGAGAGAATTCAGATGTAGAGATGAGAAAGTGAGAGTTATATTATTATTATTATATCAATCTGAGAATTACAGTGAGTTATATTATTATTATTATATCAAATGAACCTGAATGATGAACTTTGTGTATGATCGAGTAAAAAATTTGCTCTGCTACCATGACAATTTCATAAATGCAAAATCATTTTAGAGAGAATTCGGATGTAGAGATGAGAAAGTGAGAGTTATATTATTATATCAATCTGAGAATTACATTAGAAAAGAAGAATTGTAAGAATTGCAATAGAAACATCTGGAAGAAGTTAGCTAACTAACTAACTATTTCTAACAAACTTGCATAACTTAAGGAGTTCCATTTGCTGATGTGGCTAGAGGCCGGAACTTAAGTATCTTCACTGGCTTCAATAGTTGACAAGCTGCTCAAAACAAACTTACTTAAAATATTGTTCCGAGTTTCTTCAATGCCTTGGCACGTGACTTGAGAACATCCTTTGGTACTATCCCTAAAAACCTACAAGGAGCAAAGATCTTATAAACCACTTTCATCGGGTATTTTATTTTGTCTAAGCAAAGAACCTCACTAATTATGGTCTCAATTCCTTTCATGTAAATTTATATCCAATTTTTAAAACAGTGTCAACCAGAATGCAAGTCTTTTGATAAATTGGAGCAAGGTTTAAAAAGTGACTATGGCAACGTATTGGTAGTTTGGCACTATTCCAAGAAAAGTGGCAATTTCTTATGACAGGTTTATGATGGAAACACAACTTTCTTACTTGGGATGTAAGGAGTACATCACACCGTATGTGTAATAACAAGAAAAGCACACTCAAATAGCTCACGAGTCACGACACATTTTTTCCCCGAAAGAAGTATAACCATAAAATTCTATTAGTCGGAATAATATGACAATTTTCATAGGACCCATACTACCTCTTCTACGTTCACAAACACTCATATATCACCAAATATTATATATGAGGGCATCTGCTCGGCTACCCTCTTCTCAAAATCTGCTTTTTAGATTGCTTCACTCCGGATGATTATCACTGATATATTTTATTAATCATAATGATGTCAAACCTCCAAAAATAAACCCCATAGCCCTCGCAAGCTCATAAAAAACCGGGTGGGCGACCTTTTTGGAAATAGTAATATAAAAGTACTCATACTTTGGAAGTGATTGGGTTAACACGAGTGAGGGAGGTTTAATGCTTTTAACTTTTTGTTTTTTTCCTGCATGGTGGTATTTTTTAGCGATGAAGGGGATGACTAGTGGCCAGCTCTATGTGTGCCATGGACACGTACACATTAGAAAATTTCTTCAAAGAATAAAATAAAGGTGTGAGAATCCTCAGGTCCCGAAGAATATAATTATGGTCCCCCCCCCCACCCCACCACACTCCACTCATATAAGACGATAAGAAGAAGAATATTGGCTTAGTATTGTCAACAACATCGAATAATATGGAATTTCATACTTTAATCATCCTAAACTAACAACTAGTTTTGGGATAGAGGCATACCGAAGAATCATTGTGTTGGAAATAATATTTAGTGGTTGAACTACGTACTCCTTCCGTTCCATGAAATTCCCGCTACTTCCACTAAACCCTAACCGACCTCTATTTGAGTCATTAAAATTAGTTGACCACCATTAATACACCATGTATTGCCCCTTTATCTACCTTCCTCCACATCTCCATAATACTTCCTCCATATATTATTATCTTAAATCTCATTCGGCTAATTTGCATATGTGGTGTTTTAATTTAATATCTTAAATTAATTTAATGTTAAATCTCATTCACCAAAATTACCTATGTCGCTTTAAAAATTAACAACTTACTTATTGTTGATCCGATTGGTTGAAAATGGGTTTTTGCTTATGAGGCACACTTAAAACTCCCGAAAACACCCATTTTGGACCCGGGAAATGCCTAGTTTTTTCGTGAAGAAGATGTAGATTTTTGACATTTCTTTGTTTTTTGTCCGTGTATTTTTTCCTAATTCTAATTGCAACAAAGTTACTTTAATATGTTAATTAGCATAGTGAGTATTTCTTCTTATACACACGTTACTTAAATATAGAGTTGAAAAATATTATAAATGGATTTTATTTTAAAGTGTTTTTAAATACTTTCAAATGGCACAAAAATTATAATTTTTTGAAAAAGATATTATAAGTTATATTCGAATTACTATACTAAAGTTTTTCATTGTAAACCAAATTCTATTTCTTCTTATCCTAAGCTGCATATATGTATTTTTATCAATTTGAAACTACTTATTTTTAAAAACAATGACATGACACTTAATAAGTGGGACAAATGGCGTCGAATAAGGACGCCAAATGTCTTGACCTCTCAAGCTGACTTTTAGATTCCGCTTTATATTTTAATTTTAATTATATATGATATTATATTTCTTCGTTCATCTCTTATCTTTTTTAAGGCCCTTCTTTTTTTTGGTTTTAACCCGTCCACGACTTCTCTTACATAATTACCCTTTTCTAACCCGATCTCGCATGAAAGATTGATTCATGACTTTTAGACATTATATATTGTTCTATGATTCACATGCAACAATTAGATTGTATTTTAAGTGTTATTTTATATCATAAAAAAATGTGCACCCAATGCAACAAACGTACAAAAACAAGCTCGTCAAATAAATCGAATCCTATGGTTTTAAATATTGTAGTTTTAACAATAATAGTCATTAGGTTATTCTTTGATTGTCATTTCAACATCATTGTCGTCAATTCTAATAAATTTTTAATGCATTATTTGATGCGATTCATATCCCCATGCCACCTTATGTTGCCATCCATATCCTTCATATATCCTTCTTTTTAGACAAAGTGCATCAATTGTGAATGAGTTAATACGGAATTTCAGACTTTGAAAGTGATTGGGTTAACACGAGTAAGGGAGGTTTAATGCTTTTGAATTTTTTGTTGTTTTCTCGGTGATATTTTTAACAATGAAGGGCACGATTTGTGCGGAGCCCTATGTGTTCCATGGACACATGTGACACGCATTATATTAGAAAATTTCTTCAAAGAATAAAATAAAGATGTGAGAATCCTCGGGTCCTGAAGAATAGAATTCCGGTGTCCCCCCACTCACCCACCCACATAAGATGATAAGAAGAAGAATATTGGCTTAGCATTATCAAGAGCATCGAATAATATAAGTTTGGTCGTTGCTAAAAAAAAAAAAAAAAATTATACTCAAGTGTGGTCTCTATATATAAAGGTGCCCAAACATAGGATTTTTTAGTACAAAGCCAATCGGAGTACATCGAAGCACTTAAAAGTTAAGGTAAGGGCCCTCACATCTTATAAATTAATAAAGGAGTTGATACTTGATAGTGCATTTCCATGCAATATTTATTCATCAATGTTGTACTTTCATATCCTACTTCACTAGCTACGTGAACTAAATGCGAATCATAATTTTGATGACATGTAGGATCATATACTATGCATAAATCATAATTAAGTAATCTATACAAATTTTCCTATGAGATATTTAATTTAATTTTTGATGAGCAAAATAAACAAAGTTAACCGATTCTAACATACTTCAATTTGTATTCAATGTAGGAGAAAATAATCAAAGATGGCCCAGGGTTCAACAATCTAGCAAAGCAAAGGTTCATATAGTGTTCAACTATGGAAAAGATCCCGTTGAGGTTTTCGGAGACATATATGGTGAACGGTACACAAATGATCGGATTGAGTTCTTTTATCGTACATCCGGTCAAGGTGTTGTGCTAACCCCCGGGAAAGACATTCCCTTAAATACGTCGGAGGTGAATATACCTAATTATGTGGATCACCTTTTGATCAATGCACGCTTGTGGCATGGTAGTAAACAAATTGTAGCCGGCGGCTATAGCTTTGGAATTGGAAAACTCCGGTCAAAGTGTTAAGCATACTATAGGAGGCGGAAATTATCCTGGCTCTATCGATGTGAACATACGTTGGGAGTGATTCCAATCATCAAATCATGCATGGTGCAGTATTAATATAGTACTAAATAAAAGTTGCGCAATCTCTGCACTAGTGTTCACGTTTCATAAGCGCTCATGTACTATATGCTTCTGTTTTTGTACCGGCTTTGATAATCAATGAGGATCTTAATATAATTAACCTAATATCATGTACTATTATGTTGTACTTGATTGGATATGCATGGTTTAGTATGTGTGTTTGTTAGTGTACTATAATACTCTTATATTGCAAGTTTTGATGGGCAACGTAATGAAGCGAGCTAACAACGAGTATAATAACGATCCTTCTGATGAGCGCCTTCCCAGGGTGGTAGGTTAGAATTACTATCTCCAAGTTAAATTACTTGCAATAACACTTTTACGGCTCATAATGCACAACTTAATTAACTATTGATATTTTCGATAATTAGTAAGTAAAAATTATAGAAAGTTGAAATTTTGAAAGTATACATTGATACAAATTCAACAACATCCTACAAGACTATGGTTAACCGTTAACCTTACATATCAATCATACTAGATGATTAAAACAGGTTTGTATGAATAGTGTAAAAGTCAATTTATTGCAAGTAATTTCGAGCGAAGGAAGTATGTAGTTTGGGTGAAATTCTCATATCTTCTAGAAGAAAGACAAAATCTAACGAACACCACAGGGAAATACTTAAGATGGATGATATTCTTTCTTATTACAAATGATTAAATGCTACCAGCTGCATAGTTTAGAGTTTTTGATAGCTCACTAAGTTTCATGATGGAACACTTTCTACCTTTGTTTGATACTAGCTCGACCCCGTGCATTTGCACGGATGTAGCTAAAAGTATTCAGAAAATTAGAAATTATAAGACAGTTTTTTTTTTTTTTTTACAGGAGAACAATACTAATTTTATTCATTCTCTGTTTTTTGGAAATTATGGCTTACGTCTATAGTCACCAACCATGGTCATACCACGAGCATCATCTGCATATTGTCTGCACGCCTGCACTCCTAGCCTAATACGTAAACTTGATCATAGGAAAAGATTAGTTATTCAATATGAAGGTAAAAGAGTTGAAATAAAGGGAAGACGAAGGAAGTGATGTAAACAAAATTCAACCTTGGTCTTGCACTCTTGCTTATCACCCCAAAAAAATTCTAATTCACGCTACACCAACCACTTATAATGGTTTAATGGATTATATCAAATTCTATAGTTTGATACACCTTTTAATTTTATTGGTAATGTCATAAAGGGTAGTAATAGTAGTAATGTAAAAGAGATTTCAATAATGGTCTTGCATACCACCCCGAAACTTTATAATTTACACTAAATGAGCACTTGTAAATTGTAATAATGCAAGTTACATGATGTATCAGTAAATTCCAATGGTAAAATGTATTGGAGATTGTACAAAGCAAAACTGATTTTGAAAGCAATAATCGGTCTTTAATTAAGTCTTCTCTGCAACCAAAAAAAAAAAAATTAAACAAAAAACTATATTAAATAGTTAGACAAATTCAGTAATGCAGTTGTCATAAGACATCATATTTGTACATTGTAAATTAAATAATAAAAGGCCTCTCATTATACAATACAGATGTCAACTAACTAACTGAATTTTTTATGCTTTAGTTTTGGAAGACTATATTTAAAGTTTGAGATCAAATTTTATCTACAGCAAAAACTGACTTTATTTCATGCATAGATGGCTAATTTGTGTATAAGTGGGTTTCTGGAAGGAGTTTAGTGGAGAGAGGTGGAACATCATAATGACAATCTATTTACTCCAATAAAAGAATCATGATGTAAAAGTCGTTGACAATAGCCTTCGATTAACCTTCAACCATTAGCTTTTAGCTTAAAAGTCAACTCTTACCAACTCCAACGTTGACTTTGTTACTAACTACTTTATTTGTTGAATGACTCTGGGAATGGCAACATATGCAAATAGATCCAAAAGCAACCACTAGCAGCCTGTTTGATAAGCGGTAATGATGGCGATTGGCGAACTTTAGTGTAATATTGCAAGGAATTCTACATCAATATCCATGATAATGTAACTTCATCTTCAAACATGCATCTTTCTTCATAAAAAAAAAAAATTAAAGCTCCAAACCACAATCCAAAGTTGTAAGAGATAGCAATGGAATTGCATGAAGAATGGAGATGTTTTAGGGATAGACATAAATTACCATGGACAATGACATGAGACTTCCATTACAAGATTACACTAAAGTCATTACCATTACGCCATTCATTGCCACCCACCAAACGAGCAGTAAGTTCTTAAAAGAAAGTCTTTGGTGCATGAAGTATTTCAGTGAAGTTCACCACAAAACATATGCAACTGGTTTCCAGATAATACTCTTCAGAGGTAACTCCCGAGTTCAAAAAAACTGAAAACAAGCATTGCATATATTTTAATAATGCAAGCGTTACAAACTGCTAAGCAAGACCAGATTCAAATAATATACAAACAATAGTTAAAGAATCATGTCAACTATTTTGAGTACAGCAGAGGAACACACGTACTGCTTAATAGCACATTATCAATATACCAACTACATACACAACAAAGCTGAAGTGCCGATAGAAATCTAAGATTGCTTTGACTCTGATGTGTCTGCTTGGGTGGCCACTTCGCACCGGAGACTGTTTTCTCTCTTGTAAGGAACCTTTGCACCCTGAAACAAAGCAAGATTTTGGGTATTTCAATTTCAATTTTGGTCACAAAAGGGCGGTAGTAATATAAACGAAATTTCAATTTTGGTCTAACAACACACCCCAAGACTTTCTAATTTACGCTACACAACCACTTGTAAATTGCAATAATGCAAGTTACATGATGTATCAGTCAATCCGAATGGTAAAATAAATGTATCGGAGTTTGTACAAAGCAAAACTGATTTTGAAAGCAATAACGACCTTTAATTAAGTCTTCTTAGCAACAAAAGAAATTAAAAATGTTGCAAACTAAAGTGCTGCGTAACAATTTTGCAGATGCAGATATGATAGCGAAGAAGTGTCTTGCCACTATGACTTCTTTTACTACAACTATGCTTTAGTTTTTGTTTTTCATCTGGTGTAAAAAAAAAAGAAATTAAAAAAACTATATTAAATATTTGGGCCAATTTAGTAATGCAGTTGTCAAAATATATCATATTTGTACATGAAATAATTAAAGGCCCTTCTTCATACAATACAGATCAGGTAACTATATTCTTTATACTTTAGTTTTTGAAGGCTAATATTTAAAATTTGAGATCAAATTATATCTACAGAAAAAACTGACTTTATTTTCTACATAAATGGCTAATTTGTCTGTATAGTGGGTTTCTGAAAGGGGTTAGACCGGAGAGGAGTGGAAGATCATAACGACAATCAATTTGCTCCAATAAAAGAATCATCATGTAAAAGTCGTTGACTATAGCCTTCGATTAACCTTCAAACATCAGTTTTTAGCTTGAAATTTCCCTGCCAAGTGCCAAATCTTACCAAAACTCCAACATTGACTTCGTTACTGGCTACTTTATTTGTCGAATGACTCTGAGAACGTTAAGAAAAACCATATGCATATAGATTCAAAAGCAACCACTAACAACCTGTTAAACATAGATGTCGAACTTTGGTGTAATTTTGCAACAAAAGCCACATTAGGATCCATGGTAATGTAGCTTCATCTTTAAACATGTATTTTTCTTAGTTAAAAACAAAAATTAAATCAGCTTCACAGCACATGTCAAAGTGGGTAATAGACATCTAGACGATCTTGCTTTCATGCTTTAGTTACAAGCCACAATCCTCCATGGATGATTGATTGATTGCTTAATGATCACAATTAAAAAATGACAACATATATAATTACTCATACTACATTAATAAGAATCCCAAGAAGGCAAGGTTTGGGAAATCCAAGTTAACACAACCTTACCCCTAACCAGTATAAACCATTATGAAAGCAAAAACATAGACGCCATATAAACAAACAACTAAACAGGAAATGAATCCAGGTGGTTGATGATAAACTCATAAATGTAAAATCATTTTAGAGAGAATTCAGATGTAGAGAGGAGAAAGTGAGAGTCGTATTATTATATCAATCTTAGAATTACAGTAGGATGGATATATATACAAGAACTCGAAAAGAAGAAATGTAAGGATTACAATAGAGACTTCTAGAGGAACTTAGCCAACTAACTAACTGATTTCTAACAAACTTGCATAACTTAAGGAGTTCCATTTGCTGATGTGGCTGGAGGAACTTGAGTATTTTCACCAACTTCAATACCCCCCTCAAGTTGGGAGTGGTATGAGACAAAGGATCATAGAATCCCAACTTGGAGAGTAGATGTTTAAACTGAGGAGACGTTAAGAGGACTTGGTGAAAACATCTGCAATTGAGACTAAGTGGGAAGATATGTGAGTTGAATAAGACCTTCAAGAACCTTGTCTCTTGTAAAATGACAATCGATTTCAATATATATTGTTCTCTCATGATATGAAAAACTAGGTTTTTGGCAATGCGGATTGCTGACTGATTATCACAATGCAATACCACACGCTTAAAGTCATCTACACCAAGTTCTTCTAACAATTTGATTGTCAAAGTAATCTCGGAGGCTGCGAGAGGCCATAGCTCACGTATTCGGCTTCGAGGAGGATCTAGACACTAGTGGAACCTTAAATGACACAAGTAAACAGATCCGGTTATTCCAAAATCGGATCCGTTAGTGTTGGGCGAAAATATGATTTCATTAACTGCTTCGGTCCATATAAGGTTCCGGGTCAGATAATGGGCCTAATAAACACACGCGGCCCACTCAAACCCCAACCCCATTTCACTCAAACCCCAACCCCATTCCAATGACCCCTCTCTCTATTCCACTCATATACCCCCTCTAACCCTAATCCATAACCTCTCTCTCTTCCTCTCATCCTCCCCCTCTCAAACCCCTACTCATATTCCCTTTCTTATTCTCTATCCTCTTCCTCCCCACTCCTCTTCTGTGTCTCTCTTCGTCGCTCGTCGCTCGGACCACGCTACTCTTCGTCGCTCGTCGCTCGCACCACCCGACTCTTCGTCGCTCTCACCACCTGAACAACATTACACTCTTCATCGCTCGTCGTAGAACAAGCACTCTTCCTCACACGTCGCTCGCACCACCTGAACAATAACCAAGATCTTCGTCGCGTTCATCAGTGAACTAGGGTTTCGTTGAACTTCGCTCACGCACTCTTCGTCGTCTCTCATGCAATCGTTTTATTCTTATAATTAGGGTTTCAATTTCATGTTTTTTGTATCTAGGGTTTTGTTTTATAAATTAGTTTGTTTTTATTTCGTTTTTAAAAATTAGGGCTTCATTTTTAATTTTGTGCTTTGTATTTTTGTTTGTTTAATTTCTTTTTTTAATTTCGTAATTGTTTAATTTCGTATTTGTGTTTGTAATTTCGTTTTTTATTATTCGTTTGTTCTCATTTCGTGTTTATAATTATTTTGTTTTAATTTCGTGCTTTGTGGTTGTGAATATATGATATCGCGGTTTTAGTTTGTTATAATTGTTGCTTTGGATTTGATGTGTGTACTTCAGTTAATTTAGTTTATAATTTTGCTTTTGTGCTGAGAATATGGTGTTGGCTGCAAATTCTTTTAATTTCTTAAGGTGACCAAACTGGTCCGATTTTTGGGTGAAAATCAGATTAGTTATCCACTAACTAGTCTGGTTTTTGGTGAAAGCCGAATCAGTTAGTGGATAACTGATGTGATTTTCAACTAGATCACTTGACTTTTGTCAACTAATTTGAGCCCAACTGATCCAAGCCCAAAACCGGATCAGTAACCCTGTTTTTGACCGGATCTGATGATGTTTTTTCTACTAGTGAGATATAGTGCTTTGCTTCTTTGACTTCCAGGTTATGGGAGAATTACCAAAAAGTAACACATAACCAGTGATAGATTTTCTTGTGTCTGAACAGGCTGCCCAATCAGAATCTGAGTAGGCCTGAAGCTTACAGGCTTTGAGTAAAATGCCTTGACCCTCAGTATATATGGTTGATATATCTGAGAGTGTGAAAGATCATAAGGACACTCAGTTTGAATTTCTCTAGTGAACTTTTTCTGGCTTAGCACAATACCATCATACAAGTAACCTACTTCAATACCCAAAAAGTAATTTGATTCTCCCAAATCTTTCAAGCTGAAGATGGCATCCAAATGAGATTTAAGAGCGGCTATAGCTTCCAAACCAGTACCAGTCAATAGAATATCATCAATTTACACAACAGCAATACAAATGAGTGAGCTTTGCTGTTTTATAAAAAGGTTGTAATCATTCTTAGACTAAGTGAAACCCTGAACTTGAAGCTCATTAACAAGCTTGGCAAACCATTGCCTAGAAGCTTGGTTTAGTCCATATATGGACTTTCTAAGTTTGTAGGTTTTGTTGAGAGGATTAGGAACACCTTCAGGAACCTTCATGTAAACTTCTTCAGTTAAGTCACCATGCAAGAATGCATTGTTGACATCAAGTTGGAAGATTTTCCATTATATACTAGCAGCCAACGCAATCAAACATCTCATAGTTGTCACCTTGATAACAAGAGAAAAGTCTCCTCATAATCAACTCCATACTTCTGGTTATAACCTTTAGCCACTAGTCTTGCTTTACATCTCACTAAAGAACCATATTTCTTGAGCTTGACTTTAAAAACCCACTTGGAACCAATCGATTTCTTACCTGGTGGCAGGTCAACAAGATCCCAGGTATGAGTATCAGTGAGGGCTTGAAGCTCTTTGTTCATAGCAGCAATCCAAACTGGATGAGAAGAAGCTTCCTTGTAGTTAATTTTGGGGGTTCCTTGATGTCACAAAGATGAGAAATAAATGCTTTGAGGGGTAGAAAACTGAGAAAAATGAGATGATATTACACCAATATTGATGGTGTGAAGTGGAAGAAGTAATTAAAGGTATGACATTGATAATCTGAAAGATAAGAAAAAGGATGGTGAGATCTAGAAGATCTTATAGGAGCATCAATAGTAAAATCAGTAGGGTGATGTAAAACGGAACTGATATCAATGAGATTAGGTTCAATAGGTGAGGGAGAGCTTATATCAGTAGGGGAATATGAAGGAACAGGAACAGGAGATGAAGGAGGAGTAGGAGTAAAAATGGAATCAGGAGAAGAAGATGCATGTAGTGGGTGGTGAGTTTGTTGTAGAAGGTGGAAAATGAAAAACATCATCTATTTGTGGGGAAGATGTGAAAGAAGGTAAATAAATGTGAGAAGATAACAAGTCAGGATGTTTTTGAGAAGCTAAGTGATAATAAGGAAAATGTCTCTCATGAAACACAACATCTCTAGAGATGGAGATTTTGTGAGTAGCTAAGTCAAGAACTTTGTACCCCTTCTGCCTAACAGAATAACCAAGAAACACACATGAAATGGCTCTAGGTTTAAATTTGGTTCTATGGACTTTGGTGGTGGAGATATAGTAAAGGCAACCAAAAGTTCTTAAATGATCTAAATAAGGAACAATGTTGTAAAGTTTCTGGTAAGGAGATTGATTTTTCAGGCTGGAGAGTGGCATTCTATTGATCAAATATGCTGAACATAGTATACAATCACACCAATACACATCAGGAACCATAGATTGAAGACTCAAAGCTCTGGCAGTCTCAAGGAGATGCCTATGTTTTCTCTCAACAACTCCATTTTGTTGAGGAATGTCACTACAACTGTTCTGATGCACAATTCCTCTAATCTGATAAAAAAAGCTTCATAGCACCTTCACCCAACTCCTTAGCATTATCAGATCTTACAGCAAGAATATAAGAATTGAACTAATTTCAATGAACTGAACAAAATTTTCCAAGATAAAAACATAATCAGATTTGTGTTTTATTAGATGCACCCAAGTGAACCTTGTGAAATCATCCACAATGGTTAAGAACTGATTATATCATGAGCGAGTCTTGACACTGTATGGGCCCCCAAACATCTATATGTATAAGCTCAAATGGTTTAGTAGTTTTAATAATACTAGTAGGAAAAGGTTGCCTTGTTTGTTTCGCTGTTGGACAAATCTGACAGATGGTGCTATGTATGCAACCCTGGAGATTACATGAGGGTTAAATAAGCTTCATTTTATTAAAAGGGAGATGTCCTAGTCCCAAGTGCCATAACTTGGCATCATGTAAAGTAGAAAAACATGATTTATTACAAGTATTATATGAACAACTTGCTTCTGCAAATGTTGTACTTCAACATTGTATAAGCTATCTTTCAGTTTACCAAGAAGACTGGATGACCCAATCTGAAAATGACCCTCAACATAACAAGCATCATGTGTGAAGACCAATTCACAATGTAATCATGGCATAATTTGTGCACATATATCAAATTGAATTGAAAATCTGGCACATGCAACACATTGGAAAGAGTGATACCATTAGCAAGTTTGACAGAACCTGTATGCACCATTTTGACCTTACTACCATCAGGGATAGTAATGTGATTATCATGACCAGTCATGGTTTTATAGTCAGAGAAATAATCCAAATGACAACAAATGTGATATGTGGCTCCACTTTCTAATAACCAATTGGAACTAAAATTAGATAGTAAGCATATTGTACCTGCTAAGATAGCATGACCATGAGTATCTCCTTCTTCAGTTTTGCGTGAAGATGTGTCATGAAGGCTTAGCTAGCAAACTGTAACGCCCCGACTAATAATCATCATCATTAGGTTAATTAATGAGTTATTAGTTGTGGAACCTAGATAGCCGGTGCGTTACTGTCGTACTTTCCTATTTAGAAAGCACAAGGCAAACATAAATTCATAGAAGCCTAAACATGTTATAGCCAGAAAACGTAATTATCCATTAACAAAAACTTAAGTTAAAATTTAGTCACTTTACATAGTCGGACATTTATTATGATCATAAGAGTTTATGAAAGCTTAAATACTACACTACTCATCACTGCTACGTCATCCCATTAGCACCATTGGTACCTAAAACATAAAACAAAATGTCATGAGTCAAGGCTCAGTAACATACTACTCTAACAACGTAAACTCATTTCAAATCGTTTTATTAGCAAACAGGGAGGAGAGAAAAGGTAAAACTATTTCATAAAAATCATAATCATTATCATATATCTTTTAGCATGTTCATAAGCATAGATCATTTATTTGGTAACTTGGCGAGTACAACGGAAGGGACGTCTCCCCAGAACATAACATCATTGTAAACGGAAGGCAGCCACCCGAGGACGAAAGCCCTCACAAACGGAAGGTGGCGTTAGTGCCCAAAGTATAGTAATGTGGTGCCACCCGAGGACATTAGCACTTATAAACGGAAGGCGGGGAACCGGCCAGAAGGTACGTGCACGACCCAAGATGACAGAATACCGCCACGAACAGTCTTTCACTTGAATTTATCATGTTTCATAACCTTTAAGTATATTCATAATCATCATGA
The DNA here is from genome assembly GCA_947646795.1 of Beta lomatogona. NCBI lineage: Eukaryota > Viridiplantae > Streptophyta > Magnoliopsida > Caryophyllales > Amaranthaceae > Beta > Beta lomatogona. Next base: position 1,292,918 of record CANSNZ010001062.1, on the reverse strand, counting down.
TATAACATATTCTTTACTTTGCATCCATAACAAAACATCGTATTGCTTCCATAACGTCATTATTTCATATCATCACATTTGTCACAATCCATATACAAAATAATTATATTAACGTAAGCATTATTATATAACATACTTAGAAGGGGAATGCGGGTGTTAGCAGTAGACGTTACCTGAAATCCTGCGTAATGACTTTCGTAGCCGGGGGAGGCTTGTAATATTCTTTTTCTCTTTTAATCTAACCAAGAAATTAAGTAACGAAAATATAAATATTCATACTCATTTTATCTTAACATTCAGGCCTTTAATTATTGAACATCGTTGCTGAAATTACTTTTTAGTTAAAAGGCTCAATATTTCAGCTTACATTCAGGTCGATTAACGTTTGGTCATTTATTTCATCAAATTATCGTTATTAAACATTAGGAATGATCACACATATTTAGTGGAATGTGGTCAATAGTGAAATTCAATTTTGATATGTAATTCATGTTTAATGACTTGTAACTACGGTTTTCAAATTCTAGTTATTACATTCTCTAAACAAAATGTTAGTAAATGAACATACTTTAATTAAACCAACAATATGACAACATTGTTATTTCTGACTTTTATTATGACGCACAATTAAAACATTGTCTCTAATTTATTACAATAGTTGTTATTAACTAATATAAAGTCATTTATACCACCAAGTGTCAAGTGTTCCTAATGTTCATCCACGAGTTTTAAATTGTAAGAGTTAGTTGTTCATAATAAAACACAATCAGTTTAGCCCAACTAATGAACTAAGTGACTTGGTTTAAACTTAAGTAAATCAATCTAGTCTCAATAAAGAGAAAATAAAACTAAAAGGACTTGTTAGGAAATTAAAGCATTTTTAAGGGCCAAACTTAATCTAATAAGTAACAAATTTATGATCAACTATAAACCCAACAATAACACTAAGTGTATCTAAGAGTTATTAGCCCAACATGACAATAACCATAATAAGGCCATGACTATATATGTTTTCTTTTAAATCAAGCCCAAACATTTCAATAGAGAGGTAATGTTATTATACCTGCTACTGAATGAAGGAAAAGGAGGGTTCGAAGAACGAATGAGGAAGGCAGCAGCAGGCACGTCGGCAAAGCTAGGCGCAAAGCTGGAGCAGAATTCCGGCGTCGGGGCGGCAGGGAAAGCGGCATCGGTGAGGGGTGTTGGTGGTGGCGGCATGGTTGCACCGTGCAACAGCGCACAACAGCGCGAGGAGGGAGAAAGCACGAGTAAGAATAGAGAGGAGGTGCGAGTGAGGGAGGGGGGTGGTTGGTTGGCATGTTGGTGGTCGAGTGGGGTGGTGTTGATATGGTGGTTCGGCAGTCGTGCAGTGGTGGAGTGGGTAGAAGCCCAAAAACAGAGGAGAAGGAGAGAGTGGTGTGGTGTGATTCTTGGTGGACATGGCTATTTATAGCCATTGTCAAGCTTCTAGAAAGCTTTGAAGATAACCATGGAGTGTAAGAGAATTTGAGTGAGACTTGTTTTCTTGTTTGTGGCAGCAGTTAGAAGGTTGAAGATGAGTTTTACCTTGGGTTGCCATGTAAGAAAAAGGAGGAGGTGGAAGAAGGAGGAAGTATGAAGAAGGAAATTTGGTGGGAAAAGTCAAGTTTGAGTTTTATTTTTCCACTTCCTTCAATTACCTTTTCTTCTTTTCTTTTTCTTCTATTATTTCTTAGTATTATTATTATTTTGTTTAACTCAAAAATAAAACTTCAAATAATTCGTACTTTGTATTTTAGTATTAGTTCATCCAATTTAATAGTTTATGTATTGCCCAATTACATAAAGTAAAATAAATTTAGCTTCTTATTAATGTTTATAAGTTAATTAAGCTGGATTAAGCTTTCGGGATATTACACAAACTCATAAGATGATAGTATTGATCCACTGAAATATGAGCAGATTTATCAGCAGGTGTATTATATTTTTCATTAGTAGGACCATGTGTAGCAGCAACAACAACTCTTCTATCCTTGTCGCCTTTAAATCCAGGTGGATAATCATGGATTTTGAAGAACCTTTCATAACTGTGTCCTGGTACTTTGCATTGTGTGCAATAATAATTTGCACCTGGCCTTTTATGTCCTGAAGTATTAAAAATTCTAGACTAATTAAAAGTCTTCTGAAAATCCCTTTGCTGATTCTGCTTGTATTGTTCGTTTTTGGATTGATCATATAATTGCTTCTTGTCTGCCAAGAAAGCCAAAGACTTAAAATGATTTGAAAGCTGAGAAATCTCCTTATGCCTATCTTCTTGAGAAAATATCATGTATGCTTGAGAAACATTAGGTAATGTCTCCATCATTAAGAGATTGCCTCTTACTGTAGCATACTGCTCATTCAATTTCATGAGGAATTGAATGAGTCTTTGTTCTTGTTGTCTGTCAAATATCTTCTTAGTTAAATTGCAAGTACATTTATTGCAAACACAGCAGGCATGCAAAGGATGTGCATCATTAAGTGCATCCCAGCCAGTTTTGATGTTGGTGAAAAACTCGGAAATACTCTGTGATATCCTTGTGATATTTCAGCTATATGTTGTTCCAGTCTTCCAGAGAATAAATTTGTGCCATTGAAGAATAGCTAAATCTTTCTTCCAAGTCAACCGTATCTATCTCTCGCAGTTTGAAAGAATAACACACTTTTTGCAAATACTTCAGCCAAGTTAAACAAAAGCCAGGAACAAATCAAGGCATTACATCTTTTCCAAACAGTGTGTTCATGAATCTTCACTAGGTTCTGGTATATCACCAGTAGAAAATCCTAGTTTTTACAAGAGAGAGTTAAGATCATAGATCTTTTCCAGTTTGTGAATCCAATTCCATTAATAACTGAAACAAGTTCTGTAGAGGTTGCATACAAAGGATGAATGTAGTAGATGCTAGTAGGATTTTGATTCAAAGGAAGTGTGTTTGAGGAAGAAATCTCATCATTCTCACGAGGATTCATGATCAATATTTAGGAATAGATCATAATTTGTATAAATAAGAGATTTTCTGGATTGAAATTTGTCAAAGAATTATATGAATTTTCAAGAAGGAATTCAGGAATAGAGAGATTTTCAGTCAATCTTCACAGAAATTGATCAGGACTTGAAATATTCATATATGATTTTTTTTACAAACACTTTCAGTGCATCCAGATGAATCAAATATATGTTGAAGAAGAACTTATCAATTTTGGCTAATTAGATCAGTCAATTGAAAGAAGAAAAGAAGAATTACAACTATCAGAGTTGAAATTCAATCTAGATTAGACAAGATTAAAAGAAAACAACTATAATTTCATATGAAATTTAGAGAAAATAGCTACAGTTTCAGAGAAAATTCAGAGAAGATAGCTACAATTTCAGCAGGAGTTCAGAAGAAAATGTGAGATCTGAACAAATGAACCTGAATGATGAACTTTGTGTATGATCAAGCAAAAAAACTGCTCTGATACCATGATAATTTCAAAAATGCAAAATCATTTTAGAGAGAATTTAGATGTAGAGATGAGAAAGTGAGAGTTATATTATTATTATTATATCAATCTGAGAATTACAGTAGAAAAGAAGAATTGTAAGAATTACAATAGATACATCTAGAGGAAGTTAGCTAACTAATTAACTATTTCTAACAAACTTGCATAACTTAAGGAGTTCCATTTGCTGATGTGGCTGAAGGCCGGAACTTAAGTATCTTCACTAGCTTCAATAGTTGACAAGCTGCTCAAAACAAACTTACTTAAAATATTGTTCTGAGTTTCTTCAATGCCTTGGCATGTGACTTGAGAACATCCTTTGGTACTATCCCTAAAAACCTACAAGGAACAAAGATCTTATAAACCACTTTCATCAGGTATTTTATTTCGTCTAAGCAGCAACCTCACTAATTCTGGTCTCAATTCCTTTCATGTAAATTTCTATCCAATTTTTAAAACAGTGTCAACCAGAATGCAAGTTTTTTGATAAACTGGAGCACGGTTTAAAAAGTGACTACGGCAACGTATTGGTAGCTTGGCACTATTCCAAGAAAAGTGGCAATTTCTTATGACAGTCTATGATGGAAACACAACTTTCTTACTGGGATGTAAGGAGTACATCACACTGTATGTGTAATAACAAGAAAAGCACACTCAAATAGCTCACGAGTCACGACACATTTTTCTCGAGAAAGAAGTATAACCATAAAATTCTACTAGTCGGAATAATATGACAATTTTCATAGGACCCATACTACCTCTCTACGTTCACAAACACTCATATATCACCAAATATTATATATGAGGCCATCTGCTCGGCTACCCCCTTCTCAAAATCTGCTTTTGTAGATTGCTTCACTCCGGATGATTATCGCTGATATATTTTATTTTTTCATAAAGATGTCAAACCTCCAAAAATAAACACCATAGCCCTCGCAAGCTCATAAAAAACCGGGTGGGCGACCTTTTGGAAATAGTAGTATAAAAGTACTCATACTTTGGAAGTGATTGGGTTAACACGAGTGAGGGAGGTTTAATGCTTTTAACTTTTTATTTTTTCCTGCATGGTGGTATTTTTTAGCGATGAAGGGAATGACTAGTGCCCAGTTCTATGCGTGCCATGGACACGTACACATTAGAAATTTCTTCAAAGAATAAAATAAAGGTGTGAGAATCCTCAGGTCCCGAAGAATATAATTCCGGTCCCCCCACCCCACCACACTCCACTCATATAAGACGATAAGAAGAAGAATATTGGCTTAGTATTATCAATAACATCGAATAATATGGAATTTCATACTTTAATCATCCTAAACTAACAACTAGTTTTGGGATAGAGGCATACCGAAGAATCATTGTGCTGGAAATAATATTTAGTGGTTGAACTATGTACTCCCTCCGTTCCATGAAATTCTTGCCACTTCCACTAAACCCTAACTGACCTCTATTTGAGTCGTTAAAATTAGTTGACCACCATTAATACACCATGTATTGCCCCTTTTATCTACCTTACTCCACATCTCCATAATACTTCCTCCATGTATTATTATCTTAAATCTCATTCGACTAATTCGCATATGTGGCGTTTTAATTTAATATCTTAAATTAATTTATTGTTAAATCTCATTCACCAAAATTACCTATGTGGCTTTAAAAATTAACAAATTACTTATTGTTGATCCGATTGGTTGAAAATGGGTTTTTGCTTATGAGGCACACTTAAAACTCCCGAAAACACCCAATTTCGACTCGGGCAAATGCCTAGTTTTTTCGTGAAGAAGATGTAGATTTTTGACATTTCTTTGTTTTTTTGTCCGTGTATTTTTTTCCTAATTCTAATTGCAACAGGTTACTTTAATATGTTAATTAGCATAGTGAGTATTTCTTCTTATACACACGTTACTTAAATATAGAGTTGAAAAATATTATAAATGGATTTTATTTTAAAGTGTTTTTAAATACTTTCAAATGGCACAAAAATTATAATTTTTTGAAATAGATATTATAAGTTATAATCGAATTACTATACTAAAGTTTTTCATTGTAAACCAAATTCTATTTCTTCTTATCCTAAGCTGCATATATGTATTTTTATCAATTTGAAACTACTTATTTTTAAAAACAATGACATGACACTTAATAAAGTGGGACAAATGGCGTCGAATAAGGACGCCAAATGTCTTGACCTCTGGTGACTTTTAGATTCCGCTTATATTTTTTAAGTCACTTTTTTGATTCCGCTATTTTATTATTTTAATTTTTAAATTATATATGATATTATATTTCTTCGTTCATCTCTTATCTTTTTTTAAGGCCCTTCTTTTTTTTGGTTTTAACCCGTCCACGACTTCTCTTACATAATTACCCTTTTCTAACCTGATCTGCATGAAAGATTGATTCATGACTTTTAGACATTATATATTGTTCTATGATTCACATGCAACAATTAGATTGTATTTTAAGTGTTATTTTATATCATAAAAAAATGTGCACCCAATGCAACAAACGTACAAAAACAGAAGCTCGTCAAATAAATCAAATCCTAAGGTTTTAAATATTGTAGTTTTAACAATAATAGTCATTAGGTTATTCTTTGATTGTCATTTCAACATCATTGTCGTCAATTCTAATAAATTTTTAATGCATTATTTGATGCGATTCATATCCCCATGCCACCTTATGTTGCCATCCATATCCTTCTTTTTAGACAAAGAGCATCAATTGTGAATGAGTTAATACGGAATTTCAGACTTTGAAAGTGATTGGGTTAACACGAGTAAGGGAGGTTTAATGCTTTTAATTTTTTGTCGTTTTCTGGTGATTTTTTTAACAATGAAGGGCACGATTTGTGCAGAGCCCTATGTGTTCCATGGACACATGTCACACGCATTATATTAGAAAATTTCTTCAAAGAATAAAATAAAGATGTGAGAATCCTCAGGTCCTGAAGAATAGAATTCCAGTGTCCCCCGACTCACCCACCCACATAAGATGATAAGAAGAAGAATATTGGCTTATTATCAAGAGCATCGAATAATATAAGTTGGGTCGTTGCTAAAAAAAAAGAAACGTGTGATCTCTATATAAAGGCGCCCAAACATAGGATTTTTTAGTACAAAGCCAATCGGAGTACATCGAAGCACTTGAAAGTTAAGGTAAGGGCCCTCATCTCCTTGTTCATCTTATAAATTAATGAAGGAGTTGATACTTGATAGTGCATTTCCATGCAATATTTATTCATCAATGTTGTACTTTCATATCCTACTTCACTAGCTATACGTGAACTTAATGCAGATCATAATTTTGATGACATGTATGTAGATCATATACTATGCATAAATCATAATTAAGTAATCTATTCAAATTTTCCTATGAGATATTTAATTTTTGATGAGCAAAATAAACAAAGTTAACTGATTCTAACATACTTTAATTTGTATTTAATGAATTAAATGTAGGAGAAAATAATCAAAGATGGCCAAGGTTCAAAAATCTAGCAAAGCAAAGCTTCATATAGTGTTCAACTATGGAAATGATCCGGTTGAGGTTTTCGGAGACATAAATGGTGAACGGTACCCAAATGATCGGATTGAGTTTTTTTATCATACTGCTGGTGAAGGTGTTCAGCTAACCCCTGGGAAAGACATTCCCTTAGATACGTCGGAGGTGAATATACCTGATTATGTGGATCACCTTTTGATCGATGCAAAGTTGTGGCATGGTAGTGAACAAATTGTAGGCGGCAGCTATAGCTTTGGAATTGGAGAACCTGGTCAAGATGATCAGCATACTATAGGCGGAAATTATCCTGGCTCTATCGATGTGTACATACATTGGGAGTGATTCCAACATCAAATCATGCATGGTGCAGTATTAATACAGTACTAAATAAAAGTTGCGCAATCTCTGCACTAGTGTTCACGTTTCATGTGCGCTCATCTACTATATGCTTCTGTTTTTGTACCGCTGGCTTTGATAATCAGCGAGGGATCTTAATATAATAAACCTATGATCATGTAGTACTATTATGTCGTAATATGCATGATTTGGTAATATATGTGTGTTTGTTAGTGTACCATAATACTCTTAGACCCCGAAGGATAGGAGTTAGTTCAAGTGGATAGAGCACTCCCCCTTGGCCCCTGAAGTCAGGGATTCGATCCTTACCCCCAAGATTATCTTTGGGGTGTTTCTTTAGCATGCTATGCATGCCTTACCACCAATGTGTTGGTATTTCCTACAAGCTAGTAGCCTTGTAGGGGTTAGCCAGGGCGACTTAATCTCCTAATCAAAAAAAAAAAAAAAAAAAACTCTTAGACCTCGTTCTTTTGGACTGAACTGGGCTGAACTGAACTGAACTGAACTGAACTGAGAGAAACTGAACTGTCTATTTAATTTTTTTAAATAACAATAATCGATAATAATCAATAAATATTAACATAATATTATCAATACTTATTATTATTATTATTATTATTATTATTATTATTATTTGTTTTTACATAATTGTTTATTATTTTTATTAAATTATTGTTGGCGGTGGTGTAAATGATGATGATGATGATGATGATAATAATAATAATAATAATAATAATAATAATAATAATAATAATAATAATAATAATAATAATAATAATAATAATAATAATAATAATAATAATAATAATAATAATAATAATAATAATAATAATAATGACGAATGACAATGACAATGACAATGACAATAACAATAACAATAACAATAACAATAATAACATTAGACAAGAACCGAATCGAAACGAAACGAAACGAATCGAACCGACGCAAGGCGGGCGAAAAATAACTTCAAGAGAACAGGGCCTTATATTCCAAGTTTTGATAGGCAACGTAATCAAGCGAGCTAACAACGAGTATAATAACGATCCTTCTGATGAGCGCCTTCCCAGGGTGGTAGTTTAGAATTACTATCTCCAAGTTAAATTACTTGCAATAACACTTTTTCGGCTCATAATGCACAACTTTAACTATTGATATTTTCGATAATTAGTAAGTAAAAATTATAAAAAGTTGAATTTTTTAAAATATACATTGGGACCAACATCCTACAAGATTATGGTTAACCTTACATATTAATCATACTAGATGATTAAAACAGGAGTGTATGAATAGTGTAAAAGTCTATTTATTGTAAGTAATTTCGAAGGAAGGAAGTATGTAGTTTGGGTGGAATTCTCATATCTTCTAGAAGAAAGACAAAAATCTAACGAACACCACAGGGAAATACTTAAGATGGATATGATATTCTTTCTTATTACAAATGATTAAATGCTACCAGCTACAGCATAGTTTAGAGTTTTTGATAGCTCACTAAGTTTCATGATGGAACACTTTCTACCTTTGTTTGACCTCATACTAGCTCGACCCAGTGCAAATGCACGGATGTAGCTAAAAGTATTTAGAAAATTAGAAATTATAAGACAGATTTTTTTTTACAGGAAAACAATACTAATTTTATTCATTCTCTGTTTTTTGGAAATTATGGCTTATTGGCTTAGCATACCACGAGCATCTGCATACTAGTCTGCACTCCTGCACTCCTAGCCTAATACGTAAACTTGATCATAGGAAAAGATTAGTTATTCAATATGAAAGTAAACGAGTTGAAGTAAGGGAAGGCGAAGGAAGTGATGTAAACAAAATTTCAACCTTGGTCTTGCATATCACCCCAAAAAATTTCTAATTCACGCTACACCAACCACTTATAATGGTTTAATGGATTATATTAAATTCTATAGTTTGATACACCTTTTAATTTTATTGGTGTATAAAATGTCATAAAAGGTAGTAGTAGTAATGTAAATGAGATTTCAAACATGGTCTTGCATACCACCCCAAAACTTTATAATTTACGCTAAATGACCACTTGTAAATTATCATAATGCAAGTTACATGATGTATCAGTAAATTCCAATGGTAAAATGTATTGGAGATTGTACAAAGCAAAACTGATTTTGAAAGCAATAATCGGCCTTTAATTAAGTCTTCTCTGCAACAACAAAAAATTAAAAAAAAAAACAATATTAAATATTTAGACAAATTCAGTAATGCAATTGTCAAAAGACATCATATTTGTAAATTGAATAATAAAAGGCCTCTCATTATACAATACAGATGTCAACTAACTGAATTTTTTTATGCTTTAGTTTTGGAAGACTATATTCAAAGTTTGAGATCAAATTTTATCTACAGCAAAAACTAACTTTATTCCATGCATAGATGGCTAATTTGTGTATAAGTGGGGTTCTGTAAGGAGTTTAGTGGAACATCATAATGACAATCTATTTGCTCCAATAAAAGAATCATGATGTAAAAGTCGTTGACAATAGCCTTCGATTAACTTTCAAACATCAGTTTTTAGCTTAAAAACTCCCTGCCAACTCTTACCAACTCCAACGTTGACTTTGTTACTGGCTACTTTATTTGTTGAATGACTGGAATGGCAAGAAAAACCATATGCAAATACTTATATCCAAATGCAACCACTAACAGCCTATTTGATAAGTGGTAATGATGGCGAACTTTAGGTTCTTTGGTAGGGTGTAAAAAACATTTTCCATTAAAACTATTTTCATCTATTTTCAATTTTACGTTGTTTGGTTTTGCAAAGGAGTGTAAAAACCGTTTTTCCTGTGAGTAAAATTGCTTCTCACAATGATGGAAAACCATTTTCCCTCCAAAATGAAGGGAAAACTGTTTTCCCTTATTTTCCTTATCTCTCTTGCACACTCCTCTTACTACCTCCTTACTTTCCCTTTTGTTTTCCTTTCGTTTCATCATTTTTCTTACATGGAACCAAACAACGGAAAACTTATTTTGAAATTGTGTTTTCTATTGTAAATTGTTTTCCATAAAAACCATTTTACACTGAAAATGTTTTACACCCAACCAAACGGAGCCTTAGTGTAACTTTGCAATGAAAACCACATCAGAATCCATGGTAATGTAACTTCATCTTCAAACATGTATCTTTCTTCATAAAAACAAAAATTAAACTCCAAACCACCTTCCAAAGTGGTAAGAGATAATAATGAAATTGCATGAAGAATGGAGATGTTTTAGGGATAGACAAAAAAATTACCATGGACAATGACATGAGACATCCATTACAAGATTACACTAAAGTCTTTGGTGCATGAAGTCTTTCCGTGAAGAAAAACCACAAAACATATGCAACTGGTTTCCAGGTAATACTCTTCATAGGTAATTCCGAGTTCAAGAAAACTGAAAACAAACATTGCATATATTTTAATAATGCAAGCGTTACAAACTGGTAAGCAAGACTAGATTCAAATAATGTACAAACATTAGTTAAAGAATCATGTCAACTATTTTGAGTACAACAGAGGAACACACGTACTGCTAAATAGCACATTATCAATATACCAACTACATACACAACAAAGCTGAAGTGTCGATAGAAATCTAAGATTGCTTTGACTCTGATGTGTCTGCTTGGGTGGCCACTTCGCACCGGAGACTGTTTTCTCTCTTGTAAGGAACCTTTGCACCCTGAAACAAAGCAAGATTTTGGGTATTTGTTTATGAACCTAATTCTCAAAGTGTGTTAGCTCAAAAAGGGGCAAGCCACAACAAAAGCCAACTCAAAGGAACTTGCTTGTATCTAAAGTCTACACGGAATCTGTAAACCTATTACCTATGTGACTTGGAGTTTTCATTTTACCTCAAGAACCCATGTTGGATCCTCGACATTCCGACAAGGATACGGACACTTTGCCACTTTTTTAAGGCCAATATCATGGAAAACTTTCAAATTTAGCTGAATCGACCACTTGTAACCATGTTGGAGACAAGTACCTGAGTCTAAGTATAAGTAAACTGAAGTTCGCCTAGCTTCTCTATAGTATGAATTTCATTGAAATGCCAAGAGTAAAGTTGTTTGCTGCGGTGAAGTAAAGTTATAACTTGGAGACATTCAAAAGGCAAACACGCAGAATGATATACGCGCAGACTAACATATGAAACTGGCTGAAAACTGCACAACTTTGATCACCTTAAATCATTCATCATGAAAGTTAACATTAAGATACTATAGTTAAGTGAGGATTTTATCAACACATCCTGATGCTTGAATGAACCTAGGATACTTCACTTTGGTTGTTCACTATAAATAGTTATCTAGACAATCTTGCTTTCATGCTTTAGTTACAAGGCATGGGCCACGGCCCTCCATGGATGATTAGCAAACAGCATGATGATCACAATTAAAAAATGACAATAACTCATACTACATTAATAGGAATCATACGAAGGCAAGGTTTGAGAAATCCAAGTGTACACAACCTTACCCCTCTAACCAGTGTAAACCAGTATGAAGGCAAAAACATAGACAGCATATAAACAAATAACTAAACAGGAAATGAATCCAAATGGTTGACAAGCTGATCAAAATAAACTTACTTGAAATATTGTTCCGAGTTTCTTCAATGCCTTTGCACGTGACTTCAGAACATCCTTTGAAACAGTACTATCCCTAAGAACCTACAAGGAACAAAGATCTTATAAATCACTAACATCAGGTACTGAATTTTCATCTAAGCAGCAACCTCACCAATTCTGGTCTCAATTCCTTTCATGTAAATTTCTATCTGATTTTCAAAGTAGTGTCAACCAGAAAATATATGGAAACTAAAAAGAAATGCAAGAGACGTTGGATAAACTGGAGCACGGTTCAGAAATGCCTACGGCAATGTATTGGTACTTTGGCACCATTCCATGAAAAGCACTCATAACAACTTTCTTTCTGGGACGTAAGGAGTACATTATACTGTATGTGTAATAACAAGAAAAGCACACTCAAATTCTACTGGTCTGAATGATATGATGAAGCTTTTCATAGGACCCATACTACCTCTTTTGAGTTCACAAACACTCATATACGCACCAAAATATATATATATGAGGCCATCTTCTCGGTTACCCCCTTCTCAAAGTCTAGTTATGTAGATTGATTCACTCTGTATGCTTATCGTTAATATCTTTTATTTTTTCATAAGATGTCAAACATTTAAAAACAAGCCCCACAGCCCTCGCAAACAGTAATATAAATATACTCACTGCTTGGCAGACACGTGACAAGGTTGTCTCTATATCAATGACATTGAGCTGCCAAAGGGAATTTAACATGGCATCTTTCTTCTCTTCCATGGCTTTCATCAAATTCTCTTCTTTGTTCTCTCCTTGACTCAACCGCTTTATATCTTCTTGTATTTGAATCAATGAAACAGCTCCTATATACCAAAAGCACATAATAATTGGACATCATAAGATTCTAAATGAAAATAGATAAAAACCCTTCCCCCTCCATTTTTTAGTCTACAAATTCTTAATTTTTTACCTGAAGCTGCCATCACCTGTGACTTTATCTGGTGTCCTTTGTCACGCACCCATTCTGCTAGAAAAGGTACGTTTAAGAACTTTTTGTCCTTTCCAATTTCTTTGGCAGATTGTCTTGTATAAATATAACCAATTGTGTGCAGCATGGCCTCACCAAAAACTGTATATATCAAGAATTACAAAACTACATATAAAAAAGTAATTTAGCGATCAAATTTGAAGCAAGTAAGAATAGACAATACATCAGAGTATCTTTCCATGATATAGAGTCAAATCAGAAATTAACTAAGCAGTAAAGAAGATAACAATAAGTGCAAAAGGGTAATATACATGCGAAAGAATACAAGTATCCAACGTCATGAAAATAAGAATATCAGTAATGCTTCCTAAGCGTACTAATACATTAGTACACGATTCAATGCCCGTGAGTGAAGCTATGCCCTTAAAAGGGAGAGTGGAGTTCATTAGCTTCCATTAGATCTCAATATCATAAATGGTCAAAGTCTTCTTTCCACATTGGCAGCACTCATCAAAAATGTGTTCCTTTTTTATATATTCAGTCGCATTCACCCAACGAATTATTGTCTTCTAATGTTCTTCTATGTCTTCCTCGTCTAATAAAACTTCCTTTCCAGTTGATAATTAATCATTAGTAGGGTCACACATCACAAGCTTGAATCAAGTAATCCTTAAAACTCATAATGGTTATTTCTTTCACTGCCAGTGCCACCTTACAGGGCCATCAAGGTAAAGAAGCAATGTTCTATGCCACCCCGTCATATAGTCGATAAACAACCCGAGCAGAAACAAACTAGTATACATCAAATTGTACACAATCTTACCCCAAAGCAGTCTTAGACTATTGGAGCGCTTGTTTCTATAGAAGGCCAATAGATTGTTTTCTACATTACAAAGGAAAAGGAACCAAACAAGAAAGACAGTAAAAGGAATTCCCCTTTTTCTGGTTTGTGAAACGAGATCGAGAAAAGAATAAAGTAATATAAAGAGAAAAAGCTGAAATTTGAAAACACTAAAGCTGAAATGGTGGAAGTGACGGCGGTGGAATGAAAACAAAAATAAGAATAAATATAGGATGATAACTATATAATGAAATCGGAGTACAATAGAAGAAAAGAGGGGGGGCGACAGCAAGTAAATTAAACATAAGGGAAAGGGGGTGGGGGCTTGGAGCGGAAAGAAGAACATGTTCCCTACAAGCCTATACGCAAAAGAAAGGAGTTATCTCGTACTTGACGTCAACTACCTGAATCCTACCATGCAACTACTTCGTATCGTGAACCATCTCCTCCACAATCGCCAGAGTCCAGACTCCAGACTGACTAGATCCGACATTATAACTTACACACTATTTAGATAGAACTTTTGACCAAGTCTACCTTGCCAAACCCATTAAAGTACATGATAGAATGCTCTGTAATATTTCTCTTCAAAATTCAACAGGGTGATTGAGCCAATTATTTTTCACACGAGAGACATTTAAAATTACTGTCTTCAGTGAAAAAATGGACAGTGAATTCAGAACTTCGATGACATGTCACAGTCACCAACTTCAATGAATAACAACAAAATAGTGGAAAACATAAACATGTATACCAGCTTTTGAGAGATTAGATGCTTCTGATTTTGCCCAATCCACAAACTCATCAATACGACCATCAACATATGGTTGAAGACGATCTTTTAGATTCCCTATGAGTCTATCCTGCCTTTCCTGTTGCATGGTCTGTGAGGTAATGCAAACCAAGTTAGTTCTGCTTTAATGCTTGAATTTAACATTTAAGACAGGTTACAACAGCAGAATGACATACCTTCATCTTTTCCTGAATTTTCTGCCTCCTGAGTTCCTCAGGAAGCTGGGGATCCTCTTCAAACTCAAGACCTGCTACAGATGCCAACGCAAGTTGACCAATATAATCTTCAAAAAAGTCACTTCCAAACAGCATCCCAAATACTGCTGCTGGATCTACCATGGCATCCCTGACAAGGATAGTAGAAGACTAATGAGGAAAACATCGACTTCAAGGTACAATGACAGGCTGATAGCATGAGACAACCACACAAAATTACAGTGACCAGGAGTATTTGAATGCTGAGATATAAATAATACATTTGATATAAATCATACTGGATAGACTAATAAGCAAATAAAATTACTCATAATCAGTTTTCTAAACCATATATTAAAGCAATTTGAAGCAGCTGCTTTACCAACATCTTCCTTACAACTGTAACACTTACTGAGGTACACCTGTCTTTCCATACTTGTCATATGCCTCGCGTTTTTCAGTATCACTTAATACTTGATAAGCCTCACCAAGTTCCTGCATTTCCATAAAGAACGTGAGTTTAAGAACATCCAATCCATCAAGATGAAATGAAGAAAGACTTCCAACATTCAAATGGTTCTAGTTCTAGCTTAACAAATGTTAGCATCTTTGCCAAGAAGAAACTTCAGCGCCTCAAACATGGGACTAAAATTAAAATTAATATAAAAGACCACTTAAACCATGTCATAATATATTCTATGTCCCACGCGTAATCTCTTATTTACAGTTTTACACTGAGGACACGGAAACACCATCGGATATCATACCTGAAACTTGTGGGCAGCTTGTGGATCTCCAGGATTTTTATCAGGGTGAACAATCCTTGCCTGAGGGCCAACAAAATTATAATTAATAATGAACATATATGATTATGGAAATTGAAGATCCCCCATGAGGGACCTATTTAACTGAGGAGTCAACATACAGCTGTTCTCAAACCGAATAAAATAAGTTCCCCAGCATCCTTATTGATTGTGGTGCAATTTTTAACCAAAAAGACGCTGTCGATATTAACAGAAGGTTGCAAAACTTGACTACTAGTATTTAAAGAATCAGCAAGGTCATCCTTTTTGAGCTTTTTTTATAAGTAGAAAAAATGCATTAGCATCAGAGAAGTTGACTACAGAATTACCCATCTCTTACTTGAGTGCATCAAGAAAATGCAATTAAAGTTGTGGGCCTATGGCCTATGGCCTATGATCCATCTGCAGTTGGCATACATAGTGGATACAAAGCAACACTAAAATTGCTTCTTATGGAGGATTCCCTTCGTCCGGATGTTTGTATTAATTATCAGATGCAAAAAGAAGTAAATGCCTATAACAAGTGCACCTGTTCTCAGAAACACTAAAGGAAGATGAGTCGTCATTAATTGCTCTTATCTCAGGATTTAGCTTATCTAGATATGATTAATTATATGCCATATGTTCAGAAAGAAGTTTTACCCTGGAGAAAGATCACAATTGATGACACTCTTCTTATATAACATCGTATCAAAAATGTTTTTGGAAAGCAACTTCAAGTAGCTTTAATGTTAGCCTGTTGAGATTTTTGCCTAGCTTATGATTCTAGCAGTGTTGCCACATTGGCAAGATGCTGGAAAAAAAAACATAGTTAATTGCTTTTAGATCCACTTTTGTTCAAATCAACACAAGCTAGCTGGTATCAGTTGAAAAATTGATGTCTTCAGCACTCCATCATTTACAACTTTTAGCCAATTCAACGACTATTTTAACCAAATACTTCTAATACAATCAGCTAGTTTATCAAACTTTCAGGCTTCAGCTATCAGCTAGCATTTCATCCATCCTACCAAACAGAATGTTAATCTTCATACCCTTATATCTTTCTTTTCTTTTTCTTTTTTTCTCATTCCGTACTTCAAATTGCTTGCCTGCCATATAATCATTTGTTGCAAGTTTACTCCATATGTATACCACTTCAGTTCCCTTCTCCACCTCTAGTAACCTGGCTCTCGTTCTACTTCACCATACTTTCATGTTGACATGTATCTGGCACCTTAGGGAATATAATACTCCTACCTCAGCATGATCCTTAGTAAGAAAATGTAGAAAAGCTTGAGAAGTTGGAATTCTCAAAGTTGTAATTACATAGGTTTCCACTGATTATGCTTATATTTAACAGCACAATTTTTTCTTATCTTCTTTGGAGGGGCGAAGTTATACATAATTGACACAGCCAACTTGATGGCTACTTAATGCTTAAAAATTATCTAGCAACAAGTCAGCTCTTTGCGAATTAGGAGCTACCTAAAGTACTACTGTCTATCGCAGCTGAAACATGTGCTTCTAAAGACTAAAAGCAATTAAGCTCAAAGGGAGGGTAGAGAAACAAGCATGGCTTGAAGAAGCTAAGTTAATTAAGCTCAAAGACTAAAAGCAATTGAGCTCAAAGGGAGGGTAGAGAAACAAGCATGGCTTGCAGAAGCCAAGTTAATAAGACAAAAAGGCCAAGTCAGTAATTTTACCAAAATCAGCTTAAAATTTAGAGTTGCACCAACTCCAAGTGCAATAGTCTCAGAGGTTGGATATTGATATCACAGATCCCTCTACCCCGGAATTAACCTTCTACCTTCTCATAGTAGATCAAACGACTAATCCTAAATTTCTAATCCAAAGTAAACTCTAAAACAGGATGGGTATGTATATATATATATATATATATATATATATATATATATTAAGACGGCCAAACTCAACCCCGTTTCTCATCAAGTAAACTCATGTCCATTTGAAAGTTAAGCCTCAATCTCCGTGTAAAGTTAGCTCATAAGAATCGCTTCATATCAAGTAATAAACTCACTTCTTCCTTGTCGCACACCTGTCTATTCCTATAACTATTGTTAATTCACATTATTGGTGATAACCCTCTTAAATCTTAACACCCTCTACACAATATGATTCATGACACTAACACTTCAAACTAGACCAAAATTTCAGCAACTACTTAAAAGAAGGCAATAGTTGAATAACTAGATCCTGGGTTGTAGCCCAAATTCTACTAAAATGGCCTCCAAGTATCTATTTTACCCATCTTTAAAAAAAAAGCCCACTATCTATGACGTTAGTATCAGTACACACAAAGCTCTATCTGACTTGGTATTATAAGACCAAGATTTTTCTTTGATCATCATGATTTCTCTAGATATCATGCTATCTATTATCTAAGTTGGAGCAATTATGTCGGCATATATTGGAGCATTAGAGAATTCTAGATAATTTTGGATGCATCTTGACTGACTTAATCAAGCAAATCTTAAGCGACTTTCTTCACTAATAAATATGGGCATTGGGTTATTTCTGCATCATCAACCAACATACATGAACCCATACTAACTACACAAGCCTTCCATACAATTCCTCCTTGTATTACTAAAATCACCCTATTCCACTATATCTTGTTAACTACTCCTCTTAGAGTTTGTACTAATAGTGAGAGTTATAAATGTATTATTCACCCTAATAATTTAGGGTTCTTGTACTCAATTTCCAGGTACTCGTCGTCCTAGGATTTTTTACCTCGTTTTAGAGATCTTTTTCATGTTAAATTATGTGTCCATGTTTACCTTTCTTGCCATATTTCTATTTCTATTTCTATTTATTCTTCTCAATCTCTACATCTTCGCTTCCGCTCGCACTCACAACCCTAACACTAGATTATTGTAGCTCAAAAAGACCAAACATTCGTTACCACTTGAACGACATGCAAATATTCTCAATAAACACTACCACAAAACACAAAGTCAAAATTCATCCAAAATCATAAAAAATGAACATTAATTGAAATCAAAATGCGCTTGCCTTAACGTAGTAAGCCTTCTTAATATCCGTTGGCGAAGCATCAACACCAACTCCAAGTAAATCGTAGTACTCGGTTTCCTTCACCATTTTCAACTAAATTTCCTACATAAAAACGCAATCATTACTATTTTCGGACTCAATTATAACACAATAAAATCGTAATAACACAAACAACTGAAAAATTCAATCAATTTCTAAGAAAATTGACCTTGAAAAAAAAGCTTACGAATCGAATATTAATTGTGAACAGAAATTTCTTGCTATAACCAGCAGAAAATATTTTTAAAAAAAAAAAAAAAAACTAAAACTTACCAGAAATCTGAAGGGAGAAACAGTTGGCGGAATTCAGCTTCTTCTGATTGAATTATAGATTATGATTGAGATTGTTGATAATAATGGTGATAAAAGTGTGGAAATTGAG
The DNA here is from genome assembly GCA_947646795.1 of Beta lomatogona. Taxonomy (NCBI): domain Eukaryota; kingdom Viridiplantae; phylum Streptophyta; class Magnoliopsida; order Caryophyllales; family Amaranthaceae; genus Beta; species Beta lomatogona. Next base: position 1,273,935 of record CANSNZ010001062.1, on the reverse strand, counting down.
GAAGAATATATCGAATTATAGAAGATAGATCTGTTTATTATCTGGAATTTTGTTTTTGTTTCTTTTTTTGTAAATGGAGGACAAAACGACGACGTTGCCATAAAACAACAAATTAGTCAAAGACTAGCGGGTTAACATGTCGAAATTCGACTTGACCCGAGATTCCGACCCATAAAACCAAGTTTAGTTGAGAGCAAAATGTTGTGACTCGAAACCCAAATGCATTCGAACTTGGATAATTTGGATTAAAAGTTTGACCCGATTTATTCTTTAAACTTGACCGACTTACAAGTCATTACATTTATAGTTATGAAATGAGATTATGGGAAACTTTTGGCAAAGAATAACTTCAATTATGAGGGTGCGTTCTCTTCACCTTTAAAAAAATAGTTTCAGGTTTAATAAGTTGAGATATGTTTAGATAAGTTTTAAAGCTTTATAAAATAAATTTCAATAAGTTGAGATAAGTTCAGATGAATAGAACGCACCGTTAGTATATCGGGTTTAAGCATGAAACTAATCTACAACAAGATCGGGTATATGGTCATATTCTTATGATCTGGGACAAGAATCAGTTAGGACAATTTTGGTACAACCTAGTTTAATCAGATCCTAAAAGTTTGGAACTGAAATCGTAGTGTATTGGTTTCTGCTAATCGATAATCATTATTCATCATACTAAAACTAGTATCTTAGCGACTAGCCTAGTATTTAAGCTTTTTAAATTTTTCTAAAAGTCTAAAATTAATAAAACTGACATTAAGGCATGAGAAGCCAGATACATGTTTTAAAAGAGTCTATTAAAACTGACAACAAGAGTATTACATTGCAAGAGTATAAAAATACATCATATCTATATGTTATAAAAGAAGCAGAATTATGATAATTCCAATGTTGGATCTGAATAACCATGTAGTTAGTTTTGTTTCCAAAATTGATTTATGGTAATTTTTTTTGCTTCAGTTGTCCAAATACTTTCAATGTGTCATGTGCTTTTTGTGCAAGTCAGTCTTATTATCAACTAGTCTGTCTTTTATTCCTTAATGACTTTGTTATCTAGCGACAATCAATATTCAGTACCACTTTGTAAAAAAAATTCGCGCATAAACATGTACTCATATGAACTTTGAATATAAAGTTTATAGAAATATAGTTGATTATACACCTTTTTAAATGAGTAAAAAAAATATATAATATATAACATATTAGTGTGAGGCAAATTAAAGGCCCTAATTGGCAATCAGTGGACAAGCCCGGACGTATTTGTTTTGTGGCTCCTTCTCAAAAAACCTCATACTAATATAGTTGGTGAATTCTTATAAACTAGGTAACTCCTTCTTATCTCTTCGAAGTGGGACAAATTAGGATATATACCCAACAATTATTAGAAAATATGATTAGTCAATCCTCTAAAAAGAGTAAAAAACCTCTAATTTATACCAATCTTCTATTTACCGAACTTGTCAACTAAGGCTATGTTCTTTTCGTCTGGTCTGATCTGAATTTTTCTAACTCGATCCGATCCGGTCCTGGTCGATCCGATCCGATCTCGATCCGAACTTTTCGATCCGATCCGAATTTTTCTCGATCCGTGCGGTCCGATCTCGAACTTTTCCGATCCTGGTCTGATCTGATCTGAACTTTTCTGATTTACCCAACTCGTGCAATATGTTATTTCTTTTCTGATCTGATCTGATCTGAACTTTTCCCGATCGATCCGATCTCGATTTTTTTCGATCTCGATTCGAACTTTTCTGATCTGATCTGATCTGATCAAATCTGAAATAAGCACTAGAGTGCTTAAATAAGTTGAAAAGAACATAGCCTAAGGCTATGTTTAGTTCACCTGAAATTTTCTGATCTAAATTTATCTGATCTGATCTGATCTGAACTTATTTTTTCTGATCTGATCTGATCTTAGCTGATCTGATCTGAACTTATCTTTTAAAAAACATATTATTACTAATATTATTATTACTTTGTATTTCATTACTAGTATTACTATTACTATCTTTTTATTACTATGCACAACTTTTAATAATAATAATAATAATAATAATAATAATAATATAAATAATATTATAACAATAATAACAATAATAATAATATAGATAACATAATAATAATAAAAATAATAATAATAATAATAATAATAATTATTATTATTATTATTATTATTATTATTATTATTATTATTATTATTATTATTATTAGAAAAAGAGCACATTAGTATATGAACATACAATTAACAAGTGCACAACTGTATTAAGACCCAAAAGATGTTTAAGAATTCTAGAGAGAGAAAGAGAAAAGCTAAGAGAAAAAAGAAAAAATGGAAACTAAAGCCTGTTCAGCGTTCTCCCCAAGCAAACCCCTCTGCCTGCCCTCCATTAAGCAACCTTCAGATCTCCCTCCCAAGAATCAAACTTTCTATGCTTTCCTTCGAAAAACCAAGTCTCACTCAGTCTAATCTCTTTTTCCTTCTCGGAAAGCGGAGTTTTTAGCTATAAAAGATGGCTTATATGAATTTTGCTCTGTATGTGTTGTTATGCTGGGTTGAGATGCCTTCAATCATATGCTTGACTTCGTTGATGGGTAATATATGCCTAAATCCGGCTGTTATGGAATCTCTTCTTTGGAGCTTGATTAGTTTTTGTGCTCAATTTCTAGCGATTATGTTCAGTTTGTTTCTAGCTAATTTGATCTTCTCCGATACTATGTTTTTCTTTTCAAAGATTAAGAATTTAATTATAAAGTTTATCTTCCATTTCGCACTCGCTTGTGTTTTATTTTGCTTTCGCAGTCTTTCTTGTGATTTCAACTTGGATGGTTTTAAATTGGTCATATCTAATGGTACTGGAGTTTTATCTCCCCACTGCTCACTTGTATACTTGTGTTATTACCTTGTAATATATCCTCTGTAATTGAAACCCACTATGGTTTAAACCTCCTTTTGATTCCTGCCTCTATGAAATTGATTGTTGTTTTCAGTCACTGCTTTTCTTATAATTTGATTTTCCATGGGGGCTGCTTCTCTCTAAGTCCTACCCATAATAAATTTATTACCTATGAAAGATTATTACTTTGCATCGTTTTTAACAGAGTCATTGGCCCTACAACCTCTCAGTGGGTATTTCTCCATAGTTTCATTGGGTTTCTCACCATCAATATTGTATCATGTGCTCTAGTTTTTCGGTGGAATTGGATTCTAACATGGTACATCTATCCTAGGAAATGTCTTCAACATTATAAAGTTGCAGGTGTTGATCTTACTATAAGTAAGAGAACTTTGACAAAACGCCACCACATTGCAATTGCTTGGAATTGTTTGGTTCATTTTGATGGCCAAGCTTATGTAACTAAAATTGCAATTGAGATGTATTTTATTTACTTTGCTCACTATGTTCCCTGGTGTATTTTTTGGTTCTTGCCACTACTTTGTTTTTGTATCGAAACTAACACTGTTATATGGGTTAACAACCTCTGGAATCGAGTGTTTCACACTCGCTATGGAACCAAGTGCTTGACACTTGCTATGAATTCTATCGTGATTACGTCACACAAAAATTTGTTTCAACCCCCAAAGAATCGGATGTTAACCATTCCGTATGGCAACTTAGTGCTTTTTGTACCCCTTTTTGACAAATTGGTTATCATATGAAGATATTTAGTTGGAATATTCAAGGCAGCAAGAAACCTAAAGCCCTTGCCGAACTTGTGTTTCTAAGAAATAAATATAAACCGGATATCATGTTTGTTCTTGAAACGATGACTTCGCATCAAAATAGCCTCAAAATTTTAAAAGCACTACATTTTGATAACAAATTAATTATTGACCCCATTAATCATTGTGGTGGTCTTTGGATAGTTTGGAATAATAATAATATTAATGTTTCTAGCTACACCACAACGAATAGATGCGCGCATTTGAATGTCTCTTTCAAACCAACGAATCAGAACTTCATTATTACCGGTCTCTATGGACCAGCTCAAGAGCAAGACAAGCATTATTTTTGACAATATTTAGAAACTTTTTGTAACACCCCCAAATTTCTCTCTTTTTGGAAAACTTAATTTAATATAAAACTCCTTGAGAAACTTGAGAGTATTACCGCCACGTGATAACATTAAAGGCTTTAATACTAACTACTAACTGAACTTTAAACTAATGCAGCGGAATAACTGAAATAACTTCTGTTTATTGATATAAAATTTGTTGTACAACTATAACAATGGAAATATAGAAAATAAAATAACAACTCCTTAACTAATTATGATTCCTCACTAGCTCCCCCATATGAAGTATGCATCATATCAACCTGTAAATTCTGCTCGCCAAAATAGGGTCATCACAGGGACAAAGCCATAAAACAAAACAAATAAAAGCGTGTCAGTAAAAATACTGAGTACATGTATATGCGGAATATTAAACACTTTATTTAATTTATCATTTGAAATATTTAATTTCGAAAAACTTTTCGGGATACTTGATAATACTTGTATAATATAAAGTATATAACCTTGATAAAAATCCTTTTTCCTTGCCTAGGTACCTTTCCTAAAGTGTGCACACCCCCAAGTTTAGTATTCCTTATTGAGTCTATTACGAGGGGTTACTACCTTGTCCACATGACTTATACAAAAAGTACATGGATAAATAATATAATGGCTACCGTTCTTGCTAAGATAACAAGTCGTTGCCTCTTTATAATTATGATCATAAAAGATCATAAATCTAATAAAAATCCTTCGGAAATAATCCTTCTTTAAACATAATAGTAATTCTTATAAACTTAGCCATATAAAGGCATAGTAAAATAACTTGCTTGTAAAATAATCGTGAAAAGTGTTAATGAAAACAACAATGGGACTGATAATAATAACAATATAATAGTAGAACATGAAAGTTCATACATGGAATACCAAAATGTAAAGTCTACTATTCTAATTCTTTTGGCAGCAGTAGACGCATACCAATAGGAGATGACAATGTTAACTAAACATGCTTTCCAACTTTCTATTAACGTTTTAAATATGACTATAAAACTCATGAAATTCATAATCTACTCATAAAACATGCTTTTAAATCTAAAACAATAATCCTAGAAACATGATACTAAGTTTGCAAAATAATATTTAAAGATATACACATACACGCACCTTGAAAATTAAAAGACTACTAATGGAGAAAGAGAAAGGGTAAGCTAAGAGGGAGAGATAGTTTAAACTTGAGAAAAGAGATGTATTTCTCAAATTTGGTGTGCAGTATGATGGGTGGAGACCCCTATTTATACTAGTTGGACAAGTAGAGTCGTACTAGGAGTTTGAGAGAATATAAATAATTTGTGTTAAGATCCACTATTTTTTTTTATGATCATCTAGCTAAAATTAGGGAATATTCCCTAAGATAAATAATCTAGAAGCATATTAAGCAAAAGATAGAAGAAGTAAAGTTAACCAACTTTTGTTGACTTTTGGGCGTGAGTTAGCCGCGGGAATTGAAGTCAATGCTTTACTTTTTTTTTTTTTTCTTTTTGTAAATATTTTTGTTAAATCTTTTTGTAAAATCTTTTGGATTTTTTTTTCTTAAAACATTTTTAAATCTCTATTATATAAGCCAAGGGGGAAGCAATGGTGTCCCCCTTTGAATTTACATATTCACCCCTCCACAACATAAAAGTTAAAACCATTACACACATAAACTTACCAAAAAAATTCAACCAAATCTCTATTAAACCCAATCAACTCACATAATTGTCAATCACATAAACTTGCCAATAAAAAAGATTCAATCAAATTAAATTTAGATCCAATCAACTAAAAAAATTCGTAATCAAGAACTTACCAAAAATTAATACCATAGACAGTAAAAAAAATGGCATTCTCATTACAAGACAACTCATATACAAAATTAATTACAAATACAAACTCCAAAAAAAATTCAGCTTTTTCATTACTTGGATATGCAATTTTATCACTTATAGTTACTTTAAAAAAATGGTTTTAGATACTATTTGTAAGTATTTAAATACTTCTTACTCACTAAATGAAGTGAACGTAGATACGTACTTTTATAATTTTATTTTTCATTTCTTTTTATACAGAGTAATAGTTATGCCTAAAATGTCACCGCACGCAATGCGTGCAGAAAAAGCTAGTTTTGTTTTAAACAAACTACCTGGATTTTAAAATTAGTAAACCTAGGCCCAAACTTCATTTGGGATAAAATTTATTTTAAACACCATAAATCTTTTATAAAAGACTATTCTAAAAGCCTTTTTAGTAAATAACAACCTTTTTAATAACCAAAACTTTTCTAAAAAAAGTATAAATATTAACTACTAAAAATACGGAGTATTACACTTTTATTCAATCATGTACTTTACCTTGGCTTGTTCTTGGTGACTTTAACGAAATGCTTTCCTACGATGATAAATTGGGTGGACGCCCTCTATCCCCCAACCAACTAATAAGACTACCGCACCTTCTCTCTACTTCTAATGCTCAAGACATTCATTCTGTGCAAAATTCATTTTCTTGGAAAAAATTGCTCTACAATCATTCGATATATGAAAGGCTGGACCGTGCAATAGCCGGGTTATCTTTTATTAATGCCTTTCCGCACTGTCAAACGGCTTATGGTGCTTTCACAGTGTCAGATCATGCTCCTGTTATCTTTGATTCCAACTACAATGTTATTGCCAAGGCTCCCGACTTTCGTTTCCAAAATTCTTGGACAATTGATCAACAATCGCATCATATTGTAAAAAAAAATATTGGGCTCACTCCATCCGAGGATCAAGATTTTTTAGAATCCAGCACAAACTTTCTCAAATAAAGACCCAACTTAAAACTTGGGCTAAACAACGTTTTGGGCACACGACCAATAAGCTAACTGAAAACAGTGAGAAAATTGTTGTGTTAGAACAAAGGCTATGGGTTCAACCCTTCAACCCTTTTTCAGTACAACGTATTAATCGCCTCATACGACAAAGAGAGAAACTGCTTCTTTTTGGCCAATCTAACTGGGGCAAATTTAGTCGCAAACAATGGCTAACTCAAGGATATCGTAATTCGCGATTTTTCCATAACAAGATGAAACAAATAACTGTTAACACCACCATATTCCGCCTAAGAAATGATCTTAACCAATGGATCGATTCGCCAACCGGCATTAACTCTCTTCTTACTGTTTCTTTCAAAGAAAGATTCACTTCGGCTACCTCTACTTCTCGGATAATAAATCTCAATTTTGTCAAACCTTTTGTCACCGAGTCTGATGCTACTAATCTATTAGCACCATTTTCTGATGATGATATAAAATCTGTCTTCTTCGATATGAACCCCCATAAAGCGCCAGGATCTAATGGCTTTTGAGCCAAAAAATTTCAAGCTTATTGGCCTATTGTGGGTCCTCAAATTTGTCTTCCTATTCATGGTTTCTTTCACCACGGATGTCTGCCCCCCTCTTTAAATCATACGATCATCACTCTTATCCCGAAAAATTCAACTCCAGAAACGCCTAATCATTTTAGGCCAATAAGCTTAATTAATTCATTTACAAAGCTATCTTCCAAACTCCTCGTACAAAGATTATGCCCAATTCTCAAAGCTAAGATTAGCCCACTTCAAAACGCTTTCACCCCTGACAGATCTATTCATGATAATATACTTATTGTACAAGAGATTCTTAACTCCTTCCAAAAATCCAGTAGTACAATAGGGTGGTGTGCTTTAAAAGTCGATATGGAAAAAGCTTATGATCGCATTGAATGGGAATTCTTATGGCAAACATTAATCAAATTGGGATTCCCGTCCAAATGGATTGAATGGGTAAAGCAATGTGTTACCACAATATCTTACTCTCTTAAAATTAATGGTAGTACCACGGAATGGTTTAAACCTTCAAGAGGGCTTCATCAGGGAGATCATCTTTCCCCGTATCTTTTTATCATTTGTATGGATGTTCTCATCCAAAAGCTCACTTTCGAGAGCGCTAAACCTAAGTCCGGTCTGGGGTTTAAGATTTGTCCGAGGGGTTCCCAAATTCCCTATTTAATGTTCGCAGATGATAGTCTTGTATTCTGCAAAGCAACATCTACAACTTGCAACAATCTTAAACATATCCTTGATGAATTTTGTCTTATGTCTGGTCAACTTGTCAACTTTCATAAATCAGCGCTGGTCCTTTCAAAGAAAATTCCAAATGCTAGAAAATCTTCATTAGCTAGTCACTTCAATATGACTCCCAAGTCATGTCTTGGTAGATATTTAGGATTTTTTTTCAGCTCTTATTATCCTACAAAACGTGGTTATAGCCATATTTTGGCTAAGTCCCTTCAGCGAATTCAACACTGGGAATCCGACTTTCTCTCCAAAGCGGGCCGACATACTCTCATTCAGTCTAATCTTGAAGCTCTTCCAGCTTACACCAGCTCCTCAGCTCTAATGCCCACTGATATATGCAAAACTATTGACACGATGCATCGTCAATTTTTCTGGCGGCAAGCTAAAGATAAAAATAGCACCCCGCTTATAGCTTGGCATACCGTTTGTTCTCCTAAGTCTCACAGTGGCCTAGGACTTAGACGAACTTTGCCGCTCAATAAAGCTTTTTTAGCCAAACTTGGTTGGAGTTTGCTCTCTCAATCTCCAAGTTTTTGGGCTACCCTAATTAAAGAAAAATATCTCTCTAACAAGTCATTCTTTGAATATAAACCAAAAACCAAGGACTCTCATATTTGGAAGAAAAATTTGGCTCAGCGTGAGCTTCTTAGGAAAGGCATTCGATGGAAAGTAGGAAATGGTCAAGTAATTCTCTTCTGGCTTGACAACTGGTTATGTCAGGAAAATTTATGTGATATGCTCAAAATGGATCGAAGCAATATAGATCTTGATCTTAAACTAGCCCACTTCATTACGCCAGAGCATACTTGGGATATACAAAAGCTAATGCAATTTCTGCCCCAACACATTCTTGTTAAAGTCAAAGGAATTCCCCTTCCTGTCAATGACATCTCTGATGTCCCCATCTGGGTCCTACTCCGAGTGGTAATTTCTCAGTAAAATCTGCTACTTGGTTAGCTCATGACCTTCCTAAATTTCCTCCCTGGCCTTTTAGATGGATTTGGAAGTTGAATATTCCACCCAAATTACAAATTTTCATATGGCAAATTTGTCACGATAGTCTCGGTGTCAAAGCTACGCTGTTTAATAGGAAAATCCTAACCACGAACCTTTGTCCTCGCTGTAATTCACAACCTGAAACTATTGACCACCTTCTCTTCAATTGCACTCAATCCCAAAATCTTTGGCGCCTTACGGAGGTAGCTACATGGTGCGCTCCGCCAACGTCCTTCCCCTCCGTTCTACAATTTTTACAGGATTACAAGGCTAAAACTTCCTTGCCTAAATGTATCTTTCTCTTCTAGAGCATATGGAAAGAAAGGAATCCCATCATTTTCAATAACGAGCAGTGGTGCACCCATCATATCACTCACCGAGCTAGATTCGCTCATGAGGAATGGAAGCTCCGCTTACAAGTGGATGCTTGTCATGCTATTGGATCTCCTCTTAGGGGAGCACCACCCCCTTCCCATTCCCCAGTTCCCTCAGCTACTCTTGTAGCCTGGGAACCTCCCCCTCCTCCCTTCTTCAAATTAAACTTCGATGGTTCGGTCCGTGGTTCGCTTGCAGCTGCTGGAGTCCTCATCCGTAATCATGAAGGTCAACTGGTTCAAGCCAAAGCCTTTAATCTGGGTCAAACTTCGGTCCTTATTGCTGAGGCTACAGCGTTTCAACAAGGTCTCAAACTTGCTATTCACTTGGGCATCAAGAACATCATAATAGAAGGCGACAACCTCATTGTTATCAATGCCATCAACGATCATTGGTCTGTTCCGTGGAAAATTGCAAATATTCTTGCAGATTGTAAATTAATGCTCAATCACTTTGCCTCTTGCAAAATCAGACATGTGTTCAGAGAAGCCAATCGAGCTGCTGATTGGTTAGCCAACGTAGGACACCTAGTTACTTCTAGTTTTGATGTTACTCCTTCTCATAATTCTTCTGTTACTTCTATCCTTGTATCCGACGCATTAGGTATTCCCCTCGAGAGGAGGGTATCCTAATGTTTTTATCTTACCTTAAAAAAAAATGAACATACAATTAAAAATAAAAGACTAAGGACTCTTGGGTCTAATGTATGGCTTCTTACCTCCCACATGGGAGACCAAGGTTCAAATCTTGGTGGAAGCATATATTTTAATATCGTTGTGGGTGGGGGAGGGGGGTTGGGGCTTATTGGGGCTTTAGGTGAGTGACCCTGTGCGAGGGCAGCCCAGAGAAAATTCATCTTACCACGGGATTCCCGAAATGGGCCCAAAAAAATTAAAAATAAAAGAACACTCATGTTCAAGGTCCGTTAATAATAAGAATTTAGATAGTAATGAAAAGAACATATAATGATATTAAAAAAAGACCATATACTGAAAGAGCATACAAGATCTATATAAAGAACACATTTTAAAAATAAAAGATAGATGTTATTTTTATATTGATGACATGTTTGGATTTAACTAACAACATGTTCTTTGTTATATCAATAAATTGTTCTTTTTTATTATAAATAAACCTATAAATATATATAATCATATGATCTTGAACAAAATGGTTAAATGTTCTTCTTATATCGTTGTCATGTTCTATATAAACTTTGTTTTTATGGATAAGTTGAAATCCTTTGTAGGAAAAATTTTGAACGTTATGACAACACCATTAGGTTATCCCATGCTACTCATGTTTTATATAAACTAGTAATATATAATTTATATTATTCTACCAAAATTGTTTTAAAAAATAAACATCATATACTATTGTCATGTTCGTTACATGTACAACATCAAAAAGAACATCACATATCAAAATTATTAATTAGAATAAATATAAAAAAGAACACTTACAAATGCCAAAAGAACATTCTTCTTCTTGAACACAAATAGCTTCAAATAGTAATATCAATGATATTTATAATAATAGCAACGACATTAATAATAATTACCAATATTAATAATTTGGAAAAATTGACAACAGAGGTCTTACCTTTGGGTGATAATTCTTAAAAGGTTTGAACTATTGATTAACCTGTGTAGGTCCTAACTTTAGGGGTCTTAACTTTTAGCGGGCCTCGGTGACTTAAAACTGAGGATTTTTTTAAAAATCTCACCTAGTTCTTACATCTCTCCCTCAATTAACCCTTCTGGTGTAACCCAAGTTTTACAAGTGATGACCTATTAAGCCAGTTTCAAGTCACTTAGACCCGCTAAAAGTTAAGACCCCCTAAAGTTGGGACCTACACAGGTTAATCAATAGTTCAGACCTTTTAAAAATTATCACCCAAAGTTGAAACCTCTGTTGTCAATTTTTCCTAATAATTAATAAGTACAACAACGACAATAATAATAAACTTTTTGAACAAATGTACTAGTAAATAGTAATATTAATAGGAATAGTAATTGTATAAAGTAACATTAATAATAATAATAATAATAATAATAATAATAATAATAATAATAATAATAATAACAACAACAAAAACAATAATTATTATTATTACAATAACAATAATAGCATTAGTAATACTAATAATCATAATAATCATGATGATGATAATAATAATAATAATAATAATAATAATAATAATAATAATAATAATAATAATAATAATAATAAGTTTTTAAATATAAGCATAATCTGAACTTATCTGATCTGATCTGATCTGAACTTATTTTTTCTGATCTGATCTGAACTTGTTTTTTCTGATCTGATCTGATCTAAAATAAGTAAAAATAAGGTAAATTGAACATAACAAGGCTAAAATGCAAGTGACCATGAAATTGTCCTAGATCTATCAAAGTGATAGTACTATTTGGTATTTGTTTGATTAATTAGCAAAGGCTTAAGCATGTGTTTCCTCGTTATGGTAAATTATTACTCCGTATGTTGAACATTGGCCCCCAAACGAGGAAATGGTCTAGGTCAACTTATTGGGGTTCGTGACTAACTTCACGAGTTGTCAACTTCCACTTAACAATAATCTAGATTTAAAGACAAAAAAGTGGATCCAAAAAAGAAAAACTATTAGCATGCACGTAAAGTATACTCATATTGACTACTGATCATCATGTCTTCGCATTGTTATCGTAATGTGCGCTTATTGCAAGCACATAAGAGACAATCCCAAACATGCTTAAATTATTTTAGCTTAGTTTAGCTTTACAATCTAAAAGCTTAAAGCTGGTTTAGTTTCAGAACAAACTGGTGCAATATTTGTTGATATGCGCAGCTGCCGGGTTGTTACATTTACAGAATAGATTCTCTTTGAAAAAGTATCAATGTTTACCTTTAATGTGTAGGTCTATTTTTTTTTTTTAAGTGAATGTGTAGGTCTATTTCATTTATGTATGAATTTGACAACTATCTGGTGAAATTGTATACCCTTCATCCTCTATTAATTGCCCAATTATTATTTTCCTATACTTTGTAAAAAGTTGTATTCATTAGTAGATACTTTTGTTTTTCCTTGTATGAGAGATATTAAAGACCACGTCATCTAAAAAGAAAATTGGCCAAATTAGGAAAATCTATTGAGGATGTAATAATTAACTAAACATTTGTTTCATAAGTCTAGGGGACATTTCTATACATGCAATAGGTGTGGAATACACACTAGAAAGAAAGAGTGAAAATATGAATGTCAGTTGTTGTTTCATAATATACTTCGAGTAATCTATTATACGGTTTTTTCATCATATACCCCCGACAAAATTTATTTTGCACCATATACCCATGCAAGTTTCAGATTTCACCATATACCCCCACTTTTTTTAAAAAAAAAAACACAAAAAACCCTTAATGACTAGCGGACCTTAACTCAGTTAGTCATTAAACCCTAATTGACCTCATTAAACTTCTAATGCTTAATTAACCCTATCCTAATCTCTCTCCCCTAACTCACTTAACTCATTTCCTTCTCTCTTTCCTCCACCATGAACATCACCAAAGAAGCCACCACCCAGCCCCCTCCCCTTCCCACAACCACCATCGACCACCCCTTTCCTCCTCATGCACATGCACCAACCACCACCTATTTTCACTTTTACGTTTTCCATGCACCTGCAGCGGAAATTCATCAACATGTTCGTATGCAAATTCAAACCAGATTTCGCTTGGAGTGTGTCGTTCACGGCTGCCATAACCACTGGCTCCCTTGCGGTGGGGTCCTCCACTACTATGCGCCATTGCGACCTCGTCGCATCATCCCCTTGACAGCTGCGTCATCTCCTCAACGCTGCCCATCGATGGCCTCCACGCTGTCGGCGCCATTGTCCATTGATCTGATCTCGATGTCGCCTGCACCGTTTCGGTCTCCAGCTTTTTTGGGCCTACCTTCGTCAGTTCCACTGAAATTATGGCCCATTACCCGTCTGCCCACACACGTACTTGTGCACCATTGGGCTTCCATCCCTTTGGTCCACCAAGGTGCAACGACTTTTCTACAATTGAATCCTTCAATTCGAACTACACTTATTATTAATTACTGTTGAATAGATTAATCTAATAAAATTGAAATTTCAATCTAATTTTTGGTTAATTTTTATAGGAAATACTCGCGAAGAAATCGCATTTCGCATTCAATACATCTTCGAAAACGAAGGCATTTAGAAATTCAATTGACCAGTGATATCTTTAATTACCATTAAAAAAATTTACAAAAATTTGATGATTAGAAATAATAGATTGAGGTGAATGTAACTAGGTCATACATTACTATATTTCTCCTTAGCTTATGAAGTATCTCTATTATATAAGCCAAAGGAGGAGGTATGGTACGGTGTCCCCCTTTGAAATGACTATAATATCCTTTAATAATTTAAAACAACGTTTTCTTTTTATAAAAAATTAAAAAATGAGAATCAATGTAACTTGCCACATGGAATAAGTCAAAACTGGAATATGCCATAAGTATTAATAACTTGACAAAATAGATTGACACAATCAATTCACAAAATTAATTAGAATCTTCAATCACAAAAAGTTAGTGATATATCCTAACAACATAATACTTCGTATTTGTAAAGCTCAAACAATATTGTTTATTAACATTTACAATCGTTTAAGAACTATACTAAAACCGCTGACAAGGAATTATTATATCATCGACCAAATTTTTCAGTGACGGTATTGAATAGTTAAAAATCGATCACCTTCCGTTTAAAAAATAATAATAATAACATCTACAAAAGGATCTCAATAATTTACATCACTACCAAAATAATTTTAGATAAAAAAAATATGTTCATTCGTACATATAGTTACATAAGGTTGTTGATGCACGCATCACGTGCATATACGACTAGTATAACAAAACAATGGTCAAAGTGAAATATATGAATAGTACTAAGTACAAGGTTTACATATTAAAAAACAGAAAGAGGTATATAATAATTTACTTAAAGTATGATAAAACAAAAAATCACATACATATCAAATTTTATTTAATGGTAATTAAAGATATCCTCTTCACATGATATTTTTCACAGTGAAATGACTTAAATTTTTTGTTCTAATAGTAAAATCAATTCATTTACAAGGAGTGATATAATAAAGATTGTGTAATGAAAGGTATGTATCTCAATTATATAAGGGAAGGGGGAGGAACTAAGGAAGATGGTGTCTCCCCTCTGAAAATATTAAATCACCCTTAATGATCTAATTAATGGAATGAAAAAAATTCCAAAATATATTTAATGGAATGAAAAAAATTACAAAATATATTTAAGATCAAAGATTTACATTAATATATTTTTTCCCCTCAAAAAAAAAAATTAATGCACGCGTCACGTGCATATAAGGCTAGTTTTTAGTAGTTGTTTGGTATACTGTAAATTATGTAGGTAATCGAAATTCCCATGATTTTCTGATTTGGCTAGTTGTTTGGTTGATAGGAAGTGGGGAAAATGGGGGCAATGAAAATTCATGGGAATTTGAAATTTCAACAATATGTAGGAATTTATTTACCTACAGGTCCTACCCTCCCCTTGGTCACTTACAATTCCTACATAAATTCCTATGAATTACAACTTCCCTTATGACTACCAAACAACTTAGACTAATTCCTAGGAATTTCATAAGGGAATTAAATTCCCACAAATTATAAATTCATATGGGAAAATAATTCTCATTGCAACCAAACAAGCACTTAATGTGGGAAGGGTTGATAAGAGAAAAAAGAAATGAAAACGGAAAACAAAATGCAATACCAACATTTTTTTATTTTATTAGGAAGGATAATTGGTTCGAAGACCGACCCCTTCTAGGCTACTAGCCTGCAAGGCACACCAGCTCAGAGGCTGGGTACAAGGCTAAACAGTCCAGAATTATATAGCCCAACATATTGTTGGGATGAGGATTTGACACTGGACGATACCCTGTAATTCGAGGTGATACTCCACTGAGCTACCACCTCTCCATCAAAAAAATGCAATACCAACATAATAATAAGTCCTTTCTTTATTAAATTTTACATAACAGCATATGTATGACTCGGACTTAAACTATCCGGTCACAAAAATTGAAAACAAAAAAAAAGACTTGAAATATGGCGTTCGTAAAATTTTCTTATTTTAACGGTCTTCTACAGCTTTTCTGCTAGTTCACCGATGCTGTACGCGGAAGGAATTACCTGGGCTGACAGTTACATATAAACGACACATTTCCATATTAAGATATTTTAAAAAACAAAATCATTTCCTCCATTTTCTATTTATATCCTTCCTAAATTGCAAGTTTGTCATTGCATAATTTAAACATTGATATTTTAAATTGTGTATGTATATAATTCATAAAAAAGTTTTTTTTTTGACTAGAAATTCATAAAAAAAGTTAGTATTAGTGAGTTCCTTTTGTTTTACAAAATTTTGTTTTGGAAAAGGAAAAAAACAAAGCAAAAGAAGAAATAACTAAGACGAAAAAAGTTAACAACTCGGGTTTGCTTAGTGGATGACTAAGGCCGAACATGAATCTTGTAAGCATTTTTTGCTATGAATAAATGACCGCTTTATTTATTTTCAAGCATGCTCTTTAATAAATAGAGGAAATATATTGTAGCACATAACTCCTAAAATATCATAAACCATGTCATAATAAAGTTGTTTCCATACCAAACTCCGGGTAGATATTATGGCATTCATTGAGTTTTTCTAATACTCCCTACATTTTTTTTCTTATTTTGGTTGCACGTGAATACTAATGTACATCTTTGACCTTAAATATATTTCATTGTATATTAGAAAAAATTATAATGATTGAATATTATATATATATTGAGAATGATTTAGACTATTATCTCTAATTGTAAATATTGTAAGATTCCAAATATGAAGAACATAATAAACTAAGGGAATATTCTTTTTAATGGTGCGTTCTCTTCACCTTTTAAAAAATACTTCCTCTGTTTTTTTTTTATCTTTCTCACTTGGAATCTTGACACTATTCATACTTATAAAGAATCTTCTCAATTTTTTTCAATTTATAGAGAAAAATATAGTCATGTGGGTCTTGCTTGATTCGTCTCAATTAGCACTTTATTAATATTCAATCGTTACAATTTTTACTAATATATAATGAAAGTTTTTTTTTTGACGGGATATAATGAAAGATATTTAACTTCAAATATGTGCATTAGGAGACGCGCACAAGAAAGTGAGAAAGATTAAAAGAACAGAGGGAGTAAGTTTCAAGTTCAATTAGTTCAGATCAATTCAGATAATTTATGATCAGGTCCAATAAGGTTTGATCTGGTCTGATCAGGTTCAATGAGTTTCAATTAGGTCCAATGAGGTACAAATAGTCAATGATCAATAAATTATAATTAAATTATTATTAGGTATCACTATGATCCTATAGTATTATAATCGTATTATTGTCTATTATTTTATTATTTATATTACTATTAGTTGATTATGGCATTCCTAAAATATATTATAATCATGGTCAAACAAGGTTGACAATATTTTGCGATTCGTCTTTAAATAACTTGAGATACCATGTTTTCTTTACTAATAACAAAGAAAGATATTAATGTTATCAATTGAGTGCTTTAGGAAATCAAAACAAGGTTATTAGATATATGAGTGCTTAAAGTTGTGTATAGGAAAATGTGTAAATAGTATTTATTATTTTGTTAACTATTATTAGAAAATGTTATTCATAAGAGATAAATAATTACTATTTTTTTCAAAGGATAAAGTTTAATAATTATTATGCCATAACTAATTTCAAGGGGTAGTGTTTATGTTATTATTCATCAATTTTTTTGTCAAATAAGTTTCAATCAGGTCTAATTAGGTCTAGTAAGTTCCAATCAAGCCTCAAGTAATAAGTTCCAAACAGGTTCAATCAGGTCCAATAAGATGAATCAGGTCCAATAATTTTAGATAAGTTAGATTATGATAAGTGCATGGTTTTTAAAGGGAAGATAACACACCCTTAATGGGAATAACAGCATATACAATGGGATGGTTTTTGGTTGGTACAACAAATAATAAAGCTAGCTTTACTTAGTTTTGTTATTGGGGAACTTGGCCCTTGGGGTTGGTTGGTCTGGAATTCCAGACCATATGCACCTAGGATGGAGTGCACAAGACCAATAAATCTCAGACGCGTGGCAAAGAAACTGGCGACCAAATTGTGATGGGCCCAATTGAAACGCACAACATAGAAGAAAATGGAGAAACAAATAGGGAAGAGAGAGATGAAAACGCATCACTCAACGAAATGTTGGGCCCAAAGCATTTGCTGGTTGTCAGTGGCCCTGACGCGCGTCAGAGGCCCACTGACCAGCAAATGCAAGGCCTCCACGTCGCACAACACAGTGTCCGCGTCAGAGGCCCACTGACTAGCAAATGCAAGGCCTCCACGCCGCACAACACAGTGTCCAATTGCTTTTGAATTTGTAACGGTTGTTTTTAACGTAACAAAAACTTGTAACGTTTTAAAAAAATCTGTTAATAATTAGAAAAAAAAAATTACATTAACGGCTATAAAAAAAAATATCTATAAATTGAGCCCAAATTTCATATATATTACCACACTTCTTCCCAATCTATTTTTTTCTAATTACTCTCTCCTACCTAATACTCCCTCCGATCTTTATTAGTTTACCCGTATTCCTTTTTGGGATGTCCCTTATTAGTTTACCCATTTCTTTTGTTTCTATTTTTGGAATGGGACCACTAACTTTCCATCACACACACATTCAACTTTAATATAAATTAATCTTTTCTCTTTCTTTCTATGTCCCACAACATCATTCCTCCTAAAACTCTGTGCAAAATAAACGGGTAAACTAATAAAGATCGGAGAGAGTATTACTTAAACTAAGCCAATATTATGGATTCAAATAATCCTAATCACTCTCAAAATCATCCAAACCACCCACAAAATCCCCAAAATAATTTCCAAATCGTAATTTAATTTAACGTAAGTTAATTAGCACATAGTTACTATAATGTCAAGTTAACGCTAATTTAATTTAACGTAAGCTAATTAGCTAATTAGATTTTAACGTAATTTAATTTAACATAATCTAATTAGCTTTTATTAATTTAAATCATCTATTTTATATAAAAATAGATATTGGGTAGGAGATAGATTATATGGTAAAAGTAGGAGAGAGAAATAGAAAAACCAAGTAAGACCACCCAAACCATTGTGAGAAAAAAAAAGATGAGTTGGTGGGAGTTTTAGTGGAATGTGAGGTGTAAGGAGTAGGGGTGAAAGTTCGGTGTACGGTTTGGATTAGGGCACAATCCAATCCGATCCAAACAAATTTTGGATTTCAATGTTCCAATCCGAATCCAAACCAATTAGAGTTTGAATCCGATCCAATCCAATCCGATTTTGCATACTCCAGATCGGACCCGATCCGAAAATCCGATTCTTTAAAACTCTAGTTTTTCGATGAAATAAATTAAGCACAATAGCAGCCTAGTAGATTTAGGAAATGAGGGGATGGGTTGAAGTGATACGCCTATTGGGCTATGGATTAGGCTTTTCTAAAAAAAAAATCAGTTAAGTACTTGAGCCCAATCTAGATACATAATACAAGGCATATTGCTATTCGGTTATATTGGATTTTTGGATCCAATAACCCTCAATCCAATCCGATCAGAAAATCCGTTTTTTACAAAAAAAAATCTCAATCCGAATCCAATCCGAACACAGTTTGAATCCGATCCAAATTACTAATTCGGATTGGATTGGATTGGATTTTGGATTTTATCCGAATAACTTTCACCCCTAAGAAGGAGGAAATGAGGGAGAAAGAAAAAAACTCAAAGACCAACCAACCCACTGCTCATTAGGGGTGCTCATGGGTGGTTAACCGTTCTGAAACAACATTTCGGATCGGTAACCGAAAGTTTCGGTGCGCTCTTTTATGCAAACCGTAACATTAACCGTTTAGACGGATACCGCCTAGCGGGTAACCTTTTTTCGGTACGATTTTTCGGTTAACCATTAACCTTTATTCAAGTTATAGTATTATATTTTACTTAATGTAAATATATATCTTCTATTTGTTTTGTGCATATACTTTAATATTATATGTACTCTATTATAAAATGTATTGTAAAGTGGATAATAAATCCATTGAAAACATGATAACATTAAGAATTTACTCCATTTCCTAATTATAGTGTTTAAATTAGTACTAAAGTTTTCGAATAATCACATACTTCCTCTAATTATTGTTACTTAGTAATAAATATTAGAATTATTGTAGTTGTTGGAAAATGTTTCACAATAATTAAATAGAGAAAAATATATTTTGGTTTTTCGGTTAAACCTTCCACCCCAAAATCATAACTGTAACCGTACTGTTTAACCGTACTGTTTAACCGGTTGGGTAACCGTACCGTTAATTTTTTTTAATCGGTACGGTTACTACCCCTACAACTCATGCTCTAGTACATATCTTTTACTTTCGAATAATATTTTGAGCCGAATTCAATATTAAAATTTTTATAACTTTTAAGTTTTTGGGAATCAAATTTTGTTTAATTTCTCTCACTCTAAAGTCCACCTATATTATGATGTGTCGTGCTTAGTGTCATCATAAGCCATCTTTATTCTTTTAAAGAAGTTAATCTTATTTTAAAAAAAATACTAGATACCATAAATAAATTAATAAATATTACATGCATCTGATGACTTAGATAAAAATGATGATGTTTTCCAACTTCAAGCAGAATATTCCTTCCATATTTTCAATATCTTCAATTTATTTTGACCTTATATTTTCTTCCGTCACATAAAAACAATAATTTTGGCAAAACTACAAAAAGTCAAAACTAACACATCGCACCTCTCATAGTCATAGCTACTCTTTTCTTTTTCTTTTACTTGTATGATTAGCCCTTCTATAGTATTTTTTATTCCAAAACATAAAAAAGTGTTGAAAATTGATATAAATATTTTCACTGATGTGTGTATAACAATATAAATTGAACTATTTGTTTAGAATAACATGTGTAAAATAACTCTTTATTGTACAATATACTTCCTCCTTTTTACTAGTTGCAACGTTTTGACTTTCGCATAATTCATGTACTCAACTTACTTTGACCAAGAATTTGTGACTATTGTATATACAAACTTTAGCATGTAAGAAGTTGCTGGATATTTTAATATTTATTATCCCTGACAATATATTATGATATAATGTTAAAATAATAAAAAATGTTATTTTAAACATTAGAAATTTCTAAATACTCTTACATATATGATTTTATTTTGAACTTCATTATTATTTAAAGTTGTCCAATATAATATATTTTGGAATATATAACCACCAATAAACTCCCATATTGCAACATCATCTCTTGGCACAATTATATAAAAAGTAGCATCCATGCGATAAGACATAGATAACGAGAAGATATTACTAAGATAGAAAAATATTACAATTTATTGGAAACCTCCTAATAAGAGAAACATTGCAATTAAAAACAAGAATGAATATGTAAGAATTCTCCATCAAAATCTATACAATCCTCCATAAAACTATCAAATTATTTTTTCTTTCTCGTAAGGAGTGTAGGAGAATTCCTTTTCAAGAAGGAAGATATTGAAGGTCGTTCTTGTAAGTAATGAGAATCGAACTTCTGTCTATAAGTCACTCATGACCATTAGTCCAACCTTATCCTCATAAAAGTTTCAATGTGAGGACAGAGAAGACAATAATACTTCCTCAATTTCAAAATACTCGACATGTTTCTCTTAACACGCTTGTCAATGCATATTTTTAATAATCAACGTCTCTAATTTCCTATGAGTAAAAATTATAAAAAGTTGATATCTTGAAAGTATATGTGGAGACTATTATACAAGATCTCACATGACTATCTTTTGTTACCAAAAATCGCAAAAAACGGTCAAAGGATAATACATGAATAATACAAAAGTCAAACCGTGTTAACGGTGAGAATATTGGGAGTCTTGAGGGGAGTCTTGAGGCAAGACTCAACAAGACTCAACTATATTTGGGTAAAGTTTTGGACAGAGTCTTGAGTTGAGTTTTGATATTCAAGACTCCTCTCAATACTCTTGCCATGCAAGAGATTTTTTTTTTGCCAGTAAAAAAAATACCATGTGTCTTCTTCTTTCTTGTGGAGTGAGTATGAAGAGAGTATGAGGAATAAAGTATAAAATTGAAATGAGTCTGTAGAATTAAAAATTAGTGGAAAGCTGATGTGGCACAATCTGAAGTTTAGAGTTAAGTCTCAGGGATAAACTCACCCTAAGAGGTCGTTTGGTTCACCTTAAATTCCATTGGAATTTGGATTTTCTAGGAAGTACAAAATAAGGTAGTTGTTTGGTATGCAGGAAATAAGGAATTCATGGGAAATAGAATTTCCAAGGAAATGGAAATTCCTATGTAGTGTAGGAAATTAATCACCAACCCCCTCTTGGTGATTAGAAATTCCTATGTCAATTATAAATTCTTATATTCAACCAAACACCCAAAGCCATTTCCAAGGAAATAGACTAGGGAATTTACTTCCCATGAAATAAGACTTTCCATAAAAAGTACTCCCTCCGTCTTTTTTTATTTGCTACATTTTGCCATTTAGGTGTGTCTCTTATTATTTGCTACATTTGCCAACATTACTACAAATGATAATAAAACAAACATCCAAAAGTTCAAATTCAAAAAATTAGCCCACTTAATCAAATTCCCTAAACCTACCCAACCCACCTAACTCTATTTATTACCCCACTCCCTCCATTTAACCCTACCCCAACCCCCCCTATAACTACTCCCTCCAAAACCCTAATCTCATAACTTCCGTCATTTTCTTCTCTCCTCCTTCCGACTCTCTCTCTCCTTCCGACCGTCACTTTCCTCTCTTCTTCTTCTTCTTCAAACCCTCGGATCTAGGGTTTTTTACTCCAAAATTGTTGAAAAATACAGTAGATTAATTATCTACTCTTTTCTCGCGATCATTATAAACCTAGATTTTGTCATTTTGGAGTGATTTCAGAAACGAGTCCCCTATTTCTTGGGTATTTTGAGTGATTTTGGGTATTTCATGGATGAGTTAACTCCGAAATCAAAGAAACGGCTCTTTGATTTGATGGACGAGTTAGATGCGGAGGCTAAAAATTCTAGGGTTGCAAAAAAATCCTTGGATTTTCGTTCGTTTTGTTGGTCATGTGGCGCGCCTTCAAGAAAACCACCAGATCTTCTCAATTTGGTGGTGTATTTGAGGGCAAAAAACCCGGAAACTTGGAAGATCCACCTCCCGAAGGCTTTAAATCATGGCGAGCTTACCTCTCTTGGTATAAAAACCATCTCGAAATGGTTTCGGAGAGTCCCCTTTCAAATTTTGACTCGATCGGTCCACTCCTTAACTTAAATCTTTGTTTTTAAAATTTTAGGAAGTTTTTTTAACATGCTTTGCCTGTGGGGTTGCGTTTGATTAGATTGCATGTTTAGGTTTTTGTGTTTTTTTCATGTTTTAGCCTCGATTTGTTTATACGCATGTTGTTTATGCCTCGATCTGTTTAAAAACTTGTTTATTTTGCCTTGATTTGTTTAATTTCTGTTTATTTTGCCTTGATTTGTTTAATTTCTGTTTATTTTGCCTTGAGTTGTTCTGTTTATACGATTTTTTCACTTGATCCGTTAAAACATGTTCATTTTAGCCTTCATTAGTTCTGTTTATATGATATTTTGCCTTGATACGTATATATATGTTCATTTTAGCCTTCATTAGTTCTCGTTTATATGATATTTTGCCTTGATTTGTTAAAACTTGTTCATTTTAGCCTTGAGTTGTTCTGTTTATATGATATTTTCACTTGATCTGTTAAAACATGTACATCTAAGCCTTGAGTTGTTCTGTTTATATGATATTTTGCCTTGATTTGTTAAAACTTGTGCATTTTACCCTTGATTAGTTCTGTTTATATGATATTTTGTTATATATATGTTCATTTGCCTTTATTTGTGTGTGTGTTGGTGTGATCCTCTATGATGAAATAGGATGTTACATCCAAATTGTTACTCCATTTTGCATTTAATCGGTGGTAAAATGAATAGAATTGTAGTATAAAGAATTGATGAGGCATTTGTGTTATATTTTGGTTTTTGTTTGGCTGTCCAATTTAGTTTTAATGACATATAGAAAGTTTACATGAGAGGTGCACTATGTTCCTCAATGATGAATGAGGTCGATGATTTATACCAAGGACATTATGCCTTTTAAGACCAAGTATACTCATGTTGCCACCAATTTTTTGTGCTCTTCTTTTCAACTTTTCCTCTGTTTTAATAGCATGTGTTGAGTAATATGGATGAGTGGGGACTCCCGAGAGGAACTTAAATCATGCCTTGATCTGTGTTTTTTTAAATTGGCCTTCATTATCATTTTGTCTTAAATATGATTGAGAAAAAAATGAAATCTAATTGAATTTTTGTCAAACAATGTTCAATTTGATTTTCTTTTTTCTCAATCATTTGTTTGATACAATGATACCCTGTTTTTTGTTCTTAACCTCACATGAACTTTTTATTTACCTAAACCCTAAACATACATTCTTGCACTACGGTTTTTGTAAACCTAACTAAACTTGAACTTTTATTTTTACTAACCTGTTTTTTTTATGGATGTTATATCAAGTGTTTTCTTTTTTTTTTAACTTAACATAACCCAACATGTTTACATATTATAAATGTAAGGTTTAGTACAAAATGTTTTTAACTACATATACAAAATGTTTAACAACCTATATATGTTGTATTTTACTTACAAAATGTTCTTGCACTCTAATGCCCAAAAAATTGGCCTTCAAATGCCCATTGCTTGCTGTTTTTGCTTTATATTATCCCAATACCATCATCCGAATCTTCATCCCCATAGTTTGCTTCTTCTTGATCATCTTCAAGATGACCTTCTTCTCGCCCATTTTCTCGCTCTCTTCTACTAATTGTGGGCTAATGACAATACTTGTTGGTAACTCACCCCTCCTCTCAAGTGATTTCTTCCCCATATGTGGTATGTGGTAATTGTTGTTACCCTTAACTATTAGAGTCTCCTTCATCACTTGTTGTAGAGTTAACTAAATATGATTGCATAGCTTAGGATCATAGTTGTCAAATGCCTTGTTCACTTTGCCTTCACCAACTGTTTCACACTTCTAGGTGCTATTTGATCTTTTAAGGTTTGAATTGCATTAAAAAAACCAAGATCTAACACATTCATATCTCGGTGACTGTGGCTTGGCCGATTGATTAATCTCGATATCAAAACCATCTTTTTGTGCTTCCAACATGAACTGCTCATCAAGATTTGCTATGTGTGGCCTTGCATTGTCTTGGACAATCCATATTTGCTTGCATCCATTATCCGGCCACTTGTTTCTTATAGATGGCGTATGTGCTTTATGAGTTTCTCCCTTATGACATCTTTTGTGATGCTTAATTGAGCTTTGGTTTCAATCACCCCAAAGATCTCTCATTACAACTTGACCTCTTTGCTGCCACCTCTTCTATGAATGGGAAGATTCCTATCTTCCCATCAAAACCGACCTCTCCACTTGGTGCTATGTGTGGCCTTGCTAGTGCAACTATGAACATCACTTTGACAATGAACCTCTTGCTTTTGCATCTTCTATATGGCTCTGCTTCACCAGGAGCTAGGTAGTACCTTTGAGAAATTTTGCTCATGCAAAACCATTTCTCATCCACATGCACCAAATTATACATGTTGCTGAATTTTGGTATTGTTTGGATAGTGTTTGGTATGATAGAACCCAAACACCACAACACCCTTGCAATTTTATGTGCTGGAGTCAGGTGTGGTTTTATGGCATTAGTGTGTTTTTTGATTGCCCCCCTTTTCACCAATCTGTGCAATGTAGACCCGTGTATGCCTAGGGATGCCGCTTTGTTGCTCTTATAGTAGTCCTCTTTCTTAGAGGAATTGCCATTAACCTTTGAGGATCCAATTGAATTCGTTTTCTTCCTACCCTCCCCGTTTTTCCCGTGATTCACATCTATTCTTGCATCTTCTTGAAGTTGTTGTCTTAAATTCTTCCATATTCTTCCAATTGTCCACCTTGAAGTATTCAATTCAATGGCAATTTTTTTGATAGCCCCTTGAGGTATAGTGAATCGCCATTAAATTTTGTGTAAGCTACTTGTTGTAGCCTTGTTTGCAACATGACATCTTGAGTTGTTGTGCAAAAAATGTGTGCTGTTGACCACTATTTCTGGTTGTTGCTGTTCTTCATGTTCTTCATGTTCTTCATGTTCTTCCTCCGATTCACTATCTCGTCCAATTATATTCCGAGACGTGTACATCCGAATCATCATCTAACCATTCACCCACAAACTCTTCTTCATCATTCCCATGTTCCATTGCTGAGAAGTTATTTTCTTCTTCTTCACTTGATGCCGCTTTGGTGCTCGTTAAGATCAAAGGCCTCTTGTTGTGGTTGAACTTGTAAGTCCGGTAATGGTTGTGGTACCGGTTCCGGTTCCGGTTCGGCAGCTGGTCATTCGGATCAAAACTTGGGTAAGTTGGTGGTGAATTAAGAGTGGATGGGGATGGTGTTGAAGTGTTATCGTAGAACTGTCTAGGGGGCCATAGCTAAGCTATGGATGCCGGACATGTTCAAGCCGAGAAAGCTTCCACACTTTCCTCTAGTGAAGCTATGAAATCGAAATGGCTTGTATAAAACTCTATGATGATTTTGCTCGAGAGTTAATCTACCCAAACCCCCCCAAGGAAATGGCTACTGGTGGGTGCTTTTTATGGTGGTTTAAGCCGCTGGTTGGTGTCTTTGATGGTGGTGGTGGTCGGTTCTTTGGTTGGTCTCTTTGGTTATGTTGATGGAAGTGGTGAAAATAATAAATGCAAGTGTAAAAGTGGTTGTGTATATATAGTCCACAATTTCTTAGGATTTTTTTCATGTTTTTTGGGGGAAAATTCAATTCCCCCTTAAGTTCGAATTTTTGGGTAAAATTTCAATACCTGTTATGTAATCTACCTTTAAAATTTTGGAGGGAAAATTTTAGTTCCCTTTGGTTGTATAATTGTAACAGAATATTTTAGTTGTATTGCTTGTATAAAAATTTTGGAGGGAAATGAAATCCCTCTTTCTATAAAAGTGGCGCCTACCTTAAAGCAAATGTGGGCCAACTCTTTTTTTTGCCTTCTAATCTGCTTTTTCACAACTTAATTAACCACAATTACTTTTCTTCAAAACACCCACTGCACACCCACTGTACAGTGGTCCCCACCCTTTTCCTTGGTCTTTGTGAAAAAGTGCTTGTAGCAAATAAAAAAAGACAGAGGGAGTAAGTTCTAACGGTAACCAAACAAATCCTAAGTATTTTTGAAAAAAGGAAGTAATTTTTTTTCCACTGGGTTAGTTATAGCCTTGATTCCCTAAAGTACTTTTTTTTTATCATAGTAGTAGTATCTGTTCTTTCTGATGGACATTACTCCGTATTCTATTGTAAAAAGACAAGTACTAATAGCAACTAGACTATAACGCAAAAAACCAAAGTAGCTGCAAACCAGGCTAGGCAAACAGCATAAAAAAAGTGACTACAACTGTACAACATTACTACTCGTCTACTCCTACTATCTATTCCCTCTCCTTCATCTCCAAGACCAACCATAAAGCCACGTGGCAACCAAGACAAATTCAACCTACAAACGGGTCCCACATCACGTAGGTCCCACTTCAACACTACCTTCCAATCACAGTTCATCTACCCTTTTTTTTCCTTCCTTCCCTCTTAACTTTCTCTCTCTTCAAATTACTTCCCCTAATTTCATTCTTCTTTTTCTCTCTCCCAAAAATCGCCGTCAAATTCGGGAGAATTTTATTTTCTTTTGAAACGAATTTCAATTTATACCATCTTAATTAGAAATAATCATTCAATAAATTGACTTCATCATCTAAAACCTAAAATACTCATCATCGAAATTCTTGTTATTGTTAGTAATTGTGAGAATTATTATTATTATTATTACATCGAAAACTCTGAAAATTTCAGCTCTTCTAAATTTGGAATCTTTTTTATCTTCTTCGATTTTACTATATCAATCCTATCTTTTTCTCTCTCCTCCTTAATTTAGCACCGACAATTCAGATCACTTGATATTTCTCTCGCTTTTTCTGTGATCTTGATTTTCACCTTTTTTTTGAGGTATAGGGTTTTGAATTTTTCATCCTTAATTCCTTTGTTTCCTTTATCTTTTCTTTTTTTTTTTTGATTTTTTTTTTGTGATTGAGTTTTAGGGTTTTCAGATTTTGACGATTTTGGGGGTTTATTTATCATAAATGCAGGTTAAAGAAAAATCGGAAAAGGAGGATCGTCGATTTTAAGGGGCTCCGGTGATGCTTAATTGACCGTTATAATTTTAAACGGAAAATTGGAGAAATGTCGGGACCTCTTGATCGATTTGCTCGACCTTGTGAGTTTTCTAATTTCTGGACTTTTTATTATATTTCTGGAAATTTCTTTTTGGATGAATTTTTAGGGTTTTTTTTTCTTATACTGATTGAATTTCTAGTTAAATTTTTGTTCATGTTAGAATTAGGGTTTTTCTTTTTGATTCAGTAACCCTAGCTTCCTTTATTTTTTGTTAAAGAGTAGAAAGTTACATATATTGATACTGTATATCATCTTTTCTGGGATATTGTGAATTGAAGAAATTATGAAGACTTTTAATTTCTTAGTTTTTCTTTTTGCTAGTTTTGTTTGTTTGGTGGTAGTGGTTGGGACATGGGGGTGAGGAGTAGCTGGTGAAGATGTCTCACATTGTTGTTAATGACAATTATATGTGGGTCGAATCGACTAAATATCTAGGTTAGCAGTTGTTTAGGACTGGCCAAATACATGAAGCTTGGATATACTGACTTGGCTTTAGTATACAACGATTGATGGCATTGTTAGCCTTATGGCTTGGCAGCAATGTTGCTGTTCTAATGGTCTAATATTGAGGTGAACAAGGTGGCCTAATATGAGTTTTGTTGAGGTAGTTATGTGAACCTCCTTAATGCATTGGCTGATTCTCGAAGGACGTGTTTTTTTTTCATGACCAATAAACGAAGGGATTTCGCGCCACTTTTGTTTTTGTTCTTCTGACCTCGGAGCTCTGCAGCATTTATTAGATCATTTTCAATAGTGCTGGCTATATAGTTGAATTCTTGTTTTCCATCCTTCGTTAAATTGATGTTCATGCTGGAAAGGTGTGAAATTTACTTCTCTCATTGTTTATGAATGTTTGAGCTCCTCGTTTAGATTTCTCTATTGGCAACTTGTTGATTGAAGATTCTTCAATACCTAACTTCTGTCAAAATTTTGTTAAAGTTGGGAGCATTATGAGATATCAGGATTATAAATATGTAAAGTCTCAAGTTATTTATTTATTGTAATATAATTCTGGCTGAGGGAATCATTTCTCATTTGCACTAAATTCATCTACTGCCCTTTTGCCATGTTTTAATCTATTGCAGGTTTTGAGGGATTCTCCGGACACGATGAGAGAAGGGAAAGAAAATCTGATTTCGAGAACTCTGAGGATGAGAGGAGGTCAAGGAACTGGTCTTTGAAGAAGAAGGCAATGAATGCTTCGTCCAAATTAAAACATTCCCTTAAGAAAAAGAGTAGCGGCAGAAGGAAAAGTGACGGACGTGTCAGCTCGGTTTCAATAGAGGATATCCGAGATGTAGAAGAGTTGCAGGCTGTTGATGCATTTCGACAAGCATTGATATTGGATGAACTTTTACCCAATAAGCATGACGATTATCATATGATGTTGAGGTGTGGTGGGCTGTCTTTTATGCTCTTGGCTGTCATATTTTTTATCAACTATGCATGGAGATAGCTGGACAATTTCTGCAACTTTTGTGCAGATTCCTTAAAGCTAGAAAATTTGATATTGAAAAGGCGAAATGCATGTGGGCTGATATGGTCAAGTGGAGAAAGGAATTTGGTGTTGATGCTCTTGTGCAGGTAATAGCTTTTGGCTAACGTCTATCTTGCTAATTTTTTTTTGTATCAACCCATGATCTCTTTCTGTTTCAAGTTTCTGGTTTTTTCAATTCTCTAAGATGGTTTTATCTCATGGCTTCAGGAATTTGAGTTTAAAGAGATAGATGATGTCTTGAAGTATTATCCCCATGGTTATCATGGTGTGGACAAAGAGGGTAGACCAGTTTACATCGAAAGACTAGGAAAAGTTGATCCCAACAAACTGATGCAAGTAACTACGATGGATCGCTATATAAAATATCATGTTCGAGAATTTGAGAAAGCCTTTGCAATTAAGTTCCCAGCTTGCACCATTGCTGCAAAGCGGCACATAGATTCAAGCACTACAATCTTAGATGTTCAGGGTGTGGTATGTCGTCTGCATTTATCTTCTTTTCTGCTTATTTTTTCGAGGAATGTTTTGTTTGAGTATGTGGCTAGTTGTGAAATTTTGTTGATGCAAATTCAGGGTCTGAAAAACTTTACCAAGTCTGCTAGGGAACTTATAACACGACTGCAGAAGATTGATGGTGACAATTATCCTGAGGTATGTTCCAGAACTCGTTGCTGAGAAGGAATTAGTTTTTCTCCTTATGTGGAGTAACCATACTTATACTTGTTTTCTTGTGCAGACCCTATACCAGATGTTCATTGTTAATGCTGGTCCGGGATTTAGGCTATTGTGGAACACTATTAAGTCTTTTCTGGATCCAAAAACCACCTCAAAGATTCATGTATGATGGTTTTACAGCCTCCTTTTATTTACATATCATTATGCCTTCCTTCTATAGGAGGTCTTTTTTATAGTATTGATGGGAAATTGTTTCCATAGGTTCTTGGTACCAAGTTCCAGAGCAAATTACTTGAAGTAGTCGATGCCAGGTAATATCTTTTGTCTTTCTTTATGATTTATATCTCTTGGTATGGAGCTTCCCTTGCAGCATGTAGAATGTTATTGAGTGCAGTTCTCCTCATGGAATACTACCATATGCAGTGAGTTGCCGGAATTCCTTGGAGGGACTTGCACTTGTGCGGAGCAAGGAGGATGTATGCTGGCTGATAAGGGACCTTGGAAAAATCCTGAAATTTTAAAGGTTTGTCTTGCAGAACTTCTTTTCTTGCATCCGTCTCTTTAGAGGAGAACAAGTGATGTAGAATAATTTGTGTTTTTTTCCTTAAAAATAATCAACTTTGCATTTTCATTTTGCCACAGATGGTTCTTAATGGTGAGCCGCGGCGTGCAAGACAAGTTGTTAAGGTCTTGAGCAGTGATGGAAAGGTTCTTGCTTATGCTAAGCCCCAATTTCCAACGGTATGAATATTTATTGCTTGAACTGAATGAAGCTTCTGATGTTTGAGTCATTGGTTTGAGTTTATGACATACTCTTAAACAGCTGAAAGGGAGTGATACATCTACTGCTGAGTCGGGATCTGAAGCGGAAGATATTGCTTCACCTAAGGCGGCAATGAATTACTCACATTTGAGATTGACTCCTGTTCGTGAAGAGGTGAATTTTCAAGTGTCAACTTGGTTTAATTTTATTTAATAGTTTTAATTATACTGTTAATCCTTGTATAACGCCACATGCTCAACAATCTAGCTAAATGAAATAGATTTATTTTTGCACTTCTTTTGCTGTTGTTACCATGTAGG
The DNA here is from genome assembly GCA_947646795.1 of Beta lomatogona. Taxonomy (NCBI): domain Eukaryota; kingdom Viridiplantae; phylum Streptophyta; class Magnoliopsida; order Caryophyllales; family Amaranthaceae; genus Beta; species Beta lomatogona. The sequence continues at coordinate 1,242,664 of CANSNZ010001062.1, read as the reverse complement.
TGAAGGCAATTGGAAAGACAGGCTTTGCTGGCAGCTATTCGGGTTATGACGAGTATGTACCCATGGTGGATAAACCCGTTGATGCTGGTTGGAAGAAGCAATCATCCATTCAAAGATCTTATTCTTCTAAAGGTCAGCCGGTTTGCTCAAGATTTGACAAAGTTGTGCTTCATCTATGTATCATTCTTTTTGCATTTGGATTTGCAATGACTGTATGATGTTTGATTTCCCTTGTCCTCTTCCGGGCTCATTTGGATTTGCAACGACTGTATGATGTTAGCTTTGTACTTTAGCTGTGATGCTATAGGGTTTATAACCCATGTTGAGCATATCCTTGATCATCCTGCCACTTCAGTGTTTCTGCAGTTTTTGCTTCTTTGACCTTCTTTGAAAAGAACCCTTTAGTGGGTTTCAGTTGCTAAAGGGAAAAGCCAGGGGACATATAAAAGATGTCCGTTAAATATAATGTGAATTCACATATCGACATTACTTTTTTTTGTATAACTTGTTATAAGTTAAGTTCCTAATGCAAAAAACTGTTTTTCTTGATGCAGGGATATTTCCCCAGCCAGATATGAAGAAGACTCCAGAAGGAATTCGAGACCGTTTGCTGATGATGGTTATGGCCTTTTTCATGACCCTGCTCACAATATTCCGATCATTGGCAGGCCGTGTGACTAAGAAATTAACCTATGCATCCTCGAGTAACGAGCTTAATGTGATTGACGTCACCTTAGATCCAGTTCCACAGGAATCTCGCCCCCCTTCTCCACTTCCAGCATTCGCTGAAGCCGAATTCATGCCCAATGTATTGAAGAGGCTGACCGCCCTCGAGGAGAAGGTAGATACACTTCAATCAAAGCCTTCTGAAATGCCATATGAGAAAGAGGAATTGCTGAATGCCGCTGTATGTCGTGTGGACGCATTGGAGGCAGAATTAATTGCTACCAAGAAGGTATATCATTTGCATAGCTCATTCATTGCTGATATTATTATATGTTGCTTTCTTGTAATATTGGATTGTGCTGTCTTTTGTGAGCAGTTATACTTTTAGTTATCATCATTTTTTCCCAATGTCATGTGTCCTTTGACCGTGAGTGTCTTTCTTTGTTATTTATCTCATCCATGCCAAGTTGCTGGGAAATCATGCAGCATAGTGCAGTGACAAAGTCATAAATCTGACCTGTCCGATGTTTTTTTAATTCTCAAGTCCACATTCTGACTATTCATTAGGCTCTAGAATATGTTGTCATACCTAACGTTAGGTGAAATATATTGATATATAATTGTCAAAAAGAAAGCTGCATATGTTATAATCTTTGTGCTGGTCTTTTCTGTTTCATTATGATATTCGGTGATTACCAAGCCATAATATTATATCTAGCTCGGTCAACAATCTTTATTGGTGCTTATATTAGTTGTATAACTGAAAATATGTGCAATATGTCCTTAGCTGTGGTCTGACTGATAACAGTTCGTAACTTCATATGGATCAAATTTACCAGTCCATTTTTTTTCTCGGTGCGAAAATCATGATTTTTGTGGAACTCTGAAGGTTTTTTCAAATCTTAGAGTAACAACAAGTTACTTGCTATTAATAACAAGTTAGTACTTGCTATTAAGAAACTGGTAATGATATATGTATTTTGTGCAAAAGACACTTTTTTTTTTACCAGTGAGAGTACCTGTCCTGTGAGATATTACGATTCAACCTAAGGGCAATGTTGTAGCCTAGATAACTTTTAGCAGTTGTATCTGATTTTATGGAGTTGTGGACTTCTATTTTTTTGTTTTTAGTCTATTGTCTATTTTATGATTTCTTTACATTTTATGGGTACATAGTTTTTAGAAATCCAAAGTAAATTTGTTGTGTGCTTTTTTAAATATAAAAATGCTTTTAAGTCCAATAACAACATATCGGTTTTTTTCTATATACAGGCTCTACATGAAGCTTTGATGAGGCAAGAGGAACTTCTTGCTTATATTGATCGTCAAGAGGAAGCCAAGTTTCGGGTAAGCATCAAGTGAACAGAATATTGTTATATGATATCATTGTATTTATCTATGGGTCTTGTGCCCTAACTGTTATTGCCCTTTTTGCATTTGGAACAGAAAAAGAACAAGTTTTGCTGGTGAGCGGATCGATTGTGGAAGCAGAGGAAATGGGAAGTTCGATGACAATGAGAGCTGAGGCATTTTCTTAACAATATCTTCTTCTCTATATGCGATATATATGTGAATCTATATCAACTTTATGTTCCACAAAAATAGCTACTGCTATGATGTAAAGAGATGCAGAGAATCTGTGTATGTTGAGTAAAAAACCCCCCAGTTCCTATTTAAGGGGAGGGTGGAAGTTAAATTACATGATGTTTCTGGAAACCTGTGTGACTTGTGGTGTTCTTCGTCTAATACATTTATTTATTGAACTCGTATCTTTTTAACCGGATGAAGTGGGACTTTGTTTTACCAATATTATGGCATCTTTTCCTTCAAAACATTTGGATTCCGTCTTTTAAACTAAAATAAAATACGTTAAAATTATTTACAGATTAAGCAGAGATGACCCATCTTTCATGTAGCCAATCTATTTGGATGGCTGTGTTTGAATTTTTTCCAGTCAATTATAAAGTGAAGCCGTCGAAACTCGAAGAATATAAGAGATCTGTTTGGTGCATAGTATTTGGCATTTTGCTCCTGGGTTTTGCCTGCTTTTGTGTTCAATAAACTGAAATCTTCTGGCTTAACTGGTTCTGAAATTCAAAATGGGTTTTGAGTGATTGCTAGAATTGTGGTAATTTCTGTGGTACTGTGCTATTTGTCTAACTTCGGAAGATTCGGAGCTTTACGTATCAAAGTCTAGTGTCGAATATTGTTGCTATATTATATACAGGTTTTGACCAAGTAGTATTTGGCCTAGAGTGGACGTTGATCAACAAAAAGTGTTGGTCAATTACAGTTTTTTTTTCTTACCATTTTCTTTTTATAAAAAAGTTGCAAAAAGATTTTAGAATGCTTTATTAGGGAATTGGTTTGTTTAATCTAGTCATCTAGGGTGTGTTTGGTTGGGAGAAAAGTGTTTTTTAGGAAAACTATTTTCCTCACTTCCCTCTGTTTGGTTTGGACCGGGTCAAGGAATGAAAAATATGGGTTAAACTTCATTTTCCAAGTGTGGAAAATTACTTTCCCTATGAGGGCAAGGGAAGCCACACTTTTCCCACCTCTATCAAACAATAACACAATACAGACGATGGAAAATGGGTTAAAAGAAAGTTACTTTCCTTGCAACCAAACATCGAAAAAACAATCTAGAATTGAGTTTTCCCTCGGGAAAATGGTTTTCATGGAAAACCACTTTCATTGAAAATGTTTTCCGTCTAACCAAACACACCCTAGTCTTTTCGAGCTTGCAACTCTTATTAGTAATGCGTATGTCGGTATGTACATGTCTCTTGTTTCCACCGAAATTTCAGAAACATCAACCCTGTTATGTCTGTTTCTTTTAATATAGAAGAAATTGAATAAAAAGCTCAATCTAAACATAACATTGTCTTAGAGAAACATAAACCACAATCTTAAGAAATGACTGAATAAGAACATTTGCAGCCTATCTTCCTTCCAGAGCTATCAGTCATGCCTCTTATCTAATTGAACTTGGGATTCTTTCGTTTGATGCGCACGGGAGACCCAACTTATGTGCACACAAATTTCCTCCGCTTCTCATACTTCCTGGAGTATAGTTTAGTGGTTGATGAGGGGGAATAATTCTGCACTCATCATATAGCTTGTATTACTCAGCTCTTTTTATTTTGGTGGGAAAAATCTTAGTTTAGATATACTACCCTGGAAAATGTGGCAAAGCCAACACTATGAGAAGCTTAACTGCACAGTTCAGCTTCTTATCCACCAGAAGTTAAAAACACAAGGGATAGTGTCATTGACAGCAAATGTCCCTCCAAGTCATTCTTACGATGTACAAAGTTTTCAGAAGAAATAACACAGGAAAAAAAGGCAAACTGTGATAGTAGTGATGATAGTTGTAATATACAAAGCAACAAGCACACGTCGAGGGGGGAAGGAGGAGGGGGGGTTGGCGGGGCTAAAAACTCACAATCACCACCAGGTTAGAGACTCTTCCGATTCTTAGAAGTACAGCACGCAGTATACAGACATCTCACGTCTACTATCTCTGATCAGAGGAACTGAAATGCACTTAGAAAAGGAACTGCAATTGCAACAAAGGAAGCAAAATAAGAATTAGATTCAGCAAGTCCATGTGCAGAAAAGAAGGAAACTAAGTAGGTGAAAAATAATGGCATACCATCTTCTTCTTTTTCTTCTTCTTTTCAATGAATGCCATAATCTCCTCCTGTCTTTGTAGAGATTCCTCAAGAAGCTGCAACAGGCCAATTATTGTCAGAATTTTTTACTGTCATGATAACTCTAGAAACTTTTCTAGGATTTAGGGAAAGTAAGATTTTTAACATATTGTGAAGTTGCTAGGGGGAGAAAAGTCTATCTAAACCATACTGTCTCTTATTCCTTAGTCACAAAGTTACTTAAGTAGTATGGTACATTAAGCACATGTCATAATGCCATATTAGTAAATTGCTCGCTGTTAGTTGCCTAATTGGTTAGGCCAACCGCTAATTCTCGTATGTTACGGGAAAGTTCTAAAGGCTAAAAGTATATTACAAAACTTAGAAGTTGAGCACAATATGATCGTGTCATACTGTGATAAAAAAACGACAGTACGCTAACGATAGAGACTACGTGCTTCTGTTATGCCTAGGAACTTGTTCAGCCGATTGGAGGCCATTTTTGTCAGAGTTTCCACTCTTAGCATAGAAACTTTACCAACCAGAACCTTAGTTCACTGTCTTAATTAAGCTTCAAAACTTATCTGATCTTAATAATTTGGATAAAATGTACACAGTTACTGAATAAATCATATCAACAAAATTACCTTTTTGGTTGAGGCAAGTTCCTGCTCAAGGACTTCTACGCGGCTCAATGCATTGTTGAGCATTTCCTCCTTCTCAGGTGGCATCGTTGTTGGTTTGGCGCTAAGCGAAATCACCTTCCCTTCCAATTCCCCTAGACGCTTCATCATAGCAAAATACTCTACCTCAGAAATTTCGTTATCTGGCAATTTGTGGGAGTTCACCTTGTCATCGCCATAAGTCAGGGTAGAATATAGGGTTGCATCAGTGAACTTTCTGGGCATGTTTCGACTCAGCCTGATCATCGTTACAAAGCCCATGACAACGGCCATGAGACCGGTCATAAGATGGTTACTGCTTTTCTGATTAGAACACTTGGAACTGTTCTTTGATGGGATACTACCTGCAGTTTCAAGAACCAAGTTTTAGTAAAAGTCAAATGTGCATCAGTAATTAACAACACTTGTAGCACAGATGATTACCTTTGGACATGACCATGTTATTATTTGCCACAGCTTTCATCCACATTTTTTCCATGTCCTTGTCTACCATTTTGAAGCTCTCATATTGGAAGGCACTTGGTGCATCTTTGCAGTAATTTTCCTGGAAAACACTTTTGTTAGATGTTGGAAAAATGTAACCCATTCATCATTGTTAGAAGAATAACCAAGAGAAGAATCTTCATCAAGGTTCTATACATTAAACCTATTCTTTATTATGTTATGGCGAGTGCTGAAATTTCTGCTTAGTACTTTATCTGCCCCAATCTAGTTGGTACACATGCCCACTTTAGGATGTTTATTTTGCTACAACATAGTTTAGATGGATGAGGTATCAATTAGTTGTTATTTATTTACTCTGGCTACATTTTTTTCACATGAAAAACCCGTATCTTTCAATTTAGGTTGCCTTAGTTTGAAGTTTGAACAGATGTGAACTTTTTAGCATCTATGTAATTTTTTTTTACCAAACTTGTATTCTTAAGGTGAAAAGATCAAAAGCCTATGATGATGAATGACATTTGAACACTTACTTTGAGTCCACAAGACTGAAAATCATCCCACTCGCACCCCTTCAAATTACATGAACAAAGTAATTAAATTAGGAAACACGACATATATACTAACTCTACAAGATATAGGTCCATTTTCTAGAACAGTACCTTGGGTTTTGCCATCTCATCTTCAGCTATGGTTTTCTCATCTATTACTGGGAAGGGACCTCTTGATGCACATTTGGCCTCGCCATTACGAACCATCTGTATAAGTGGGAGCAATAGAAAGAAACTATCAAAACATAGAAAAGGCAAGTCCAAGCTAAGTAATATAAGGTGAACAAAAAGGCTCAATTGAGAACTTGTGCTCCACTGAACAAAGAGGAGGAATTGGTATAAGACCTACAACAAGTGAAGTTACCAAAATACCTCCTCCTGACTTGTCGGGTGAAGAAAAGTTTTCCAAGTATATCAGCACATAGGAAAAGGTAAGTTCAAATACTAATGAAGAGAAGTGCTAAGTTGAGAACTTGTTCTCCACGGCTTAGCTAGGTGGAATTGCCGAATTGGTATAAGGTGTGCATATAGTGAATTTACCAAAATACCCTCTCAATGTTCAATGGAGAAAAGTTTTCCAAATAGCCTTACTATAAGACGTAAAAATATGAAAACAGATTCTCTGGCAGATTTTACCTTCATTATCTCGGGGTCGTTCCATGGACCTTTGTCGGAATTCAAGCAGCCACCTTTATCTGCACATGAGTTGCAGGTACCACCCAAGAATTCTGGCAATTCACTATACATCATATGAAAATGAGGCTTCATAAGTCTCAAAAATGATGCAACTTGCAATCAAATTTCTAAGCTAATAAGCTTATTGTAAAATGTAAAACCAAATAAATTGGTAACGGAAAAGAATAGTAACCTGGCATCAATGACCTCCAGCAGCTTGCTTTGGTACTTGTTACCCAAGACCTTGACAAGAAAACCAATTATTAGGCTTAAGACCATCTAAAATTCTACTCCCTTGTCTCAAATACTTTCACTCATTTGCTTTTTTCACGACTATTAAGACACTTCTTTAACCAGTTAACCGTTCGAAGATTTACATTGAAATGATATATTTTTTAATAATACGTTTGTGAAAAATAACGGTTGAAGTTGATGAACTTTGACTTTGACAGAGCAAAAAATAAAGTATTTAGAGAGTGAGAGAGCAATAGAATCGAAAATTTTTCTTAATCGAATTCTTACATGAATTTTCTGAGTAGTCTTGGGATCAAGGAATGACTTAATAGTGCTCCACAACAGCCTAAAACCAGATCCTGCATTGATGATGTACATCCTACACAATGTCTGTGGAAAGCAAATAAATTGACAATTTCTTAACGTTTTCAGTTTTGACAACCAATCATAATACCATCAACAAAACAACCAAAATAATGTTATTAGGAAGTAGTAAAAAGATTTGTACCTCAGGATAGTTGTCACCATCTATCTTCTGAAGGCGCTGGATGAGTTCTCTTGCCGCCTTGTTGAAGTTTTTAAGCCCCTGCATATCATACACACCAATATTGAATTTTTTACCCTTAATGCCAGGAAATTACGTAAAACTAGTTATTAGGCCCGGCTATGCCCTGGGTAAGGAAAATTTTCATTTATTAATATTAACTTTAAAATGATAGCACTAAATATCACTTAGTCCAGTGGTTAAGACTTTAGTATATAAACTTTTGTATGTGGCTTACATGAAGTAACACACCCTTAGAGAGAGCGCCACGTGACACCGTTCCTTATTTAAGATTAATATATTAGTAAAGATTATGTAACATCTTATTGTTAAGGATGTATAACTTCAAACACCTCCTGTAACTTATTGTAAATCCATCCTACCTAAGACTTGTTGTGGAGTTTATTCAAAAACCATGATTTGTTAAATGTGGGTATTTTGAAGTTATACTTTAACTAGAGGTTTTATGCAATGCTACAAATTCATCTCATACATACCACTCCTTGAACATCCAAGATGGTGGTGCTTTGATCAATGTGTCTCTTAGCGGCGATTGAACAAGCTGGGAACTTATCGATGAAGGTTCTCTCGAACTCCTGAACGTGATATTTAAGATATCGATCCATGGAGGTGACTTGCATCAACTTGTTTGGATCAACTTGACCCAACTTTTCAATGTAAACTGGCCTGCCTTCCTTGTCAACTCCATGGTGTCCTTGTGGATAGTATTGCTTGACTTCTTCAACTTCCTTGAACTCAAAATCCTATTCAGGAAAACAAAGGGTACCCAAAGTTAGTGAGAAAAAATATCGCTTGAGATCAAGTGAGTGGCCTAGACATGTCAAAAACTGATCCAACTCGAAGGTTGACCCAAAGGTAGTGAGAAAAAATGCACTTCGAACCCCCAAAATGGCACTCAGTACACAAATAACATGCTAACGTAGCATAAAATTGTACATGACCCATTCGACTTAGAACAAACGGAAAAACCTGACTGAATTCGAGTGAAGACCTCGAAAGCCTACTAAATATTGGTTAAACAAAATCAAAACCTAAATTTAGATTGACCAGCTCCAATTCAACTGGAAAGGGCCAAATGAGAGAAACATATAAAATTTGTAAGTATATTCTTTAATCGTTCGATTTATATATACCTCCATGATTGAGTCAGCACCAAATTCCTTCCTCCATTGGAGCATGTCAGTCCACATTTGCTTCGATTTTTCAATATCAAACTTCCTAGCCTTCAGGAATCTGTCAAAATAATACTTTTATCATTATCTCTTGAAACCAAAATTAGACAATTTGAGACAGATTGTGATCGAAGTTCATCAAATGTCTAGGAACAATCTTGATATTTCTTCTATTTGGCGGGTTTAAGAAGGGGTGCAACACAAGTACTGCCTAGGATTTCATCCATCCTACTCCTATTCTCGAGAATTCTGATGGGATCCGTTGCATTGGTGCTGGTATGATCGCATCCCATCTTGATATTTCGAATAAACACAAGTAAGAAAAGATTGTTACCTAAGCAGCATATGATAATCATCATGCTTTGAAGGCAGTAATTCTTCCAAGATAAGTGCTTGACGAAATGAATCTACTGCCAGCATTTCCTCTGCATCATGCTCATCTTCAAAAGAAACAGACATGACTCTGCTGTTTCTTCTTCCTTTCTTTGTCAGCGAATTCCTGAACCTACTCGAAACATTAAAAGCCGCCTTCTTGAAGGAACCAAGCTTTGTTTTCTTCTCATCTTCATAATAATCAATATCAGGTTTCTCATAGTCTGAGAAAGGAAACCAAAATAATCAACTTAATATGGATCATAACTTATCAGAATACAACCAAATTTTAAGGGCTGTATTTAGTCAGCAAAATCCAAAAACGCGCAACACTTACCCGAAAGAGGTCCAGACATGGGATCAGTCATGGCCATGGCTTGCACACTAGTCATAGCGCGAAAAACTCTGTAATGGAAGGACAATGCAAACACACATATCACACAATGTAGTAAAAATATTTGTATAGTAACAAACTATGTCATGTATAATTGATTTTTCAGGTTATTTTGTTCCATTTAAATTAGATGTTAGTGAAAGATCATGAAAGATACTGATAACACTTGGAAAAGAAAACATGGTGAATTTACCAAAAAAATAAAAACAACATTTATGGTTAGTATCTTGGATTAAGCAAATCCTAATAAGGTCAATCACTTTTTTTTTTTTTTAAAAAAAAAAACTCCCCTTTAATTATTTTTGCCTTTCATAACCATTTATTAAGATAAAAGGGTTTATTCAGAAACAAATCAAAATAACAAAAGCTTCCTTTTATGGTACGCTACAATATCATTCTCAAATACAACAAATGATTCATTAGTAAAAGGATAAACCTAGTATTATCATTCACTAATCATTAGTTACTAGCTCAAGATCACAATAAAAAACATTTTAAAAAAACAAAAATCATAAGCAAACAATAAGAAAAATACCAACTTATTAATGTAGAATCAAATGAACAACAATGAAGGGAACAAAAGTTGGGATTTCTATTTTTGGAAAAAAAAAAAAGAACAGGAAGAAATAATTACCTGTAAACAAAAATAGTTTAGGGAGCAAAAACAAAATGAAGGGAGGAGAGAGAATTTGGAGGGAGTTATAGAGTCGGAAGACTCTTCACAACGGCTAGGGGACAACCAGGATTACATGACAGCATAATCTCATTGTTCTGTTTTTTGTTTGTTTTTTTTTTTTTTTGTTTTTTGAAGGAAAAATATATTTCATTTGTGCTGTATTAATACAGATGTTTTTATAACACCATTGACATAGTCTTAGGAAGAAGATGATACTTTTAGTTTTCTGTAATTTAGTCATTTTAGTGATTAAGTGACAGAAAGAGAGAGGAAGAGAGGGAAAAAAAAGACATGTAGGCGGCTGAGGAAGAAATGCAAGGCACTCCGTCCATCTTTATGATTTTCACTTTCAATATATACTTTGTGAATAATCCAATTTGACTTTTAGGGTAAAAATTATCTAAGTACAAATACTAGTACATGTAATTAATGAAAAAAAAGTCAATATGTTAATAGTAATAGATATAGAAGATGACTAGTTATAGATTGTAAACGATGACTATGTGAGAAAAAGGTTACTATGTTATAAAATATATTTTTCCTTATAATAAACTAATGTAAGAAATGATAATTATATAAATAAAAAGTTGTCACTATATTTAATAATGGTAGATTAGTGTAACTTCATATTGTAAAAGGTGAGTAGGTGACTATATGAAAAGAAGGTCACTATGTCAGTCCATGCAAAACTATCTCAAATTGTGACTAATTTTTAATGAATTTATCCTAATATATATAGTATAATAAAACTTGATTATTCAAACTAATGTGAAACTATAAAGATATTAATGGTTAAAGTACAACAAATTATACTAATCAGACAAAAACTAAGTAGTACTTGGTTTAGTGGTAAGATTTGTATCTCATAGCCTCAAGATTGTGGAACTGAACCCCACTAGAGACCCTTTAAAGGTAAAAGTGTTGCTAAACAAGAAGTTAATTATATGAATGGTCTAATAGTAAGGTTTGTATCTCATAACCTTAAGATAAATTTATATTCTTGATGCTTTCACCCGAAAAGAAAAAGAAAAAACACTAATATTCTTGATGCTGATTAGTGATTAACTTTGTCAACTGTCTTTTGGATGATTCTTGGTGTACTACCCGCCAAATTCCCAATATCTTTACCAACCGTGGGCAGCTTCTTTAGCTCTAGTGGATTTCCCTTTTCCCTTTAAAATTACCATATGATAATCATGGAGTATTATATCATATTCTTCAAACATAATCTTGGTGTACATATTGGATTCTATAATTTAAATTTGATGATGAATCCATTGTAACTAGTTGTAACTTCTAAAAATGATATTGCAAGATTATTATCTAGTATTGTTTATTGTGGTTTGTGTCATGACGATATAAAATAATGATCAAAGTTGACAAGGTTTAACCACAAAAGTTAAATATGACTTATTGTTTATTAATTATGAAAGATTTTTAACACTTTCAGATATGTTGTTTCCTTATAGTATATTCGAACATCAAACTTTATTTTTAGGGTTTGGATATATGGACGTATAGGAGATTTAGGTTGTTAAACACGTTATTTATAAAAGATTAAAGCTAATCAGCATTACTATAAAGCTAATAAGCATTACTATCTTTTATAACGTTTTAGACAGCGCACGTTACATATTGTACAATTCAATTAATATCTTACAATCGAGTGCATCATTATCTACATGCATGGTGTTGTAGACGGCTATGCTGCTTTCCAGAGTTGATATGCTTTTTTTCTTCTTCTTTTAACGGTGATTGAATTCTTACCATGTTGTTTACTACCGATTTTCAGCTACTCACTAATCAGTGCATTCATAAATTACCAACAAGGTAATTTTAAGTTTTGCCTTCCGAAACACCTCCAATTGACTTGTTCTTCAATTTGACTAGTTAACTTTCGAAGATATGAAAATTCTTAGTAAATTATAATTGGGCAATAAATTCGCACCTAAATGCAGGAGAACCGACTACAAGAAAGCGTTAAGGCCAACATGTAATGTTTCTACACAAAATAAAATAAAATACTCTACCCTTTAATTCATCATTATTATTTATTAGGTAGGCTAGTTTGATGATGAAATCCATAAGAAGGGCTCCAACTCTTCTATGCATGATTGAGGTCCTCCACGAAGTTTTGGGGTCACTCTCTTTAAATTTTAATAGTTTTATATTATATATTAATATATTAAAGTGAATATGGCCTGCTTACAAGTCAAAGGAAATGCATGTAAAATCTTACATTACAAAAGTATGATAATTATTTTTAAACTTTAAAACACTTTTATAGATTCCTAATTGCAGGCAATCTGCCCACCTACCTTCCTCTTGTAAGATATACTTCTAAGTGATTTCTTGCCGGAATTTGCTTTGATTATAGTGAATTAAAAAAAAAAAAGAGATATAATTACATAATCCAATGCGAATAAGCGGCACAATCCTAGTAGGTGAGTAAAGTACTCCCTCTGTTTTTTTTTTTTCTTTCTCACTTGGAATCTTGGCACTATTCATACTTAGAGAAAATCTTCTCAATATTTTTCAATTTATAAGAAAAATATATAGTCATATGGGGTCTTGTTTGATTCGTCTCAATTAGTACATTTTTAATATCCAATTGTTATAATTTTTACTAATATATAATGAAAGATATTTAATTTCAAAGAGGTGCATTGGGAGACGCGCACAGGAAAGTGAGAATGATAAAAAACAGAAGGAGTATTATTGATCACTTAGATATATTTTAGCCAAAGATTGTCATATCACTCATATAAATCAATTATCTGTCTGTGGTGGGTATATAATAAAATTAAACGGATGAAATGATTATTAGGGAACAATGCTATTTGATGCCATTATCCCTACTTGGGTATACAATATGGGAAACAATATCGGCTAATGTGGTTATATATAGCCAGCAAAATAGACCCATACCCATTGATCTGCCCCAAAATACCTGCCCCGGACCCGATTCTCATCCAAAAGTGTCCACCAGAAAATTGACCCCGGATGGAAATGGCCAAATGGTGGCTCGACTCATTAAACCCACACCAGATCCGGCTCGAGCACAAAGGTGACTCAATATGCCCCGACCCGTATGACCCGAATAAAGATGTTCTTGTGAGCTAATTGTTCTACACTTCTTACTTGCCGATGTTCCCTGTTATATCGGTTGTGAGCGAGAATTTAGTTATTTTTGGTGCTTATATGGTGCTTTCAACTTCATGATTGTATTCGGATCTTGAACATGTTGGACATTATTCACCAAATTAAACAAATATTTTCAATTTCACATATTAAAATCTTTTTCCCCCAATAGTATAGGTATTTTAGATTTTCCTAGTGTATGACATGTTGATAATTGAACTAGAAATTATAGTTCAAAATTTTGGTTGGCTGTAGTTGTATCATATCTAATTATTTTGCAACAACTAAATGTCGTCTTTGAAGACAATCCAAGTGAAGCCTAAAAAAGAATTCTCAAGAAGGCATTAAAGATTGCTTTTGCTATTTTGATTGATTTAAACCTCGATCTTAAGCATATAATCCTCATCAAAACTTCACCACTTGAACTACCTAAAATTAATGATTTCAGTGGCCTTAATAACATCGTCTGTTTGTCATGTTAGATTAATGGCTTTAAAAACCTTATAACTATTTGTCTCCATGCACGATTCGGCGACTTTTCATACACAATCTCGCAAATGCCTTTGTTTCTTTACATGGTCACACAAATTTGCGCGAGGAGTCGTGCACAACCTAGCAGGCTAGCACAATTAAATGTAGTGAAATTGGAAGTTCGTAACAACTTAATCTTGTCGTTGATGCTTTGTAACACTAATGTTATTGTGTTGATAAAGATTTTTATTCACCTAGATTTAAGATTACCTGTGTGTCATAAATTCTTAGTAATAAATCCTATCAAACCTCTTGTTTTTTTTTTCCTTTTCATCGCAATACTCCATGCTATATCATTTCAACTTATACGGAGTTAGTGTTTACACAAAATTATTCTCGATTATTCTTTTACCTTATTCTTCCTTCTCATTTTTTGGCATAAGCTTATATGGATTTAAACATTCACCTGTAAGTGCATTTGAGTGAGTGTTGTATATTTCTTGGGAAGGAATTAGGTTATACTCCCTCCGTCCCAAAATATACTCTATCTGTCCCAGAATACTTTTTACACTTTCCTTTTTCATCTGTCCCAAAATACTATTTACACTTCTATTTTTGATATGACCCACTATTATTTAATTTTTCTACCTTTTAAACATTGGTCCACACTCTCTCTCCTCCAAATAAAATAATACTACTCCTATTACATACCAACTCTAACAATGGCCCACATTCTCTCTCCTTAAAATAAAATAATACTACTTTTACTAACTACTAACTCCTATCACATCTACTTTTCAATAAAATAACAATTGATAACCAAACAACAACTTATCATCTAAAACTACGTGCTTTGATAAGTGTCAAGAGTATTTTGGGACGGAGGCAGTAGTTATCATTTCCCTGTTTTCACGGTAATTTATGCAAGTAGAATCTAAGAGGGATAGTAAATATTTTTTGTTTATTTTAATAAATGTTGTATGGGAAAAGATGATTTTAGGGAGAATGAGGGAGTGGAAAGGTGGTAAGCCCTTTCATCTCCCACCTACATATTGTGGGTTCGATTCTCATCAGGGGGGTTTGGCCGTTTGGGGGGCTTTGGGGTAGGTTGTATTTAAGTGCCCTATGAGAGGGCGTTAATGTAATTTATCTTACCAAATTTAAAAAAAAAGATGATTTTAGGTGAAGAATAATTGGTGAAAGAACATTAATTGTAACACTTGGGTTGAATAAACAAAGCAAAAAACAAAATTCAAGAAGCAAATAAATGATGGGACGGTTTTTCTAAACAAATTACGGAAAAATGTGGAACTAAATATGAAAATGAGAACTATATTTTGGGACACCCAAAATGGAAATGGGAACTATATTTTGGGACGGAGGGAGTACAATTTAGTACAATTTAGCACCTGCGCTAAATATTATTTTCAAGGCATTATTGGTCTTTGCTTCCTTAGGAAATTGCTAGTTATCTTACAGTTCTTGTATTCTTGATTCTCACTCATCTTTTCAACATATCACAACCTTACAAGATCAATCGTTAATCTTACTCCCAAAAGCGTGCTCAATCCTAATCTGCCTATTTAATCGTTAATCTTACTCCCAAAAGCATGCTCAATCCTAATCCGCCTTTTGCTTGTGTATACGAAATCCACACGATTTTTGTGCAAATGCTTGAGTATGACACATTTACATCAGGTGTCAACGAGCAATTAACACGTGCCTTATTACACATGCATACAGTAGGGTGCTTAGGCCCTGTTAATTTGGATTGAATTAAGTTCGCCCGCCTGGCACAAATTCCTCTCACAGTTTTAATTCAGTTTAATCTAAAAGAATAGAATCTTACTAGTCGGTAGTCACCATTCTCCTGAAAGCATATAACGAATCTAATGATTGTACTTAAAAATGATCCATATCTTGCCCCATTCTATTTTAGGTTTTCTTGGGTTATTTAGTTAGGCAATCCAAATCCTAGAGGCCCATACAAACCAGATGAGTTCATTTCTGATACTGAAATTCAAACCGGACTAACCAACCATCATCAACCGTTATTATCTCCATCATCGTTGACCCATACAAAATCCCAAGTAATAACCTACACCATCACTCTCTCTCTCTTTCTCTCTCCTCCTTCCAGAGCTGCAACAATGGCGGCGACCCACCTTCTCTCTCAATCAACCACCCTTTCTAAAACCCCAAATCTCTACCAAAACCCTAAAACCCCATTTCTTTCAAAACCCTTTATCACTCTAAAAAAACCCTTAACTCCAAAACCCTTAATTCTTAAGTCAGTTCTTTCCCAAAACAATCCCACTGCAACAAAAGCTGCAACTTTAGACCCTAAAACCAGCAATTTGAAGCATTGTTTTAGTAAAAAAGAAGATGGGTATTTGTATTGTGAAGGGAATAAAGTGCAAGATATTATGGAAAATGTTGAAAAAAGGCCATTTTATTTGTATAGTAAACCCCAAATTACAAGAAATGTTGAGGCTTATACAGATGCTCTTAAAGGGTTGAGGTCAATAATTGGGTATGCTATTAAAGCTAATAATAATTTGAAGATTTTGGAACATTTGAGGAGATTGGGTTGTGGGGCTGTTCTTGTTAGTGGTAATGAACTTAGACTTGCATTGGCTGCTGGATTTGATCCCACCAAGTAAGAGATTTCATCTTTTTTGTTTTTGTTTTGGTGAAGTTGATGATTGTATTATATGGTTTAATGCTTGAAAATGGATCATTTTACTGACTTATGCTGTAATTTCAAGAATTTTCATTTGCTAATGTAAATTGGTGTAAATGTGTTGGGAGTGTAAAGTATGATAATTTGTGAGGTTTATGGAGGAATTGATTATGGTTTTTTGTTCAATGTTTCGAATTGTTTATGCTATTGATTTTTTGTGTGGCTTTAACTTCTATTTCTAATTGTATATGAGTGTGTTTTGTGAGGGATGAAGTGTAATAGTGTATATTTGTGCTCTGAGTGGTCTGATGATGATGATGCTTTTTTTTTTTTTTTTTTTTGGGGGGGGGGTTTGGAGCTGGTTTATAGGCTCGTACTGCTCCTTTCGTCTCGAAAGGCGTTGATTTAGGCTATGTATTGTTACTTCTTAGCTTGTCATGGAGTTAGTGGCAAAAAAAACTTGTTTAGTGAGTTGGGGCAATTATTAAGTAAAAGGTGTCATTAAATTATCATACTTATGTTAGTGCTAAATTTTGATTCAAAATTAATTTTGGGATATTGTGTAGTAGAATTGTCATATTGAGTGATATTACTTGGGTTTGAGTGATAATAGTATTGTGTTTCATGCATCATAATCTTTTCCCAAGATTATATCTCGGTTATAATTTGTGTCTAACAATTCATTACTTTTTCTTTGCATTGAATGATGTAAAGTTTCCACTTTTGATTTGACTTTTAAAAGTTGAAGCCTAATGGAAATTTGTTTACACTGGAAATTATGTTCTGTGTACTCTCAATTGATTGGACTCTGAAATGATGGAGCTTGTGCGCTGTTTTGATGTCTTGATGATAGGTGTATCTTCAATGGAAATGGGAAGATATTGGAGGATTTGGTCCTTGCTGCTGAGAGTGGTGTATTTGTGAACATCGATAGTGAGTTTGACTTGGACAACATCGTTTCAGCTGCTAGAATTGCAGGGAAAAGGGTGAATGTTTTACTCCGCATTAACCCTGATGTTGATCCCCAGGTATGTCAGTTTTGTTGGCATCCTTTCCTATTATTGCTTTATTAACGCTAACCAGTTGCTTTAGATTAACTTAGAAACTTGGCTTGATAACCTTGTTTTTATTGAAACGTTATAAAAAAATCTTGAAAACTGGATATCCCTGTGAACAACTGCATGAACTATGTTTGAGATCCCCTAAAATAGGCTCCTTCAGTCGCATCTTCACTGTTAGAAGATGATTTTCCTTTTCCCCTTCCAATTATTGTTCATCTCAATGTCTCTCCTCCATGGGAGACTAGAAGCCTGTGTTGGTTTATCCACATTTTCTTCTTGTATAATAGGAAACCTGATTTAAGTTGTGCTAGAGAGCTCCAAAATCACTTAGTCGAGTACAGACTCCTTATTTCCGTTACCCTGGACTTGTTTGTAAAAGCAGTTATTGCCTTCTACAAGCACCCAATGCCATGCTTTGATTATGAGTGGCTTGATTTGCATCCTTACATTTTTAATTATTATAACAAGGTATACTATATATCCGTTGCATGGTTTTTTTTGTTATTGATAGTAACAGGTGACAGTTTTTTTTTTTTTTGGGAGGGGGGGAGGGAAGGTTATAACTATCACCTGTCAACGAAGCATAACTGCATAGGAGCACTTGCATTCACATTCCTGTAAAAAAAGTAAAATTTCTCTTTTTGTTCTTGTGGTTCTGTATGACTTACCAGTTGATTGTTATTTCCAGGTCCATCCTTATGTTGCCACTGGAAACAAGAACTCCAAATTTGGCATTAGGAATGAGAAATTACAGTGGTTTTTAGATGCTGTGAAAGCACATCCTACCGAGCTGAAGTTGGTTGGAGCTCATTGCCATCTTGGGTCAACAATTACTAAGGTATTTAAGCTTTTCTATGTCCGTGCTTATTTGATCAGTCTTTTATGTTGCTTGTCCTTTTTATTGTCGTTATAACTTCCAGAATATTGATGTCTTCCTAAAGATAAAAACAGAGTTGCTACTTTGGATTGTCTATTCTTCAGGACTATTTTTTTTGGTGGTTAAATTTGCTTTGTATTCAGAGCCACTTGGTAGTTAAATAACTTTCTCGTTTATCGCTGTACAGGTTGATATATTTAGGGATGCTGCAGTCCTTATGGTAGACTACATAGACCAAATTCGTGACCAAGGTTTTGAAATTAGCTACTTGAACATTGGAGGTGGTCTTGGAATAGATTACTATCACACTGGCGCTGTTCTTCCTACACCTAGAGATCTTATTGACACGGTAAGGCCCTTGCAAATCTTTAAATGAAGCTTCTTATTATGCTGATACATATGATTAGCTTGATGTTATGATGATGATTGACGATAAAATTTTAAGGACTTGCTCATGATCATCCTTTGGGGAATTGATTTCTGAAATTAGATGTTATAGTGCACGATTTTTTTTCTTAAGTTTCTATTAAAATATGTGGATTCAAGGGCCATATGAGAAATGGAGAATGTCATGTGTCTTGTTCTTACAAGTTACAAATAGCTTTTCTTTTGTAATCTTTCTTTGACTTCAGTTTGTGGAACTTTAGTATATTTACAAATTTATACTACATATGAAGTATGGCCTTGCACAAGATGTAACTATGTATCTTCTAATATTTTGAAGGCCTTCTGAAATTAAAGAGTAAAAGAGGTATAAAAAATGCTCCGACCCAAGACCTTTTGCTTCATATCATGACATACTTCAACCATTAAGCCAACAAATGAAACTCTGTTTTTGGGACAAATTTATAATAATAAGTGCAATTTACTTTTTTTTTTTTTTGGGGGGGGTACTAACTGCATGCCATTATCATTTTCAAAATCAAATCAATGCCACATCATTTTTCTCAAATCTCCTTATTTTCGTAAACTACCACTGCTCTGCTATCATCATACTAGCCAGCTCCTCTAAGCGTATGTAATTTTGTTGTGATGCTACCGCTGTCCACTATTTCTACCATCTTCTATTCTAATCCAGTTAAAATTTATCACAATGAAATTGAAAATAAAATCCTGTGCATTATGCAGGATCAAACACTAATTCACCTTAAAAAGGGATATAAACAATGATCTGTGAATCTGTGAACTGCATAGAGGTTCTTTGGTTCGAGTATATCTTAGTTTGCATTCTCTTTAGTACTCATCTTGTTGATCGCAGCTGAATAAACTTGAAAAGAAAAAAATTGTCCCATTTATTTATGATAATGTATCCATGTATGCTTATTGCAGGTACGTGAACTTGTCCTGTCACGAGATCTTAACCTTATCATTGAACCAGGAAGATCACTTATTGCAAATACTTGTTGCCTGATTAATCGTGTTACTGGTGTCAAAACTAACGGTACTAAAAATTTTATCGTGATTGATGGGAGCATGGCGGAACTTATCCGTCCAAGTCTCTATGATGCTTACCAAGTAAGTGAACTCCCGGGTAGTTCTTGTGAATTGAATTACACAAACTAGCAAGGAAAATTGGGTCCTGCAACTGTCTAAAAGGCTTACTAACTACTGTAAATTACATCTTGCAGCATATAGAGTTAGTTACTCCAGCTCCATCGGATGCAGTGGTATCTACTTTTGATGTGGTTGGCCCAGTCTGTGAGTCAGCTGATTTCTTGGGCAAGGAGCGGGAACTTCCTACTCCAGCGAGGGTAACGAATATTCCCTTTTTCTTCTCTTCGAGCTCACTGCTTCAATATGTAAATTAAAAGATTCAATATTTAACCCTACATTTTTGGTTTGTAGGGAACTGGATTAGTAGTTCATGATGCAGGTGCCTACTGCATGAGCATGGCCTCGACATACAATCTCAAGATGCGCCCACCAGAATACTGGGTATGTAATCTTATCCGTATCTGAGTTTCTTGGTGTTGGGGCAAATATCTGTTTCCAGATGTTGCTCCCTGATTCACAGTATATGAACTTGAGAGGGATTTTAGAATTGAAATATCATGTACTACAATATCATGTACTAAGCTTGACCAGAAAGTTTAGACTTAACATAACAAATGTGTAGCATGTAACCATCAACTCTTTATAGTTTTTACTGATAGATCATATAAAGTATCTATTGTCATTGTTTTGCATTTGCAAGCGTGAAAGTGAAGTTTTGCAACTACAAGATAAACGGAGAAGTACTACTTTTTCATGGACCCTTTTTTTATTTTTTGCGCTTGCTGACTCTTATATTATCTTGGCTAGGTGCAAGAAGATGGATCAGTTGCCAAAATCCGTCACGGCGAGACATTTGAAGACCATATTCGATACTTTACTGGTCTGTAATTGTTATAGACGGCGAAAAACCTTTGTTCTCATTCAACATTAAGAGGTTCGCGTACTCGGCAGTTGTTATAATGATGTATCTTGGGCAAGCCTTGCCTGGAGGGTGCACCATGCTTTGTAATATTCAGAGTTATTAGTCATCTATTGTACCAGCTTCCTCGGAGCACCTCTAATGTATTTTTGCGTGATTGGAAGTCATTATATGGTTTCTAATTAACCGATAATAAATTCACTGCTGACGTCCTGCTTATTCTTCCCTTCCTCAATTTCTGTTTTTTCCACTGCAAAAGTGCTTAGGATCTTCAAAATTATTTGATGTAACTGGATCAATCCGGGTTCGGACAGCTTGTTTTGAAATTTTGGATTTACAATTCATTTCACAAAAGTTAGATGATTAGAATAGTATAGTTTAAGCAAATTGAAGTTTATGGATGGTATATGAATTGCAATTTGTTATTATTAATTCAAATTTAATATTACGATAAATTCAGAGAAATTGTGAGATTCAAGCATATGGCCTACAAATCTTACAAAGCCTTTTAAGTCCTCCAGGGAGAACCAAGAGTTAATGTAACATATTTTATATTTTGCTCATTTGAGCAAAGTATGTGATAACATATAATTCTAGGTGCTTTTTGGTAGCACTTAAGAATCTGTACAAATTTTATATCAAAGAATATTGGGGATCTTTTAAGTCGTATATGATCAGATCTCAATCAATGCTCCCAAGTCCCACCAAATATTTTGTATGTTGTTTTCTTTTCGAGGTAAAATTATTAGGCGTGTCAATAAATTCCATATCTTTTTAAATACTTCATCTTTTGTATAATGTTGTAAAACTCTTCCGTTTATAAATTTAATATTTCTATAATCATTTCAAAAATCTAAATATTTTCAATTCAATTTTTTCTATGATGTATAGCAAAAAATTTCTTATCTTAAATTTATATATTAGACGCATCTAACAAAATCGTTCATAACACTATTTTTCCGTATGTGCGAGTCACTAAATGTGACACCCTATCGTTTCCTATACCTCTTTAAAAGTTCCATGCTCTTGTTCCTTATTTTTTTTTTTTTTTTTTTTTTAGGAGATTAAGTCGCAAAGTAAAGCGCTAACCCCTACAAGCGCTAATAGGAACACCAACACATGGGCTAAGGATGCATAGATGCGAAAGAAACACCCCAAAGATAATGCCGGGATAAGGATCGAACCCCCGACCAAAGTCTTCTATCCACTTGAGCTAACTCCTATCCTTTGTGCTCTTGTTCCTTATACATATATAGATTGTAAACTTCAGTTTATGGAAACGAAATACAGGGAAATGGATCCTCCAAAAAACTCAGATACCATTTCATATCATATCATATCACATCATATCATTCATCTAAAAAACCACTGAACTGAATTATAACTAATTAATATTAATGATTATTATTTAGGAACTGAACTAAACTAAACTGAATTCTAACATAACATAACTGAAAATAAGTTTGGGAGACCCTGATGGGAAGTTTAAAATACTAGTCCTAGGCCTTAAAGTACCAACCACATTTATTGGCGCGAATTTGCGCGCCTTTTCCTTGTATGAACACGCACACAGTCTCTCTCTCCTCTTCCCCTAAAAGCTAAACCTCACTTCTTTCTTCTCTACTCCTTTTGACTCCTTTGCTTTTTTTGAGCTTCTAAATTCTCCAAAAATTGGTACTGCCATTGTCAAAATCAAATCGATATTTTCCTTTAAATCGCGATCGGTAAGTATATCTTTTCGTTTGATTTGAATTCAACGCATCAATAATCGCAATGTTAAATTCTCATACATAAACCCTAGAATTTCCGATATTTGTTATAATCTTGCTCAATTTCTTGAAGCAAATTCATCTGTTTGCAGTTTTTAGTGTATGTAATTGTTTGCCCTAATTCTGCCTTTTCAATTAAGAACAGTTTGATGCTTAAAATATTTCCAATTCCGAGTTTTTTTACTGTTTTATATTGCAGATTTTTATCAATATTTGCGGAGTTTCGATGGTTAGTGAGGTCAGAAACGTTTTTAATGGAACAATCGATGAGAAAACCGACTTGAGAAGGTCGTACCAAGTAGTAGTTGCTGCAACTAAGGAATTGGGTATTGGCAAAGATGGCCAATTGCCATGGAAATTGCCATCGGACCTTAAATTCTTCAAGGATGTTACTTTGCAAACATCTAAAACTGATAAAATGAATGCTGTAATAATGGGAAGAAAGACTTGGGAGAGCATCCCTCTTAAGTTTCGGCCTTTGCCGGGTAGACTTAACATTGTTCTCACTCGTTCTCGGGATTTTGATGCTGGAGATTTGGATAAGGTTAAGGGTTGTGATAGCATGGACTCTGCTTTAAAACTGTTGGCAATGCGCCCGTATGATCTTTCAATTGAGAGGGTGTTTGTCATTGGTGGTGGTCAGATATTGAGGTGGGCATTCATCTTGTGTTTCTATATATTTTGGAAAGAAACTTCTCTATTTTTGCATACTTATTTTTTGTTGTCTTTTATTGGATTTAGGGAAGCACTAAATGCTCCAGATTGTGATGCGATTCATATGACAGAGATTGAGACCGATATAGAATGTGACACATTTATTCCCCCCGTGGATAGTTCTTTGTTTCAGCCTTGGTATTCATCGTTCCCTTATGTTGAGAACGATATACGATACTCTTTTGTCACATATGCACGTGTGAGGAGGACTGCGGTTCATATTGGTACTCAGAGTAATGGCTCCAAAACAACTTCTGGTAAGTTTGAGGTGCAGGACTTCTCCTTCCTGCCTCGATTGGTATTTGATAGACATGAGGAACATTTGTACCTTCAGCTAGTTAAAGAGATCCTGTCAAGTGGGAATCTCAAGGATGATAGGACGGGGACTGGTACCCTATCAAAATTTGGTTGCCAGGTGCATCAATTAGTCTAATTATTTCGAGTTCTTCTTTACTGTTGTTTTGGTTTTGTAGTTATTAATAATTTTGTTTTTGTCCACAGATGCGGTTCAATTTGCGGAAGACTTTCCCTCTTCTTACAACCAAGGCATGTAATAACTATTTAAGAGTTATTTATCTGACATAGCTTTCAGCTATTTATGCTTCTCGCAATTCATTTTTGCTTGAAGTAGCTTGCTGACTTGACTAGTCATACATATCAGGTAGCTTTAGATTTTGATATTACCAAGCGAAGCTGAAATTGTGAGTGTCGATATTACTTGTGTGAGACGTCTATGTGAACTCTTATACACTGTATGCTGACACATGTTTTTTTTATTCGAAATTGTAGAGGGTGTTTTGGCGAGGTGTTGTTGAGGAATTATTATGGTTTATCAGTGGTTCAACAAGCGCTAAGGTATTGATATCTTATTGTAATCAAACTGTATGCTTTCCTCTCCCAAATTAAACTCTGAGCTTCATTTTTTGTTGGCTCCAACAATTCTTTCATTCTTAGTGAAATTGTTTCTCCCAAAAAAAAAAAAAAAAAAAAAAAACTTCATGAAGTTGTTGCTTTCCTGCTGTTAATAAATTACTTCTGTGAATTTTGATACTAGGCTTTCCTAACTAACTCATGATCAAGTATTAACATGAGACCTGAAACACCTTTGAGACATAATGTTTCTTTTCCTGTAGAAATTACCTATACTGCTTATTCCGTTGATTAATAGACTGTGTGCTATTTCCATTATACACGTAGGTTTACATAGCTCTAAATACACCTAAGCTATTTTTTTTGCTCCTTTTGAAAGCTCCGAAGAAGCAAACAAGCAGAAATTAGCCTTGGGTACACCTAGCTCTAGGTACACGTGGGTGTACAATGGAGGTTCTGTAGTCTTCAGTTCTGAGTGCTGTTTTCTGACATATTGGCTTAGTGACTTATATGTAAAAATTTCACTTGCAAAATCTTGAAGTGTCTTCACACCCTTACCCATAATAAAAGGGAAGGGGGTGGGGATGGCAAATTATCCGACCACAGGTTGCTCGAGAACCAAGGGCAATTCTCTTATTGATACTTTTTAGATCCTGACCCCTAGAGGAACGTACGCTTCCATAAAGGAACATATTTTTGTACCTTCCTTTTTTTGTGAGATTATTATTATTATTGCTTGCATCCAGTGTCCATGGCTATGCTGGTCTGAGTGACTTTTGAATTTGTTGCCTGAAATTCATGATGTAAAGAGTGTTTTCATTTGTTTCCAGGTTCTGCAGGAGAAAGGCATACATATATGGGATGGAAATGCATCCAAAATTTACCTTGAGAGGTAAATTGTGAACTTGCTACTCAACTTTGTCTACTGAGACGCTAATGTTGTGCATAATTCCTTTGACATGCATCTGTCCTGTTGCAGCATTGGGCTTCCAGACAGAGAAGAAGGCGACTTAGGACCTGTTTATGGGTTCCAGTGGAGGCACTTTGGGGCTAGGTTGGTTCATGATGTTTGAAAAGTTATTTTATGTTGCTACTCATAAAGAAGCCAGATGTTAGTTCTCAATCCTACTTTTAAACTCTACAGATATACTGACATGCATGCTGACTACACTGGGCAAGGATTGGATCAGTTGCTAGATGTTATCCACAAAATTAAGAATAAGCCGGATGATAGACGTATCATCCTCTCAGCTTGGAATCCTTCTGATCTTAAGTTGATGGCATTGCCTCCGTGTCACATGTTTGCTCAGGTTGGGATCCAAGTACACGTTGTCTGCTTTTATGTATTTTTTTCTGTAGTACTTACTGAGTTGCTGTCTCTGTTACAGTTCTATGTAGCAAATGGTGAGCTATCCTGTCAAATGTACCAGCGATCAGCAGACATGGGCTTGGGGGTTCCCTTTAATATTGCATCTTATGCTCTTTTGACATGCATGATTGCTCATGTCTGTGGTACGCATTACCTTGAGACTCTTGCTCTGTAAATATTTTAATTGCTTGGCCCTGTTCATTTCACCTGAGTTTATTGAACTGAACTCATTTTTACGGATCAATACATATTTTTACTGATTGAAAGCGATTAAAACTGTTTTTTACTGATTAAAACTCATGTTTACTGATTCTCTAGTGTTTTCTTGTATAATGATTAAATCTGATTGTTGCTGATTCAAACTGACTTTTGCTAATCAACACTGATTTTTACTGGATATGATTTTGTTAAATTGAAAAGAACATGGCCTTAGTGTGTAAAATATCCAAATGTTGCATCCTATGAGACCAATGAGGTCATATTTGATACATGGATTCTGCTCCATATTGGTGATGCTGTTTCTGTTTTGGCAGATAGTTATTGCTGTTTAACTTCATCTTTGCTAAAGGTTAATTGCTGATTATGGTTATATGCGCTTACCAGATTTCTCTTCCTTGCAGATCTTCTTCCTGGGGATTTTATCCATGTCATTGGGGATACTCATGTTTATCGTAACCATATTGAGCCATTAAAAGAACAACTAGACAATCTGCCTAAGCCTTTTCCTGTAAGTATCATATGAACATGATGTGATATTGCTTTGATCTTGAAGTAGGAAAGTCACTTGTTTTTGTTTAGTCTGTTGGAATTCTCTTTTCAAATGAAATCTAACATTTGTTCTAATTAGGTTTTGAAGATCAACCCTCAGAACAAGAATATAGATTCTTTTGTAGCAACTGATTTCGAACTCGTGGGATATGATCCTCACCAGAAAATTGAAATGAAGATGGCAGTTTAAAGCTTACTCTCTTTTTCTTATTTAGATGCTTTCCTACAAGCTACTTTGAGTCCTTATACTTTTTCATCTTTGATTTACTGAAACTATGATAAATTCTTTTAAATTTATGTATAGTGTTACACTTTTATAAATAGGTGGCAATAGTAGGATTTACGTAATTAACGTTACTGGATGATTTTTTTGCCATTAATATTATTGACTGAACACAAGATATGCGGTATTCGCATTCATTTCTTGATCTCGTCTTGCTCACAACTGATATTCTCCTCTTCCAACTCCTTACTTTTCACTTCTAAATACAACATTTGGAATTATCTAAATACAACATTTGGAATTTCACGTTTGCCAATGCATGCCTTTGATTATTAATTTCTTTGATTAGCTATTAAAAAAAATTATAAAGACTTTATTTTTCTAAAAACATACATTAAGACTAATCTAACAACATTTTCACAATGACATTTGTTTTTATGAGGTATATGCAAGTAAAATAATGTGTTAGAGTATAATTAGAGCTGTCAAACAGTTAGGTTGGGTCGTGTTCATGTCATACATAAACGGGTTGAGATACTCATGACACGAACATGAACTATTTAATAAACGGGTCAAAAATTCTAAGACCCAATTATTAAACACATGAACCGAATCCACTTATTTTGTTTAACTAATATCCTCTATTTTTGCTGTTTTTTATCATCAAAACGAATCTTACTGCGTGACAGTAATATATTATGAATTTTCAACATAATAAATATTAACACAATTCTGTTTAAGCATCATAAAATTTAATTAGAGGTATCTGAAAATTAAAAGTACTTTAAAGAAGGTACCAATATAGGCAGGTTTTTTTATACTTCTATAATCTACTATCATTGTGCTGTGTGTGCAGTGTGCACCATTTAATTATCCAAAAAAACTAAATGTACTACCTACAAACCAGGGAGGGGGTCTTAAATCAAATTATAAAATTAATGTTTTAAGATGAATCAGATTTTAATCATCTAACAAAAGCTGTCATATATGCATTATCTACACTAGCCCACATCAAACTCTGCTGCCTAGCTTTGAGCTCCAAATCTTAAAACAATAGAAAATTATCAGAATATTGAAAACTATAATGAAAATAAACTCTATAAAAAAATGGCTTACCTAGTCAGTAGATTATAGAAGTATTGAAAAAGCTGTCTATATTGGTACCTTTTTTTTAATTACTTGTAATTATTAGATACTCTAATTAAATTTTATGATGCTTTAAAAGAACTGTCTTAATATTTGTTATGTTGAAAATTCATAATTTTTGACTGCCACGAGGTTAAGATTCGGTTTGATGGTAACAAACAGCAAATAATAGTGGGTTAGGTTCATGTTACCTGTTTAATAATGTTGGTTCGTGTTTAGAATTTTTGACCCGTTTATTAAAAGGGTCGTGTTCATGTCAGGGGTATCTCAGTCCGTTTATGTATGATACCAACATGACCCAACCTGTCCTGTTTGACAGCTCTAGTATATGTATAATGTAAAGTCAAATTGCTGCATTCATGTAGGAACGAAGTAAATAATTACCTTGTTATCTCCTTCCTCGAAAAAATGTTCTGGATACTGGAGTTTCGTGCGTTCCTTCATTGTGCTATGTAAGTCGACAGAGCAATCAATATCTTCCACCACAAGTATTGATCTATTAGCAGTTGTTATATTGAATCTCAGAACAAGAGTTGGATCACCATCGCCCCTCTGTTTCTATGTGTTGAGATACTCTTCTCCAAGTGAAGTTGACACCATTAAATACATCAATCACCTCTTGATTTTTATCCATGGAGAGCACAATTTTGGTCTCTTTGATAGGTAAGGTGGCTCGGAACCTGTGGGTTAAAGGGGAGAGTTTGGTCCCCAAGTAAAGGTCTGCAGCATAGAAGAGCTGGTTCTTAACCATTCCATCAACTTCATTGATGATTATGGTTACTTCAGAGGAGAATAAAGCAAAGAAAGCTTGAATCTTACAGTAAATGTAGTATTGAAATTCATTGGGCACGTAGTCATTAGCTAGACTACGTATCAGCATAGCTGCTGCAGCAGCAGAGGTAGCAGTGGAGATGATCGTTTTAAGTGTTGGCATTTGGATGTTGGTGTCAAACATTTTCAGAGGGTTTCTTAATCTTATTTTGAGAATTTTAGGTCTGGAGTGTTTTTGGATGTGGTGTTGGGTCTTTCCCTTTGTGTTTACTTTAACTAGTTGTTGGACCGCTTGCGCGCTCGCGGCCCCCAAGATAGTAAAAATAATTGCAGATAACTAAATGTTAGGCATTAACATAATCCGTTTAGGAAAAACAAAGGCATCTAAACTTGGTTGTTAAGAACATAAGGTACGTAGATTGCATTAGCTCTGAAACGTGTGTATGTGTGTGTGTTGCAACACTTACTTATAAGGGGCGAGGGGTAAACTATGTCATCAATTTCACGGACCAAATATCCACGTGTTTGGGCTGTCAGCCTGTCACAATGGTTTGCCAAGAACATCTAACTAATCATGAAAGAGGTGAGCGGGTTTGCATCACCAACGTGTAAGTAGCAGCTAGTCCAGCTATAAGAAATAAATCCCCATCTAGCTCTCTAGTCTTATATTATAACGATCATAACTCATAAGAGACCTTGTTGCTAGTATTTTCGCAGCTGGTTTTTATTAAATGATTCTCCTTCAATTTCCACCATCTTTTTCCCTTAAGTCATGTTCAACTCAATCTCCATAACTACACATTATGTCTCAGTTACTCCTATACCTTTTCATTTCAATTTTCTTTGTTTTGTGAAATTGAAATGAAAATGAAATCATTTCATTTCAAAAAAAAAAAGTTGTACATAAGGAAATATTAGAACATTAGAATTTTACAGTGATTTGCTTTGCATTATGTTCTATAATAATACACCTAAAAATGCTATCCGGCTTTATCTCGATATAATTGTTCTATGAAATCTTCCTCAAATCCTTTATATGAGGAAAATAAAAGCCTATTTCATATAAAGAAAAAATTATAACATATAATTGGAGGATAGGGAGGCCATGGCCAACTCTACCCTCCTTGATGTTCAAGACATGTAGTTCATGAAAGATGAACTCCATTGAGCAGATGCAAGAAAGTCCTCGTACCTTTACAGATTACAACTTAGAACGAATGGGGAAAAAAAAAAAGAAACTATGACTATGTGCATGAAACAGTGGTCTACCAAAAAAAGTTTATGAAATAGAAAGATATGTGCTTTATCTTATTTACATAGGAGTTCAGAAGATTTCAGATATTATATTGCAAAAGCTAAGTGCTGCTACATCTGGTTAGTCTTTCCAAGATATTGCTACTGAGGTACAACCATTTCTTCACAGCTCCAGTCCCTGCGAAAGTTCATATCAAAAGTAAATTAAAAATAGCTTCCCAATCAATTTGTGTTCCTTGGGATGTTATATGAGAACTCCTTGATTGCTACCACACACACACAATCCACGTAGAACTACTAATCTAACTTCAGGCCTTGGAGAGGTTGCATGAAATCATACCTGCAAATTCATGTAAGATTAATTAATAGCAAACACTTCAATATTGGACCTTCTAGACATTCCAAGGACGAGGCTATTCATTGCAACAAAAATTTCATGTTCAGTTTTGAATTAAAGACATCAAAAAGGAAAAATTGACGTCCACTATAACCTCTACACCATTCCAAGCTTACAATGCAAGTTCTGTTCTTGTTTAATTAATGTGTTATTAAGCTTGATACACACATTTCACTTATCAATCTCTCATATATCATAATAGTGTTCACATAATTACTCTTTTAGTTAAGTGGTTTTTCCACTATAATTATTCCTGTATTTTTCTATGATTCATATTTATTTAATAAGAAACAAGGTCGAACAACTTTACTACTCTTCTCTCCAAACTCAACTTTTCTTTCTCATTCTGATATTCTTATTTTTTTCCCTCCCTTCCTCAACCTCTAACACTTCGTATCTTCTCCTCTAACTCTCATCTGCTAATCTTCCCTCTTTTATACCTTTCTCCATCCTTCTAACTAATTCTCCCCTTCTCTCGTATTACCATCATTTTTTCCAAAAAGAAACTCAAATGAATAAAATATTCTCGTACGTGTGCTTACTCCCCCATTTTTATTAAGTAAGATGCTTTCATTTTGTGGAAATTGTCTCAAACTCGCTCTCTATCTTCCATTCTTTCCAATCAATTGATTTTACTTACTTGCCAAGATGGAAATGTATGTGTTCTCTAATTAGACCCCAAAAGTCCCCTTGAAAACAGGAAAAGCAATTTTGTACGTCCGAATAGCATGCTTTGTCTGGTGTGCGTGATTTTAAAATATCAAATTATAAGTAATCCATAAAGTGATCATAATAATGAGAAGCCTTAGTAGCCTTGTTGTTTAGTAGATGTACCTGATCACACTTTTTATAAGAATCACCAGAAAGAATGAGGTGAAATCCATACTTCCGTAACATTTGTGGCATTGAAAATAAGTAGCAATAAGATGCTTGCTCGAGATTACTACTAAGTTCAATGGTTCCTGAGGAAGTAGATGAAAGTAAGACCTTAAAAACATGTTCACAAAACAAATAGGTTAAAGAAATGAGCATTACCTCACCAGATACACAGAACTAAACACTGTACTGATCCCTTACTTTCAGCAGTTAAGCCCACCAAAGCCCACAACAAATGTCACTATGCTGACCTCGTAGCACAAGTTTCTGTAGCATTTTAGCATTTTTGTCATACAAATGAAACCCAACAGTTGGTTACAACACTATCAGCTACTGACAAAACCACCTCAGCTAATAGACTTTAGAAAGTAAAAAATTATTTATTTAATTTTAAGTAACATTTGTTTGCCCTATATGTAATCATAACAATCTAAGATAGCTGCAAGAGAAAAGACAGATCCATTATGGGTAAGTATCGAAAGCACTTTCCATGCAGTACTCAGCTTCCTTTCTTGCTTGGTCCAGCATAAAGTATGACAATGCGATCATATCCTGCAATCAATGGAACAAATGTCGAGCAAAAGAAGGCCAAAAAATAGAAACGAAGAGAGAGAGAATTCCAACTGTGCATTAAAAAAACAGAACAAAATTCTCAACATGCTGCACAAACACTCAAATTCCACGAGATCTTAAGCACAAGAAACGAAGAGAGAAAAAATGGAGAGAAATTAAAACCTTCTTGTGCTGATCTTGCTGCATCTTGTTGTAGAAGAAGCCCTAACAATCTACACAACCGAAACGTCTAGCCACATGTGATACTATGTTTTCTGAAAGTTCCTATATGTGAAGTAACAATCTAAATCCCAAGTCAGGGAGTGTAAAATCACACAATAAATAATAGCACGTGATCACTCACACAATGTACAATGTGTTGTGTAAGCAATCAAAACAGTCAAGCAGACAACGATATAGCAAAAAAAAAAAAACGAAGTACTACCTCCGTCCCAGAATTGTCTGAACACTTTCCTTTTATATTTGTCCCAAATTAGTTTGAACACTTCCATTTTTGGCATGGTCCCACCATTAATATATTATTACTTTTACACATCTTTGGCCCACACTCTACCTTTTATCAATTAAAAGTTACCCAACTTTATCTCTCCTCTAATAAAAAATACCCCACCAACTCCTATCACATCCACTTTTTAAATAAAATAAAATTTGATAACCACACCACAACTTATCACCTAAAACTACGTGTCCCAACAAGTGTTCAGATCTTTCTGGGACGGAGGGAGTAACTTGTATAGCATCAATACCCCCTTGGTGAGTCTTTATCAAAGAAATTAAATTTCCTACCAACTCTAATGACTGAATCCACATAAATCTTCATTCAAACCTCAATCTATAACGATAGAAAGATCTTTTGTATCAAACAATGACCCACATGTATCATATACCTCCCACCTGACTCATTTGTAATACCATAGATTTAACTATGGCTGAAATATTTGAAACCCACGCCATTAGACCCAAAACTTATGAACAAGAAGCTTGGAGGTGATTAAAGACAATATGCAGTGGAGGCAGCACTACTATAAACTTCACCGATTCAAGCCCACATCCCCCACACAAACAAAACCAAGTTAAGAGAAATTAGTTAAATAGTAAAACATGATGACAGGAGGTTATGTTGTTACCTCACAATTGTCCATTGCACCTGGAATGAGCATCGTTTGGGAAGGACCTTTTGGTAAAATGTCTCTAAGAACGGCCAAAGATGACAAAGACACTAAAGAAAATAAGATCATCAATTGCAATTAATATTATTGTATCAACTGTGGACGCACATACTTGCCAATAATCTCAAGAACAGATCAAAAGATCAATTTATTTCAGATAAAATCAATGTATGGTCTGATCTAGTTTCTTCATTACAAGCTTAATTCTCAAAATGGTTAAGTATATGTGTATCATGTTTCCAAAGAAATATAGAATGGTCATGGAACCAAGTACATAACCTGTGACATTCTCAGATTGTACTCATAACACATTCATTTAAAATGAGCATATACCCCAAGTTGAAAAGCTATTCATTTTGGTAGCTCCTAAAGCATCCTGCATGCTGCTTCTTGAGGCTA
This sequence comes from Beta lomatogona, assembly GCA_947646795.1. Classification (NCBI taxonomy): domain Eukaryota; kingdom Viridiplantae; phylum Streptophyta; class Magnoliopsida; order Caryophyllales; family Amaranthaceae; genus Beta; species Beta lomatogona. The sequence goes on along the minus strand of CANSNZ010001062.1, from coordinate 1,209,638 downwards.
TCACTGCACAAACTTGGTCCTTTCTTTAGCTAGTGCTCTACTAATCCTAAACATTAGACTGATTGAACAATAAAAGCATCATTACTCAACAATTCGAAAATATTGCTATTAGTTTTCTCTCCTAAACAACGAGAAAGTTTTCACCTTTCCTCAACAATGCGAAAAATCATACTACAAAACCTAAAAAATACATACTCTGAAGCTAAATCTACTAAACCCATACAAAATTGACGACGTGAAACCCTAATTCAATTATAAAAATGATTCACTGCATAAAAAAATCCCAAAATTCAAAACCCTAACCTGTGAATTTAATCGAAATCCTAAGAATTAAACCTTGAATGAACAAAATCAACCCCTCAACACCCAGTAAAATCACAGACATAAACAATCAAACAAACCCAACAAAAAAAAACGATTTTTTCCACAAAAAATGAGATTTGGAACTAATTAACCAAAAAAAAGGGTTTACAACGAAGAACTCACAAGTTGTTGTCTCTGATGTTGTTGTTACTGCCGTTGCTACTGTTGTTGATGCCGCTATTGCTAGCTGAAATGAATCAAACTTTAAATGCGGTTGTTGTTGCTTCTGTTGCGAAGTTGAAGCATCGGGTGATGCCAACATCGGCGAGACGCCGGACTCCCTAGAGATCGAATAAGAACACCCGATGTCCTGGTAAAGCAAAATGACGAGAGGGCCGATGAAGGAAAGAGAAAGAGACATAAGAGAGAAAAGGAGGAGATTTACATGGAAAAAGGGGGAAAGGAGGAGATCCTGGTAAAGCGAATTGAATGGCTTAGAGGAAAACCAGGAAGAAAGAGAACGTGTGGGCAAGGACGTAGTTGTAAGGATTTGGAGGGGTAAAATTGTCCACACACTGTTCTTAAGCTACAGTAGAACAAGTTCTCTCTTTTTAATGGGTATGGATAGTGTTAGAGCCTTGGAAGCTACGTTGTGGTAATGAATTGTTTGACGATGAAACTACCAAGATTTAGTGTGGGTCAAGTTTTCATATGCTAAAGTAAAACTTAGTGCCTGTTTGGTACAATGTAGGTATTAGTCTTTCCTAGGAATTTCGTTTTCACACGAAATTTTATTTCTTCGGAAATGTATAATCTTGTTTGGTTGATCATGAAAAGTTTAACTTTCCATGGGAATTTTCATCTACTTATGGGGACCTAGGTAAGTAAATTCCTCCACTATAGGAGAGTTCTAATTCCCATGTTTTTGCCAACCAAACAACACCATCTTCTTCAACGTCCTAGAAAATTTGACTTTCTATGTATTGTTTCGCTAATCAATCTCCTAGAAGTATTTTGAATGAGAAACGCGTGGTTCTTAATGGTTATAAACAATTTTGTAACTATATAACAACTATTAAAGTAGTATAGTGAATAAAAAAAAAAAAAGTATACCGAGAATCCAGTATTGCTATCCTTTTGTATTCAATATTCTATTTTATATTTATTATTATGAACATTATTAACAATTATTAATTGGGTGGCTATACTGTCTAATTAAGTGGCCCTCTGAACAGTGGCTTTTGGGAAATTTCATTGTTACTTTCTGTTGGCTATAGTCTACACGTTAATTTGACTCTGCTGACTTTGATTTAGAAAGTTCACAAAGTTGCTAGTCATTGTTTCGACCAATTACAAACGGTGGTTAATGTAGTGCTCAAAGAGTCAGTCAGTACTCAGTAGGGTCAAGCATTAATTTTTATGTGGAAAATATAAGAAAAGATCTAGAAACCAAGTTTAAACAGTGTTGCCAAAAAAAAAAAAAAAAAGTTTAAACAGTGAGACATTATCCCTTTCAGTTTTACTTATTGTGCCTCTATAAATTAAGTGCCTTACCTCTGTACTGTGTACATACTACATGAGTAGTACATAGGGTGCTTTGTCATATTGGAAAATGTTAAACTTAATACTAAAGACCCATTTAGCATCAGAGAAGCAAATGGTGGTAATGAATTTATAGGTCTTTTTGTATGTGTCTCGTGGCAATATTCATAATAATGTCTGGCCTATCTCAAATACACTTTTTCTATCTTCACAACTTTCTATTACCTCTTTAGGTGGTATAGATTGGTAACTAAACTTAAATAAGGAATGCACACGTTAGGATGAAGCTTCATTACCATAGATATTGACATAAGTCTTTCATTACAGTATTATTACATACAAATTTATTCTCATACCACCATTTAGTTAGCAAAACCCTCCTTTTCCAATCAACTGCATCCCTATTTGTTATCTTTAGTAGTTCAATAATTTTCTGACATAAATTCTTTTTAGGACCTATTGAAAATAGTTTTCGAGACAAAAGTATTAGGATGGAAGGAGTAAATGTGAACTAAACTCAGACCTCTCCTACATTGCAAATATACCTCTTGAAGCTGCATAAAATATTTATAACGGAGACCATTGATTCCTTGAGAAAACCGGGCGATGCCAAATCCTTAAGAGAGTGTTTGGTACATTTTCTCGTTTTACGTGATTAATAACAACAGTGCACTGGTTAAAATAGATCATGTAATTTATGGATGCACTATAATATCTTTCCTTAACCATCTATGCCGTTGAGCATTACTAACTTTAGTCTCTCTTAATAACTGAGACCACAATGTTTAAGTATTCACTGAGCCCTGAACCCTGATCCCTAATTACTACATATAAATAGGAATGTTATTATGAAGATAATAAAGTGAATTATTTTAGTAATCATATTTACTTGTGGGCCGGTCCAAAGGAGAATAGGAGGAGAATTAGTTCTCCTAACTAACCTATGACTCTTCTATTATATATATGCTATAATATTAGAGTTTAGGTATTCAATTCATTAGTCAGTTTCTTTTCACTAGAGAGAGAAAGAGAAACCCTAGACCTATTCCCTAAACCATCCAAAGCAAGAGGATTTTCGCTCTTCCGTTCTAGCAAACGTTGGTGTCCAACTGGTGCTCGTGGACTTATTAGAGGAGCAACCCTTGAGGCTCTCGGATCTTCAAAAGTTTGCATACAACAGGGAAATCACGCTACAAAGGTTTGATATTTAATCCCTATTGAATGATTCATATGTTTGATTATGTTTGCGATCGTATGATAGATGTTAGGAAATTGTTTCCTGAAATTCCGCTATATGCATCTATATATTCCTACAACTTCCAAACTTGAGTGGAAGATTCTATGCTGGTTTGTGTTCTTAACTTCTCTTAAAGAAATTAGGGTTGAATTTATATAGATTCTCACATAAAGTAATGCTTATAGCTGCTGAAGCTTGTATCTTTGTTTTTTGTTTTATTCATAGTGAATGATACTATAGAAAGAAGTGTATTGTCAAATATGTTACACAGAGTATATGTTTATGCGTTTCCAGTAGTGTTATTTATTTATTTTAATAAAAATCATAACACGACAAGAGAGCATGAACATATGTATTAAAATCATTTTTGTTAAAGAGAATATGATTTTAGCTACAGCATTCTGCGTTTTATTGTGTTTGTCGATGGGGGTGGTTATGGGGCAGTGGAGAGAGGAAGTGAATAGGTTAGACCAAAGAAATCATTTCCACTACCAAATGAAAGCACAATGAAAGATCAGGGGAGATAAGGTTTTTAAAGTCTGTTCTTGTGGGTTGAATAGATTAACATGGTTATTCAGTGGCGGAGCCAAGATTCTCAAAGCGGGGGGACAAAATCCGGACGTTAGACATTTGGAAAAAATTAGAAAAAAAAACACTACAACACAAATTGTTTAATACTTAATGTTTTAAACATAAATTGTCAAACCCTGAACCCTGAACCCTGAGCTCGTTCACGAGCTGTTCACGAGCTTAACGAACCTGTTGATAATATATTACTTTTTATAAATAATTTTTATATTATAAAACTTAACGAACCTCTTCACGAGCTTACGAGCCGAGCCTAATCTAGTTCAGTTTGGCTCATTTAGCTTTTGAGCCGAACCCGAACTCGAGCCGAACCCGAACTCGAGCCGAGCTTTGACCGAGCCGAACCCGATCTGTTCGCGAACAGGCCAGGCTCATTCTCGCCCCTAATTGCAACTACAAGAAAACCTGGCATATAGTGACCTTTTTTTAAGTCAAAATATGTGTTTATGACCCTTTTTAAAAGGGTCACTATTTTTAAGGTGGATATGTTGTGACCCTTTTATGAGTCAAATTTGTTCAATGAATTGTGACCCTTTTTTCCGTCACAAACGAAATGCTTCAACAATTAAATGAATAATTGCTCCCAAATATTTGACGAGAAAAAGTATCACAATTTGCCTTCCATTATACTTATACACACACACAATAATACAATATTCAAATCAAATATATATTGCTAGATCAATATTGATCAAAATAAAGCGATTAAACGAGCATAATTACATATAAGTTATTTCAACAAAAACGTAATACAAAGTAAGCCATAAGTCCATAATTTACGAGTAGCCATAAGTCTAAAAACTAGAATGAAAAGGACTAAAAGAAGAAGATGAATGCGGCGCAATCCTCACTAAGTCACGGGTAGCCAAAAAAAGTCCTCTTAATCTTACCTGTGTAAAATCAACATATAAGATAATCAATCAAAAGGGGAAAAAAAATTAATATCATTAAAACTATTGATTGAGGACATATGCAATAATCAAATTCAAAACAAAATCCAATGCAGTAAGAAGGCATGTAAAGATCAGAAAATGAGCATATGATCGTGAAAGAAAAATTTCATAGCACAATGATAATATTAACACTTTAAATGTAAATGCATTGGGACTTATTGAATAAAAGTCTGTATTGACAAAAAAATGTATGAAGACTTATAGAATATGATGAAGATCAGACTACTAAGGCATCAGAAAGAGATTAGTGTGAAGCCTGTCACAGGTCATGCTATGAGAGTTGTAAGTGAAACAAAAGGGATAGCAATACTGTAATAAATGACCTCAAGAACATTGAGAAAACTGCATTGGCGTTTGTAGTTTCAGATAGTTATGAACGGAATCGCATCATCAAACTTAGAATCAACTGCATTATGAATGGCTTGTTGATGTAGTCAGCAGAAATCTAAAACACCATCATAATTAAACAGCCAAGCTCACACTCTAGTTATCCGAGAAACCCTTAATTCTACTAGCAAGACTCCAGTTAAGACTCTTCAGACAGAGTATTTTCGATAAGCAAAGTTTTTTTTTTATTTTGAACTATCAAGACCTATACTCACTGTCGAGCCTGACCATTTCTATTCACGTCGTCAATCCATTTACTATCAGCTAAGACAATATTTTTTTGATGCTAATCAGCTAAGACAATATTGATAAACAAGAAACGTCAAACTTGATCTGATCATTAATACAAGCTTAATATTTTTAATTGATCAGCTTCGTTTCAATTGATCTTTTAGCTTGGAGCACTTATAAATAAGGTCATTAGAACTTTTGTCAGCCGTGAAGCCATTATTATTCTATCAAATAAAATCAGAATTTTGAATCCTTGAAGGGAGAAAATAATCATCCAATAGATAACAGAGAATCAAACCACAAAAATGGGAACCACAAAAATAACAGAGAAGAACACAAGAATAAAGCCATAACAGAATAGAGAATTGAACACAAACTTCAAAAGAAAAGGAAAAACAAAAGCGTCATCATAGAAAGCAAAAGGATCTAGTAAGTTCACTTCAAAAGAAACTAAGATGTACAAATCCTGAGAGATCCAATCAACATATATTGGTAGCTGATGTATGGCTTCACTCAAGAGTCCCATTGTGACAGTAAAAACTATTTCATTTCACTCAAGATGTACACACATGTAGTAAAGATAGGCTACAACGGACCACAATAAATATATCGCCACCAAAAATACAAACATCAAGGTATTGGCTCAAACAAAACCAAAACCCATTGAACAACTAAAGCCAAAAAAGGGGATGTTAAGAACACAGTAGCAATAACATATGGCATTAGTCGCAGCTGCACAATAGCACGACATTGAGTGCAGCACCGCAACGACAACAAGAACAACAAAAGAGTAGCGGCAGTTAAAATCAAGAGAGGCAAGTCAGGAGCAGTAGCATAAACACAGCAGAACTAGCAGCAGCAAGCTCCACACTCAACGTACAATAAATAAACCCCACTCAGATAAAGTCTAGGACAATCAGACAAAGAATCATAAACAAAAATCAATATTGACCCTAACGAGGACCCTAATGATGATTTCTAATCTATAATTTAAACAAAAATCATAGTACTCCAAATCTAAGAGAGTACTACTTACCTCCACCATGCTAGCCTACTGAACTCAATGAGCATTAGCAATCTGGGAGCCAAAAAAAATAGATAAAGCCAAAAAAACAGGAAATATTGAAATTAGATAGATAAACTTAATCAAAACCCCAGCAAACACATTAGTTCCAACCATTAGTTCATAAATTGTTTACCATCATTTAGCGGAAGGTTAGCAAGATCTTCAATAATGTCAATCAAGGCATTGTTTACTACTCGTGTTGCTTCTAAAGACCTCAAAAGTGCTTCCCTGCGCTTTTCTTCAGTGGATCTAGGAGTAGGGGTACTCGCAGATCTGGGAGTAGTAGGGATAGGCTGGCAGGGTGTTCTAGGCTGAGGCTCAGGCTCACTGGATGTGCAAGGCAGCACTACTTCTGAAAAATACCCACAGGAAGCATCAGTACCCTGCGAAAACACATAATCAGACATGATTACGAAGACATGATTGATGATTACAAGAACACATATTAGTGTATTATACATTTATACACACCTTAAACGGACAACACCACTATTTCACATTTTTCCTGAAGGTGTTGCAGCAGAATCCCTTACGACACTTGCACAATCTTAGTTCATCTAGAAAAGAATAGAAACCACCAATCAGACATGATTACGAAGACATGATTGATGATTACAAGAACACATATTAGTGTATTATACATTTATACACACCTTAAACGGACAACACCACTATTTCACATTTTTCCTGAAGGTGTTGCAGCAGAATCCCTTACGACACTTGCACAATCTTAGTTCATCTAGAAAAGAATAGAAACCACCACCCTGAAAAAATAAGTCCAACAAAAATTAAGTGTAGGAAGGGTAAATTGGAAAATGCAATTAAGTAATGAAATCAGATGACATCTTACAGAAGGACATGTTAGATACTTCCTATTGTGGTTCACCCTCGGATTTTTTGTGGTTTTGATAGTAAGATCGCCTGCTCCACATGGACATGGATATTTCGGATCCATTTTAAAAGAAGCCTCTGTCACGACCTACTGGGTCACCTTTTATTATCGATCACCTGTGAAATTACTAATTTTTTTTATAAAAATTAAAATCAAATTGATATAATCCAGGAGTCGCATTGTATTTTATAATTATCAATTAATAACAATGGAATCAATTCATTGTATTCATAATTAATAAGATGATTCTGTGCTGATGATCAGCAGAAGTTCAGAAGTTTTAAAGCTCCTAATTCAACCACTATTTCATTTACGATAGTCCAACTGTCCACTAATTCATAATTAGTTGCTGACAAAGGTACACTGCGTATCTAAAGATGAAGTATAACAAAGCTAAAAACTTTAGAGCTACAGGTACAAGGCTAACTCTAGTAAATAAGGCCATATATAAGGCCAGTAGAACTTTAAAATTTGCACTTGTAAAGTATCTTTGCAATATAAGAACATTTTGGCTAGTGAATGATGTAATACGGTGTCATTATATAAAAAACTATGTACAAAGCCAACACTTATAAAAAACAGGCCTAATATTTTTAAATATGGTCAGCTTCGTTTCAATTGATCTTTTAGCTTGTAGCACTTATAAATAAGGTCATTAGAACTTTTGTCAGCCTTGAAGCCATTATTATTCTATCAAATAAAATCAGAATTTTGAATCCTTTAAGGGAGAAAATAATCACAAACCACAAGAATGGGAACCACAATAGATAAAATTAAGAATGAAATCAATTCATAATTAAAGAAATATGTAACATCAATTAAACAATTAACAAGTAAGAAAATTAGGGAAAAATGATAATTATTTCAATTGATTGAATAATTTTACAGTATGTCTTTGGCATTTCAAAATAATCAAATAAATAATAATCAATTATGATATATAAATAACTAAAGTCCAAAACAGAATTACATTTACAGAAACTCAATTATCAAACACAATTTTGGGTCTGGTTGGGTCTAGTTAACCCTAACCAGTATATTCAATTTATTTTGTGGAGTGGTTCTTGTTCTTGGGATCATATAAGATGGCCTTAAGGAAAACAGGTTGGGCTGGGTAGAAATTGCTTGCTTCATGCTTAAGGTTTTGAATTTAGTTAGTTATTGGTATTTGAGTGATTTCTTGGCCTGATATGTATCTATTTGATTGTTTTTAGGGCTTTAAAACTAATTTCGCATTTCTGAATTTTAACAAGTTTCAGATTGATATGAAGCGAAATGAGAATTGTTACAGTAATCAGTAATGCCCATACATACAAATTTAAGTTTCACCACACCAATAAAATATTTGTGATAAAAAAGAACAAAGTTTGCTTTCAGTTGGTAGATTAAGTCATTTACATCAATAAAATCTTTGTTACCGCTTTTACATAATTCCATTAATGCAACTCTAGTTGCTGATTGTTCAGCGTCCTTTTTTTTGAAGCACCCAGGTAATGATTCATATTTGACATCACCAACTATCACACTTGACCTGAAAGAAGATACATGTGCAGGGCCTTTTCTGGTTGTCTCGTACACAGGCCATGCAGTTGGGTAGAATTGTTCTTTGAGTTCCTTCTTGAACTCGGCCAGAAAAGGCCCTGCACATGTATCTTCTTTCAAGTCAAGTGTGATAGTTGGCGATGTCAAATATGAATCAGAACCTGGGTGCTTCAAAAAAAAGGACGCTGAGCAATCAGCAGTTAGAGTTGCATTAATGGAATTATGTAAGAACGGTAACAAAGATTTTATTGATGTAAGTGACTTAATCTACCAACTGAAAGCAAACTTTGTTTTTTTTTATCACAAATATTTTATTGGTGTGGTGAAACCTAAATTTGCATGTATAGGTATTACTGATTACTGAAACTTAAATATTCTGTCAGTTTACAGGATTATGGAAGAATATACTTCATGAGCGTTTACAAAAGACAACACAAACAATTCCTACATACATATGTTATGAGGTTGAAAGCCTTGATATCAGACCACGCTTCTCTTGTATGGTTGAAGTAGAAGGAATTAACTACATTGGTGATTCTGGGACAACAAAAAAAGGGCTGAAGTCAATGTTGCAAAGGTTGTGTTGTGTGCATTAGAGTCAGAGTTAAGTAGTACAGCTGGAGGTCAAAAAAGAAAGATTTCGGAGAGGAGTGAAGAAGTCTGTGATGATGCAACTGTGGAGTTGGAGGAATAATGTCCGCAAGATGAGCGGAGAGTGAGGATGGTAGGATTTTTTGGAAGTTAGCATGTTAGGATCAGGCCCGTCCCAGACATTTTGGAGGCCCTTGGCAAACTAAAAAATATGGGCCCTTCGTCAACTACCATTCTCGACATATATATTATTTAAGTATATTAATGTTCAAAATTATATTAGAAATTTAGAAATGGTTTTTTTAGATAATGGAATCTGGTTTTATTTCAGCTTACATTTCTGGTGTTTAATAATAATAATGGTAGGAATCTGGTTTAGGCATCGTTTAGGAATCTGGTTTTAATATTCCGAATTACGTAGCAAAAGTTATACACAATTTACATAATATAATTATTTGGGTTGTTCATTCAAAATCAAACTCTAATTTTCGCTTATCGGCTTATCCAAAACTCCGTATATGTATTTAAATCTTTGTAGAACTCTATTTTTGTAAAAAATAAAAATAATAATTAATGACATGGAAATCTTACGTGGCGCGCTATATGGCTTCGAAATCTTGAAGAGCTCCCTATGCTCCGGAAAAGTTTCTCCTTTATATATATATATATATATATATATATATATATATATATATATATATATATATATATATATATTGATTATCATTATTATTATTATTTTTATTATTGTTGTCAAATATAGTTTTGTATTTTTTAAAAATATATGTCAAATATAGTTTTCTAAGGCTATGTTTAGTTCACCTGAAATTTTCTGATCTGAACTTATCTTATCTGATCTGAACTTATTTTTTCTGATCTGATCTGAACTGATCTGAACTTATCATTTCAAAAACATATTATTATTACTTTGTATTTCATTACTAGTATTACTATTACTATCATTTTATTACAATGCACAACTTTCAATAATAATAATAATATAAATAATATTATAATAATAATCCTTATAAATAATATTATAATTATAATAACAATAATTTTTTATTTTGTTATATTTCTATTGTCTTATTATTATTATTATTATTATTATTATGTTAATACTTATTGATTATTATCGATTATTATTATTTTAGAAAATTAAATAAACAATTCAGTTTCAGTTTCTCTCATTTCAGTTAATTTCAGTTTAGTTCAGTAAATTTCAATTCAGTTCAGTTTAGTTAATTTCAGTTCAGTAAAAAACCGAAGCTTTTAACTTCTCCCAATTACACCCTTCTTCCTCTTCCTCCTCCTCCTCGACGTCATGAGCTCGGCTTTCGGATATTCGTACAGTGAGTTTAGTAATTTCCCTTACCATAACAGCATAGGCGTAATATACATGATATTTAATGTTCAACAATATAAGATTGTTACACTGTTTTCGATGTGCCACCTTGATTTCGCGCCTCATCTGAACTAGCTTGATTTTGCACCGCGTCTTCCAAAAATTTAAATAAGCCAAGGTGGTTTACCTTCTCTTTTTCTTTTCATTTATCAGAGCATGACTTCCCAACCCCGGAAGCATGCTGCAGCAATTCGTTATGGACATAGGTTTTATTCTTTTCTCCTGGGCAAAAAGGGCATACAAATTTTTCTCCCGACTTTTTTAGTTCGAAATTTCTCTTCTTCAGATTTTCGTAAACTTTGTCTGAATTTTCTTCTCTCTCAGATTCACTAAAGTATTCTCCTCATCTGAACTGATGTGAGCCATGAAGATTAAAGTTGAGAAGATAGAAAAATGAAAGTCTTGAAAAGCATAGAAGGGTGTGATGGTTTTTTTTTTACAAAGAAAGGTTGTAAGGGTTAAATACTATTATCTGTCCATTCAGTGAATCTTCCCGTCTCCCTCCCTCTGAAAAAAGACGAATTGTCTTTCTGTCTCCCTTCGAAAAAACACGACTTGTTCCATCAGTGCCATCTACCTTTGAAAAAACCGCTCATTCTATACACCAGCAGTAGGGCAGCAGTCATAATTTCAAGCAATGTCAGGCCAGTCCAAAGCCTCACGTTTTTTTGGGTCGAATCAACGGGACGAGCTACTCTTGATAAAAAAACAAAGGGAATATTAAATAAGTAAATGAGTCTTTTTTGAAAGATATTATGAAGTAAAGTTTCATTTTCTTTATTTCTTTAAAAAATCAATATGAACCGAGTCATGGATCGACCAGGCGGGCTGGGGTTAGGGGTGATAAAACAGGTTCTGGGTATAGCCACGGTGAACCAGGTTACACCCGCACAGGTCATGATTCTCTTACTCTACTCTTATTTCGAATAATCAACTGCGTAAAACCACTCTAATGAGTAAAGGAGTAGAACGACTATTCATATGTTTTAATATTATATATTATAACCAACGACAATAATAACAAGTAGACGATCAATTCCAAACTTTATATAAATGATTTATTATTATAAGCATTATGATTGATATATAAGTTTGTAAATAGTTATGATGGTAATGAGAATAATAATACTAATAAACATAAAGCGACAATGATAATAGGTAAAAATACAAATAATAATATTAATAGTAACAATGCTAACAATAGCAATAGTAATACAAATAAGAACATAAATACTAACAATAACAATATAAAAACTAATATGTTGAATCATTTTAACATAAGGTTGATATCAAAATAATTGTAAAACCAATCTAATAATCTACTGATTATAAATTAGTATAACGACTCTTAATATGTTATAATATTATGACAATCATACATTCATATGTTTACAACGACGGTTCATATGAGGCCTAATAGTATATTTAATGGTTAGACCCTGTCACCCTTCAAATGATTTATCAAATACTATATTAATTTCTATCTCATCCACATCACTCATACCCAATCTACTCAAAAACCTCTATTTTCTTCCTCCTAATGGTTAGACCAACTTTTGGGGTCATCAAATTCTCTCTCCTATAATTTACTATACCCCACTATATTTTTCTATCTCCTTATTAATTTGATTCATCCCAATTCTTCACCATATTTATCATTTTGGAGTAATTAAAATACACTAATGATGAACTGTTACAATTTTTTAATTTTTGTATTTGTATTATAACTAATTATTTATGTTAATACAAGTTATTTTAAAACCTTCTTCAAATTATATGAACACAAAAATGAAGAACAAGACATTTATTTCATTTAATCAAACATTAATACATAGATGTTTTACTAGACATTACCAACATACCTTCCAAAAAAATATTATTAATATTACTTTATACAATTTCTAAACATAACTCCAAAAAAAAAAGTAGCACAAAAAAAGAGTTAGAATAAGACGTACCTTCTCACATACTCCAAAGATACATTACAAGTCAATATGTAACAATTCTCATTTCGCTTCATATCAATCTGAAACTTGTTAAAATTCAGAAATGCGAAATTAGTTTTAAAGCCCTAAAAACAATCAAATAGATACATATCAGGCCAAGAAATCACTCAAATACCAATAACTAACTAAATTTAAAACCTTAAGCATGAAGCAAGCAATTTCTACCCAGCCCAACACAGCCCAACCTGTTTTCCTTAAGGCCATCTTATATGATCCCAAGAACAAGAACCACTCCACAAAATAAATTGAATATACTGGTTAGGGTTAATTAGACCCAACCAGACCCAAAAAAATGTGTTTGATAATTGAGTTTCTGTAAATGTAATTCTGTAATTTAAACTTTAGTTATTTATATATCATAATTGATTATTATTTATTTGATTATTTTGAAATGGCAAAGACATACTGTAAAATTATTCAATCAATTGAAATAATAATCATTTTTCCCTAATTTTCTTACTTGTTAATTGTTTACTTGATGTTACATATTTCTTTAATTATGAATTGATTCCATTCTTGTGGTTTGATTTTATCTATTGTGATTCCCATTCTTGTGGTTTGTGATTATTTTCTCCCTTAAAGGATTTAAAATTCTAATTTTATTTGATAGAATAATAATGGCTTCACAGCTGACAAAAGTTCTAATGACCTTATTTATAAGTGCTACAAGCTAAAAGATCAATTGAAACGAAACTGACCATATTTAAAAATATTAGGCCTGCTTTTTATAAGTGCTGGCTTTGTACATAGTTTTTTATATAATGACACCGTATTACATCATTCACTAGCCAAAATGTTCTTATATTGCAAAGATACTTTACAAGTGCAAATTTTAAAGTTCTACTGGCCTTATATATGGCCTTATTTACTAGAGTTAGCCTTGTACCTGTAGCATATGGCCTTATTTACTAGAGTTAGCCTTGTACCTGTAGCTCTAAAGTTTTTAGCTTTGTTATACTTCATCTTTAGATACGCAGTGTACCTTTGTCAGAGAATATCATCTTCGGTGGACTATTTTGTAGAAGCTTGAATGAAGGTGGAAATTAAGAATGAAGCTAAAAGAGGTTGACAATATGATAAGACTAATATGAGGGGATTCAAATTTGATAGATATTTTTTTAATTTGGAGAAGGATTTAAATTAACATGGAAATTTTCAAAAATTAAATTTGGTGAGAAAGAAAGTTGGAATTGAGTGGAGAGTGTTGAAGGCAACTGCATACAGTATAGTTCCAGTCTTCCACGGACTTCATATTTTATCTTTTCTAAGCTTAAAAGTAAAAACAATATAATGAATTTGGGCTTTTCTCTCTTGGGCACTGTTAATAGATCCATTTATGTTCAATATATTGACGTATTTGCACCGAAAAGATTTGTATTAGAAACGGTATTGGTCAAATTAATTACAAGAATGTATTTTTGTGTTTGTAGTGTATTCTTAGCGAAATTGGTTTTTTTTTTTTTATTAAAAAAATGTACATGAAGATAATGGTTGGCATTCGAGTTGTTTTCTTTGATTTAAGCGAGCAAAACACATATTGGTAATAGATATTATCAACTTTTTGATATGGTAAAATACTAAAATTGAGGAGTCAAGCCACAGCAATGAACTTACCAGCTATTGGGGCACCTTTGCCCATAGGCCATAGCAGCCACCTCAGTGTTAACCTTCTGTCCAACTTCCTCCAGAATCGCAATAAGTTCCTAGGCAAATACAGCATTTGCACCACTGAAAAACAACATTTAAGGCATAAGCCAGTGAGATAATAGGATGAAAAATATAAGGTTTCAAAACCCAGAAAGCCCGGCTAAACCCACCCACTCTTAATCTCTCTCTTCTAACCACCACCACCACCACTCTCAATCACACATTCTCTCTCCCCTCAGCAACCACTACCCCCAGCACCCTAATCTCTCTCCACTAAGAATCACCAACCACACCATCCGGCGATAGCTTTACCCCCATCACCAACCGGCGACACCTTTACCCCCCATAAGCACCGGCGTCATTATCTCTCCTTAAGCCCCTCCACCACAAAATTTCAAAACCCAGAAAACCCACTCTTTATCTCTCTTTTGTGACCACCACCATTAATCTCAAATTCTCTCTCCTCCGAGCAACCACTTCCACCAGCGCCCTAATCTCTCCACTAAGAATCACCACCAGCAGAACACAAATGCAATCTATAATCTTAGTCATACAGCACAAGAGATATGCAAGGTTCAAAATAGAGGGATGTAGAGACACTAAAGTAATCAAAAAATTGTGACATTGAATGTTACCAGATTACCATGACATTAGTGCTTCACACACACCATCTACCTCATGAGAATATCAAGATTCGTAAAACCTATCACTAATGGAGACAGGCAAGATAACCAAAATCCTCGTCATGAAAACAAAAGATCATAAACATATACTTTTGCTTCTAGATTAACACAATAATTTATCCACATCCTCCAGAAAAAAAAAAAAGCTATGACGCCCAAACTCAAACATGAGTGTTGAACTTATTTATTATTATGTTCATAGAATGTGTAAGCAACCTTTAGTCAAGAAAATAGGGATACCAATTATGAGAGGTCAGCTTAATCTAAAAGATAGAAGTACCAAGCAAGAAAAAGGGGATAGCAAGTTCATTCCCAAGAAGATAGAAGCAATCATTTTATTGCTATATACTTCTTATAATCTTGATTGAAGGCCGATCACACAAATATACCGATCAAAGACTTAGTAATACATCTATCACAAACAGTAAAAAAAACACAGCGAACAAAAATAGCACAATAGTTGTAAAAAGAAAATAGTGACCAATCTTTCTATTGCTATATACTTCATGTTTTCTAAAAAAAAAAGATTTAAGATAAAAATATATTTACTACCTCCCGTGCAAAATATTTAATACGACAAAGCAAACCCAAACATGCAATTAAAAAGGTGATTAAGCAAACAAGAAAGAAACCAAGAAAATGTAAACTAGTTTACCGTTTTTAGAATGAGGATTTTCAACTTCTAAAGAAGTTTAAACATACCTACAAACCCTGTTAAAATAAATTTAAATGACATGGTGACTTTGAACTTCAAAAGAGGCAAAGTTACAAATTAACAAATCAGAAAATGGGATTTTACAAGTTATGCGAATGAGAATAATCAATCAACACATATGAACTTCTCGCCAAATTTTAGTACTTCTAGGCCTTACAAGTACTAACTTGTACTCCACTTCCTTACCACATTGGTGTTATGACTTAAAAAGTATGATTATTGAAATGTTCCATCAAAGCATTGACTGACACATATATGGCTAAGATAGACAGCAAGTATAGAATTCACACACTAACCTTTTCAAATGCATAGGCTTCACTACCAGGACCCCTATACCAGCATTTAGGCTCTCCCCTGAAAGTAGATGAATATAAGAGCGCATTCAAACTTTATGAACAAAGGAAAAGGAACTATTCAGCACATATACAATCCATAATAGTAGTCATACAGCACATGAGGTATGAAAAGGAAAAAGATACAATTGAAAAGTATCTTTGACTAGTCTTCTTCGATCCAATATTCGTAATAGATCTCCCCTCTCCCTATAATATGTCCAAAAAAAAGATAAGAAAGCATTTTACTAGCGATTGACAAAATTCTCTTTACAAGTAGATGACCATCAACAAATCATCAACCAATCTTCAAACCCAAAAAGTAAAAAAATTGAAAAGTACCAAGGTCATAATATTTTCACTCCACAGGTCATATGTAGTATTTATTCACTAAAGAAACACAGATGGCAGTGTGATGGAAATAACATGAAGAAGGCAATTTCCCTCTTATAAAAGCTCCCTCCTCTCTTGACCAATTACTTCTTTCAAAAGGAAGTAAAGACATGAAATGAGCTTAAAAATAGATTATTAAAAATAATTAAAATTGACTCCGGTTCTATAATATGTGCCTGAACATAAAATTAGTGATAAACTCTTTCCAAAAATAGAAGTTTTGGATAACTTGATCTCCTTTGGTCAAATCCATGCTATATAAAACGCAGGCGTTAGCATCGTTACACCTAAAAGGGTATTGAAAGCAAACTGAATACAAGCAAAAGAAAGAAACACTGCCATTGAAGAATTTAACTCCACGATTGCAAAAATCTTAAAAGAAAGAGATATTAGGAAAAACAAACTACAACAATAATAGAGAACACTTGGCATTGTTGTGGGGATTTGTGAGAGTTTCAGATGAATCAGCAAACAGAGAAGAAGGATAAATCAGCCAAAAAGGTGAGGAGAGAGCAAAAAGAAACTCACCCAGAAGAAAAAAAAAACCACAAAATTCGACATATAAAAAAAACAGCGTGTAAACAAGTAAATTTAAAGATAAAAAAACAGAATAAAATAATGACAATGAAATTTGTAGATTTGAACAATTTCGACATTTAAACATGTAAACAAAAACCCAAATTTAAGGAAATCTTAAATAAACCCAGAAAAATTCGACACAAAAATGGAAGAAAATACGCCTAAGAAATCTTAAATAACCCAGATAAACTCGATACAAAAAGGGAAGAAAATACACCATATACACACGACAATTCAACATACCATTAAAATAACAACAACAACAACAGTAGAGCATCAACAGAACTTTACAAAAAATCAATTACCTCAAAATCTAAGGTTTCAAAGCTTCTTCAGACAAAAATCTAACAGTTTTGGGAGAAATCCGCGAGTAACCAGATAACTGTAGCAGAAATTGCAAAAACCTATTCCAACAAATAATTAAAAATATTAAGAACTCTTCGCAAAACACATTATCACACACAAATCGAACAAATCATGAATCACGGCGAGGCATTTTCCAAAATTTCTACATTTTCGCGAGTTTAAACGGAAAACAAATAAGAAGAACAAATCGAGAAGAGAAAAATGAGAGAGACCAGAGTCGTGGACGTTGAGATGGCGTAGCTGGTTGTCGCTCAGGTGAAATGCAAAGAGAGTGGAAATTTCTTGGGCCCTAGTTTCCTCTTTCCCTTGTTTTGCTCTTTTGGAATCTAATCAACAGAACTTTAAATCCAACTTTCTATTTCGATTCTCCAACATACGAATTTTTTCACAAATCTTAGGGTTTTGGGAGAGAAAATAAGGCAAAACAGAGAGTGATGAAGAAGATACAATGGACTGATGGAGGTTAAAGAAGAGAGGAAGAGAGAGAAGAAGAGAGGGTCGCGTTTTTTTGTACTCTTTTTAATGCAATACCAACCATAGATTAGAAAAATCAACGATGTATATAAACTTCAACCCTTGTACATGGGTTGATGGATCCACTCTCACAATTGTCATGGCTCAAAAGTAAGAATACATCATCAATCAAGTACACATAAATCAAGACTTCTGCAGCACGGAAGAATTCGAGACACTAATATTAAACAATCCTTTAATTTATACAGGAAAAATTTCAAAAAAATACCCTTTGTAACCAACTTTTTTCAAAAAACTACCTTTTAAAAATTTTCTTTTAAAAAACTACCTTATATAACATATTTCTTTCAATATACTTCCTCCGTATCAAATTAAATGCAACGGTTTAAATATGGCGGTTTGAATTAAATGCAACAATTTTCTTGCTTTCCATTTTTGGTAAAGATTATGAGTGTGAAATTACTCAAATGCCCTTACTAAAATTATTAAACCCATTCTTATGTTCAACTAATATGGACTGAAAATCAGATTACATAAGTTTTCCTTGATAAATGATTCCCACCAAATTTCCTTTCTCACTCCTCAATATTCAACTACCAACCAACATTTATGATCAAATTGAAACTGATCATAAATGTTCATCAAAAACCCCCCCAACCCAGAACCCTAATTTACTCTCTCTCCTCAACCGATTCTAACTCTTCCTCTTCTCACTCCTCCTCTTCTCTCTGTCTCTTACAGTTCTTCTCTCTCTCTTACAGTTCTTCTCTCTCATCATCTTCTCACCAAAATTCGTCAATGGTGAACACGCAACCACTAAATGATGCGGCTTTTGCTGCGAAAACGCAAGAGGAAATGATAATTTGCAGAGATCTTGCAAATTCAATTCCCGACGGATCTCCTTATGCATGGAAACTTTTTTATTCCGGCGAAGCTTCGACTTGTCTAAGCAAAAAATCACTAAAAGCATTAGAGAAAGTCATGAAAATTGCAGAGAAAGAGGAGGAAACCAAATTGGCGCAGAAGAAGTTGTTCTTTGAGACCCCCACTGGTAAATCCCATATCCCTAAACCTAGATCTAGGGTTTCTACAAGAAGATCTCAGGGAAAGGGGGTGAAAATATGTGAACCAAATTCTGAGGAGGAGAGAGAAAAAATTAGTGCAAACCCCATTAACAGACCTCCGATAGTGTGCGCATTAAAGGCGGTGGGTTGTACGGAAAATTTTACAACCCAAAGAAAGGGGAAAAAGAAGATGCATGAGGTGAAGATGGAGGTTGACAGTGAAGAGGAAGAAAAACAGGGGAGTCCTTGTGAGGAGGTGATGTGTGGCTGGGAAAGTGAAGATGAAGAGGGGGGGACTTACCATGATATGTTCATGGAGGATGATGATGGGACCATGCGTCTGTTCAAGGTTTATGAGCACTATGATGAGCTCCTCGATGATGAAGGTCCTGAAATCCCCATGAGTCCCTATCATGAAGGGGAGGATATGGATCCATCAGAGCATGCATTCCTATTGATTCGCAAAGGAACTCAAAAGAGTTCCTGAGGTTTTGTTATCTTCTCTATTCGCTTTCAATTTACTCTGTGATTATGCATTTTGGGTGCCTTGTCATGAATTGTGATTATGATGTAGCAATCTGTCCCCTTGACTTCTGATTATGATGTAGCAATCTCTGGTATTAGTCACTTGTTGTGATGCTTAGTGAAAAAATTTTGTGATTATGATGTTCAAATTAGTCCCCTCTGATGCTGCATAAAGAAATTGTGTTGATGCCTCTTAATTGGAATCTGGACTCTTGATTAACTGTGAGGCTTTGTGTAATTGGAATGTGGATTGGTTGGTTAATTGATTGCTTGGCCAAAACTGTCCCTTTGTGTACTTGGAATGTGGGTTGGTTGCTTGGTTGATTGAAATGAGTCCCCTTAACATCTCAATGATTGCTTGCCCAAAATTGTCCCTTTGTTGCTTGGTTGCTTCGTTGATTGAAATGAGTCCCCTTAACATCTCAATGAACATATGTGAGAGATAATTGTCACAAACTAATGCAAATGATGAAGGGACTCAACATAGCACATTACCCATGCTCTGGGCTCCAAGTTTGAATGCAATTTGTGCTTCAACTTGTTGAGGTATCAAGCATGGGTCATGTCATGATGATTATGTTAATCCCCGATGCATTAAAGAAGTCAAATGATGTTCGAGAACCCGGTTAAATGTTTTGTCGCCATATACAACTGGTATGGAGAGTTTCCATTACCCTGATCTCAGTGGAACATAAAATTTAACTACACATAACAGGGAAAGTTAATTACCATTAACTTCAAAAGATGCATAACATTACATGACTGCCTCATCACTTACATATTTAGACAAAAGACACATAACCAGAACTTGTTCATGTCTCTTATACACAAAAAAATATCAATACACAAAAAATATCATCATGTTACTCCTTATACTTAGTCTCTGGTTAAGTGTAGCAGTCATCATTACTTGCACCAATGTTCAAGTTACCTAATCTGCATCCACTTCCTCCCCCTCATTGAAGTAGTGCACATTAGAAAATATAGGAACCTCCCTTTCATTAAGGTAGTTAACTGCGTCATCAAGTAGTGATTGTTCCACCTCAACATTCTCTGGCAATTTCCCAATTCTCTGTAAATGTGCTTTTCCATGATGAGGATTCTTGTAATTGTTACCCCCTTTGTCTTTCAAAATCTCAGTCATAACATATTGTAACTGTAACCATGCAAACTTAATCTTTTGTGTGTCATAGAAGTCATAAGCATCTTGAACTCTTGTTATTAGGTCATCAACATTTTGTGGAAATGATTGATTTTGAAGTGATTAAAGAGCCCTAAATAAACATAAATCTAACAAGTTGAGATCAGAGGATTGGGGTGGTTGATTTACCAGTTGTATGTTGAACCCATTCTGTGTTGCAGCTGCTTTGAAATCCATATCATCATCATCTGATATGTGTGGTCTAGCATTATCTTGCTGCAATTGAATGTTTCTTGGTAAATAGGCATGCCAGTTTTGCATAATGTTTGGTATGACATTGTCAATAAGCATTCTTCTGATGACTTCTCTGTTGCAACTTCTTTTCTTTGCTTTGACATAATGAACAAAAGGGTAGATTCCATACTTGCCATCATGAATTTGAATTCCATGTGAGTCATAAATTGGCCTCCCAATAACACCCATGAACATGATTTTAATCCTAAACCTCTTTGATTGACAACACCTATATGGGTCATCCTCAAAAGGTAAAAGATAAAATCTCCTCATTTCGGGGTTTTAAGTAGAACCATTTCTCATCAATATGTATCACATTTTGCATGTCCATGAAGATTGGATTTGTTGTTGGTGTAGGAGGATAAATATGGCCTAAAACCCACTTCATTCTTGTCAACTTGTGTGCTTATGTGACTATTGGGTGGGTACTTGATGTGTGAGACCTTAATTTACCCTTTTTCAACAACACGTAAACAAGGCAATGAGGGATTTTCAGTGCACCCGCAAAACTCCTAATTGTGGTTCTAAGATGCGGGGGCACAAATTGTAAAAAGTCATCACTTGTAGTGCTTAGGTTTCCTCCCACATCTACCATATCTCTTGTGCATAACATCTATTGCATGACCTTCGATATTTGTTTCATTGCATCTTTGTAGATTCTATTTATAGTACTCTTATGGACACCTACTTTCCTTGCAAGTTTGCTTTGAAACCCCCATTTCAAATCTCCATCATTCTCATTTAGAAGTAGATTATCTACAATTAGTCTTCTTTGTGCTAGAGTGAGATTTGTTTTGTGCCTTGTGATTATTGCTTCAACTTGTGCTTCTTCATGTGCTATTTTTTCTTCCTCATCTTCTATGTCTTCTTGTAGCTGAAAATCTTCCCACAAGGAGCTGCTCAATAGAGAAGAAATTTGGATCATCAACCTCTCCATCCTCCATGCTGACTTGAAGATGCACTAATCTGATTTTTTGGCATATTTTTTGCTAAACAAAGCTGATGTGGAAATGTTAAACTAATTTGGTCTTTGTGTGTGCAAGTGCCTTGTGTAAATGGTGGTTTTTTTTTTGTTAAACAGTGGAATAGTTTAAGGTAGGAGAAGAAGAGGAGAGAGAAAGATCTTCTCTGGTTGTAATTGGTTGTTTATGATCCTTTTTGTGTGAACAATTGGTTTGTTTAATGGTTAAGGTTTTGGCTCCAAAAAGCTGAAATTTTGCAAAGAAATTTGTTTGGAGCCAAAAAAAGTGTCCCACATTATTTGCATGGTCCCCACACTCCCCCCCCCACCCCAAACTGTCGCCCCTTTTCCCTCCTTTTTAATTTTGTTGGCCCCACTTTCTTTCTCCTTATTAACATACCCACATGCTAACACTTTTTATTAATCTCTCCCTAAGAAATTTTGCCTAGGAGTCCGGGTCCTTTGAACTGTTGCATTTAATTTGATACGGAGGAAGTACTACCATGTTACGTTTATATTTTATACTAATCAATAAATAACAATCGCCCTAGGCGTTGTTGCCGGTGGAGTAGCTAGAAAGAAGAGAGAAACGATAGGGGAGGAAATAATAGCAGGTTCTTGCGTGACTAAATTATTAGTGATTAAACCCCATTTATGGTAAAATGGTAGTATATTGAAACAAATTTGTTACATAAGGTAGTTTTCTGAAAGAAAATTTTGAAAAGGTAGTTTTTTGAAAAAAATTGATTATAAAAGGTAGTTTTATGAAATTTTCCCATTTCTAAAATTCCTACTTACGTTTTCCACACGCAATTCGAAATTGCGGCATAAAAGATACCAGTTTAATGGAGACCCAAAAAAGGTCTTTGTCTTTTGGGGTTTTTGATGTAGTTGGTACTTGGTACTCCTCCATCTCATAATATAATGCTTCATTTTCATTTTGAGTGTCGCATAATACTCCCTCCGTCCTATAATATAGTACTTACATTCTATTTTGGATGTCCCAAAATATTGTGCCTACTTCATCTTATATTAATTTATTGTGACTAAATTATCCTCAATTTTTTACACAAACTTTCCAAAATATTCCTAGCTTTCTTTCAAAATGTGTGCTCCTATTTATTATTTTGCACTATTTCAAGGAAAATTTTGATTTTTTTTTGAAGGAAAAGAAAATAAAGGGAGTAGTTCCTAGACAAAAGTACTTCATTAAATTTTTTATATTTAGAATCCTACTACTCTATCCAATCTCCTTAATTCCCATGAAAAGAAAGAAATAAACACTATATTATGGGACAGAGGGAGTATAGTGCTTGTTTTATATTTAATTCCATATATTTTTTTGTAATCTCTTTCTAGTATTTTTTTGTGTATCACACAAACATTTAATTCACATGTGTCCAATAACCCATGTGTCGTCTCAAAAGAATCGAAGTTTTAGGGAAAAGGATTCATGAATTAACGTTTTCCGCCCAAAAATGTCAAAAGATCATACGTTCTCTAACACTTGTTTTAAATCTAAGAAACAAATCGTTCATGGCTGCTCCGCCCGCCTCACTATATTCGATTGCAAGCGAGTTTACTAATTGACTCTATAGTATTGGAAACAAGCTGTTATTTAGGTTTTAGTTTTTGTCAATCGAAAATGATCGTTCGGCCTCAACCAATTTTAATCACCTCCTCAAGTGTAGGTGTTGAACATTAGATTAAGCAAACCAACTAATTACTTGTAATTAATGCTAAGCAACAAACAATGGAAAGTAATGAAATCAAGAACAAATAAGAAAGCAATGAAAAGCACATCGATTTACGTGGGAAAACCCGAGCACCGGGAGAAAAAACCCACAAGCAACCACCTTTGATTAATGAAGAAAATGGATGAACAATACAAGCATTAATGGAGGTTTTAATGCTATTTTCTCTCTCCTCTTTCACTAAATCCTAGGTTGATCTCTCTTTGTGTGAATGATAACCTCAAACATGAAAGAGGGGGGTTTATATACTCAATGGGGGTTAATACAAATCAAGGGTCGAGATTAAAGCTTGAAATCGCAAAAAAATCCCGACAGATCTGAGTTTTCCGGGCGAGCTCGAAGAAACGCTCTCCCGGGCCAAGCCGCCCGTCCGGGCCCAAGACCCGGCCCGCCCGGTGCGGGCTCACAAGGAGTATTCCGCCTTCGAGCGGGAACCAAACCACAGCAGCGGCCCCGCCCGGCCGGGGTCCCGCCCGCCCGGGTCCAATGCCTGCCCGCCCGGCCGGGCTCCGTGGCTTGAACCTCTTTGGCGGGCCTTGAGACTTGAGACTTGGGCTCCTTCGCATTTGGGCTTCGTTGTTTGCTCAATCTCCACATATGCCCAACAATCTCCCACTTGGAGATTTGGGCAAACAAAGATTTCAAACCACCAAATCAACACCACATACAAACCGTATGCAATACCATATACAAACCCATATGCAACACCATATACAAACCCAAAACATCATCATCCAAACCCATCATGACCATGCTCTCACTTAGATGTAAACCCGAGCATTTTCACCATGCTCCCACCTAGACTAAGCATCCCCATGACATCACATCTCCACTACATCAAAGAAAATACATTGAAGTTAGCACCAACTCCAATACAAAGACATCAAAGTCTACACCGACTTTGATTCTCAACAACACCATCTCCAATTCATTGTAACATTCCTACACAAACCTACACACCCTCCTAACCCGGAGGTCGGTTCATCTAAAAGGCACCACAACGAAATGAAGATTTCTCCCTTTTCAACCAAGAGAAATTCACTTCCTTTCCAACCAAAGAAGCACATTGAGGTATAAACCAACCCCAACAAAACAATTAATCACCTAAGCCAAAGAAGCTTCTCATTGTTCTAGAAACAACCTCACATTGCTCCCACTTGAACAAAACACCCTTTGCTCCACTTAGGATTTCCGGCACATCATGCTTGTGTGCCGCCCTTCACCTTGTGCGCTTACCGGTCAATTTGCCACCGGGATACCGCTTCACCGCGGTTCTCATCCCTTGGCCCACTATCGATAGATTCCCGACCAAACGACACCTTCCATGAAGTTCTCACCCCAATTCCGGGCTCCTTTCTTGTGCCCCCCATGGTGTAAAGTGTTCCATTTCTTGTCCCTCGAGCTATGACCATAGCTCCCTTGACAATCTTGCAAGAACCACCATCAAACACAACCTTGTGACCCGACTTGGCAAGTTGAGTCACCGATATCAAGGTTTTCTTCAACCTTGGGATGAACTTGACATCTTTCAACTCCAACAAGCCACCATGAGTGAGTTTCACACTCACATCACCTTGCCCCATGACTTGCACTACCTTGCCATCCGCAAGATAGGCTTCTCCAAGCTTTCCGGATTTGAAATTCTGAAACAACTCCTTGCATGGTGAGGAATGGTGAGAAGAACCCGAATCCAAGACCCATGATCTCGAGCATCCCACCAACTCTTCCGGATCATCCGTGCTTACCATCAAAACATCGGAATCGTACTCCGAAATCACGTTAGTTGATGCATCTTCTTCATCACTTTCTTGAACCTTCTTCTTCCCTTTCCCATTCCCTCTCTTTGGACAATCTCTCTTCAAGTGCCCTTCATCACCACACCCCCAACACACTACATGAGCTCCTCCATTCGATTTCCCATGCCCTCTTGACTTCGATCTTCCATGACTTGCATTACCTCTTTGTACCAATTGTTGAACTTTAGATTAAGCAAACCAACTAATTACTTGTAATTAATGCTAAGCAACAAACAATGGAAAGAATGAAATCAAGAACAAATAAGAAAGCAATGAAAGGCACACCGATTTACGTGGGAAAACCCGAGCACCGGAGAAAAAAACCCACAAGCAACCACCTTTGATTAATGAAGAAAATGGATGAACAATACAAGCATTAATGGAGGTTTTAATGTTATTTTCTCTCTCCTCTTTCACTAAACCCTAGGTTGATCTCTCTTTGTTGATTTCTTCTCCCCCTACTTTCACTACTATAAGCACCACCCAATGATTCACCGGATTCTCTCTTTCATACTTCAACTTCTTTTTGCCGGAGGAGTTGCTAATGGCGGTCACCATAGTTTCCCATGACAAGGGCAAAGAAGACAACAAAATCAATGCCTTCACTTCATCTTCAAATTTAATATCAACCGAAGACAATTGACCCAAAATCGAATTAATCTCATTGATGTGTTCGGCGGCCGAACTACCATCAACCATCTCCATGTCAAACAAACGACGCATCAAATATACTTTGTTAATAGCCGATGGTTTCTCATACATACTTGACAAGGTTTCCATCAAACCCGCCGTTGTTTTCGCATCCTTGACATTGAAAGCCACACTCCGGGCTAATGTCAATCTCACCACACCAAGAGCTTGTCGGTCAAGCACTTTCCATTCATCCTCCTTCATACCACTTGCCCTTTTGCCTTCGAGTGGTAGGAAGAGATTCTTTTGGTACAAATAGTCCTCTATTTGCATCTTCCAAAAGCCAAAATCTTTCCCACCAAACCTCTCAAGTCTCACCTTTCCATCCTCCATTGTTGAATAACAACCCAAGTCCAAAAAAAATCACAACTTTATATCCACAAAGCAAAAAACTTTGAACTCCAATCAACAAATAACTAGTTTTGCATACAAATCTAATTCAACTTTCCCCCAAGTTAAAACCTTAGCTCTGATACCAATTGTTGAACTTTAGATTAAGCAAACTAACTAATTACTTGTAATTAATGCTAAGTAACAAACAATGGAAAGTAATGAAATCAAGAACAAATAAGAAAGCAATGAAAAGCACATCGATTTACGTGGGAAAACCCGAGCACCGGGAGAAAAAACCCACAAGCAACCACCTTTGATTAATGAAGAAAATGGATGAACAATACAAGCATTAATGGAGGTTTTAATGCTATTTTCTCTCTCCTCTTTCACTAAATCCTAGGTTGATCTCTCTTTGTGTGAATGATAACCTCAAACATGAAAGAGGGGGGTTTATATACTCAATGGGGGTTAATACAAATCAAGGGTCGAGATTAAAGCTTGAAATCGCAAAAAAATCCCGACAGATCTGAGTTTTCCGGGCGAGCTCGAAGAAACGCTCTCCCGGGCCAAGCCGCCCGTCCGGGCCCAAGACCAGCCCGCCCGGTGCAGGCTCACAAGGAGTATTCTGCCTTCGAGGCAGAACCAAACCACAGCAGCAGCCCGCCCGGCTCACTGCCCGCCCGGGCCCAATGCCTGCCCGCCCGGGTTGGGCTCCGTGGCTTGAACCTCTTGCGGCTGCTGGGCTGAGACTTGGGCTCCTTCGCATTTGGGCTTCGTTGTTTGCTCAATCTCCACATATGCCCAACAGTAGGTTCATAAAATGGCATGGTGTATCTATCCAGTATCTCCTGTTCAATTACCCCCTGCAAACCAATAGAGCTGCTATCTAGGTTCTATGTTTGATTAGTTTACCTTTGTCTCCGCTTCTCAAACATAGAGCTTCTTATCAGGACTTATGAACCCTTTTCTGAACTTATTTAGTTGTGAAAACTGAAAAGTCATGCTCTTATTAAACTTTTTTTTATTTTTTTGCTATCATAAGTCATATTTGAACTTATCTTTCCTTAGCCGAACATTCCCCCCCCCTTCTCTAAAGCCAAGGCGAAACACCAACGAAGTAGTCACTCTCCCCTCTAAACCTCAGGAAGAGCGTGAAGTCCCTCTTAAAATGTGTGTAATATGCCAGTGAAAACGGCATAAAAAGAGAAATTTTAAGAGGGACTTCACGCTCTTCCTGAGGTTTAGAGGGGAGAGTGACTACTTCGTCGGTGTTTCGCCTTGGCTTTAGAGATTAAGGGAAAAAACGGTAACTCAAGACTGATTAAAAACGGTCAAAAAATGCCAACAAATTTCTGACCCAAAACTCTAGTTAAGTTAAGTTTATTCCCCAAAGCCCAAAGCCCATGGCCCATGGCCCGGGCGGGCGGCGGCGGCGCGCGTGTTGTATCCACACATCACCACATACCCACTAAAAGCCTCATTGCTACTCAACTCAAAGGGTAGAGGAAGAGTAATGGTTATAAACCTTACTCTTCCCCTATATTCTTTCAATGTGGGACAAAAGGAAAAATTGACTCTTCATATTCTTTTGAAGCAAACTTAAAGTTTCTATTAAAAACTCCAACAATCCCCCACATGATTCAAAAGAAGAAAACAGAAAGAAACGGGGCTGAAAAAGATGATCTGGCAATAGATACTAGGGTTTGAAGTATCAATGTCTTATGGACTTGAATTGACACTTAGTGCATACAAATATGTCTTTACTGTCGTAATAGGTAGATTTCTCTTTGAACCTTTCACGAGGTTAGCAAACCATAGATGCGCACTCAACCTTTTTCAAATCAAGAAACGTTCTCGCAATTGTAATATCAGTGCCCCACAATTAACCTGGATTCTCATGAATGCTCTAGAGAGCCTAAGCCTTTTGACTCTCATAGGGGATTGGGCGTAACCCCCACATTCACATAGGTAAGTTCATCAAGTTTGTACTGTCACAAACCACCTTAAATAAGGCTATGAACTTATTAAGAGCTATAAGCTCAACCTTACACATATAACAGTATAATGAAACAAAATACTACATCACTTTTATTACTAAGAATGGTAGTAGTATCAACAACTTGAGTTCTTTTGTGATTTCGTTTGACCCTTTGAACTTAGGAATTCCTAAGAAGGGTGTCCACCACAATTCACTCCACAATAGGCTTTAAACCCATTCCTTGTGCTGACTCCAGCACCATTTTTCTACAAAGGCCTTTGGTAAGAGGATCAGCAATATTCCTCTCTGACTTTACATACTCGAGTGATAACACATTATTTTTAACTAAATTTCTAACTATAGCATGCCTTAAGCGAATATGCCTTCTCTTGCCGTTATAGGCTTGATTATTCGCTACTCCAATTGCTTTGCTTGCGAGTCACTCCGCATAGAAACCCGATGGAGTCGGCTTCCCCCACAATGGAATATCGGCAAGCAAACTCCTTATCCATTCGGCTTCTTGACACTGCCAATTCTAAAGCAATAAATTCAGATTCCATGGTAGATTTGGCAATACATGTTTGCTTTGATGATTTCCATGATATAGCTCCACCAAAGAAGAGTAAAAACATAACCGCTAGTAGATTGAATTTCATCATTATCGACACCCAATTGGCATCACAAAATCCTTCAAGGACACAAGGTGTCCTTTGATAATGTAGACCCCAATTGATAGTGCCTTTTAGATACTTCAACAATCTAATCAAGGCAACCCAATGCTCTCGATTAGGATTGTGAGTATACCTGCTCAATCTACTAACAGCATAAGCTATATCAGGTCTAGTATAATTCATCAAGAACATTACACTACCAATTATTTTTGCATATTGTTCTTGGGATATACTATCACCTTTATTCTTTTTCAAATGAATACTAGAATCATATGGGGTTTTCACGGGAATGCAATCAAATTGATCAAACTTCTTCAATATTTTCTCAACATAATGAGATTGATTTAAAGATATCCCATATGATGTTCTAGTAATCTTTATTCCAAGAATAACATCGGCCTCTCCTAAATCCTTCATCTCAAAACAAGAATTTAGGAAACTCTTAGTTGCATTTACTACGTCTATATTGGTCCCAAAGATTAACATATCATCCACATATAGACATATGAAAACACAACCAAGCTCATCAACTTTGGAATAAACACAAGCATCATAATCATTTACCAAAAAATCATTTGAAGTAATAGTTTGATGAAATTTATCACACCATTGTTTTGGTGCTTGTTTTAAACCATACAAATATCTAATAAGCTTGCATACCTTGTCCTCTTGACCAGGAACCTCACATCCTTCAGGTTGCTTCATATAGATCTCCTCATTTAACTCACCATTCAAAAATGCGGTTTTCACATCCATTTGATGCACAATCAAATCATGAATAGATGCGAAGTGCAATTAACGCTCTAATGGTGGCTACCTTAGTCACGGGAGAATAAGTATCAAAAAGTCTAAACCGTGTTTTTGGCGATGACCTCCAACTACAAGTCTAGCCTTATACTTGTCTAAAGACCCATCAGGCTTACATTTCTTTGTAAAGATCCATCTACTACTTAGGGCCTTACAACCTCTAGGAAGGTCTGACAAAATCCAAGTATTATTACTCATAATAGACTCGATTTTACTGTTAATAGCCTCTAACCAAAAACTTGAGTCTACAGATCTCATGGCCTCAGCATAGGTTCTTGGGTTCTCTTCCAATACAAGCACATTGACATCTTGCTCGTCTAAACACTCTTTTTCAGCTAGAAAGGTAGTAATAAAATCAGGTCCGAAACTAGACTCAATTCTAGCTCTCTTACTCCTTCTAGGTTCTAAAGTCTCGCTAGATGATGCAATGTCATGATGCAAAGTAGAAGAAGATGCGACGAGGCAAGTATGATGATATACTAACTTTCATAGGAAAAACATGCTCAAAGAATTCAACATCCCTTGACTCTCTAATAGGACCAAAACCGAAGCATCCTTAAGAATAAGTCTATATGCAGCACTATTAGAAGCATAACCAATAAAGATACCATCTACAGTCTTAGGTCCAATCTTACTCCTTTGAAAGTCAGGAAGTCCAATCTTACCCAAACACCCCCACACTTTGAGGTAACCCAAATTAGGCTTGAAGCCTTTCCACAATTCATAGGGAGTCTTATCTAACTTCTTATGGGGAACTCGATTAAGAACATAGCAAGGAGATAAAATAGCCTCACCCCACATGTTAGTAGGCATACCTGAACTAATAAGCATTGCATTCATCATATCCTTAAGAGTCCTATTTTTCCGCTCAGCTATTCCATTTTGTTCGGGTGTACAGGGAGCTGTAACCTCATGAATAATCCCATTAGACTCACAAAATTTCTTAAGGGAAACTCCATCATACTCCCCACCCCTATCTGATCTCACCCTCTTAATCTTAAGGTCGATTGGTTCTCAACTTCGGCTTTATAAATTAGAAATTTCTCTTGACCTCATCCTTAGAACTCAATAAATAAACCTTAGTATAACGTGAGAAGTCATCAACAAATGTAATATAATACTTCTTTCCTCCCCTACTCATGGAATTCTTAAAGTCACCTAAGTCACTATGGACTAACTCTAATAAAGTAGAGGAACGGGATACATTTTTATTGAATGCTTTCTTAGGTTGCTTAGCTTCTACACATACTTCACATTTCTCAAACGATGTATTGCTAAAGTCAGGAATAAGACTAAGTTGTTTAAGTCTTTTAACAGATGCAACATTCACATGACCTAGTCTAGAATGCCATAAAGAAACAGACTCAGCAATATAAACGGAAGCATGAGAGTTCTTATTATCAATTACAACATCCAAAACAAAAAGTCCAGCATTACAAAAGCCTTTACCCACAAAAACACCATTTCTCGGTTAATACAAGTTTATCGATTCAAAAGCTAACTTAATTCCGGCTTTGTTTAAAAGAGAACCGAGAAATGAGGTTTACTGCGGATGTCGGGAACATGCAAAACATTACGCAAAAGCAATGGTTTTCCCGGAAGTTACTTTCGGGAAAACCTTTCCTTTGCCTAGAACACTCACGGTGCTACTTTGCTTGAGTTGCCCATGAAGACGCATTCTCCTTATGAAACATTGCTGTAGTCCTAGAACATCTCCTTGTTGGCGCAAATGTAACGGGTTGCACCAGTATCAACGATCCATTCAGCAACATTGCTTACCAGAATGACCTTAGACACCACAGCGACAGAATAATGTCGTCTTCGACGAAGGTTGGCTTGAGCTTTGTTGTCTTTTGCTTTGTTCGGAGCTTCCTTTCTTAGACGGCAATCCTTGGCGGCATGCCCATACTTACCACAAACGAAGCGGTTTCCCTTAAACCGACCTTTTCCCTTGAAGTTGTTATAATTACGCCTTGTACCATGAAACCGATTGGGACCCTTACCTTTTGGTCCTTTACTGCCGCGACTTTATTTTCCACAAGATTAGCAGAAGAGGAAGAATGATCAACAGATTTCCCTTTGATTTGGATACGGTTCTGCTCCTCAATCTTAATGTGGGAAACTAATTCCTGAAGGGTAAAGTCTTTCTGCCTATGTTTTAAGGAATGCACATAATTTTCCCAAGACGGAGGTAATTTTTCAAGTAAACAATTGGCTTGGAACATATCAGGAATAGCCATACCCTCAGCCACAATATCAGCACACAAATGTTCATACTCATGAACTTGATCTAGAACAGGTTTATCATCAGACATAGAAAACTTCAACCAACGACTACAAGCATATTTCTTTGTCCCAAAATCATCAGTACCATACTTAGTATTCAAGGCATCCCAAATATCCTTAGCATTTTTGGACTTACTATAAATCATGTAAAGGGCAGCAGTCATATAATGCAGTAACATCCCACGACATGTCTTATTATCTTTAACAAAATCCCTACCAGAATTCGCAAAAGCAGCATCAGCAGACAAACAATAATCAACCCCAATTTGACCCAAAAAGAATTCCATCTTATCATACCATATTTTATAATTTTTTCCATCAAACGAATCTAACTTAGACATGTCAGGAATAAAGGGATTGGCAATTGGCACAGCATTAACACACACAGGTTCATCAGATTTTTCACTAGACATTGTTCCGTAAAACAGATAAAACAATAAAATTCAACTTTAGAATGTAGGAACAAAAACTGGTAATTAAATTGACAGACTTAACTGACCACCGTGGCGTGAGAAGATCACTGCCCTAAAGTTGAATTTGCCCCGCAACAACACACGGACTAACAGCAATCAACCTCCAGGGATACACGGTTCTGCCTTTCCGGTGTTGATAGAAAAACAGAATGTGAACGATCTTGAATACTGCCCAGAATAGGAAGAAAGAGAGGAGAAGTAATTGGGTTTCTGTGTGTTTCGAGAATACCAGAACACTGGTATTTATAGAGCCAAGAAACCCAGACGAAATCAGAACGTGGCTGAAATCGTGGGAAAAACGGTCACATTATGGGAAGAGACATGGCCGAAAATCAGGAGAGTGATTAAGGGAGAAAACGGCATAAAAAGAGAAATTAAAGGAAAAGCCCATGGCCCATGGCCCGGGGCGGGCAGGCGGCGGCGCGTGTGGTATCCACACATCACCACATACCCACTAAAAGCCTCATTGCTATTCAACTCAAAAGGTAGAGGAAGAGTAATGGTTATAAACCTTACTCTTCCCTTATATTCTTTCAATGTGGGACAAAGGAAAAATTGACTCTTTATATTCTTTTGAAGCAAACTTAAAGTTTCTATTAAAAACTCCAACAACAATTTATGCCATTGAGCCATACAACAGTTATTCTTAGATTAACTATAGTCTCTCTTAATCATCGAGACCACAATGTTTAAGTATTCACTTCGTTCTTGAGCCATACGTTCCTTGACCCTCGTTTCGAACATAACAAACAAATCATTCAGGGCTGCCTCACTAAATGAAGTTGCAAGTATAGATTCTGTAACAGCTCTTATAGTCTTGGCAACGAATTTGGCTCTGTTGTTAAGGCTTTGATTGGTGTCAACGCCCCAATCAACTGTAAAAGTTTCAAGCTTGTTAATCGAAAATGATCCTTCAGCCTCAACCAATTTTCTCACCTCCTCAAGTGTAGGTGCATAAAATGGCATGTCAAATCTGTCCAGTTTTTCCTGTTCAATTATACCCTGCAAACCACTATTGGAGTTATTTAGGTTCTAATTATGATAAATCCACTGTTTACTCGATTCTCAAATATAAACCTTCTTATCTAAACTTATAAACCCTTATATGAATTTATTTAGTTCTGAATAGTCTTTCTCTGAACTGAACGGCTCCTATGTTAACTTATTATCCTGAAGAAAACTTGTTTTTCTCTTGAACTTTTTTCTTAAGTGAAAGTAAAAAAGACTGAGGAAGTAGTCACCTGTGAAACCATATTGTGGAGGGTGGAGCCAAGCAACTCCCAAATTGAGTCAGGGTCATCTCTCTGAATGCTACCCTGCAAAGTCAAGACCATTCGACCCCCAGGCACCAACTCCTTTGCTCGTGACTTCAAGAAGACCGTGAAGTCTCTCTTAAACTGTGCATAAAATGCTTGTGATATCTCTGGAGGGCTCGTTTTTGTGATGTAAATATTTCCCTTGTTCAATGCTTCTCCAGTCTTAGTTCCCAATCCTTTTGGTACCTGCCATCTCGATCCCGCATTTAATTTATGTGAGCATATAATGGTTCCAGGAAAATGTACAACTATACTTCTAGGAGCTGAAAATATATTAATTTTCTGTGCATAAACATTATAATTAGCAGAGATCTTCCTCTAAAAGCATCTATAGCATACTTGCTTGTCAAGATTTCTCTTTCGTGTTTTATAATCTGAGGAAGCAATTTTCTGAAGAGCTATGTTACCCGAACTCAGGTACTTGTGTTAGTTACAGGCATGTGTCCAAGTAGTCAAGTACCATTTTTTTTTTTGTTAACATTTTCCATAGTTTTAGGCTTTAGCACAAAGTGTCCATACCCATATTAGAATGTCAAGGATCCAATACGGGTACTTGAGGTGAAAAGAAAAGTTAGTAACTAGCTCGAGAGTATAGTAATGACAAGATCCTTACAGAAAAATTGAGGCTCAGATTCAGACCAAACAACGATACTAACAACAGAAACAACCACACTGAGGATCAGTTTTAGACCAGCATGGACCAAAAACAGCAAATACAGACTTTCAAAGGGTTTTGCTTAAAAGATTGGTATATATAATACATGTCAGTCATATGTTTTTACCTGAGAAAGCCAATGAATACTGTAGGAAGAGTGGACAAAGTGTAGAAATTGATCAGGAAAGACTCTTCCATAGAATGACTTAGGCGTTCCTGATACAAAACATGGTCCAAAATCACTTCCTTTTTCTTGTTGTAGACTCTCGTATAAACTTGGGAGCAAGTTAAAAATGGCATTGTAATCATTCCCTGGAAGATCATTGAGAAACACCCCGAACGTAGGGGATTTCCGATTCAAACTTTGTCGTTCATGATCGATTGTATCGATGATCTCTGAGACTACCAGCAGAGAATTAGGCCCAGATGAACAACCAAAGTCTGCTATCATAAGGGATTCTGGCAGTAATGCATGGTACAGTTCTCTTATGCTTTCTTGTATTGCTAGCCTTGACTTTGCTATCATAGTTCTCTGTTCCAAAACAAACAAACAAAATCGTCATTCGTGTACTCTTCAAACTTACTTTTATCCTTTTCTTTTGTTATGGCTAGAATTATTCTTGCATTGCATGTCATGTTTGTATGAGAGATGATTCTATGAAACTTAAAAATCCTCCTTTTATAACCAATTTCCCCATTTTTTTTGATTTGGTAGAGGAGAATTTCCTTGCAAGAAGGGGGAGAAATTGGAGATCCTTTTTACAATGGGCGAGAATCGAACCCCTGTCAGGTGGAAGGAGAGTCTCACAACCACTAGGCTAACCTTGATACTCATAACCAATTTCCCCATTGACTCAACATTTTCTAATTAAAGATGTTTATGTATTTCTTTTGAAAACCCCTTATATTAATTGACTCATTTCATATTCTTCTCAATACGTGATGAAAAATTGGGATGTCTTGTGAAACTCAATCTTAGGTGGTTCTAGTTCAAAAGGTGTAAAAATAGTTTTAAGTGTCTCAAACTAGTTTATGGATGAACAATATAAATATTGGTTATGGTTTTCAAAGCCTTTACTGACATGTAATTGAGCATATGCCTTAGGTGATTGTCATTCTTTGAGAATTTGGATAATGAGAGCATATGTTTCTGTAAATCAGCGTGATTGATGATTCTTTTGATTTTTTTTATATAATTTTTTTTTTTATATATGAGGCTTTAACAAGTATTTTATAAGAGTTATGAGAAAGTCCTGATCATGCAAGGATTGTTTGTAATATCTCTATTATATAAGGGAAGGGTGGAGTAAGATGGTGTCCCCTTCTGAAAATAATAATTTACCCGTAATGATTTAATGAAATGAAAAAAATTACAAAAGAAAACAATTTAAAACCCTCTCTCATTTCAACTTGCCATTCTAAACAACTATAAAATGGTATATGCATCAAATATTTCAACCAACAATTTAAATGGACAAAATATCAATGGACAAAATATCTTGATATTTTGTTTATAAGAGAAGATGGTATACATGACGTTCACCTGAAAAGTCTGAAACACTCGCTATCTTTGATACTTATTCAGTCAAACCAACTCATTATGTCTATTCTTTTAGTTCGAAATTCATTCACAAAAAAATAATATTAAAAATCACTCACAACATTTGTTAGTTTTTTACATTAGCGAATTAATGTATTTTCAAATTCATCCAACTATTAATCTTTCACATTTTTAATGTAATCATAACTATAATATATTCTTAAAATTCAAGTTTTGAAATTAATGTACGCATATCGTATGCATATAAAACTAGTAAGTTCATATGTCAATTGACTAAATCACTAGATTACGCTTCTTGTATGACTTTCTTTATACGAATGTTTGTATCATTTTCATGGTAGATGTAGGAAATGAATGTGGATAACATGGTGAATAAAAAAAACCTGAAGTGAGGAGTTCTTTGCATAACTACTTTGCCCAAGGCCTTCCTTCATGTGGAGAATTTTCTCTACCTCCATTCCTCCACCTGTTTCTTTCTTTCCTAAGTTCATATGTGACAACGTGCTAAATTTGTTACAAAACTAGTTTGACAGTTGACACCAATTTATAATTATAATTACACTTGGTGTGAAGACATTCACGTACCTACCAAATG
Organism: Beta lomatogona; assembly: GCA_947646795.1. Classification (NCBI taxonomy): domain Eukaryota; kingdom Viridiplantae; phylum Streptophyta; class Magnoliopsida; order Caryophyllales; family Amaranthaceae; genus Beta; species Beta lomatogona. Next base: position 1,172,806 of record CANSNZ010001062.1, on the reverse strand, counting down.
CAAGATACTTTACACTCTCACGCCACTGTCCTAAGTTTTAAGGAAGATACAATCAAGTGCAAAGGTTGTGCCGCGAAATTCACGTTTCTGCTTACCATCTTCTCTTCTTATACTCTTGAAGTCAAATTTCCCATACTTCAAGTGTTCTAGAAAATGAGAGTTACCCTTTATTTTTACATTGGGAAAAGCATACAAACCAAAGCATAATAGAATTTGGATGTTTCTATCATGGTCATAATAAAGATGACCATGGAAATCTAATGGATTAATAATGATTCTAAGCCCGCATTTTAAAACCTAATCATTCTAAACTGCCAGATTTCGATAGTCATTTTTATATATAACTATGATAGAATTTTTAATAGAATTGGGAGGTTCAAATGAAAGAACAGGGAATTTTGGTAAAATCCAAAGTAAACTTTCTGGAAAATTTCTAATCATATACTTGTAAACTTTCTTTTTCAATCAACTAGGCCGAGCTTTTCCTGAAATAGGTTGCTTGACTTGGATCCTACGTGTACCTATTTTAAAAACATTATATTCACCAAAAAAAAATTAAAAAGATGTAGGGTTTATTTCCATTAAGATTTTAAATATCAATAGTTTTGTATTTTTATCAACATAAATTATAATCAATATAATTTTGGCAAATTATTTAATACGAATTTTTCACCAGGTATCCCTGAGGTTTCTTAATGTTCATCTGGTACCCCCGCGTTTTCAAATATTCACCAGGTACCCCTGAGGTTTGGAAAAATTCCTGAAATGCCCCTACCGTTAAGTTTCCGTCACATTCTTAATTCACCAAATACCCCTTAGATTTGATAAGTTTCCAACCACTTTCTCCCTCCTCCCCACCCCCACCCCCACCACCACCCACCCACCGGTGACACGGAAACCACACCCACCCCCCACCCACCCACGCCACCGGAAACCCTTCCCCACTCTGCGGCAACAACCACCGCCTTCCTCCATCATTTGAACTTGAGCTAAGAACTAAACAACGAGATGTCCTAGGTGTGTAGCTCTCACACTAGCGAGGGTGTGTAGCGATCAATATTTTCCCATCATACGGTCATCACAAAGAAAATACCATCAACCCGCCACAAATCCCGAAATACCCACATTTTGAAGAAATTGAAGGAGACCCAATTAACCCGAACACTTATAGTGAATGTAAAACAAAGAACAAGAGTTGGAATAAACTGAAGTTTTACCAACTTATAATTGAAGCTGGGTTTTAGAGCATTGTAGACAAACCTTGAATTTACGTGACATGCCATGATTTTGGAAGAGCAAAATGTGCTAACTTTGCTCCAAATTCTTCAAATTTTAGAGCGGCTTCAAGGAAAAGAGTTTCGCGCAGGGTGGTGGAGGGGTGGGGGAGTACGCAGGGGGACGGAGGGGTGGTGGAGGGGTGGGGAGTTCGCGAGGTTGAGGGAGGGGTGGGGGGAGTTCGCGAGGTGGAGGGAGGGGGGGGGAGAGGTGGGGGAGTTCGCGAGGTTGAGGGAGGGGTGGTGGAGTTCGCGAGGTTGAGGGAGGGGTGGAGGAATTCGCGAGGTGGAGGGAGGGGGTAGGGGAGAGGTGGGGGAGTTCGCGGGTGGAGGGAGGGGTGGTGGAGGGGTGGTGGAGTTCGCGAGGTTGAGGGAGGGGGTGGTGGAGTTCGCGAGGTTGAGGGGAGGGGTGGAGGAGTTCGCGGGTGGAGGGAGGGGTGGGGGAGAGGTGGGGGAGTTCGCAAGTGGAGGGAGGGGTGGGGGGAGAGGTGGGGGAGTTCGCAAGTGGAGGGAGGGGGGGGGAGTTCACGGGTGGAGGGAGGGGGCGACGCGGGGAGGTCGAGGGGGAGAGGGAGGGGGCTGCGTTTGGGGTAGGAGAGGGACATGGGGGGAGAGGGCTGGTGGGGTTGGGGTTGGGGTTGGGAGGGGGGCGGGTGGTTGGGTTAGGGTTAGTTAGTGTTTTTAGGATTAATTAGAGTTAATTAGGGTTAATTAGAGTTTAATTAGGGTTAATTAGAGTTAATATGCATGATTTGGACGGAAACCTAACGAAGTTTACGGAAACTTAACGGCAGGGGCATTTCATGAATTTTTACCAAACCTCAGGGGTACCTGGTGAATATTTGAAAACGCGAGGGTACCAGGTGAATATTAAGAAACCTCAGGGGTACCTGGTGAAAAATCCGTATTTAATACTCCATTTGTATTTTTTTTGTTCTTCCTATTTTAACTATGCGTATTTACCAATGCAATCCTTTAATTTTAAATATCTTTCAGTACACATTAGTAAGAATTATAATAATTGAATATTAATAAAGTACACATCGAGACAAATCAAACAAGATCCCACATGCAGGGCCGTTCCTGACATTTTATAGGCTTGGGGAAAAAGTAAAGCTTAGGGCCTCTTATATGGGGTGGCAGAGCTAGATTTTTCGCCACTAAGTAGTACTTTTTTGACACTTACTCAACAAAATAAGTACATTATGTTTTTTCTTCAGTACACATCAAAATAGATAGTCAAAGTCATGTATACATCTAAATAGTAATAAAGTCAACGTAGGCAATTAAAAAACGGAAGAAATATATTTTTTATGGGAAGTATATTATTTTTGACAATTTATAACTTACCCTTAAATCGAGATTACCCTAAATGGATATAACTCTACAATCAAAGAAAAGTACGTACCATAACATGGTATAACACTTAAACAAGAAATTGAAGACGTTTGCAACCATAACATGTACTTGTAGGAAAATAAATACTAATATGTTAATATAAATAACGGAGACATTGAAAATGAATTACTTCCTTAGTCTTAACTCTCACGTCACTTCTTACACCTATCAAGATACACTAGTAACTGTAGAAAAATCTAGCAAGCCAGGCTTGATTTTGTTGAATGTAGTTGTTATTGCCTTTTATTTAAAGTTTCATGAAAACTGGGCCCCTAATGTTTATGGGCCCTGGGCGGTTTGCCCCTCAAAACAACCCCCAGGGTCGGGCCTGACCACATGACTATATACTTTTTTATATATATCTAGAGTTTAGAAGATTTTTGTTCAGCACAAGCTTTTGAATTAATTTTTAGTGTTTTGACTCAATCAAAACACGAATTAAGAAAAATAGTAGTGTTTGGTTAGGTAGTGCTATAAGCAGCTTTTAGTGGTATAAGTAGTGTTTTAATAGTGTTTGTCAAAAGGTACAGTTTGTAGCTTTTGGGGTAGCGTCTAGAGGTGTATAAAATATATATTACAGTTTCATTTGAGTTTTTTACTGGTTATTTGTAAATAGTTACTTTGACAGCTTTTTTTATCGAACATCAATATCTTAATTATACCGATACTTGGACAGCTAATAGCTACACACCAACCACTAAAAGCTACTAGTACAGCTAACAGCTACTTTCACAATTATCGTTGCCTAACATGCCCTAATTGTGAATAGTGTTAAGATTTCAGGTAGGGAAAACAAAAAAAAATTACAGAGGGAGTATGACTTACAAATTAAGGGTAACTATATATTGGGCTCAAAATATGGAGGTAATTGAATATGTGACAATAAGAGAAAAACCCTACACTAAATCCCCTGGATAGCCCTTAAAGCTAACCCATGGGCTAGACAAATTTGACTCTTATCAGCTCTACAAACAGTAAACAAACCATACTTACACAAAAAAAAAAAAAAAAAAAAAAAAAAAATTTTGAATATGTGACCATAAAAATAGGCGGCGGAATACTAAACATGCAATTACAAAGGGTAGATAAGTAGATAACACCATAGTTGTGATTGTGGCTATGAAAAAGAGGAGAAAAATTGCGGTGGCAATTTTGTTGTGTGAGAGTAACCATCGAGTAACATTGCAGTTATTAACGGACGATTGAAGTATAGAAGTCTAACAGAAGGAACCAAGGTCTTGTATAGTTCTGAAAAAAAAAAAAAAAAAAAAAAAAAAACCTTGTATAGTTATACTGTTAACAATTAACTGTATGTAAAATGTTATTCTAAATATATTACTAAATCATGCTAATATTCGATGGATTAACTGTGTAAAATGTTGTTCCGAATTACATATATTACCAAATCATGCTACTGTGAATAAAAAGATGTAGAATAACAAAACGTTCACGACATCCCCACTCCAAAAATGATGCTTTTTTTCCCCTTTAGAACAATGAGATCATCAACAAACACTGGCCACCTATCTGAAATCCGCTCTCTGGCGGGCCAATTTAATTGGTGCTGCATCATTAAGGTCCTTTGGGATGAGGTCGCTCCAGCTCATGATTTGCCAAGCTTTGCCGTTTATCTGCTTTTCCCTTTATGTATTTTTAATTTGTCTTGTCTCTTGTTGTATGTTTTCGCGTTGTCAAAAAAAAAAAAAAACCAAACACTGGCCACCTAGCAGGAGGTGAGGAGGACATATCCTTCAGAATTTAACTTCTCATTGTCTGGTACAGTTTAGCATTTAGGTACCATTTTTCAGCATCAAAGAACATATATTGCATTATATTCTTTGGAACAAAATATAGCATCTATCAAAATTATTGATTTTTCCCCATAACAAGATATAGCTGCAGTTCCTTTTTTGTAATTAAATTCCTCTCGCTTGTCTACTAATAGCTTTTTTTTCTTTCTATTGTCTCCACAAAAGTTATTCATGCTTAAGGGTGCTGCCAAGCCAGAGCCAAGCTCGAATTTTAGGTTGCTCGACTTAATTAGTTAAATCGTTACACTTTAATTTAGCTTGAGCTAAGTGTGAAGTCTTTTGAATTCAAATTTAGTCTCTGAGGTAGGTTGTACTTAGGTGCCTATAGAGCTTTCTAAAAAGTGTCATTTTCTATATTTTTGTCAATAAACAACTCCATTTTCTTATTATGGGTTCTAATGTCAACCAAACAAGTACTTGATAGAATTTTTGACTTGCAATAACGATGATAAATGGATTACATGGCATATATTAATTATTTCTTTTCGGGGGGTGGTGTTATGGACTTATGGTCTACAAAATCATGAATTTTACTAACTTGAGAATAAAAAGTAAGAAATTAACTTTGGTGTAGAATATGTTGATGGCTTTTACAAACTATTAAAACTGTATATGAACCTTTTCCTTGTCACTTTTACTGTGAATTTGGTTTTTATGTCCTCCTACCTTTCGCAATTTGATATAAGAAGAGACAAAAGAAAATACTGTTTGCTTAGAAAGTGAAAGCCTAAAGCTTTAAGGAGCTAACTTGAATTATAAGATTGGAATTTCTTGATTTGGACTTGAGCCAATACAACTGATAAACTGATAGATGAGTAACTAAGTGATAGTTTTAAGTGCTAGTGACCTTTGCAAAGAGAATAACAGCCATATCTGTCCATCTGGGAGCTTGTGATTCTATAAAGATACGTGATTAGCTTGTAAAGACAAATGGTTAACTTTGTTAGTAACTTTTAGGCTAGTTATCATAAATATACTATACCTAATTAGTAATTAGCACCCCAAAAAAAAAGTTGCATTTGATTTGCCAATGTGAAAAATCAAAGTCAAGTAGAGGTAAAACACTTTTAGTAGAGAACTTATTTGTCATTTGTTTGTCGTCCCAACTCCTCATACTTAAGGATCCGCCCTTGATATTACTTGAATACTCTTTATAACACTTTACTCTCTTTTTTACTACTTGTTTCTAGTTGACAAAAGGACCTACACACTAGTGTTCATTGGAGTAGGGTCTGACTAAATATAAAGTAAGAAGTAACCTACTGGGCTTAAATGCTTTTCTTTTGGATGAATCGTTCGAACCGAACTGAATAAATCGAACCGAACCGAATTGAATTTGTTTGAATTGAGCCAAGCGAATTTTCATTAATGCGATCCAAAAGAACAAAGCCTTACATGTTAGTGATCCACTCCCTCTTTTAGTTTTTCATGTGGGACAATCTCTCATTTGAGTTTAACTTCCTCCTAACAAATATCAAAGATATAAACTTATAATATTATTTATTGATAATCAGAGATATTAAGATCAAAGTTATACTTGAACTGTCGTTTTCTTCCCAATCTCTCTCCACCACTCTAATTGGTAAGGATATAGGATTATAGGAATCTGGAAATCTAATCACAATCTTTTTCTGCTATAGAACATATGATACTCCTAATTTTTTCGAATATTCCTAAATAGTATACTTGATTATTATTATTATTATTGGACGGTAGAGTTTATTAAATTAAATACATATATCCCCAAGTCCCAACTACTGAATAGTAGTACCCAAGATATATTTTTCCTAATCCTTCAAGCGCATAGCGTCCTAAGTTCAGTAAATTAAGTAATACTTGCAAGTTACTACAACTGTGAAAGAGCAATCTGAAGTTCTGAACATATTTATACTTGAAAACCTTGATTTTAACTAATAACACCATAATATATCCCAAAAAAAAAACTTGTCTTATATACTAAAGTTTGAACCTTTAAGGTAAACTATAGCAAATTACAAGTTAACTTTGATTTCCTGAAGTAAAAACACTGTACAAAAACCTTCAATCTTCCACTACAGAAAATTAACTACTACTGTTATAACCAAAAAAACTACTCTTGAATTGCAGAAAACTCTTCTTCTCTCAACAACCTCTGTTGCTTAGCAATAAAATTCTCTATAGTCTTCTGAAACTCTTCATTGCTCATATGATCTTCAGGGTAACGATGACCTTCCTTTGCATCTTTACTACACTGATCTGAACCTTTTAGGCTCTTAATCTCCGTGTTCGACCTTCGTAAACTGCAGTAATTCTTTTCTGTTTTCTCTCTTTTTATCTTCTCAGACTTGCTCCTTTGATATATCTTTATGACTTGGTGATCTGGTGTAGAAAATATCATAGCCATAATCGCGTTTTCCTCTGTTTTTTCCTGCTTAACAATATTTTTGTGCTGCATCTTAGTGTTCTTACGTTCGTATGAAGGAGTTTTTGGTGTTTTGGTGTTGGAATTAGTGTTATTAAGACGTCCAGAGTTCACAAAAAGAATGATTACGATTGCATTTCCTACGATGAACACGAATTGAGGGCTGACTAGGTAGATAGATAAGTGTTGAATGGATTCACTTGAAAGCTTGATTATTGCTAAGGGTAATTGAAAGGATAGCCTTGAGATTACTGCAAGAATAAGGAAAATTTCGAAAACTCGAAAAAAGTTTGTGAGTTTCCTTAGTTTTTGGTACCTAAGTTTGATGGCATTTGCTTTCTCAACTTTGATGTGGTTGATGTTTAAGCGATTCATTTGAAGAGAAATTAATTTGATGGAGGATAATCTTGTAAAGAAGAATTTTGAGGGAATTTGAAATTTGATCAAAGCATTTGGTGGGTTGAGATTTTGGATGTTAGAGGATAAAATTGAAGTGTGAAGAAGAAATGAGAAAAATGGTTGTGTTGGCTGCTCAAGGGAGTGAGTGAACCACTATATATAAAGGCAAAGGTCTTAAAGTAAGTACACTAGTTTAAGTGTAATTTTTAGATTAATTATGTGAGTGTGGAATTGGTATATATAGAATAAGGAACATCTTTTCTCTTTTAAACTTTCTCTAAATCTCGTATCAATGATCTAGTAGATTATCTGCATTTTAAAATTTTAATGCAATCTCCACCAGAGGGATTTTTTTTATTTTTTGATATTTAAGAAACTTCCTCTCTTTTCCCTATATTGCTTTCCAGCAAAGTGTAGAAAATAATACTACCTCCATTTCTTTTTAATAGTTACACTTACGCTTTTTTCGCATGCCGATGCACTACTTTGAGCCTTTATATCTCTAATTTTGTATTTGTAAAAAATATAAAAAAGTCGATATTCTAAAAGTACATATCGAGACGAATTAAACAAAACCTCACATGACTATATTTTCTCTTAACCATAAATCACAAATGATAGTCAAAGGAAAATTTGTAAATAGTGTCAAAAGTGAAAGTGTAACTATTAAAAAGAAACAGAGGTAGTACAAGCTTTTCTGACCTATGATACAAAAAAAAAAGAAACTTGAATGGATCAGGTTGACAATAACTTATTGTGCACCAAAAATCATATAATATAGTCAGTTTCCATTTGATGTAATCAGTTTTCATTTGACATAGTCATTTTTGTATGATATAATCACTTTTTATAAAGTCATTTTTGTATGACATAGTCAATTTTCTAATATAGTCCGTTTTCGTATGATATAGTCGATTTTTATCTAATATCGTCAGTTTTTGTGTGATAAAGTCAGTTCGGGTGCACAATAAAATATTGTGAACCTAGTCCACCCAAGACATTTTGATGCACAAGGCATAGATTCAGAATTCCAAGTTTTCATTAAAAAAATATATATTTACAACAAGATTCTTTTTGAAGATAATAATTAATAAACAAGGATAGATACAGAAGATAGAGAGAATCATTTTTAGATTTTTAAATTTGATTGGTTTTTGAAATGTAAACTTTTTTTTTAATGATATCTTATATAGGAACTTTGATGCTCTTAACTCATGCCTTGTGGTATAGGTTAGAAAAATCCAATAGTATAAAGATGAAAATGAGAAAATTTTTAACTTTGTATAAACAATATTTGAGTTGTGAGTGAAAAGTTGCAAAATTGCTTGGTTGACAAAAATATAAGAAGTTGCAAATTTTGATAATTATACTATCGACAACCCACAAAATGAAAGAAATTACTTATCTTTCTCCTATGTACTTGGATTCTCATATGAGAAGTTTTACTTCCATGATTAGGGAAATGAAACTACATGGGAAAAACATCATAGGAAGTGTTTTATTCTATGTTCAACCAAAAGACCACTTAACTTCGGTCTTTTCAAGTTAATAAAAAAAAAAATTCAACAGCAATAAGTTCAATCTAGCAAAAAAAATGATGTTTAGTATAAATAAACGGTTTTTTCACCTAAAACCCCCGAGTTTTCAAAAACATCACCTTGTACTCTCCATGTTTTCAAAATTTACCAGGTACCCCTCAGTTTCAAACTAATACACTCAGATACCCTTAATGACTAACGGCGTTAACTGCCGTTAGTCATTAACCCTAATTTTCTGTTCTAAATCCTAATTAACCCCTTAATGCTAACCCTAATCCTAACCCCTACCTTTAACCCTAACCCCTAACCCTAACCCTAACCCATCCTCCCACAACCCACAACCCCACCCTTCCACCACCCCACCACCCACTCCCCCACCCTCCCACCACCCCTGGCCCCCTTCCCTACCCCTACCCTCCCCCCCACACCAACCCGCCCCTTCCCCTACCCCCCCTCCCCCACCCAAATCGGTTCGGCGGCCCCCCCTCACCATCGTGCCCCCCTCGAGTCGGAACGGCCCCGCCCTCCCCCAACCCCCGCGCCCCCACAGCACCACCCCTCTTGCATTTTCGCACCCCACCCCCCCCCCGTGCCTTTGCGCACTGCGCGCAACCCCCAACCCCTGTATTTTCTTCTTCCCTCTCAATTTTCGCAATCCTTGTACTCGTGTTTCGCCGAAATTGGACGTCGGTGGTGCTACGGGGGTGGGGAGAGGGGTGCGAAAATGGAAGGGGGTGGTGTTGTGGTGGCGCGGGGGGTGGGGAGGGTGAGATTTCGAAAATTGAATGGGTGAGGGAGGGGGCCGGCGAGGTTGCGAGGGTGGGGGAGAGGTGAGTGGTGGGGTTGCGGTGGGGGTTGGGGCTGCGAGGGGTAAGGTGGGGTGGGTGGAGGGGAGGGAGTGGTGGTTGGGTGGTAGTGGGGTTAGGGTTTGAAATTAGGGGTTAGGGTTAAGGTAGGATTAGATGTTTGAGTTTAGTTAGGTTAATTAGTGCTAATCAAAGTTTAATGAGGTTTAAGGCTAACGGCGTTAACCACCGTTAGTCATTAGGGGCATGTCGATGTATTAGTTTGAAACTGAGGGGTATCTGGTGAATTTTGAAAACATGGAGGGTATCAGGTGAATTTTTTGAAAACTCGGAGGCATCAGGTGAAAAAATAAGTACTTATTAAATTAAGCTAATAATAAGCTTAGTTAAGCAAAATAAGTTAAAGAAAATAAAGACTTTAGAGCATGCCCAACATAGGCTCAATAATTAAAATTAGGTACTTATTTTTTTCAGGGGAAAACAAGTGCTACTTGTTGATCAATAATACATTTTCTTAAGTTTTATAATATTTAAGTAGTTTCCTTGAGTGGAAAATCTATATAAGTGACAATTTTTTTTTTTTTTGGGCCCCCACCAGAGAACCCCTTGGTAAGAAGAATGGACCAGCACCTCTCGCAAGTCAACGCTTGACATTAGGGGGATATAAGAGAATCTTTAGCTACTCCCAAGCACAAGTAGGTAGTAGGGTTCAAACTTGTGACTTTGTTTCCCACCACCCCTAACAAGCTTGGTCAGTAACAATTTCGTAATTGTCTTTAAGTAAATTATGGAAATATTAGTACTATGCGTACATATATGATATTGAATATGCTAAAATATCGATGTATAATATGATATTGTATATGCTAGAATATCAATGTATGATATGATATTCCTACAATACTCAATTATATTATTATATATCTTTGAATTTTTGGAATTTGTATGCGTCGGGTATATAACTAAACATGTAGCTAAATTACTTAGGGCTCGTTCGGTATTACTGTGGTTTTCTGTTTATTGGTTTTTTGATTTTCAAAGTCATATGATATATGTCTTATAATGAATAAAAAATTAGTCAAATATATTGGAAACATGATGATTTTGAAAACTGACAATTAAAAAGTGAAAACCACTTTTTTTTCTGGTTTCCTGTTTTTGGTTTTTAGTTTTCAAAAAAAACTGAAAACGGAAAACGAAAAATGATAACGAACAAACCTTTATATGGTAGTGCTTGTTTAGCTTTTTGTTGAATTATTTTGAGAAAAATAAGTTCATTTAAGTTTCAATAAGTTATAGAAATAAGTTCAAATGGAGTATAAGTAAAAACTACTCCTACACCATACATTACTTTTACTTGACCTTTTTTGGTAAAAAAGAGGTTTTTGGCAAAATTAAAGATTTGAACTCACGTTAGATGATTTGACTAGACAATCCTCTAATTTGAGTGTTTCGTAAAGAAATGTTTCAATTAGCTGATTGGGCCCAAAAAACTCTTTTTGAAAAATTTAGGGTGAGGAGATTTTTGACATTAGAAGTTTTGGAATGAGTGGGCCAATTACATTTATGTCCAATGAGTGGGTCAATTACATTTATGTCCTAAAGTTGTTGAAAATTACATTAATAAACAAAAGAAGGTACAACAATAAATTTTGCATATGTCCTTATTGGTCATTGTACACAATTATATAGCAATCAGCTATCAGCTACTTACCAAACACCTTTATACAAATAGCTAATACAATCAGCTAACATCTCACAACTATCTACTAATTGCCAAACAGGGCAACAATATTGAAATCTCTATTACATAAGGGAAGGGGGGAGCAACGGTGTCCTCTTTTGAACTGACTATTTTGCCCCCCTTCCCGTTCTAAATTACAAAAGGAATCTCAATACCAAAATGGGGGTCAAACAAAGCCATCGGAAATTAATTTTCAACAATCACTTAGAAATCACTTATATGAGGAAACTTTACAAATCACTCATAGAATTGAGAAAATCACTTTGTAAAAATCACGCAAATCACTCAAATGATCAGGAAACTTTACAAAAACTAAAAATCAACTTACAAACTAAAACTAATATACTAGGACGTCAACACATACAAAAACATTCACAAAATTCACTTATAAATCATTGTTCTCAATAACCATTCACAATTAAATACTCACAAAAATTACCTATAAACACAAATCTGAGAAAAACATAAGATTTTGACAGTGATATCACACATTCGTCGATCGGCGATTTGCGAACTTTCAAACAGGTACATAATTCTTTTAATCTTTAAAGTTATTTCACATTAGTCGACTGTTATGTAGTTGAAAGATTGGAGATAATAGTAATTAGTTGAAAAGGGCTTTAATATAATTAGACTTAAATTTGATTCATTTTCATATAAAATCAGACTACAAGATGTGTATGAAATTTGATTCATTTATGACACTGATGAAAAAGTTGCAAATTTAGTTCTTTTTTAAAAAAATTCCAATATATAATTTTTGCCCAAACCTTTTTGCGAACAACTTTTGCAAAAATCCATTTTCAGAAAAAAAAAAACATTACATTAATTTGCGAAAACCAATTAATGTGAAATCAGATTGTGTATGAAAAATTTAAAATTTCATTTCAAATATAATTGAAACTCAAAGTGTTAAAATTTAGAAAAGGAGAAAAATTAAAAATGACCATTTCATGCGAAATCAGATTGTGTATGAAAAACTTACAATTTCATTTCAAATATAATTGAAACTCAAAGTGTTAAAATTTAGAAAAGAGAAAAATTAAAATGACCATTTCATGCAAAATCAGATTGTGTATGAAAAATTTAAAATTTCATTTCAAATATAATTGAAACTCAAAGTGTGAACATTTAGAAAAGGAGAAAAATTAAAATGACCATTTCATGCAAAATCAAATTGTGTATGGAAAATTTAAAATTTCATTTCAAATATAATTGAAACTCAAAGTGTGAAAATTTAGAAAAGGAGAAAAATTAAAATGATGTAAATTTTTAAATATCAATTTGTGAAATCAGAATTTAGAAGTTAGACAAGGAAAAAAAACTGAAATTGTATTATACTTTTCGGTTATAATTTTGGGATCATAGAGAAATTAATGAAATCCATGATTTAAGAAATTACCTTTCTTTGTTACAAAATCGACCCAATTAGATCTACTGCTGCTTAAGACTTGAATTGAAATGCTTGATTTTTTGATGTTGTTCTTTGACGTTGACTTGAAAATCTATTGTTGCATGTATTTCTTTGATGTTGTTCGCAAATTAGATTTACTGCTTAAGACTTGAAACGTCTGATTTTGTTATTGTATATTGCATACTTGGATGAACTGGGTTTCTTCAAATATGAATTAGGTTCCTTCAAAATATAGGTTGTAGATTTGTAGTGAGAGGAGAGAGAGAATGAATAGTTAGAAAAGTACTGAAATTATACACTGAGAGGAGAGAGAGAGAATGATTAGTTGGAGAAATGTTTTTTTGTTGGTATGATGAGTTTTCACTCTTCACCGATTTAAGTGGCAAATAAGTATATGGACCAACTGTTCCCGGTTAACAAGCAAGATTTTTTTTACAAAAATCCTCCTAAATTAAATCAGACAGGCAGTGCACAAGTTTTATTGCTCAAAATAAAAATAACCCAAACCAACCCATCATGATTCATTTGGATGGAATTTCAATCTATCACCTTAACTACTAACGCATCATGTGGATAAAAAAAGAAACTACTCTTATCTAAATCAAAGAATTACTATCACAATTTTCCACTAACAAACCACTTTTCACCAATTATGTAAGAAAAGTATATTGCAAGTTAAATTATAATATAATATTTATATGAAAAGAACACTACATAATTAATTAGTAAAGGAACATATTACTCCCTTAAGAAAAAGGATAATATGTGAAAACAAAATTTTTATGTACTATTTTTTTTTTTTTGTGGGAAACAATCTTTTATAATTTTTCTCACAACTTAAAACTTTACAACATTTTGTATTTTTCTGTGATAAATCAAAAACTATTATAAATTACAAAAATGAATAAAACCAAAAAAAGAACATGACAATATTTAGTAAAGAACATCATACTGATTATAAAAGAACATACGCGTATAAGACTTGAGAAACAAAAAACTATTCAAAATCACAAAAAATGAATAACAACATAAAAAGAACATGGAAGAATCTTATTCACAAAATGGAGGTGAACTTGAATACTAACTTGCATTTTCAGTTTGTTTACTACTTAGTATTAAGCCTAAAAATATCATTGCACGCATTGCGTGCACAAAAGGCTAGTTAGATATAATCGAACTCTTAACCTTAATTTAGAACTTCTCTTATATCAATCATGCAGATGCAGTTACTAAGATATTTATGTACATTAACGTGTTTTGGCGCCTAAATGGAACTAGGTTAGAGGCAAATTGTCACATCTTAAGTTAGGCTTTTTGCCATTAAGGGACGACACGCGGTTGTAGAGAACATTATCATTGGCCATCCTTTTCTTCCTTCCTTACTAAGAAAATGCCACGGAAATTAGCAGCCATAAATTTAAAAATCAAATTTCCACTGTACTTGACAAAATTCACTTTAAATCTTTAATCATACCAATTACTTATGAGCCCCACCAAAAATAATAATGCAAGAACAACTTTAAGTCTTTATCTCTAAACCAAAAAATATAAAGAAGTTTATGCAATATGTTTTGGGTCTTTTTTTAAATTTTTGCTGCTTTATTTATATTGGGCCCCTTCAAGTTTTACCGTTTTCTGTTGAACTTTCCGTTACTTTGAAACCGGACGGGGACATCAAATTGGTGGAGACATCAAATCAATTGGCTTCTATTGTCTCATCAAAAGACAGTGCTCCATTTTGGCAATCATTTTTTTGCTCTTAGATTGAGCCTATATGGAGTAGCACTGCTCAATGATAAGAGTTGTCTCATAAGATTTCTATAATCACAAGTTTATGAAGACGAGTTCTTTTAAGGCGTTGTAATACTCTTGAACTGAACTGAACAGAACTGAACTGAACCGAACCGAAGTAAAATTGCGAGTGGAAAGTAGCTGAAATTGTGCTAAAAAGAAGAGGACCTAAGACACTTCTAGATAAGAACTTCCTTAGACCTCCCTCCTTTGCAATTGCCACTCTTAAGGGTTAGGGCCGCTAATGGGCCGCTAAAGAGTGAATTGAGAGACCTACGAGTAATTAGAATCAATTGGATCATTCACGTTATCTACATTAAATAAGGATAAGAATCAAAAGGAGTATTATAATGTGATTTTATCCCCATATCTTAGATATAACTTTAGATTTATAGTTGACATTATTGTAGCATACACTATAATGACTACAAATTTGTTAATAATTACATTACTACAAACTGAATGGAGTAGATATCAAATGGTTAAATAATAGGTGATTTGATTAAATATATGAAGTATAACTTGTTAGGAAGCTCCAATGCCACAAAAATTTCACTTTGTGCTTTGATGGGAAGCTCTACTTAGTAGGGAAGTTTAGATAAGTATTTTCAACATTGTAGGAAGTGAAACTTCTTAAATCTTTACGGTTTCAATATTTTTTTTTTGACAATGAGAAATCTATACTAATATATTAAAAAGCGTTCCTAAGAAAGTCTACGTGCCACGTGTCACCCCTCCCTTTTTTTCTTGCATTATGTTATTATCCATTCAATTAACAATCAAAATGCATGGAGGAGCATTCGAACACTAGACCTCCTAAGTTGAAAATCTCACTCATTACCATCTTAACTAACAATGAGTTGTGAGATATCTCTCCATATTAATATGTAAATCCATCATTTAAATATGAAAAATTAATGAAAAAAGACAGAAAAAAATAGTTTAAAACTTTATCAAATGCAAATAAAAAATAAAGTACTCAATGTATAGAGCCGGGGCATCGCCTGGGCCACACACTAGTTGTACATTAATTAAAAGCGGAAGTACAACCTAATGCTAATACTTGCAAATCTAAACAAAACAAACGAACCTAAATGAGCTTTAAGAGCTCGTACATTCCATTTAATAACAAAGTAAATAAAACTGATAACAAGTTGCATAGGATGGGGGGTGTCGCTGGTCAGTGCTTTTGATGGTGGATGCAAACCTCGGATGGCTGATGGATGTGGTAGAGGAAGCGGATGACGTCTGTGGGCCGGACAACGAGCAAACAATGGCGAGCGTCGCATCTCGCCGCATGAGCAATCCCAACAATCTGCTATTGCTTGGGATTATAGGCTCATGATATTTATATGATTCACGTTTCATTGTGACTCCTTACTCTCACCCGAGAGTATTCGAGGTTTCTCCATAAGGTAGGAGAAACTCAGAATGCAAATGAGTGGGTGTGCTGAAAACCCCCAGACGTAACTGAGGTGCCGCTTTCAGATTTGAAGTTTTCAAGGCAAGGACCATTACGATCAATGCCAAACTAAAAAAAAGAATCAAACAAATTGAGCTCTCGAACACACCTCCAGTGTACAAAACCGAAAAACATACGTCCGGACCATAACAAACTATCATCACCTCGTCCATGCTCACGAACTTCTTGAGTAATCTTGATCCTCAGCACATAATCCCAAAAACCGACATATTCAACTATCACAACTTTGAACCACCAATCTGGATTCAACTGACAAGCACTTGTCGATGGCCACAACCGACCATTGACAACATCTTCACCAACTCTAAAACAACGCACTCCTTTTATTTGGAGATTTAACACACATTTGATGAAAAACCCGAACATAGCGGGAGGAGGGGAAGGGGAAGCCTGACACTAACAAGGGGGTAGGGGGAGGTGAAGCCCGACTCTAACAAGAGGGATGGGAGAGGGGAGCCCAATACACAACTAGGGGAGGGGGAGGGGAAGGGGAAGCCCAAAACAACCATAACACTAACCATGGGACTGTGCTTACTAGACGCGGGGACTGGGACGGGGACGAGGATGGGAACGTAGATCAGTGAGATCATTACAACGAAAACCAACAAACAGCGACGAGATAAAAGTAAACCAACACGCAGCCCAAACAAAATAACCAGCAAGCAAAGAGAGGCCACCCAGAGGAAACCGACATGTGGCGAGGACCCAGGACGAAACTGACCACAGCGAAAGCCGACGCGATTCAGGTGAGGGGGGAAACAAATGAGACACCGAGGAAAGGGGGAAAAACAGGGGCAGCACGAAGAGTCGAAGATCACATTTTTTGTGATCCGAAATTTCGGATATCCGAAAAATTCGGATCGGATCGGATCCGGTATCCGATAATGCACACCCCTAGTTTATATCAACTAAACAACTCTATAATTTTTCATTTTTCATATTTTATCAGTCAATCAAACAAGTTAAAAAAATATAAACTTAAAATTACATTATTTTTTTTCAGGCGAAGTTGACTATCATTGTTCTTTTGAAGGATAACTTTTATGGCACTGGAAGATTAGATTGAAAAAAGTTTTGTATTACTGTGATTAGTAAAATGAGAGACTTTTTCTTTGTAACTATAGCTAGGTAATAGAATTAAGAATCTTAACATGTTTCATTGATTTGACACTTCTTTCTGAGGAGAATATATAATGAGGTTAGACCGTTAAAGTAGATAATCAAAGATTAACCTGAAAGAAAGGAAGGATGAAAATGATTTGCGAGAAAATGGCAAGACCCCAGAGAGGATGAAGATCCAGACATTTTTTTATTAGCTAGTTGCTTAGGCTAAAGATCAGTAACGGCAGTAGGAAGGTAGCACAGAGCTTCTAGAGTTATGAGTTTCTATAATTTATCTTTATTTTGTTTATTATGGTGTATGGTTATCTAGCCAATTAAAGATGCATGGGTCTGTACGTAACTTGAGTTTGGAATCTTATCCTGTGTTCTTTTTTCACCTTGAATAATACTCCACCCCCACCATTCGTAAACTTTGTAGAAACTTGGATGATTGAGCTCTTGTAAATCTTTGGGTTGAAACAAGTGTAGGAACTAAAACTGATAGATCAATCGAAACAACTTATCTGAATAATCGTGGCGTGAACAAACACTGCCCTAAAGTTGAATTACCCCGTTGCGTACACACGGTCTCTTGGCAACCAACCTCCAGGGTTACACGACCACTGCTCCTCTGGTGTAGTACAGAGTCACAGTTTGAGAACACTTTGAACAATGCCCAGAAGAGATAGAGAATACGGAGAATGTGTTTTAGAATTTTGTAGAGACGAATTTTTCTGTGTTTCTAAGAAAATTGATGAGGCTCCAATTTATAGAAGAAAGCCAAGAAGCAAAAAACGACAACACAATCAAATAGGCGGATATTAAGGGAAAGACGGAAATATTAATAACGGCAAGAATCAATCAAGATAACATTTACGAAATCAGCGAAGATATGAATGCTGATTTCCGCAAAAAATAAGTAACTGAACTAAAATGTCCCATACCCAAGCCCCGCCAGCGTGCTCGTGGTGACTAGTTTCTTCCCACTCAACCTTCAACAAATGTATAAATTAAAGAAGGAAACTCTATATAACGAAGGGAAAAACTCTTTAAACTACCAATGTGGGACAAGGAGCTTTTTGTTCTTTTGAAGCAACTTTTGGAGTAAGAAAACTAATGGGGTGTTTGGTATAATCAATGTAAACGGAATGGATAGGATTTGGATAAGGAGGGGAAATGAAAATAATAACTGTTACCTTTACTAGTTGTTTGGTATCCTAGTGGAATGGAAACAATTGAGAGGTTTATGTTTGAGGAAGGAAACGTAATTTGTTTCCACTAGTTTGATAAGGGTAACAAATGGAGGGATTATGTTTCCCTCCGGAAACGGTATTTGTTACTTAACACTCATACCAAACAATTAGAAATGGAAACACTTATTTGAATCCATTTCCTACATCAACTTTTTCCATACCAAACACCCTCTAAGACTCCATATACCAACTCCAACAAGTTATTGGGAAATGACTATATATTACTTCATCCATTCTTTAAAAACTTAACCTTTTTCGTAAAATTATATTTTGCGAGTAGACTATAACGATATTCCTTATATAGTTGTTCCATTTTACTTTTTACATGCATTTTGAAGTATAACAATGAAGTGAAGAAATTTAAACGTACAAACCTCCAATTATACAAAATAAAGATAAACAAGAATCTTAATCAATTTACTCTATCAAACTAAACATCTGGATGAAGCTTTATCCTTATATAAATCTATGGATTTGGCAGACAAATTTGGTGAATGATTGAACTTTTGGAGCATATGTATGTATCTATGCATAAAGTAAACCTAGCCAACAATTCCTAGCTATGTCTTAGTCACTAATTTAGTTTATCTGACAATGACTTATGGCCAATATGCTATCCAAAGGGACTATAAGATACTACTATTAGGATTATACTAAATGCTCTCAATTTCTCAACATGCATGTGTGATTGATTCTATATTTCTTTTATTATGGAGGAGAAAAGTGGAACTCAATTATTTTGATTCTAACACGCATAGTTGATTCAAAAGGAACAATGTTTTGGCTAACACAAGTTCCCACAACTTTTTTCTTGGTTTACAGGAAAATGTTAGAAGAGATCAAGTAGTATAAGAAGAAAGCATTTGGCAAATTGTAATGCGTTTGAAGTTAATGAAAAGTAATAGAATTATTAATAGAAGTTCGCGTTAATATTCCCCGAATTCTAATTTTGGTACCATATATTCTGTATTTGATATTTCTAAAATAAATGTGATTATTACAAAATCTGAAAACGAGATAGTTAATAAAAAAAAATTACTCCTATCTTGTAGTAGTTTAACTTTTCTCTTTATTTTCTTCCGCTCCAAAATAATTTCAAAATTTCAAGTTTTTTATATGGTACGGTCCTACCATTCTCATTATCAATTTAATATGTCATACTAGATCCACCATTGCATTTGCATATGACATTCCATTAAAATAAGAGGAAAATTGTATTGTTAAGTTTTAGTACAAGAGGTAGTTTTTTTTAGCTCAAGTATATAATAATACATATAGTTTATTATCTCCTATCATATATACTTTTTTAATATATATTACCAGTGAATAAATCAGCCACAATTACTCTTCTAAAAAAATGTGTATCGGTAATTTCAAATGATTATTTCGTGGAGGGAGTAGAATTCATCTACTATCTTCATCCACATTACACGTTGCTATATTTTTTAGTTAGTCACACAATATAACATGGGAGGAGAGATGCAACTTGTTTTCCCCCATTTCAATTAGGAAAATTTCACATGAATAATCTAAATTATGGCTAATTATCTTATAATAATCCTAACTATTCATTATTCCATAATAATATCAACTATTAGACGTGTCTTCTCAAAATAATCTATTGACCTAAAAAATCGATTTAAAAAAATAATGTGTCAAACTCTAGTTGAGTAGTGGGTTAGATAGAGGGAGGTATATAAGGACGGAGTGAGATCAAAACTGGAAAAACAAACAAAATATCAACTAATTAAATATGTTATTGTACACTTGAAAATATTTTGGGAAGGCAATCTCCATAAGTGGGATTATTCTAAAATAATCCATAATTAAGATTATTATGCGTAGACCACCCATAGTTTAGATTATTCTTGTAAAATTTTCCTTTTAATTGAACTTTTTTCCTATCCTATCACATATTATTTTTGCTTTGATTTAGTAGTACATGGATTTTTTATGGGATATTAGTCCATGAAATTGAGTACTTAACAATATCCTCCTACTTAAAAAGTGGAATTTGTCACGTCGGATAATACCATAATGCATCAGATCCACGTAAAGTTATCATGCAATGGCAGTCTTCGTAATCCACTGCATTTTCCAACTCATATGCTGATTCTATAATAACTTAGAATATATCCTGCCGTTCCATCATTAACTTGTGCTACTGTACTATATATAATGCATAAAGGGCATATTATGAAATTAAATATATCTTCTTACAGTTTTAAGATTTTTCAAAGAATCAGGTTATAAAGCAAAGTGTTCTTATAGATCAGAATAGAGGTGCACCGTTTCGATTGCATCCTTGTAATCAAAATTGAAGGTTCCTTGTTGGTCCCAACTCCCAATAGAAGTTAACAATGGTTAAAGCTAAGGAAATATATAATAAAATTGAAAGATTCATGTACGACTACGCCATGTTGATGAGCTTATATATAAGTTATTGATGTGTGCATGTACATTTAGACCACAAGGAATTCACAAATAAATGACTTAATAAAGTACAATAATTGAGTTCACCAAAAAAAAAGTACAATAATTGTAAAGTGATCGATCTCAAGGTTGCATGCACAATTATGGTAGCATTTTATATGTGGAATCTATACTAATATATTAAAAGGCGTGCCTAAACCGAATCTACGCCACGCGGC
The DNA here is from genome assembly GCA_947646795.1 of Beta lomatogona. Taxonomy (NCBI): domain Eukaryota; kingdom Viridiplantae; phylum Streptophyta; class Magnoliopsida; order Caryophyllales; family Amaranthaceae; genus Beta; species Beta lomatogona. Next base: position 1,151,742 of record CANSNZ010001062.1, on the reverse strand, counting down.
TCCCTAAGAGAGTTTTACTCCATGTAATCCACAACAATAAAAAAAATTAGAAATTGCGTAGCATAGGGTTTGATCTCGAGACCTCAAGGACATATACTAAAGTTTTAACCACTAGGCCAAATAATATTTAATGTTATTATCTTAAAGTATAATATTAATAAATGAAAATTTTTCTTACCCGGGGGCGTCGCCCGGGCCTAATAACTAGTTATAACATATTGTATGTACAAACATCGAGATAAAAAGTAGTTGGATATAGTTGTAATATGACGTGCATGTATATTTATACTACTTATTGACATGTATATTGAATGTGACCACATTATATATTCTTAAAGTGATAACAAAGTTGCATGTACAAGTATAATGAATGAATTAATCAAATTATATTGGATGTACAAACTAATGACGATCAGTGTTTAACCCCGGTCCATATACTAGAATTATTAATAAAGGGTTTTGATCTTGAAATCCTGTTAGTTAAGGACTCGTATAAAAGTTAGGGATTTTATACAATGTATTCCTAGCTATGAAATTATTCCAATCAAGATTGATAATCTATAAAAGAATTCGGGACATATTATGTTGTTCAGTCATTTAGACTCTGTTTTGTTCAACTTATTTTAACTTATTTTAGAAAAAAAATAAGATAAGATAAGATAAGATCAGATAAGATAAAATAAGATAAGATTAGATAAGATCAGATCAGATAAGATGTTAGACACAAACAATTAATAAACTATCTTATAAGATAAGGTAAGACAAAATAAGTTGAATCAAACAGACCCTTAGTTCTATTCGACTATTTGTACTATAATCATGTAAAAGAACAAATGTCATCATGGAGAATTGAGAAACGTATCCTCTTACAGCCTAGCAAGTTACTATCATTGTTATGCCTTTCTCTTATAAACTTGAGCTATCTTATTTAACTTTTTTTTAAGGAGAAAAGGATCGATCATAGCCCTTTACTTCATTGATAATAAAGACAAGAACCAGTTCAAAGAGAGATCATCATATAATCCAAAACCAAACCTTTCGTAGGTCAACTTGGCCTACTTTCGTGCGCCTTTGGAAATAGAGAAAAGAGTAAGGAGATCCTCTCTCCCAAAGTGTCCTTAGCGTGGGGATTAAACTCCTAACCTTAAGATTGGAAGGTTCTCCTTTTTACTAGGCCAAACTTAGTTTTGGTTACCAAATTATGTTATTTATCATGTTCTCAATTTGATCCGTTGGCAGGAGAAATGGTGCATATGTATACTTGTAGGAGAAGCAAGATAATTATCTCTATTATATAAGTGAAGGGGGAGGCATGGTATCCCCCCATTAAATGACTATAATACCCTTACTTTTTTAAATACATTAATTTTGTTTAAATTTTTTAAAAAATAATGGGTAATCAATCAATCAAAATTTTGCCATTTTAAACAACATAAATTAGAATAACTTAAAAATTTAGGTTTTAAAAAAAGGAAGGACTAAAAAAGTTTACAAAAAAACAAAGATAACAAATTATCAAAAGGAAACATTATCAAAATAAAAAAAAAAAATCAGCAATATACTTAATTCCACAACATTATAGTCATGTACAAAATGATCATTTTAATGGGTTTATATAGAATTCCAATTTGTGTAAGTCAATTACATAGAGGATAATAAGGTCAGATTAAGACAACGTACTACATTTGAAGTTTTAGCTATGCTATAAATGATAGATAAATAAGAGTTAGAATTGAAGATACTTCACAACTAAATCAAAATTCAATAGAAGACAAAAGAAAAGCACAAAAATATGAAGGTAATTTTTGCAAATATAGAGAACATAAATTTGAATCAAATTAATTTGGGAATTAAAAAGCAAAAAATAGAAAAGAAATATTCTTTCTTTTATTTGATTTCTCTTTTATTTGATTTCCACGGATAAATAAAGATAAATATATTTGTAATTATGAACTAATTTGCTAATCAAATTAGATAAACTTGACAAAAGAGGTGATTATGCAATATTCTTATGAATATTTTTTAGTACTATGTTGAAAATATTAATTAGAAGTGCATGCTTTCTTTAACTACTTTGCTTCCGTTCTATTCAACTTATTTTGCTTATCTGATAAACTGATCTGAACTTATTATTGCTGAAAATAACTTTTAATAAGTTGAACAAACAGAGCCTATATTAAAAAAAGTTGTCAACTTAAACTACTATAATGTAGTTGTTGCTGCATGTAAAATTAGGTACTCGACATTATGAAATATCATGATGAAGAATTTGTCGCAGCACGCATCGCGTGCTTAGAAAGCTAGTTTTAAATAAACTGAGAAGGTTTGTTTTGGGGAGATTTAAATAAGTTTCATTCTAGTAAGTGGGTTCATATATATAAACTTTTATGTTTCAATAGTAGGGTTTTGGGGATCAATGAAATATAAAAATAACCTTTAAAATATTTTTGTTAGGTTGAGAAGGATTTGATTGAATCACGTATGATTTACAATGGTTGTAAGGAATATTTCCTGTTATTGGCTAGAGAATACCTATAACTTGAATGGACTTTAATGTATCCGATTTTGTTATAACTTATTCTTACTTATCATGACTTACTATGTGCTCGTTTGGTATACATGGAAATTTAATTCTTGTAGAAAGTTTCATTTCATAGGAAATCACTTCCCTTATGTAATTCCTAAGAAATGGTTTAAATTTGTTTGGTTGACATTAAGGAAATTGCAATTCCCATGAATTCTGATTGACCAAGGGGGGTAATTAAATTCCCACATTTTGTGGGAATTTCAATTTCCCAAGGAATTTCCACTGCACCTATTTTCTCAAGTTCTTGTCAACCAAACAACTTCCCAAATAAAAAAAATCATGGGAATTTTCATTGCCTACATAAATTCCTGTCAACCAAACAAGCACTATGTCTAAAATAAATCAAAGCAAGATGAACATAATTAATGCAAAATATATCATATTCAGTGAGATATAGATTACATGGTATATATATTGAAAAATAATAATAATATGAAATATAGGGCCTTATTGGATTCTCTTTAATCAGTGAGTTGTGTTCAGTTTGCCTCTTTGGCTCTAGGAAGTTCTTCCTAAAAGGTTTGCCTATGCTAAAGAGACCTCAGGTTGTGTGGTTGGTCTTGAGCAATAATATTTTACTTACCAAAAAAAAAAAAAAAAAAAGAAAAAAAAAAGAGTTAAACATAATACTCTCTCTTGATTTTGACATTTATCAAGTTATCATACTATGCCGTCACGTGACTTTCTCCGTAATGTCTTGCCCTTCAATGAGATTTTCGATCAGTTACACATAAAGCAACGCTTGCACCATCCAGAGCCCAATACACATGCCCAACGTCTGCGCCCATGAATCCATTAATGGCCTATGAATCCATAAATGGCCCATGAATCGATTGTAATTCTAAAATACTAATATGAGCCGAAGTTAAATTAATTGATAACTACTTCATGAATCTAGTAGACGTAATCCAATCCAATCCAAGATAGACGTAAATTAATTGTAAGTTCGATTTGCGGTTTTGTATTTGATGTAGATGTAATCCAATTCGATCTAAGATAGATGTAATCCCTTGCACTAAACAATTGGCCAAGTAAAGACAATTAATTATATTGTTTCATACTTTAAAACAACTAACAATGAACCAATAGGTTATCTCGTGGTATCCACATTATTTATCTGTCTAAATGCTCCCAGCTCTAACAAACCTAAATATTTCATATCATTTGAAGTCTCAAGGCTACATGTATCAAGAACAATTTCGTTAGATTCATTAAGTCGTGTCGTTTTAATAAACAAGTAATCTATATCTATATATATATCTAAAACTCAAAGCAAACAATTGCCATGCTGTCACATGTTCTCCTCAGCTCCTCCTAAGTAATTGACACAAATTACTTACCTCTCCTTTGAGATACAAATGCACTAACAACTCATCTACAAGCTCATATTGATTTTTTTATTGTAATTAGAAGTAATTATGCTTTTTAAGTTGACACACCAATTCGACTCCTACATTAACTGACTTATCAAGTAAATGAGTAAACGAGTAATATAAAAAAAAAAAACACATGTTACAAGTTATATTACCTATCAAGTTTACGTTTATCATAATAGTGATAATAAAACATCAAATCAACTTTGCTGCATTATAAAAATATCTAATGAGCCCACCAAACCTTAATTTATGCTTAACCTTTTACAAGATAGAAAACCCAAATATTAACTATCTGAAGGAAAAATTTCAGAAAAATATATTGTAGTTAATTTAAAGCAATGTATAAATAGGAACGAAAATGTAACGTGTTTTTATGACCCGAAAAATGATATTACAAACTTTGTCGTGTCGAATCAACTAATTTTAAGAACCGATCCATTGTATGATATGAATTTGTGAGACGCGGGTAACTATTTGTCTTAGATAGACACTTATAAATTTATATATGAGTGATTTTTTAAGATAAAAATCTACCCTTTAAACCCAGGTAACCTTTTGTCCTAAATGGGTCACTTTTACTTATATTCAATTGACTCATTTAAGGTAAGCAACTATTCTTTGTTTATAAATGACTCATTTTGACTTAAAAGAGTAACCTATTTTGCGAAAAGTGAATGATATCACAATAAATTTATTATGCACCCGGTACTCAATACCAATTGAAAGTTATGAAGCATTGGAGGTAGCTACGTGTCATCTAAATGCATACGCTGATATGGAGGCATGTATTTCAGTTAATTTCATTAAAAAATAGTAAACGAATTATACGCAATAACCCGAGGTATCACCCCGGGCAACAACTAGTTATATATCTAAAAGCACAATTAAAGATAGTCATTATTAAAAATATGCATCAAAAGGTTTAAGAAAAAAAAAAGCAATTGAATTGGACAACGTACTATAAGCAAAGTAAATGGACACAAATAAAAAAACTCCTTTGGAAAAAAAGGCTCTCTCTCTACCCGATAGTGCGATCTCCACCTTTGCTGGTGCCTCTCCGCCGCGGCGGGCACGAATCCTTGGCTATGGCTGAGGAAATCACACAATTCTGCTCTAAACTACGATTGGATGACGAAGAGGAAACTGTGTTAGACTTTGAAATTCTAAACCCTAATACTAATGATGACAAACTTGCACTGCTTCTATTAGGGCGAATATTAACTGACAGATCGTATAATATTGAAGCGTTTAAACGCACGATTACAACCGTATGGGCTCTATCTCATGGTCTTGTGATTAGGGTTTTAAGCCCTAATTTGTATGCTTTCCAATTTTTTCATTGGAAGGATTTGAAGAAGGTTATGGACGGTCGTCCATGGTGTTTTGATAACATGTTAATCCTTTTGAAGGAAGCTGATGGTGAGGAACAACCGGATCGTGTTAGTATCAACCAATCTCCTTTTTGGGTACGTATTAAAAATCTTCCCTTTAGTTATAGATCTGATGATATTTTACGTACTTTGATTGGTAATATGGGGGAAATTATTGAGATAGAGGATGATGTGCTGGGGATTGGGCGATATAGAAGATTGAGAGTCATGCTTGACGTCACAAAACCACTTAGAAGATTTAGATGGATAAAGGATAAACATGGCAGGAAGATACAAATTGACTTTGCGTACGAACGGTTACCTTTCTTCTGTTTTGCTTGTGGTATCATGGGCCATTCCGAAAGGGATTGTCATTCGGTAACTGAAAAAGACAAGCAAGAGGGGTTGGGCTGGAGTTTAGGACTGAAAGCAACTCCTAGGAAAGGGAGGTCGAAGGAGATAGAGGAAGAAAAGAAATTTAGAGTAAATAAAAAATTGCTGTTTGTCACTAATGAAGATTTGAAAGATGATTACAAGAAGGATGAAGGCACGCTGGTGCCTGTAGTGAATCAGTTGGAGAGAGAAGAAATTGAGGTGGGTTTACTTAGAAGTGTAGTGGAAGTGGAGGATAAGATTAATAAATGCTTGGGGTCACAAGTTTATCAGGTGAATAATGCTGCCCAAGAAGACCCAACTACACTATTAAATGCTTCTGCATTAATTTCTCATCATTCTGCTTTGCAATTTAATGTGCAAACTGAACCCTCTCCCACGAATTCTTTTGTGTTTTCGGCTTCAAAACTGGAAACAAGTCAAAAAAGTGCAAGTCAGGGACGTGCATGGAAACGTCTGGCTCGTGCAGATATGTATGAGAAAGGTGAAGTTACTCAGATGGAAACAGATCTAATGGTGGTGAATAAACGTTCAAATGATAAAATAATGGAGGATGTTAGTGTGGATGGAGCTACGAAGCGAACAAAGTTGAGCCCTGTGCATAATATTTCTTCCATATCTTCGGCGGAGGTTGGTGATGGCCAACCCCGCCAGTCATTATGAATACTCTCTGTTGGAACTGCCGAGGGATGGGCAACCCTTGGTCAGTTCGTCAGCTCCGGAGATGGAGCATTTCTTATGCCCCCGACATCATTTTTCTTTCAGAGACGATGTTAAAGAAGCATGATGCGGAAGTATTGAAGGACAAGTTTGGATTTTTGAATGCCTTTGGGGTCTCAAGTCAAGGGAGAGCAGGTGGGTTATGTTTATATTGGAAGGAAAGTGTTAATTTTTCTTTAGTTTCTTTCTCTCAGCATCACATTTGTGGAGATGTAGGGGATGGTGATGGTAGTTGGAGATTTGTGGGGATTTATGGGTGGGCAAAGGAGGAGGAAAAGTACAGAACTTGGGAGCTTGTTCGACACATCTGTGACTCGTCGAACCTTCCTCTTCTCATGGGAGGGGATTTTAATGAGATCCTAAGTTATGATGAAAAAGAAGGAGGAGCAGATAGGGTGAGGCGGGAAATGGTTTCTTTTCGAGACACTCTTGATGACTGCGCTCTTCGTGATTTGGGCTATACTGGAACGTGGTACACTTGGGAGAGGGGGTTAACAGCAGCAACGTGCATTAGAGAGAGACTGGATAGATATGTTTGTACTTCGGATTGGCTTCACTTGTTTCCGAATTGTGTTGTTGAGCATGGGCTTCGATATAAGTCTGATCATGTCCCCATTTTCACTCATGCCCAGCAGTGCAGTAGTCGAAGGAAGAAGAAGCGTGGCTTCCGCTTTGAAACTTGTTGGCTCTTAGATGATGGCTGTGAAGGAGTTGTGAAGAGTACTTGGGAAGATTCGACGGGAGACGGGCTTCCTTCTCGTATCACACTGCTAGCTCGCAATCTTAGTGCGTGGAGTGCCGCGCATTTTAATAATCTTGGAGAGCAGATTAAAAAAGTTGAGAAAACACTTTCCATAGCCCAGCAACGTGGAATTTCCGATGAAAACAACAAAGAATGTGCGGAGATTGAGAAGAAGCTAGATGAACTTCATGAGAAACATGAAGCGTATTGGTATTTGAGGTCTAGGGTGGCGGAAATAAAGGATGGCGACAAGAATACGCAGTATTTTCATCATAAAGCATCTCAGAGGAAAAAAAGAAATTATGTGAAGGGGCTCTTTAATTCCAGTGGAGTGTGGTGTGACAAGGAAGAAGATATTGAAAGTATTTTTGCTAATTATTTTAGCGATGTTTTTTCTTCCTCTAACCCCTCTGATATGCATTTTCAGGATGTTTTGAAATGTATTACTCCTATTGTGTCAGATGATTGTAACCAAGCTCTCCTTAAACCTTATTCTAAGGATGAGATTTACATAGCTTTACAGCAGATGCACCCTTGTAAAGCTCCTGGGCCAGATGGAATGCATGCCATTTTCTATCAAAGATTCTGGCATATTGTTGGGGATGATGTGACCGCTTTTGTTTGTAATATTCTGCATGGAATTCATTTCCCTGCTATGCTGAACAAGACAAATATTGCTCTCATTCCAAAAGTGAAAGAACCGAAGCTTGCTTCAGAATTTCGGCCCATTGCTCTATGTAATGTCCTCTACAAGCTGGTGTCAAAAGCCATTGTCATGCGTCTGAAGAATTTTCTCCCCACTATGGTTACAGAAAACCAAAGTGCTTTTGTTCCAGGGCGCCTTATTACTGATAATGCTCTAATTGCTCTGGAAATTTTTCATTCTATGAAGCACAGAAATAAAAGCAGACGAGGTGTTGTTTCAATGAAGCTGGATATGAGCAAGGCCTATGACAGAGTGGAGTGGGGTTTTCTCAGAAAGATGCTGTTAACTATGGGTTTTGATGGTAGGTGGGTGAACTTAATAATGAATTGTGTGTCTACTGTTAATTATTCCTTCATCATCAATGGAGGTGTGTGTGGAGATGTCTCTCCTGCTAGAGGGCTCAGACAAGGGGACCCTTTATCCCCTTATTTATTCATCCTGGTTGCAGATGCTTTTTCAAAGATGATTCAGACGAGAGTTCAGAAGAAATTAATTCATGGGGCCCGAGCCAGCCGTAGCGGTCCGGAGATTTCCCACCTTCTTTTTGCAGATGACAGCTTATTATTTACTAGAGCTACCCGACAGGAATGCACAGAAATAGTTGATATTCTCAACCTTTATGAATTGGCATCCGGGCAGAAAATTAATTATGAAAAGTCGGAAGTATCATTTAGTAAAGGTGTAAGCACAGAGCAACGAGAAGCACTCACGGGAATTCTTAAGATGCGCAGGGTTGATAAACATGAGAAATACCTTGGTATCCCTTCTATTGCAGGACGATCAAAAAAAGCAATTTTTGCTTCTCTTCTTGATAGAATTTGGAAGAAACTTCAAGGGTGGAAAGAAAATTTTTTATCTAGAGCAGGGAAAGAGGTGTTATTGAAGGCAGTCATACAAGCTATTCCTACATATCTGATGGGTGTCTATAAGTTTCCAAGCTTAATCATTCAGAAAATTCATGCAGCTATGGCACGATTTTGGTGGGGAAGTGAAAATGGCAAAAGGAAGATGCATTGGAAGAATTGGGCCGATATGTGTACTTTGAAGTGTTTAGGAGGCATGGGATTCAAGGATTTAGCGGTATTTAATAATGCTCTTCTTGGGCGTCAAGCTTGGCGTCTTATCCACTATCCTAACTCTCTCCTTGGGCGTGTGATGAAAGCAAAATACTATCATAATTGTGATTTTCTTGACTCCTTTCTTGGTCACTCATGTAGTTTCTCATGGAAGAGTATTTGGAGCTCTAAAGCTTTGATTAAAGAAGGTTGTTTATGGCGTATTGGAGATGGCAAAGATGTCAACACTTGGGAGATGCCTTGGGTGTTAGATGAAGATGGGCGACATATCACATCCGAGCCGCATGCACTGGTGCCTACAGTAAGTAATTTGATTGATGAAAGTTGTATGGAGTGGAAACTTGATCTTATTGAAGAGATTTTTAATGAGAGAGATGTTAAGTGTATCATGGCTATTCCTTTAACCTCTCCGGCTCCTAAAGATGTTCTCACTTGGGCCTTCTCAAAAGATGGGCACTACACTGTGAAAACAGCTTATATGTTGGGGAAAGGGGGTAATCTTGATAACTTTCATAGATCTTGGATTGATATTTGGAGTTTGGATGTTAGTCCAAAAGTTCGTCACTTCCTTTGGAGAGTATGCACCAATACTCTTCCAGTTCGTGCTCTATTAAATCATAGACATCTTGTGGAGGATTCAAGCTGCCCATGGGGCTGTGGGGCGACCGAAACAGCCCACCATGCTCTTTTTGGGTGTCCTCGGTGGGATGAAATATGGCTGGACAGTGGCTGTGCTGAGGTAAGAGAGATGGATGCAAATCTTACTATGTGTGATGTTATTGAAAGCTGGAAAAAATTGGATGTGAAAGTTAGAATTAAAGGAGCCTTCCTCTTGTGGTGTATGTGGGGTGAAAGAAACAACAAGATTTTTAATGACAAGGTTACTCCAAACCAAGTGCTGTTGAAGAGAATTGAAAGATATGTAGAAGATCATGGCAAGTATGCCAAGTCCATCTATATGCGCAAACAACAAGAGGTTGTTGGAGGCTCGAAGCTTTGGTGTGTACCACCTGCAGGCACGCACAAAATCAATGTTGACGCTTCATTAGCGGTTGATGGCTGGATTGGGCTTGGAGCGATTGCACGAGACCATGAAGGTGGTGTGCTATTCACTGCAACACGCAGGGTTCGTGCTAGCTGGGCTCCTGAGATTGCTGAAGCGAAAGCTTTGGAGTGGGGTGTGCGCTTGTGTAGAAGGTTTGGACTTCAAGACATCATCCTTGAGTCGGATTGCCAATCAGTGATCAATAGACTTTCGAAGAATGCCATCTATCTGTCTGATCTAGATAATATTTTGACTAATATTCTAGCTTCATGTACTAGTTTTTCTTCATTGCATTGGTCTCATGTGAAAAGGGACGGAAACTATGTGGCTCATCATTTAGCTAAACTAACTCCTTTTGGAGTTGAACAGATTTGGGAGAACCATTTCCCCTCGGAAGTGGCTCCCTATGTTTTGATGGACAATTTGTCCCTTGAGTAATGCCACATTTAAATGTTTCCCCTCAAAAAAAAAAAAAAAGTAAATGGACACAAAACAAAATATATATGATTGAAAATTTCACTTCATGCTCCATAAGCCCAAAATGGAATTGAACCCAATACTAGCCCAAACTCTGGTAAAAAAAGAAGTCCATCAACATCCATCTTTCTAGACTACAAAGTCAAACGGAAACACCCTAAACCTACCAAATTAAATTTTGATGTGTATAAATTTTATTGCTTTTATTGCTGGGTTGGGTATCTCACGTATGGGCTTTTACTGCTGAGCAGATGTGTATATTTTTTGTCCATTAAAGGTTGCGCCCTAGCCTACCCCCTGCAAGATCCGCATAAATTCACACAGAAACCCTAGAACTGCTTCCTTCTTCTATCTTCTCAACTCACTTCTATCTTCACACCATTTTCGCCTCTCTTCCTTCTTTCTCTCTCCAAAAATGGTACTCACTCATTGTTTTCCTGGATTTATTATATGATTTTGAATATGATTTGATTTTGATCTTTATGTTATCAATCGAATTTGAAAAGAAAGCATGTAGACTGGAGTAAAACGAAAGAAAAAAACTTTGTTTATCCACCAAGTAAACTACCCACCAGTCTTCGAGAGTGCTAAAGAGTAGTCGTAGTGGAATTAGAATAATTCAAAACTTTTAATTCTTTATTAGTGGTCGCGTGGTGGGTCATCTACCGAGTGAATAGATAAAAAGAAGTAAACTTTCGATTTTCGAAGTACGAAAACGACAAGTATCGATAATTGCACAAAAGCCAAAATAATGATGCAATGTATGGAGAGAAAGTAAATAAATAAATATTGTATTGTGAAATGAATAAAACTTTATTTATCCAGTAAATTTACTACCAAGTATTAGTAAAATTTAATGCGTAGTAAAATCCAACTAATTATCAACAATTGTTTTTTCAATTATCTATTAGTAGTGGTAACACACCCAATAGATAGATATCGTTATGTTCGTATGAGACAATTAAATGGAACTTGGGAAATTGAGAGTGGCAGTATCTCTATTTGGCAAGCGGTGGGGAACACCGGAAAATAAGAAAAGGTAAAAAAAAAAGAAAAAAAATGCAAAAGGAAACTAATTACTCCAGTCATACAAATCAATCAATATATATATATATATATATATATATATATATATATATATATATATATATATATATATATATAAAGGAGGAACTTTTTTAAAGTTTGAGAGTTGTACATATATATGACACAAAGTTGGCAAAAGATAAAATAAAAGAATTTATAGTTGGCAAAAGATAAAAGAATTTACACACAATCCATCTAAGCTACGGCAAAATTTACACAAAACAATAGTTGGCAAAACATAAAAGAATTTACACACAATTCATCTAAGCTACGGCAAAAGCAAAACAATAGTTGGCAAAAGATAAAAGAATTTACACATAATTCATCTAAGCTACGGCAAACCTTAGGTTGCTATTCTACTATTATTCACTCTACTATAAATATGCATGTTTAGCTAACAATTGACCATAAAATTAAAGAAAAACAATTACAAAACCATAGCATACGATGATGTCCTCACATGAAGAATAAAATGAAAGTTTGGCAACGACATCACAAAGTTTGGCAACGACATCGGAAAGGTATTATACAATTGACATATTATTTTATTCGTACATTATTTATTATATACATAATTATCCATCATATTCTTTTCTATATATCTATATTTCGGATCTTATTCTTTTCTCCATGAACTTAATTCTATTAAAACTAATTGGGAATACATATAGATTTAGGGAATGTTCTCTTCGACATAAAACAACTTAACTGAACTGAACTGAATTATAACTAATTAATAGTAATGATTATCATTTAGGAACTGAACTGAACTGAAAATAAGCTGGGGAGAAGAGGCCCTTGAATACATATAAAGAGTTTTGGATAAGCGAAAATTAGAGTTTGATTTTGAATGAACAACCTAAATTATCATATTATGTAAAATGCGTATAACTTTTGCTACGTAATTCGGAATATTACGATTTTTGTACCATTGGAGCGCACTTGAAATATGCTTCAAAATAACATCCATTTACAATATAGTTATACAACTTATGAAATAGAGTGTGCCACGTAGGATTGCCATGTCATCATTTCAATTTTTTATTTTTATTAAAAAAAATAGAGTTGTACACATGTATAAGGAGTTTTGGATAAATGAATATTTATTATTATTATAATAATAATTAGATTTATAATAATAATGATAATAATAATAACAATAATAAAACAATAATAATAACGAACTGAACTGAAATTAACTAGCTGAAATAAAATTAACTGAAATTAACTGAACTAAACTGAACTGAAAATAACTAACTGAAATTAAATTAACTGAACTCAAATTAAATTAATTGAACTGAAATTAACTGCACTAAACTGAAATTAATTGAAAATAAGTCCAAAAGAACAGGGCCTTTATCTTAGAAAAGTTGGCAAAAGCTAAGATAAAAGAAAAGGGTTGATGTTTAGCGCAAAGAAGTATGCTTATCTTAGAGTGCCTCAAATAATTATGACCTATCGTATAGCTATTTATGTTTTCTGATCAAACTTCAGACTTATCAATATAATGTTGAGTTTTGATGTGGAGCAGAAAACTTCCTTTTCCACCTATAATATTTAGTTCCAATCTACACAATTTCAAGAGTTACGGAAAGGCATCAACTTTCCATATACAATATAGTTTTACAACTTATGAAAATTTATTTATTTAGATGAAACAATAACGCATTATTTATTCTTTATTTTAAATACATATAAAAATAACTATAAAAATAGCGTATTATATGTGACAATATCAATGATATCTTTCAAAATTATACTTTTAAAAATTGAGTTATATAAAGATAAAAAATACACATATGTAATCTTGAACCTATAACATACCATGGTGGCATTACATGAAGATCCAAATGAAAATTTGTCAATGACATTGTAGAGGTATTATGCAATTGACTAATTATATTATTCCTAGAATATTTATTGTACACATAATTATTTATGTTTGTCTTTTCCATATATCTATACGTCAGATCTTATTCTTTTCTCCATAAACTTAATTCTACTAAAACTAATTGGAAAAACAGGGTTCGCATTTCTAGACTTTTTGGGTCATGGATCATAAAAAAGGAATAAGTTTGATAAGTCTTGATATGGTCATGATTTATGCAAAGTTTTTTTTTTCTCTTGAATAATATTTTTTTTATGGGAAATTCTACATGGTAGCCCCCAACTTTTAGGTTTTTTACATGGTAGCACTTCTTAAATTTTTTTATACTTGGTAGCCCCGAACTTTTAGGTTTTCTACATGGTAGCACTTCTTAAGTGAATTCCATTAAGTTGTCGTTAGTTTGGACATTTATTAGTCTGACACGCAAATCAAGACTTTTTCGACACCCAAAACGAGTATTTCTGATCATTTTTTGACAATAAAAGGGGCGCAATTTTGTCTTTGAAAGCTCAATTAAAGGTTGGAATTTGTCAAAAAGTGATCAGAAATACTCGTTTTGGGCGTCGAAAAATTCTCAATTTGCGTGCCAGACTAATAAATGTCGAAACTGACCACATCTTAACGGAATTCACTTAAGAAGTGCTATCACGTAGAAAACCTAAAAGTTCAGGGCTACCAAGTAGAAACAAATTTAAGAAGTGCTACCATGTAGAAAACCTAAAAGTTGGGGGCTACCATGTAGAATTTCCCTTTTTATTATTAGTAGAGGTTAGTTTTATATTTAATTAAATTTATCCATGATACCATAATTATGATCAAGTTTTTTGGCTTCCCATCTTGCATTGTACATGCGTTAGCGTTTATGTGCTATATTAAAAGTTGAAGTTGAGGCTGACACTCATGTTTTTTTCTATTCTTTCTGTCCTACATCTATTAAATTATTACCCTCTACTTTCTTAAAGTATCATTTGGGTATTCTTCATGTTACAAATGTGTTAGCTATTGTTAGTCATACCAATTATTAAAAAATATAAAATTTATATATCGCAATAACAAATCTAGAAATTAGAGTATAATGACAAATACTTTATCCGTTCTTTTTTTACTAGAACAATGGATTTGGGCATGGTTTTTAAGGAAATGAAGAAAATGGGTAATTTAGCATAGAGGTACCCCTTTAATTAAATAGAGTAGGATAAGTAAGTCCTTAATAAAGTAAATGCAACTTTATAAGACAATTTCAATAATTAATGATAGTTTTATTAACATAAAGTAAAGACAATATTGTCATGTATAGTTGTTGTTTTTTTTACCAAAAGTGGAATGGTCCCAAAATATGAAACTACCCAAAGTGGTAATTGTTGCATTGAAAAAGAACGGAAGAAGTATGTAAATAGAATGGTGTTGAAAAATCTCATTTCATTAGCAACACAAAATCAACAATGCTAACAAAAAATTTGCAAAAAAATAAAATAAACAAAAAGTTGCACGGGCTTCAAAACTAGTGAATACGAAAGAAGAAGGCAAAAAAATATAAAAGAACCGTGGAAGTTATATCCACATTATCAACTAAATATTTTTTGAATTAAAAATATTCAATTTAAGGAAAATTAATAATTGCTACACATTTTATAGTTTTCAATGTATATAATTTTTTTTACACAACACAAGAAACAAATTGTCGTAATCTTCTTTCTCTTCCAATTTCATATGTTTAACTTTCTAGCTATATCATTTTTGTTCGTTTGTTTTGTTGAATAAGTTGGTCTCTCTTTATGTGAGTTTCTCGTGCCCTATTATGAGAAGTTTAGTCTTATTTGTTGTGGAGGTCTCATTTTCCCCTATAGGAGTTGTATGTCTTGTTTGTTTGTTTGTTTGTAGGTATGACAAATTATTGTATCGATTAAAGTTCAAGACTAACAACATAAGGTATTGGAAGCTCGAATGCGGTCAACATTGTTAGATCAAGAATATTCTTCTCCAAACTATGCCAAAATGGTAGAGGGTTTCATTAATAGCTGCTTGATTAAGCAAATACAAGGGGTCTGCACTACTTTGGTCGATCTAGTTTATCATCATCAAAGACAAAATTGATTTTATCTTGTTTTAATATTGATGTCTTTTGTCCTTCAATTGTGAAAATTTTCTTTTAAAAAAAATGTATATATCATTTCGCACGCATTATGTACATATTAGGCTAGTTTAGTAGTTTGTATATTTTATGTTACTATGCACGCATGGGCTCTTACACGCATGGGTTCTTGTTGCAGCCCATAAGCCTTTCTTTCCTTTGGGCCATCGGGATGGGCGCTAGGCTGCCCCCTAAATCTACATAAATTCAGCCTAAAAAATCCTAGCAAACATTAGGGTTCCCACTTCCCACCATTTATCTCCTCACACAGTTTTCTCTTTCCACTTCCGCCTCTCTTCCTCTTCCTCTCACTCCAAAAATAACAAAATGGTACACTCCAAAAAACAAAAAGCAATTGTATTAAACAACGCAATATAAGAAAAGTAAATGGACTTAAAAGAAAATACACGTGATTAAAAATTTCACTCCATGCTCCATAAGCCCAAACAACAGAATTGAACCCAACATTAGCACAAGCCATGGTTAAAAAAAGTCCATCAACATCACTCTATATGGACTTCAAAGCCCAAATAAAAAACGCTAAACCTACTTAACTTAATTTTTTAAAAATAAAAGAACGCATAAATTCAACAAAAACCCTAGCAAAATTAGGGATTGCATCTTTTATCTGCTCATCTCACTTCTCTCATTCGCCCCATTTCCGCCTTTCTTCCTCTGTCTCCAAACATGGTACTCATTCATCTTTTTCCTATTCAGTTTCCCTTTGTTTTTCTGGGTTTATCATTTGATTTTGATGTTTTAGGCACCATAAAAAGATAGTGAACCACTACCTTCATCAAATCCCGCTAAATCTTGAGGAAAGCAAAAGAAAAAAGTTTTGTTTTTGAGAGTTCATTCCAAATTCGAAATGTTAAAATCCGATCTGAATCTCATTTGAGGTAGAGCCCATATATAATCCGACAAATCCGATCTGAATACTAATGTCACCTTATCAACTTATAGCTAAATATACATGATTCCTTTAAAAGCGAAAGTTGAGGTGAAGACCTTATTAAACACTCCAATTAGGCTAATAAAATGCTAATTAAATCATAAATAATCCAAATTAAATAAATTGAAAAGATAAATAAAAGAAAGAAGAAGACCACCCCCCACCCCCAAAAGCCTTCCCACCGACCCCCACCCCTCTATTTTCGCCGACCCTCTCTCGAAAAAACCCCCCACTCACCGAAAAACCAGACCGGTGGGGGTGGTTTTAAGGGGGTAGGGAAGGTTTTCGATGGTGAGGGTGGAAATTTTATCCGTAGGAGCTCCTTTTCTACTCTCTCTCTCTCTCTCTCCGCTCTCACTTCTCCTTCCACCCTCATCTCCCTCTCTCTCTCCCCTCTCACTTGAAATTCTAGCAGCAGGAAGGGCAAGAGCCCAAAAATTATGGGCCACACAAGGGGTTGGGTGGTGTGGAGCGTGTGTTAGTGTGGAGGAGAGAGAAGTGGAAGGAGAAGGGGTTGGGTATGAAATAGTTTTGGATTCAGATATGCGACTAAAACACTCTCCTTCGTCACTTAGCTTGGAGATAAAAATGAGTGATTCAATCGGGTTTCGAGGGTGGCAGGGAAGTGTGCAGTTGGAAGTCAATGGAGGGGATTTCGGGTGGAAGGGGAAGGGGGTGGTATAGGAGAGGGAGGCAGGTAAGGAAATAGAGATGAGAAAGAAATATGAGGAAGCAAAATCTCTCTCCTCCCTCACTAGAAATTCTGGCAGCATGAAGGGGGGTGGCAGCCTGGCAGGGGAGGGGGAGGCAGACGGGTGACAGGTGTTGGGGTACTGTGGTCCGGTGAGTGCGTAAGAGAGAGAAAAGATGGAAGGAAAAGGTGGTTGGTGGTGAGGTGGTGCGGGTAGGGGTGATAATGAGCTTGACCTGTTCGCGAACAGTTTGGGATTGGCTTGGTCGAAACTCGGCTCGTGGTGGTTCGGCTCAGATTTGGAGTCGGCTCAAGCCGTTAACGAGCCGAGCTGAGCTAGACATAGCTCGCTCGAGAGCTCGTGAACAGACTTGATTATACTTTTATATAGAAAAATAATGTATTGATATATATACATAAATATATTAACCTAGATATTACACAATAATAAGCTAATAGTTTCATTGTCTAAAAGAAAACCTAAAAAGGAAAAATAAAGAAAACATGTAAAAACTAAGGGTGATAAGAGTCAAGCCTATTCGTGAACAGTTCGAGCTCGACTCGTTTAACATTTGGCAAAGCTCGGTTCGAACAAAGTTTGGCTCGTTAAGGTTCGAGCTCTCGGCTCAAGCTCGAATAAACTTAAATGAACACAAGCCGAGCAGACCACAGTTCGGGATCAACTCAACCAATAAGCAGCCCTAGGTGTGGGGCAGGTGGCCCAAAAACAGAGGAGAAAGATGGAGAATTAGGGTAAAATAAAGAAAGGGGAAGAGATGAGAGAAAGCAATTAGTTGTCTAAACCTAACAGAAACTTGACATCGTTAGTCATGAAGGGCATTTCGTGCATTTTATTGAAATAATGATGATACCTGGTGCATTTGAAACTATAGGGGTACCCCATGAATTTTAAAATTCCACATGGGTACCATGTGAAAAAATTGATATTTATAGTATTATAAAGCACAATTTTTTGTGATCATAAGTAACAAAATAGCTTGAATTCGACTCAACCAGATCAGATCTAATTAAAGGTGGGTTGAATATGGAGTTTGTAAAATCCGACCCTATCTAACCATTGCCATTCCTACCAATATCATTAATACGGGGGTACAACAAGACTAGTAATTAAGAAGTAGAAGGGTTTTAGTTTGATATAGTAAGAAGTGTAATTAAATATTGTGCGAAAAGTAATAAAAGAAAAATCCATAACAAATAACAAGTGATATGATCTCAATCCCAAGACATTAATCCCCCCTAAAAACACACAAATGTCACAATAAAATCTCATTCAAATTATATATCATTTGAATTTGAAAACAAAACTACAGAGTAAATTATGGACAAAAAAAGTTTGTTTTACCCACCGAATAAACTACCCACCAATAGAAGAGAGTACTAAAGAGTAGTCGTAATAGATTCCCTACCTAACATAATCAATAACTTTAATACTTTATTAGTGGTAGCCTGGTGGGTCATTTCCCCAATGAATAGATAAAACAAAGTAACTTTCACTTTCTGAAGTACGAAAACTATAAGTACCAAAGTCAAAAATGATAATAATGATGATGTAAAACAATACATAAAGAGGAAATAAATAAATAATGTATTATGAGATGGATACAACTTTGTCTATTAAGTAAGTTTATTACCAACGTAACTACCGCTAAAATTTGATGCGTGGTGGAATCCAACTCAATATTAACAATTGTTTTTTTAAAATAATATACTAGTAGTGGGTAACCCGCTTAGTAGATAGATTTAGTCATGTTCGTGTGAGACAATTGGAACTCGGGAAATTGAGAATGGCAGTATGGCAAGAGGTGGGAGAAACCAAGAAATAAAAAAGGTCAAAAGAAAACGAAATAAAAATACAAAAGGAAACTAATTATTTCAGTTATACAAATGAATACACAATAGTACGAAGGGAAATTAACCGCTCCCCTCCCCGTCCCCCCTGATAAGTGTGAATCTATCTATATATATATAAAGCAAAGTTCAATTTGCCTATGTGTCATTCACTAACAAAATCTGTCCACATGTCGCATGCTAAAAACTCCTTAAAAATCTACTGCCACATGTACAAATTGGAGTGCAAGCTGCTGATGTGTCACCTCCACACGTCATTAGCGTTTGGCTATATGTGCATCAATTCCGGAAATAAGTTTTAATTGCTTTAATTACATGATTTTGAAACAGTAGTGAATCATGTTCAACCTTCTGTATTTTGGTAAGTTTTGCCTAATTGTTAACACTTACGCAAAACCGTGTTATTTAACTTTATAGTCATCAAATAATTTAACACACATTACCATCACATGTCAGCTTTACAATAAAATGTCAACCACCTTCCACATTTAAATTGCGGAAAAAAAGGGTAAAAAAATTAATTAAACATTTTAACCATAAACTCATAAATATTTACAATATATTAAGGCTCTGTTCTTTTGGATTGAACTGAACTAAATTGAACTTAAGTTGTCAGAACTGAACTGAACTAAATTTTACTGAACTGAATTAAAATTGTGAGAGAAAACTAACGGAATTTTCTTGAAGTGAGCTGAATTTGTCTAACTGAACTAAATTTTCATTAATGCAGTCTAAAAGAACATAGCCTAATTCTATGAATATATATTCCCAATCTTTCATGATGTTTTCTTAATTTAACCTCCCAACAATCATTGTGTCACTCCAAACGCTTTATGGAATATAACTCCCAACAATAGATATATATATATATATATATATATATATATATATATATATATATATATATATATATATATATATATATATATATATATATATATACATGTGGTTAGTTAGTTAGTTAGTTAATTAGTTGACAATATATAACCGCTCGACAAAGTTGATATGAATATATACTCTCGAGCAATCTATGAAATGATAGTGGGTCGTATAGTAAAGAATATAGGAAGGAGGGGATTCGAGAACATATGGTCATAGAGAGAGAATGAAGATAGTCAGATACATCATACATATACTTGAAAATTGATTAATATATATATTTATTTTTCATTAATTACAAGTTGCAAAAACTATCCTAAAACATTAAATGAAAGATAACTATCTTCTCCTTAGTCTTTATAATCAATTAGATATTCATAAATATCGCCATCTTGGATACCAAATCCGATCTAATGGAGGAAATCGACATGCAAAACCTCGGGTTCTTGGAATACATAAATGAGTTTTCTTTTATCATAGCATGCACTTTCGGCATAACATCCATTAATTTTTCACAACGGGTAGATATGTTTTGCGGTTCTATGTTAATACTAAATTAAATTTATTAAAACCCAAAACAGACACTAAACTTAGAAACATAATGATAGGAATTACAACTTTATTTAATCAAACTTAATCTTACCCATGTTTCTCTATCCATAGTTTAATATAACTGAACTACATATTGTGCCAGTATGAAAAAAATTGTATTGGTGCCCTCTTGATCTCAATTTCATAATGTATGATATAAATGAAATATATTATCTTTTTAATAAGTTACGTAAATATTTTTTTATATACTGCTCTTTTATTATATTAAATTATATTTAGTACATAGGCTTGATTATGGTATCATTCTTTTTATGTCTTTAATATTATATCAAAAATTTATAAATTTTTACATCATGATTTTAGGGAAAGTATCATAAAATTTTAAATTTATAAAATAAAAGGTTTTTGGGTCTAAAATCTAAAATAGCTTTACATACTTTTTTATCCTTACCATCCCATTTAAAGACTTTTAAATTTTAGCATCTTTTGCATGCTGAATTAAAAAGAAGTTTGAAAAAAGGGGGACAATACAAAGGATAAAAATTTAATAATAAGACATCGTAGAGCTTATAATTTAAACTTTTTTAGATGCTTGAGACAAATGTGTGGCAAATTAAGGCTATGTTCAGTTCAACTTATTTTAACTTATTTCATAAAAAATAAGATAAGATAAGATAAGTTCAGATAAGATAATACAATATAATGGTTCAACTTATCTTCACTCATTTAAGAAAAAATAAGATAAGATAAGATAAATAAGTCTAGATAAGATAAGACAAAATAAGTTGAATCAAACGGACCCTAAAAGTAACGTAGAATAACTAAATATAATGCACGGTCCCATGTCAATGTAAATTAGTAATCCTAATTTTAATTAATTTATGTGCAACAAATATTACCAAACTTTGTGATTACCTCGATATATCCTTATCAGATTTCATAAGCAAAATTTATCAACGACAACAACTCTGTACTTATAAACCAATTTAGAGGGATGATAAGAAAAAGATAATCATACAACAATGAATGTAGACTATATATTAGCGTGTGACGATGGGTGTAGACTATATATTAGCGTGTGACAACATGGGGTGAATATTAATCATTGAACAAAACATGAGGGGTCAATTTACTCTAATTGAAACTTATGGGTCTAAGGCCCCATTCTTTTGACGGTTTACATAGTATGAACTGAACTGCACTGCAAGAAACTGAACTGAACTGAACTGCGAGAAACTGAACTAAAATGAACTGCGAGAAACTGAAATGCAGAGAGTAACTGAACCGAACTACGAGAAACTGAACTAAAAATAAGTCCAAAAGAACAGAGACTCAATTACACAATTGGTGATAAAAGTGGGAGGGTTTAACTAATAGGAAAAAACATGAAGTGTCAATTTAATTTGTTGGGTAAAAGTTAATAATAGGACAAATAAAGAAAACAAATTGAATAGTATATTGTATACTTTGTCTGTATGTTTTTCAGAAGTATATGTAGTATTTCATTCACTTTTATAAATTTACATAACATAATTTAAGGGGAAATATCATTAAATATATAATTCAATATCTTATAGTTTATCAATTATTGCGGCAACCATGGAATATATGTATGTCTCCAATATTGTTGGAATATAGATATTCTTAATAAACAAAAAAATTTCCGTGCAAAAGTTAGAGATGAGGTAGTATACGATATAGTTTGCACGGGTCTAAAAGTCGGAGACCTGCTTATGACTTGCTTAGGAATAAAAACAACTACTTAATAAACAAAACAATCCCTGTGCATTATGCGTTGGTCCAAATCAAATCTACTATAAAACCTCCCGTGCATTTTTGCACGGGCTAAAAGCTAGTTATTATATATTATAACCTTCTTATTCCCTTTTACTAGCTCTTAATTAGTATTATAGAGTATAAGTTGTGGATTTTAATTGTTTTTTATAGGATATTTAGTAATTGCGTTTATATGATTATTTATTAGTTTGACTTATGTCATATTTTATACTATTAATAATATATCTAATGTTGACAGATATATTATAATATTGGAGTCAAAGAAACGCAATTGGGCATTAGCAATTTTAATAGGTTAAACCCATTTGAATCAAACCACAAAGCAAGAAGTGAAAGGGAAGTTGGTTTTCCTTTTATGAGAGTGCACAAGAATTGAGAAGATGGGCTAAGGTCAATGGTGTCACCAAAGACACGCATCAAAGATCAAGTAAAGAAGTAAAAGAAAGGCAAAACCCTATGAGCTAGCGGACAAAAACACGCAGTATACAAGGTTTAAAGAAGGTGGGCTTTGATTTTAAAAACCCACATAACGCAACAAACAAAAAGAGGAGTGGGAGGCAGCACGAGAGTTTGGGAGCACAGCAGTAGCAGCTGCGAAGGGATAGGTAGTTCGACGAAGTACAGGACAGCAGCAGGACGCAGCAGGGATACGGAGGCAGCAAGACGGAGTTCGACGAAGTAGAGGAGTACGCAGCACGAGAGAAGGGAAGACGAAGACTCAGCACAATTTGAAGCTTCGAATAGAATTTCCAGCCATGGTTTATCATAATTGGGTGATGTTCTCTTCAATTGTGAGTAGCTAATTTCTTTTTATAGGACTTAGATGAAACCCTAGTATTATGAAGTGGTAGTTTAATTTTAATTGTGTTTGGGAATTGATTTTTGGTTTATGATTGCATAACTATTGAGATTATTATTGGGTTAATTATTAATATAATTGATGATTATTCTTGTAGAATTAATTATTGGTTTTTATTGTTATTAAATTTACATACTTTGTTCTTGTAGTTTAAAGTGTGATGTTATGCAATGGTGTTTGTTGATTTGTGGTTAAAAGTTGAATAATTTATGCTTTGGTTAGATAAGTTATGTCACCTAATTGATCACAATACTATTTATTTGAGTATTCCGGCTTCTAGTTTAGGATACTTAATAAACCTATTAGTTCTCATTCCAATTAATCTATTACTCATATTATTAGTGGTGGATTTGACTGTCCTAGATTCCGTATTATTATCTGTTCTCCGATTCACTTTTGTTATTGCCCAGTTTATTTAGTTTACTATATATTTCAGATTAGTTTAGTTAGTTTACAAACAAATCATTATATCACTATTTAGGATAAAATTGGTAGACATTAGATTTAATATTACTCAACTATTCCCTGTGGATACGATACCCTATTATTTATCACTTACTACTAAGTCTTGTACACTTGCAAGAATAGGGTTTTATAACTTGTTTAAAATCGCTATCACCCCCTCTCTCTTTTTTTTTCTCAAACCCTAACCTCCCCTACCCCTTTTTCATCAGTTAGGGGCTGTCATGGATGATTTCATCCATAATAAGCTCATTTTCCCCTATTATTTTCAGTTTTTAATTCATTTTCTTATTTTGTTGAATAAATTAGTCTCTCTTTATTATATTTTTTCAAACCCTGTTCTGGGGATTTTAGTATTTGTTGTGGAGATCTCCTTCTCCCCTATGGGAGTTGTGAGTATGGTTTTTTTGTCTTTAGGTATGAGAAATTGGTTTCATTGGTTGAAGTACTAGACTCAACATAAAGGTATTGGAATCTCGCATGCGGTCAACATGACTCGATCAAGAAGGTTCTTCCCAAACTATGTCAGAATGATAGACTTCCTCATCAATAGCTGCTTGATTCAGTAAATACAAGGGGGTTGCGCTGTATTGCTCGATGTAGTTCATTGTAATTTATTCGAATAAGAATTTTCTTTTGGCCTTCAATTAATGAATTTCTCTTTTAAAAAAAAAGTTATACAAATGAATACAAAAGAAAACGACAAAAAATAGGAAATAACCGTGGAAGTCATATCCACATTATCAACTAAATATTTTTGGAACTAAAAGTCTCTAATTTAAAGCAAACTAATAATTGCTATACATTTGATAGTTTTCAATTTATATAATTTTTGTTTACACAATACAAGTATATCGTTTTTGTTGTGTGTGTTTTATTGAAGAAGTTAAACTCTCTTTATGGGAGTTTTTCATGCCCTAGCTCTCCTTTTCGTCTATAGGAGTTTTGAGTCTAATTTGTTTGTCTATTTGTCTGTTTTTTTTTTTTTTTTTTGATCAATATGAGCCACGAAGGCAATACAAAGTACAAAGAAGGGGAAGGGGGATTCGAACCTGTGACCTATTGTTCACAGCACCTCAATCTTAACCACTAGGCGAAGACATCCTTGGTTCTTTGTTTATTTGTCTGTAAGTATGAAAAACTGTTCTTATTGGTCAAAGTTCAAGACTATCAACATGGAGGTATTAGAAACTCGTATGCGCTCAATATTGTTAGATCAATAGTGTTCTTCTCCAAATTATGTCAAAATGATAGACGGTTCTATTAATAGCTGCTTGATCAAGCAAATATAAGGGGCATGCGCTCCTTTCGTCGATCTAGTTGATTATAGTTTCACGAAATTGATTTAATCTTGTTGAATTAAATGTCGATGTCATTTGACCTTCAATAATTGATAATTTTCATTCATAAAAACCTTCTACCTCCTCGGAATCTTTTTAAATGTGACACTTTCATTTTTCACGCATGCCAATACAAAACTTTATGGATCTAATTTTGTATTTGTAAAAGTTATAAAACGTACATATTAAAAAAATACATATTAAGACGAATCTAACAAGATTCCACATGAATTTATTTGTATTCATGTATAAATCATAAACGATGATCAAGTGAAATTTGTGCATAGTGTAAAATGTCAAAGTGTCACATTTAAAAAGAAACGGAGCAAGTAGATCATTTCGCACGCATAACGTACATATTAGGCTAATTTATATAATTCTATGTCACTTACACGCATGGGCTTTTACTGGGCCGCTATAAGACTTGTTTTTCATTTGGGCCCGGGGATGGCCGTTAGGCTTCCCCCGAAAATCGGCATATATTCAGCCAAAAAAAAACTATTGAAAATTAGGGTTCCCACCATTTATCTCCTTACCGTTTTCTCTTTTCACTTCCGCCTCCCTTCCTCTTCCTCTTACTCCTACTCCAAAAAAAAATGGTACTCTTTCATCCCCTTTCTCTCTGGATTTATGTCATGAATTATGATTTTGATTTGATTTTCATTTGTTTTTTTATTTTGATTTGGATATTAATTGTTATAATATTTTAGGCACCAAAAAAATATAGTAAGCCACCACCTTCATCAAAACCCGCTAAATTTGGAGAAAAGAAGAATAAGTTTTTGTTTCTTAGAGTTTGATCCAAATTCGAAATGTTAAAATACGATATGAATCCCATATGAGGTGGAGCCCATATATAATCCAACATATTTGATCTGAATACTAATGTCACCTTATCAACTTATAACTAAATCTACATTATAATAGGACAATTATGTGAATATTGTTATGAAACAAGTAATATGTAGTATAAATATATTATAAAGCACAAATTTTTGTGATCATAAGTAACAAACTAGCTCGAATTTGACTCAACCAGATCCAATTCAAATAAAAATGGGTCGAATATGGAGTTTGTAAAATCCTACCTGATCTCACCATTGTCATTCCTACCTATATCATTAATAGGGGGTACAATTATAATACTCCCTCCGTCCCATAATACAGTGCTTACATTCCTTTTTAGGTGTCCCAAAATATTGTGCCTACTTTTTTTATCAATTTGTTTGGACTCAATTGCCCTTCATTTCTACATAAACTTTCCAAAATACCCCTACATTTCTTTCAAAATATGTGCCCCTATTTATTATTCTACACCATTCCAATGAACATTTATTGCATTTTCATTTTATTTTAAAGAAAAAAGAAAAAAAAACTAGTTTCAAGACAAAAGTACCCAAAATATATTTATTTAAATAGATGTTTTTAGGAAATCCTAAAACTCTTTCCATTTTCCTTAATTCTCGTGAAAAATGAGAAGTGAGCACTATATTATGGGACGGACGGAGTACTAATTAAGGAGTAGAAGGGTTTTAGTTTGATATAGTAAGAAATGTAATTAAATATTGTGCGAAAAGTAATAAAAGAAAAAAAAATCCATCACAAATAAGCAAGTTTCATAATCTCAATCTTAAGAAATTAATTTTCCCTAAAAACACACAAGTGTCACAATAAAATCTCATTAAAATTATATATCATTTTGAATTTAAAAAGAAAAGTACATAGTAAAATGATGGACGAAAAAAACTTTATTTAACCCACCAAATAAACTACACACCAATAAAAGAGAATGGTAAAGATTCTCTACTCAACATAATTAATAACTATTAATACTTTATTAGTGGTGGCCTAGTGGGTCGTTTCCCCAATGAATAGATATAACGAAGTAACTTTCACTTTCTGATGTACGAAAACTATAAGTGCCAATAATTTTAGAAAAGCCAAAAATAATAATGATGATGAAAAAACAATATATAGAGAGTAAATATATAAATAATGTGTTGTGAGATGGATACAACTTTGTCTACTAAGTAAGTTCATTACCAACGTAACTATCGTTAAAATTTGATGCGTAGTGGAATCCAATTCAATATTAACAATTGGCTCTTTTTAATAATCTACTGGTAATGGGTAACCCACTTAGTAGATAGATTTAGTCATGTTCGTGTGGTAACTGGTCAGTAGCGAGGCAAAGGAGGAGAAGGAGAAGCATAGAGGAGAAGAGGGAAAAGGGGAACCAAATAAGGACGCCAGGAAAAGAAGGCAAAGGAGTGAAAGTCCATCAATAACCCCAAACTTCGCAATTAATCACAAAAGGCCCAATAAACAAGGATAAAGTCGGTTGCGCAGGCCCAATAAACTTTGCAATTAAAAGAGTATCTCAGATTATTCAGGATCGGGTTTGGAAAAAGCTAACAGGATGGAAGGGCCAATTACTTTCTCAAGCGGGTAGGGAAGTATTGATAAAGTCGGTTGCGCGGGCTATCCCTACTTATGCTATGCAGTGCTTTCAGATTCCAAAGAGTATTTTAGCATAAATTGAAAAAATGTGTAGAAGATTTCTTTGGGGTCAAAAGGGAGATGAGAAAAAGATGGCTTGGGTGGCTTGGGAGAAAATGTTCTTATCTAAGAAAGAGGGGGGGTCTCGGAATGAGAAATTTTGAAATTTTCAATAGGGCTCTCCTTGATAAGCAAGCTTGGAGAGTGCTCACAATGCCCGACTCTCCAATGGCGAGAGTATTGAAAGGAAGATACTTTCCTACAAGTGAGTTCTTTGATGCAAAGGTTAGTCCAAACGCGAGTTTTACTTGGAAGTCAATTCTTTCGGTGAGAGATGTCGTTAAAAAAGGTGTGTGTCGAGTCATTGGAGATGGGGCTGCAACGAGTATTTGGCAGGACCCTTGGGTTCCTTGCCTGCCGAATTTTCGCACTCTTAGGAGTGATGTTGACCTTTTCGATAATAGACCGTTGTTGGTGAAAGAGCTAGTGATAAAGGGCAGGTGGGATTCAGAGGTGTTAGAGTCATTGTTTACTCCGTGGGAAATCCAAGCTATTAAAAAAATTCCTGTGCCGAGACATGAAATTGGAGACTCATGGATGTGGCAACCAAATAAGAATGGCATGTTCTCTGTGAAGAGTGCCTATTTTATTGAGCTATGTGAAGCCAGAAATTCACGACCATCGTCATCAGTGTCTACGAAGAAGCAGGTGTGGCAAAAATTGTGGAAGGCAAACATTCCACCGAAGATTAAAATGTTTGGTTGGAAGACAATGCACAATGGACTCCCTGTGAACTACAACCTGTTGAGGAGATGCGTTGGAGGGGAGGAGGTCGTCATAAATGTGGGAGTGGGGCTTAGACCACGGAGCACATGCTCCTTCACTGTGAAGATGCGAAGAATGTGTGGTATTTGTCGCCTCTACGCATTGTACTGGTCTGATAGGGGATGGCAAATTTGGAGAGTGGGTTGAAGACTTGGCTAGGAGAAGTCTAGAAGATGAATGGTGGGCTCTTTTTTGGTGGCTTTGTTGGCAGATTTAGCTAGCAAGAAATGCCTGGGTTTTCGACACAAAAAGAGTGATTTTTAGGGAGGTGGTAGATATGGCTGTGCGTAGAATGTGCGAGTATAACAAAGCGTATGACAACAAGGATGTTAACTCAAGCATGTGTGTGTCGCCTGGTAGATGGTGTGCTCTGCCAAATCCATTCTACAAACTTAACACAGATGCAGCTATGTTCAATGACAATCAAATTGGGCTGGGATGGGTGGTACGAGACCATGAGGGAGATGTGATGCTAGCTACGTGTTTGATGGTGGATGGGATCGAAGATGTGGACGTAGCGGAAGCTCTTAGTGCAAGGCATGGCCTTCAAACTGCCATGGAGGCAGGGCTGCGGCAGCTCATAGTGGAAGTGGATTGCTTAAAACTCTTCAATTATCTAAGAGATGGAAGAAGAGAATCTTCCCCGTTTGGATTCATTGTTCAAGATATTCTGTTTGTTGCTGCTCAATGTTCTTCTGTTAGATTTGCTCATATAAGGAGAAGTGGCAACATTGTTGCTCATAAACTTGCAAAACTGAGTTTGTCAATGGTAGATATTAGAGTGTGGCTGGAAGAAGTGCCACCTGAAATTGTAAGTTTAGTTAGTACTGGCATTTCTGAGTGATTGAATAAAATTGTGTTTTCCCGTAAAAAAAAAAACAAGGATAATAGACTCAAACAGTACTATTAGTTTGCATTTTGGGCAAATCCTTGCTTTTAATAGGTTTAATATTATCAAGCATGGGCGTCTTGTCGCTGGGCCGCTAACTATATGCCTTTTTTTATTTGGTCCAATGAGCGTTAGACTGCTCCGATAAACTGAATAAATTCAGCCTATAAAACCCTAGCCAACCTTAGGGTTTCCACTTCCCCACCTCACATTTTTCTCTCTCGTACGCCTCTTTTCATCTTCCTTTCACTCAAAAAAAAAAATGGGTTTCATCTCCTCTCTATGGCTTTATGTCAAATTTTCATTTTGGTTTGTTTTTTTTTTTTTTTTTTATTTTGATTTGTTTTTTATGTTAATTGTTATGATATTTTAGGCACCAAAGAATGATAGTAAACCACCACCTTCATTAAAGCCCGCTAGTCATGAAGGCATTGCGTGTATTTTATTGAAATCATAAGGATACCTTGTGCATTTTTGAAACTATAGGGGTACTCAATGAATTTTAAAAATCCACAGAGGTACCATTTGAAGAACCCGATATTTATATTATAAAGCAGAAATGTTTGTGATCATAAGTGACAAAATAGCTCGAATTCGACTCAACCAGATCATATCTAAATAAAGGTGGGTTGAATACGGAGTTTGTCAAATCCAACCCTATCTAACCATTGACATTCCTACCTATATCACTAATATGGGGTGTAGCAAGACTAGTAATTAAGGAGTATAAGGGTTTTAGTTTGATATAGTAAGAAGTATAATTAAATATTGTGCGAAAAGTAATAAAAGAAAAAAAAAATCCATAACAAATAGGCAAGTGTCATAATCTCAATCTTAGGACATTAATTTTCCCTAAAAACACACAAGTGTCATAATAAAATCTCATTCAAATTATATATCATTTGAATTTGAAAGGAAAATTACAGAGTACAATGATGGACAAAAAAACTTTATTTTACCCATCGAATAAACTACCCACCAATAACAAAGAGTGCCACTGTGCTAAAGAGTAGTCGTAATGGATTCCCTTCTCAATACAATTAATAACTTTAATACTTTATTACTGGTGGCCTGGTGGATCATTTCCCCAATAAATAGATAAAACGAAGTATCGATAATTTCACAAAAGCCAAAAATAATAATAATGATGATGTAAATACAATATATAGAGAGAAAATAAATGATGTATTGTGAGATGAACTTTGTCTACTAAGGGCCTGTTCTCCCCAGCTTATTTTCAGTTCAATTCAGTGCAGTTCAATTCAGTGCAGTTTAGTTCAGTCCGGTTCAATTCAGTTCAGTTCAGTTCCTAAATTATTATCATTACTATTAATTAGTTATAATTTAATTCAGTTCAGTTCCTAAATTATTATCATTACTGTTATTTAGTTATAATTTAATTCAGTTCCGTTCAATTCAGTTCAGTTCAATTCAATTTAGTTAAGTTCAATTCAGCTGTGTTTATGCCGATGAGAACAGGCCCTAAGAAAGTTTATTACCCACTATCGCTAAAATTTGATGCGTTGCGGAATCCAACTCAATATTAACAATTAGTTTATTTTTTAATAATCTACTAGTGGTAGGTAACACGGTCAGTAGATAGATTTAGGCCCTGTTTGGTAAAGAGAGGTTTGGGGCAAGATTAGAGGTTTGACATCATATTAGAAGATTTTACTAGTCAATTCTCTAACGTGGGTGTTTGGTAAAGAGAGGTTTGAAATAGCTTTTTGGGCTCAAAAAGCTTTTTCAAAAAAAGTTGGGGGAAGGAGCTTTTGGATATTAAAGGTTTGAGAATTAGTGAGGAAATTACATTTATGTCCTAAAGTTCTTTAATATTACTACCATTGCCAAAGTTTTTATTTGATTTTTCTTATTCTTGTAATTTTGTTGTTAATCTAGCATAATTCTTATATCTTATTTTTTCTTATATGTCTTATATTCCCAATACACAGTCACCAAACATATAACACCCCCACGACCCCTCCTTATATATACTAGGAGAAATTATGGGAGTTGTTACGCCACGCATGATAATACGTAAGGCTAATCAGAGAATACAGCGGAAGTCTTTTAAAATAACCTGGAAATACTTTAATACAATTGAAATAAGAAAGTATGTAAATGAGTTACAAACTCGGAAACTATTCCATAATAGTCCCGTTTTCAAAACAAGTCAAACCTTGACCCCAATGGTCAAGTAAAGTCAAACATACAATTCAAAATAACTCAAATATATAGGAAAGTAATCATGTACTATAATTCCCATCCGGATGCTTATGATTTCCATGCACATCAAGAACTTGTACCTGAAACTTCTCCTCTAAGCTCGCTCGCCAAATGGGTCATCACGGGGTCGTTGAGGAAAAACAACAACCAAAAGAAGACAAAGAAACACATACATCAGCAACGCTGAGTACATAACACTACTAAACTAATGCAAATAATGATGCATGCAATCCTCAAATAACTTCGGCTTGCTCTTCTTGTGACACTATATGCGACAAGCACATGACTGAACTTACTAAATACTTTCTTTTATTATTATTTGGCAATGAACGGGCACCGTCATCCTCTTGGAATCATACGGGCTCCTATTTCTTGTGTAAGAGATCCCACACCTCTTACTAAAGTTCCATGAACTTTAAATACTTGACTCGAGAAATTAAGCTTGTTAGTAATGAAAGAGGGTGAGAGTGAGCCTCTAGACTCAACATCTCGAGAGATCGAATACGAGTGACGCCTAGTCCACTCAAAGATCTTGATAATTGGAATTCCATAAACTTGCTTGATAAAATAAAAGCATTAGCATCGTCATGCTAAGCTTTATGCAGGAGTGTAGTTTCACACTAACTCCCCCCTTATGTTCAATACTCATGGGGGATCCATCCCAAGAGTTTTATTGCCAAATTCCATTATGTGAGACACAATCACAATCATAATACATCTAGCAAATAAATTAATTTCTTATCTTTCTTTAACGAGGTGAATGCAACAAATACCATAAATAACTCGATTCTAAATTCTTTGAGACCTTGCTCATCTTATCACTTTAATGACTCCATGAGTCCTTTCTTACTTTCTTAAGGATCCATGATCCAATCAATTGAGTCCTTGCTCAATGATTCAAATACTCGTGAGACCTTGCTCAATAACTTTAAAACCTGTGAGACCTAGCTCAACAATATATATAACTTCTATTGAGACCTTGCTCAATAAAACATATAACTGCTAATGAGACCTTGCTCAATAAAACATATAACCGTTAATGAGACCTTGCTCAATAAAACATATAACTGCTAATGAGACCTTGCTCAATAAAACATATAACTTCTAATGAGACCTTGCTCAATAAAACATATAACTTCTAATGAGACCTTGCTCAATAAAACATATAACTTCTGATGAGACCTTGCTCAATAAAACATATAACTTCTGATGAGACCTTGCTCAATAAAATATTCTCATGCAAGCCCTAGCTTCAAGAATAACATTGAATAACTTTAATCATGCTCAAAAGCAATAATCATCAATCACATGCTTTTCAAATATAGGAATAACTCAAAAGTTCCATTCCTAATCTCCTTTCTAAGTTCTCAACATGTACTCAAACAATTATAAGGCATAAGCCTCTCCTTACTCCTCATGCTCAATAATTAACCTTTAAACACTAAAGTCAAAGGTCAAGTGTATGTACCTTGATAACACACAAAATCAACAATTCAAAGGTTTCACTTGCTTTTATTATGCTTGAAACCTATCAAGAACAAAGTACTATCAATTAGTACTTACCAACAACAATTCAAGGCTACTAATAATAAAAATCAACACTTATAAAATTAATATTAAAGCTGATTTTTCTTTAAAAAAATGCTTTAAAACTATTTTTCAGTCATAAACTTGAAAACCTTTACTAGTAGGCAAAACCCACTATAACTAATACTTAAAACTTCATAAAAATCAATAATTTATTACTTAATTACTGCTGTAAATTATTTAATAAATAATAACAATTTTTTTTTTTTTTTTTACATGTGGTTCGAAAAACCACAAAAATCAGAAAAACAACAAACCGGCAAAGACCACCGGCCAAGACCACCGCCGGCCAAGAAGACGCCCGGGCTGCCGCCACCATGCCGCCAAGACGACGAGTGGCCCAGTGCTGCCCGGCGTGGCCCAGCGTGGCCCGGCCCACGCCCACCACCGCCAGGCACCACCACGTGGTGGCCGGAAAAAAAATCGCAGGGAGAGAGAAAAATAAGGAAGAAACCCCCCAAAATTCAGAAAAACTATCTACCTTCTTGCTTCCCTTTGATTATTTGCAAGATCTTCCTACTATTTTCAAAATAAAACTAGATTAAAGCTTGAAGATTTGAAGAGAAATGACTTGAAGAACTTGAAGAAAAGTTGAGGAAGTACTAGAGTTAAGAGAGGAAGAAGAACTAAAGTTGAGAGAGGAAGAAGGAGTACTTACTCCTTTGGTGAGGAAAGAAAAAGGCTGGTGAAGAAGGATGGCAAAGTTAGGGTTCTTCTCTTTTTTTTTTTTTTTTTTTTTTTTTTTTTTTTGTTGTTGAGGTAGTCTTTGTGGGTAAAAGACTAAAATGCCCTTACTAATCAAATTACCGAAATACATTTGATGATAAAATTGCGAAACTAATCTTCCTACTAATATAATTAAAACACTTTCTTGAAAAGACTAAAATACTTCTCTGTGAAAATACTCAGATACTCTTTTGGTAAAAATGACCAGAATACCCTTTTGCTCTGAAATACTGAAACTAAATAGCTTTAATAATCCAAAAATGATTAAAACTATTTAATTAAATATCTTAAAAGTATGGGGGATTACAGTCTACCCCCCTTAAAAGAAGTTTCGTCCCGAAACTTAAACAAAACCTCCTCTCTTCTCCGAACTTTCAACTTTGAAAACTCATGAGCATTACGCCCTAATATAATTCTTTCTCAAGAAGTAGCCAAATAATACGCTACTAAGTAAAACAAGTAGCCAAATAATACGCTACTGAGTAAAACAAGTAGCCAAATAATACGCTACTGAGTAAAACTTTTGCCTTGAATGTTTAAACTATGAAATGCTTACTTTGCTTGAAAAAGTTTTCCTTGAAAACTCTAGAAAAATCGTGCACAAATGCAACAAATTCTTACTACTTTCTAGCAAAATTGCGCAAATTTCTAGCAAAATGCGCAAATTTCTAGTAATGTGCGCGCACGCACTCTACCCCCCTTAAAGGAGTGACGTCCCGGAACTCAACTCACCTAGTCGAAGAGCTCAGGATACTTCTTTCTCATCTCGTCTTCAGCCTCCCAGGTAGCCTCTTCGGTACGCTGGTTAGACCACAAAACCTTGAGTATCTTTATATCTTTATTTCTTGTACTCCTCACCTTAGAGTCCAAAATCTTCACTGGTCTCTCTTCAAAAGAAAGCGTCTCATCCACTTCTATAATCTCGGGATCTAACACATGAGACTTATCAGGTACATACCTCTTTAGTTGGGATACATGGAACACATTATGCACCTTTCCCAAGTTATTCGGCAAATCCAAACGATAAGCTAATCTTCCAATTCTTTCAATAATGTCATAGGGACCTATAAACTTCGGGCTAAGCTTTCCTTTTTGCCCAAAACGCATCACCCCTTTCATAGGTGACACCTTCAATAAGACTTTCTCGCCTAATTGATACTCACTATCTCTTCTATTCCGATCTGCATAAGCCTTTTGACGATCCTGGGCCACCCTCATCTTTTCACGGATATATCTCACTTGATTCACGGTATCCTCAATCATTTGCGGACCCAAGGTAACCGTCTCGCTAATATCATTCCAAAGCCAATGGATCGCGACATTTCCGACCATATAGAGCTTCGAAAGGAGCCATCTTAATGCTAGAATGGTAACTATTATTGTATGAGAATTCTATTAAAGCCAACATCTCATCCCAAGTCTTAGGATAATCTAAGGCACACGCTCTCAACATGTCCTCGAGAGTCTGAATGGTTCTCTCCGATTGACCATCAGTTGCTGGATGAAAAGCCGTACTCTTAAGCACATCGGTCCCAAAAGCTTTCTGTAATGCTTCCCAAAAATGAGATAAGAATCTTGAATCCCTATCAGACACAATAGTGGAAGGAACTCCATGATGCCTCACCACTTGGTCCACATATACTTTACCACACTGTTCCATCGACCAATTGTCTTTCATCGGAACAAATTTTGCTACTTTAGTGAGTCTATCTACAATCACCCACACTTTGGTGAATCCTTTCGCTGTCTTAGGAAGACCTACAACGAAATCCATTGCTATATCATCCCACTTCCACTCAGGCACTGGTAACGGTTGAATCGTTCCTTGAGGTCTCTTGTGTTCACTCTTCACCTTTTGGCAAGTCAAACACCTAGCAACAAATTCAGCTACTTCTCTCTTCATATTGTTCCACCAGAACATCAGCTTCAAGTCCTTATACAATTTATCCCCTCCAGGGTGGATAGAATAAGTCGTGTTGTGCCCTTCTTTCATCACTTTCTCTTTCAACTCGGTGCAACTCGACGGTATACATCACCTTCCATTGAATCGGACACTTCCATCATTATGGATGCTAAACTCCTTTGTCTTCTTTTCCTCGATTAGCTTCTTTATCTTTTCAATTTCCTCATTCCCTTCTTGAGCCTTTAAAATTTCTTCATTCAATGTTGACTGGATTGAAATGGCATTTAAGCATGCGTCCACTCCACCACTCCCAACAACTGCAATGTTGAGCTTCCTAAACTCATCACACAACTTATCGGAAAGTACCAAAGTACTTAAACTATGGCTAGACTTACGACTTAACGCATCGGCAACGACGTTTGCCTTTCCTTCATGGTATAAGATCTCAATATCGTAGTCATTAACCAACTCCAACCATCTTCTCTCGCCTCATATTCAAATCTTTTTGAGTATACAAATACTTCGACTCTTGTGATCCGTGTACAACTTCACCTTCACTCCATACAAGTAGTGTCGCCAAATCTTCAAAGCAAACACTATTGCGGCTAACTCTAGATCATGGGTTGGGTAATTCACTTCGTACGGTTTCAATTGCCTAGAAGCGTAGGCTATAACCTTTCGGTTTTGCATCAACACACACCCTAGACCATTTTTCGAAGCGTCACTATATACCTCCAACTCAGCATTCTCTTCTGGCAACGTCAAGATCGGAGCTGTAGTCAATAACTCCTTAAGCTTCTTAAAGGCTTTCTCACACTCCTCGGTCCATATGAACTTTGCATCCTTCTTCATAAGACTAGTCATTGGTTTAGCTATCCTCGAAAAATCCTTCACTAAACGTCTATAGTAGCCAGCTAGACCCAAGAAACTCCTTATATCAGTAATATTCCTAGGTGTAGGCCATTCGCTCACTGCGGCTATCTTTGACGGATCTACGGAAATTCCCTTTTTTGACACAATGTGGCCAAGAAACGCCACTTCTTCCATCCAAAATTCACACTTCGAGAACTTTGCGTAAAGCTGATGCTCCCTAAGTGTAGATAATATCAATCTCAAGTGCTTTTCATGCTCCTCCTTGTTCTTCGAGTAAATAAGGATATCATCGATGAATACGACTACAAATTTGTCCAAATACTCTCGAAACACTCTATTCATGAGGTCCATAAACATCGCCGGTGCATTGGTTAAACCGGATGGCATCACGGTGAACTCATAGTGACCATACCTCGTCCTAAAGGCAGTCTTTGGTATATCTTTCTCCCCGATTCGCAACCGGTGATACCACGACCTCAAGTCTATCTTCGAAAATATTTCGCTCCTCTTAATTGATCGAATAGGTCATCAATCCTTGGCAACGGGTACTTATTCTTAATAGTCACCTTGTTAAGATCTCTATAATCTATACATAGCCTCAAGCTCCCATCCTTCTTCCGTACAAACAAAACAAGGCGCTCCCCATGGGGAATAACTAGGTCTAATGTACCCTTTCTCGAGTAATTCCTTTAGTTGCTTATTGAGCTCTTTCATCTCTCGCTGGAGCCATTCTATAGGGTGCTTTTGATATAGGGGCGTTCCAGGAACTAAGTCTATGGTGAATTCTAACTCCCTTTGAGGTGGCATTCCCGGTATCTTCCTCGAAATACGTCCGGAAACTCATTCACCACCTTCACATGTTCTACCTTAAGCTTCTCTTCTTCCAACCTCTCGCACACTACACAAGAATAACGAAGCTCCCTTACTCACTTGCTTTACCAAACTTAAGGATGAAATGATCTTAATTCTACCTTCTTGTGGTTTAGTCTTGAAAGTCACCTTTTTCCCGTCCTTATTCCTCAATTTCACTTTTTGTTCTCCACACGAAATCTCGGCTTTATACTCCTTAAGCCAATCCATTCCTAAAATGATCTCCAAATCTTCCAATGGAAACTCTATGAGGTTGGTTTCAAAGTCTACATCTACAATTCTCACAAGGACGTTCTCATATATTCTTGAGCAAGTTACTACTTCCCCAGATGGTAACATAATAGGAATTTCAACATCCCTAGGGTTTTTTAAGCCATATTTTGAAACAACTAACTTTGAAACAAATGAACGCTCGGCTCCTGAATCAAATAAAGCTTTAGCATAAATGGAATTTATAGAAACATTACCCGTAACTACGTCCTTAGACGTCTCGGCTTCGTAGCACTTATGACATTCAATCTTGCCACCGCAGGCACACTAGGGCCGGCTCCACTCGGAAAAGGTCTTATTGCTCCCATTTTGCTTGTTCCCACCTTGATAGTTGTTACCTCCTGAACGGTTTCGATTTCCCTGACCAAACTGGTTCCCGCTCTTACCCTTGTCAGTCTTCAACTCAGGGTTCTTGGAAAAACACTCATACTCTCGGTGACCCAATTTGTGGCAGTAGTTACACTCCACTAGCTTTCCTTCACAATCCTTTCCAGGATGATTGTAGGGGCACTTCTTGCGAAATACACGCGTTCATCTCCTTTCCTTCCCTTATTAGGACCATTTCCACCCTTTCGTTGTTGATATTGGCCCCCATTCCTTTGGCCATTAAATTGTCCTCCTTGGTGAAAGTTATATTGAGGCTTGAACTTCTTGTCGTTCCTCTGGAAATTCTGAGTCGGATTCTCCTTTCTCTTATTGTTGGAGCTCTCAATTCCAGCTTGTTTCAAATAGGAACCCAAATGAGCAGCTCTATCATACACTTCCTCTAAGGTCCTGAAAGTTGACCCTCCTAGCCCAAGCTTTACCTCAAGATTAAGTCCAGTCTCAAACCTAATAGCCTTTCTCTCCTCGGTAGGTACTAACTCCGGAGCAAATTTCATCAATCCTACAAACTTCTCATAAGTTGCTCCACGGTCATGTCACCTTGCTTCAACTCATCAAATTCACTGGCCTTTTGCCTCCTCAAGAAATTGGGATAAAATTTCTCTTTCAAAGCTCCTCCAAAAGCCTTCCAATCAAAGTCAGGCCTTGCCATTAACGTCTCCTTATGTTGCGACCACCAAAAATCGGCTTCCTCCTTGAGGTAGTACGCGACTATAGCTACCTTCCTATTATCAGGACATTGGATAGCATCGAATAACTTCTCAAAGTCCCTAAACCAGTTCTCAAGCTTGTCAGGATCCCCTTTCCCATCATAAGAAGGCGGTTTACTATCACTAACCCTCTTAAACCAATCAACAGACTTCTTTTTCGAAGGGACTCTCCTAGCTAAATTCGTAGTCACTCGGACCAAATTCCTCAGCTGAGCATCAATTCTAGCGTTTCGATCGGCCATTGATCTGCCCCAAAAAAAATTTGACTTAAAAATCACTTATTGAACCCCAATATAGATCAAAACTACTAAGCAAATGCCATTCTGACATTGAATTCTCAATTTCCTCTCTAAAGAGCTTTCATACTAACTCTCTTACTAGAGTAGTAGCTCAAAACAAATCTAGCACTAATTTGTAGTCATACTACACCTTTTAGTCAAAACTGGAATCTATGCAAGTAGAAAATGTCAATCACGTTGCAATCAAACACTTAGTCACATAAAACACATCAAAAATGTTACTAGACCTTAGAACACTTACTAATCTAAACACTTAGTGACTAATGCGATGCAGTGTGCATATGCATATGCAATTCCCTTCCCTTTTGCAATTCAACTGTGAAATACTTTTAAGTTCGAAAACTTTTGTAAAATAAAGGTAATATAACCTTTAGAGCTCTGATACCACTTTATAACACCCCCACGACCCCTCCTTATATATACTAGGAGAAATTATGGGAGTTGTTACGCCACGCATGATAATACGTAAGGCTAATCAGAGAATACAGCGGAAGTCTTTTAAAATAACCTGGAAATACTTTAATACAATTGAAATAAGAAAGTATGTAAATGAGTTACAAACTCGGAAACTATTCCATAATAGTCCCGTTTTCAAAACAAGTCAAACCTTGACCCCAATGGTCAAGTAAAGTCAAACATACAATTCAAAATAACTCAAATATATAGGAAAGTAATCATGTACTATAATTCCCATCCGGATGCTTATGATTTCCATGCACATCAAGAACTTGTACCTGAAACTTCTCCTCTAAGCTCTGCTCGCCAAATGGGTCATCACAGGGTCGTTGAGGAAAAACAACAACCAAAAGAAGACAAAGAAACACATACATCAGCAACGCTGAGTACATAACACTACTAAACTAATGCAAATAATGATGCATGCAATCCTCAAATAACTTCGGCTTGCTCTTCTTGTGACACTATATGCGACAAGCACATGACTGAACTTACTAAATACTTTCTTTTATTATTATTTGGCAATGAACGGGCACCGTCATCCTCTTGGAATCATACGGGCTCCTATTTCTTGTGTAAGAGATCCCACACCTCTTACTAAAGTTCCATGAACTTTAAATACTTGACTCGAGAAATTAAGCTTGTTAGTAATGAAAGAGGGTGAGAGTGAGCCTCTCAGACTCAACATCTCGGAGATACCGAATACGAGTGACGCCTAGTCCACTCAAAGATCTTGATAATTGGAATTCCATAAACTTGCTTGATAAAATAAAAGCATTAGCATCGTCATGCTAAGCTTTATGCGGGAGTGTAGTTTCACACTAACTCCCCCTTATGTTCAATACTCATGGGGGATCCATCCCAAGAGTTTTATTGCCAAATTCCATTATGTGAGACACAATCACAATCATAATACATCTAGCAAATAAATTAATTTCTTATCTTTCTTTAACAGGTGAATGCAACAAATACCATAAATAACTCGATTCTAAATTCTTTGAGACCTTGCTCATCTTATCACTTTAATGACTCCATGAGTCCTTTCTTACTTTCTTAAGGATCCATGATCCAATCAATTGAGTCCTTGCTCAATGATTCAAATACTCGTGAGACCTTGCTCAATAACTTTAAAACCCGTGAGACCTAGCTCAACAATATATATAACTTCTATTGAGACCTTGCTCAATAAAACATATAACTGCTAATGAGACCTTGCTCAATAAAACATATAACTGTTAATGAGACCTTGCTCAATAAAACATATAACTGCTAATGAGACCTTGCTCAATAA
Organism: Beta lomatogona; assembly: GCA_947646795.1. Classification (NCBI taxonomy): domain Eukaryota; kingdom Viridiplantae; phylum Streptophyta; class Magnoliopsida; order Caryophyllales; family Amaranthaceae; genus Beta; species Beta lomatogona. The sequence continues at coordinate 1,110,936 of CANSNZ010001062.1, read as the reverse complement.
AACATATAACTTCTAATGAGACCTTGCTCAATAAAACATATAACTTCTAATGAGACCTTGCTCAATAAAACATATAACTTCTGATGAGACCTTGCTCAATAAAACATATAACTTCGATGAGACCTTGCTCAATAAAATATTCTCATGCAAGCCCTAGCTTCAAGAATAACATTGAATAACTTTAATCATGCTCAAAAGCAATAATCATCAATCACATGCTTTTCAAATATAGGAATAACTCAAAAGTTCCATTCCTAATCTCCTTTCTAAGTTCTCAACATGTACTCAAACAATTATAAGGCATAAGCCTCTCCTTACTCCTCATGCTCAATAATTAACCTTTAAACACTAAAGTCAAAGGTCAAGTGTATGTACCTTGATAACACACAAAATCAACAATTCAAAGGTTTCACTTGCTTTTATTATGCTTGAAACCTATCAAGAACAAAGTACTATCAATTAGTACTTACCAACAACAATTCAAGGCTACTAATAATAAAAATCAACACTTATAAAATTAATATTAAAGCTGATTTTTCTTTAAAAAAATGCTTTAAAACTATTTTTCAGTCATAAACTTGAAAACCTTTACTAGTAGGCAAAACCCACTATAACTAATACTTAAAACTTCATAAAAATCAATAATTTATTACTTAATTACTGCTGTAAATTATTTAATAAATAATAACAATTTTTTTTTTTTTTTTTTACATGTGGTTCGAAAAACCACAAAAATCGAAAAAACAAACCTAAGGCGGCACCACCGGCCAAGACACCACCGCCGGCCAAGCAGACTGCCGGCGCCTGCCACCACGGCCACGACGGTGGCCCAGCTGCTGCCCAGCGTGGCCCAGCGTGGCCCAGCCCACGCAGCCACCCGCCGGCACCACCACGTGGTGGCCGGAAAAAAAATCGCAGGGGAGAGAGAAAATAAGGAAGAAACCCCCCAAAATTCAGAAAAACTATCTACCTTCTTGCTTCCCTTTGATTATTTGCAAGATCTTCCTACTATTTTCAAAATAAAACTAGATTAAAGCTTGAAGATTTGAAGAGAAATGACTTGAAGAACTTGAAGAAAAGTTGAGGAAGTACTAGAGTTAAGAGAGGAAGAAGAACTAAAGTTGAGAGAGGAAGAAGGAGTACTTACTCCTTTGGTGAGGAAAGAAAAAGGCTGGTGAAGAAGGATGGCAAAGTTAGGGTTCTTCTCTTTTTTTTTTTTTTTTTTTTTTTTTTTTTTGTTGAGGTAGTCTTTGTGGGTAAAAGACTAAAATGCCCTTACTAATCAAATTACCGAAATACATTTGATGATAAAATTGCGAAACTAATCTTCCTACTAATATAATTAAAACACTTTCTTGAAAAGACTAAAATACTTCTCTGTGAAAATACTCAGATACTCTTTTGGTAAAAATGACCAGAATACCCTTTTGCTCTGAAATACTGAAACTAAATAGCTTTAATAATCCAAAAATGATTAAAACTATTTAATTAAATATCTTAAAAGTATGGGGGATTACAAAACATATAAACAATAAATAGTAACTTCCTCCATTTTGTGGCAACTCAAAATTCCTAAGAATTTCTAATTCATTCATTTTGCTATTTTGTTGTCAATTGTCAACCAAACAAATCACCAAATTTTCAATTCATAAGAATTTCTATTTCCCATGTTTTCTCATATCAACCAAACAACCACTGAGACTGAGAGTGATCTCTATTCTATATGTCAAGAGGGTAGGACACCAAAAAAAAGAAAAAAAGAAAAAAGAAAAAAAAGTGGTAACTACCTACTCTAATTCAAAGAATAGAAAAAGGAAAAATAAAAAATGAACTATCTAATTAATATAAAAAGATAAAAAAAAGGCAAAGAAAACAATGAATATTTACAACACTTTCAATTAATTTTTTTTAAAAAAATTAAAAGATTTAGTAGGATAAAATGATTAAAAATTCAAAAATACCTAATTTATTAAATGTAATTAGCAATTAAATTAATTTACTACATGTTTTCGCATGCATCGCTTGCATATAAAACTAGTTGTATACTATAGCAAGACGTGTGGGACACCAAAAAAAATTAAAAAAAAAAATTAAAAAACGAAAAAAATGGTAATTATTTCAGTTATACAAATGAATACAAAATAAAAAGGCAAAAGAATGGAAAAGAACCGTGGAAGTGATATCCACATGGACCAGATTATCAATGAAATACTTACACGCATTCCCCTAAAAAAAATAAAATAAAAAACTTACACGCATGGGCTCTTTGCTGGGCTGCTCAGTATAAGACTTGTTTTTATTTGGGCCGGGGGATGGGCGCTAGGCTTACCCGAAAATCGGCAATATATTCAGCCAAAAAACCTAGTCAAAATTAGGGTTCCCCAATTTATTTGCTCACCGTTTTCTCTTTACTTCCGCCTCTCTTCCTCTTCCTCTCACTCCAAAAAAAAAAAATGGTACTCTTTCATCTCCTCTCTCTGAATTTATGTGATGAATTATGCTTTTTATTTGCTTTTGATTTTGATTTTGATTTTGATGTTAATTGTTATGATATTTTAGGCACCAAAGAAAGATAGTAAACCACCACCTTCATCAAAGCCCGCTAAATCTGGAGGAAAGCAGAAGAAGAAGGTTTTGTTTTGTTTGAAATTCATGAATTTGTGTTTCATTTTTCTTAAATTTTTGTTTGATTGTGATTTTAACAGAATTGAATTTTCGTTGGTTTTTTTGTTTGGTGAAAATTGCAGAAGTGGAGTAAGGGAAAGCAAAAGGAGAAGGTGAACAATTTGGTGTTGTTCGATAACGCAACTTTCGACAAACTTCTTTCTGAAGCTGCTAAACAGAAGGTTGTTACTGCTGCTACTCTTTCTGAGCGTTTCAGGGTATGATTTCTTTCTCTTCTATTTCCTTGTTTTTTTTACTCGATTTAAATGTTATTTATGTTGTTTATTCATATAAATGCAGATCTTTGGTAATTAGGTCTAAAATTTGTAAGTTTGGATTTTTTGTGTGTTATTGTATGCAAAGATGCGAGTTAGATTATTTGGATTTTGTTGATTTTTTGTTCTTTTATTCTTCGAAGTTTGCGAAGTTGGTAATCATTCGTGTATTTATGTAGCGATGTATGTTATATATTGTGTGAAAGTGGTATGTATCCATTTTTTGTGTGTCCGTGTCTCGATTTTAGCATGAATTGGTTAGGTGCCTTGTGTTTATGGGATTTTGGTTTAATAAGTTGTAATTGAATTGCGTTAGGTGCCTAGGGTTTATTAGATTTTGGGTTAGTAAGTTGTAATTTAGTGCTTCTCGGTGATGATAATTATATTTTGGAATGAATGCAAGTAGAACCTTTGTGTCCATTGATTTTAATGGGATTCTTTCATTAGGAGAGTCAAGTTTGTATTGGCCGTAGGGATTAATGTAACGGTAATTTTGATGTCGGCGAGGGTAGAGTTGATGTGAAGCATTAGGATAATGCAAAGGAACAATATCTTTCAACAATACCTAACTAAGGGTTAATAGTTTGAAGTCTACGGTAGACAGTATTGTAGGAATCTGGTGCGTTTTTGTTTTGTTCTGTTACTATGTTTAACAATACCCAACTTAGGGTTAATAGTAACAAGTCTACGTGATACAGTATTGTAGGAATCTTGTGCGCTTTCATTTCATTTTGTTTCTATGTTCCTCTTATTGAAAAGTGGGAATTTAAGAGGATTGGGATATACTTGCTTCGTCAGATTGCAATTTTTTTTTTGTGCAAGTTAAATTTCTGAGAGGTAATTTCATCAGTGTGTTGAAAAGGTTATTAAGCCAAATTAGAGACCTTTGAGATTGCTAGTTAAGTGAGCATAGTGATCATTGTGATCTTCATAAACAAGTGGTATCTAAAGATTGTGTGGTCATTGGAAAATCAATTGACCAATTTCATGGCCTCTGAGTGTAGTATTTGGTGAGTCAGTCATATTGGTTGTTTTAATTATGGAGAGTAGTCATTTTGTTGTGCAAAAGTTCCAATTACCATAATATTGAAGATAATTACTTTCAATTTCCATTTTTCTATCTAGTGAATACATTTAGCCAGGAAAAGTTTTTATCTCTCTTTTCTAGTATGGCAACCTTTGATTCTGAAATAACAGTGTACTAATGTTTCTTGTTGTTTCTCCAACAATTCTTGCCAATCTTATGAACAACGGCCTCTCATTTTTAACTGACTTCTGATTTCCTTGTAGTGTATTTAAAGTTTTGGTTGTTACACTTTTGGTTTTTGCTGATCGATGATATTGTTTTGATATGACAGATCAATGGATCTCTTGCAAGGAGGGCCATCAGAGAGCTTGTGACGAGGGGTTCTATCAAGATGGTTGCACATCATTCCAGCTTGCAGATCTACACCAGATCAACCAACGAAAAAGTTAACCCTGCTGCTGCTTAAATGTTCTCTTTAATCTTGTCTTATGAACTTATGGTTTGCTAGGGTGTTTCCTGCAAGTTTTGTTTGTGATATTATAGTTTAGTTTTGACTATTCTGTTCCCGTATATTTTTCTTTGAGGCAAAATACTCAATTAGAACTCTTATTAGCCTTCAAGAAATATTTCCTTTGATTGTTGAACAACTTAGTTCTCTTTTCATGTTACTATGGAAGGATTGAGCCAACTTTGGAAGGATTGAGCCAAACTTTTTTGAAATTTGTCGTGTTTTGGATCTGTGTCTCGACTTGCTTCTCGATTGCAAGCTGACTGGTTAGAACTAGCCTGACCAGAAAACGGGGATGTGAATAAAAAGGTTGTGATCTGAAAGCTTACTGTATCCGAACCTACATAACCTGAAAATTTATGGTTCAGTACCTATGCAGTGCGGCCAATCACCTGTGAGCTGTGACATGTCTTTGCCCAACCCTTCTATGACATGCCCTCTTCTAAGCAGCCATCACCTAATTACTGCTCCACAAAAATGGTTGTATTTTGATACTATTCTATTTCTTCCCCTTGACTACTGTATGTGCTCTATTTGAGGAAAAATTTGTATTTTTGGAATATCTAGTGAAATGATCCCTTTTTTATATTATGCCCAAAAATACCACCAGATATTGTACAAACTATATTTGATACTTCAGAAGAGTGGATGATCATATCCACCCTAGGAAAATTTTCTACCATTCCTATCTATCAATTACTGGGTTTGATGAAGACTAGCTAACCTTGAGCCGAGGGGGATGTTCATGTGACTGGGGAAATTCGGCTTAGTCGACACCAACTCAAACTCTTGCTTGAGTAAATTTCAGACATGGATTGACTTTGTTAACCCAGCTTGAGTCAGGGGGTTGTGATTAGGAAATTTGGCTCAGTCGGCCCTAGCTTAAATAGTTAAATTTTTTGCTAGAGTGTATATTTCGAGCCTGGATTGACTTTGTTTACACAGCTGGAGCTCGAATAGTCTAGTCTGAGTCACGAGCTTTCAAGAGAAGAAGCTTTTTTGCCCCCCTTTTTTCAAGGTTTGACATTACATGCTCATATCAAGAGATTCTCTTTTAAAGCTCAGTAGTTCACGAGCAGATTAGGTCTCAACAAACTCATTAACTGGTAGAACCCTTGTTAGTAGTATTCAATAGGGAAAAGGAAATATATCTTGTGAATTTTGGAACGTAGTAATTTGGAATTGGAGCATGGATGCATTCTTATGCGGGGAAGGTAAAGGATCAGACTAGAGGGTTTTAATTTTTGACATCAGAAAAATTTACATTAAAGTAAACGCGAATTAACCTTAGAGAACAAACTAACACTACATAACTAAGTTATTATGAGCAAGATTAGTTACTTAAACATTGGGGGAAGGGGAATACCATTTCTTACGAGTTTATGACAAGACATCCTCAATAAAACAGGATGGAAGATGGGTTTGTTAGAGCACGTCAAAAAAGAACGCTTAAAATTTATAATTGAGATATGTATCATAATAACATTATTGGTAATTTTTAAGGAAAATTACTATAAAAGATACCGTTTATTTTTAGGAGTTGTTTGAGATTTCTATTATTTTTTTGAAAATTACCAAAACGCTTTTATGATATGCAGAAATAAATATAAATTTGCAAAATCCCAATAAAAGATCATATATTAAGTTTGAGAGATTCCCCTAAAAACAAATTTGAGTTTGAGAGATTAGTGCAATGAAGGAGATAATCTTTTGAAGATTTGTTCAACCCCAAGAGTTCCAGAAGTCTAATTATATCAATATTCTGTATCATAAAGATAAAATTTTATTTTATGGCAACAAACAGTACATATTATCCCAAGTACATGCAAGTATTTTCATGCATAGAGTCCTATATTATTTCTTTTATTTGTTTGGGTAATGAAAGAGGTCTGGTCCAATAGCTTGGGGCCTTGTTGCAATTTGCAAGTAGATCCACAAGCTAGTTGAAACTTAAAACTCTCAACTCTTCCTTACCCCAGTGAATATCAAATCCTATACCATTGCTTGAGAAAATGGGCTGTAATCCATACAGTGTACGAGATACTAAAAGCTCACTCATAGTGCTAACTTGTTAAGAAAGTGTTTATGCTAATATGTGTTTAGAATTGAAAGGCTTCTCTTTATCATTCATCAATCGAGGATATTTATACAAGAGCTAAGATAACATAAAATAGAAACTATCTCCTAAAAGATAATATTACCATAATCCTAAAGATATGATATATCTAAATCATATCAATATTATTTATCAAATCATAAAGATATTATTTCATATCTCTGACATCTCTAACATAACTTGATGAAAAAAATTGAGCAAAATTTCATACTAGTTTTTTTTTTTTTTTTTTGGGTGGGGGGGGAGTGTTCAAGACTTTATACTGATGATATACTAGTATAAATGTTTAAGCATTATTTATATTTGAGATTACTCTCATTTAGGAGAGTGACGAGTCCTAGTAGGCAGTAACATGTAGAAGTTACTCATGTTACAATCGCGGTGATATTGTACATGTTTCATTTGTTTTCAAAAATATGGAAGTTACTTTCACTAAAAAAAATGTGGTAGTTTTTTTAGGGGAAAAAAAATATGGCAGTTGCATTAGAGCTTTTTTAAAAAAAAATTCTATGACTTTTTTACCCTCGTTAGTTATCTTGAAAGAATAAAAACATAAAGGGAATTTTAGGAAAACTGGGCAGACACCAAAGTCCTCAAGAGTTCCCGTAAGATGTGTTATTGAAATACATAGTAATAGTAAATTTATTTAGTTGAATTTTATTAGGAGTACTTTTCTAAATACAACATAGAACATAAATTTACTTGACCAAAATATATAGACAAATTTATAGGTTGGACATTTGGACACTTGGGAGCAGGCGGAAAAATAAGTACAATCCCTACTCCCAATTCCCAAAGACCACAACTGGCATCTGGCATGTAACATAGTTGAAAACATACAAAAAAACCTCCTAGTTGTTTATGCCAAAAATCGCACAAGGGACGATCATTGGTTGGGACGTCGGTAACTAGCCTAGAATAAGAATAATAAAGGACAAAATTTAAGTGACGAAAATAAAGAAAGAGAAAACAAGAAATGGTGACGTGGAAAACCCCAATGAAAGTGGGTAAAAACCGCGGGTGGACGGGAGACCACCAATCCACTATGGTTCGGGCGTTAAAACCATTGTAAATACACATACATTGTTTATCCGTGAATATACGACTACTACAAATGTTAACAAATTGACATAATGGAGTACAAATGATAATATATGGAGAGACAATCATATCACTGGGACACTTGTATCGATGGTAGAGTTGCTACGGAACTGCTCCTTCGACGTGATGTTCCTTGCTTTGTAAATATATATGTATGAATTTAGAGCACACAAGAGGAAGTCAATGGTGTATTTGTAGATGCTAGAGATAATATATAGTAGCTTTGGGGTTAGGGTCTTAGTGGAATATGACATTCAATGTATGAAAAAGAAGAAAGAAAGTTATAGGTTGGTAGTTTTTGTTTCGCATGATGTGTTTCATGGTTTTTCAAGGGTGGTCATACGTTATTATATAGTAGTATGATAGTAGAGGAGTTAGTGGAGTTTTACGTGGGATACTCCCATGAAGTAAGGAAATTCTTTTGACTTTGGCATATGAATGAACGTGGTCTCCATATAGTTGTAGATACATTCCAGATGTTGTTTTGGCTATTCCTTGAAGATAGTAACCACCTCCTTGATTGTAGGAACTAATTTCCATGATACTCTCTTGTTGGTTGCGTGATAATAGGATTCTCATACGACGTCTTCTCACATCGAACGCTGCAACGGGTCGTGTCAAATATACCCATAACAATAGCCCCCATTTTCCTAATTGAAGCGTGCCGGAGGTTAGGAAAATAGTCTTTGTATCTCGCTCCATATCTATCGTTCTTCTCGCGTCCTTTGCTGCCAACTTGTGACTATCGGTTGATGACTTCTGTTCGTCATCCTGCCTGCTGACGTCTTCGATCTTGGTTGATCTACATCTCATAGTCATTGGCTTACAAGAGAAACTATATGAACGCGACTTTGAGACTTTGTCGTATCGTAAATGAGTGATGTTTGTTGTTGAAGATGATCTAGTGTCACAACTAATGCTGACATTAGTAAGGGATTACTTCATAGGCGTCGTACACTGGTGTTTGAGTCGTTCAAGGTGCCTTGGTTCTTTTGTCATCGTATGTTTGTTGGCGATATGACCAATAGAGAATCTCGGAATGAATACATAGAATGAAGTCAAATCATGTCACTTAACATATCGTAGGAGATATCTAGCGACATGGCCACTTATGATGTCGTAGAAAGAATTCTGGCGACATGGCCACTTAAGACGATGTCGTAGAAAAATTTCTGGCGACATGGCCACTTAAGACGATGTCGTAGGAAAAATTCTGGCGACATGACCACTTGAAGCATCATCGAGGGAGATCTGGCGAAATGAAGCCACTCAAGATGTCAACACATGTGATTCTGGCGTCAAAGCCTTCAGAATGTCTTAGTATAACGTTAGTCATTCTATTGTAATCATTAAGGTTCTTTTCAAGCTGCCTTATAATTGATGTCGCCTTGTTTTATCATGATGCATATGTTATGTCATAGGTTACACATCATAAAAGAAACATGTATGCATGTCTTCGTAGGTGTGGACGCTTTGTGTGTTTGAACATATGCATGCATTAGCTCAGGATGCAATAGCTTAAGTTAACAAATGAAATAATCATAGGTGCATCTGTTGATATACAATGTTAAACTCAAAGGTCTTACTAGGTGCTTTAGTGAATTTAGGTGTAAATACCTTTGCATGTCTGTATGTTATCATAGCAAACTTATGTCATCTAATGTCACTTCGCCAATGCATTATCCATTGTTCCGAAACTTCATTTACATTGAAACACAGATGTCATGACATATAAATCATTTCACCATCGAAATATATAATGTGTGTCTAAATGCGTCTATGCATGTCTATGTGTGTCGTTTAGGCGCCGTGTGTAAATACTACGTGTGGTGTGAACATATGTATATTTTTACCTCATGATGTAATGTTCAAACATAATAAATGAAGCGAACGTTAGCGTGTCTGCCAATATTTTGCGTTAAAGTGTATGTGCTTAGTAGATGCATGTGAGAAATAAAAAAATGATTACCTTAGGAATGTTGTTATGTCGTCATAGCTAGTAGATCATGTGAACTGGTGCCATGTGACGCTATTGACTCGATGCCTGTTCCATGCTTTGGGAACTCGTGTAATCCACGTTTGTGAGATCATTGTTGGTCCCTATGTCATACTGGTACTTAGCGACTATCATCGTGTCCTCTGGTGACAGGCATTATATCGTGTATAGATACGCGTCGCGTCGTCATCTGACTAGCGTCTCGTCGTCTGGACGCAGGCGCCGCGTCGTTTCAAGACAATCGTCGCGTCGTCTTTTGACGGGCGTCATGTCGTCGATCGAGTGACAGGTGTCACGTCGTTTGGAGACAAGAGTCACGTCGTCATCGTGTCGTCGGTCATTAACTTTGCGAAAGAAATGGTACAACAACGAATGTTCTTGTGATAACCAAGTTAGTAGTGCTTGTGAGGACCAATATAAACATGTGTATTAGATAAGAAGCACAACGAATCGTTCAAACATTAGCAACAAATAATTCATATGGGATCAATAACACGAGTTATAATTGCATAATTAGAAATTGTTTAAGTGTCGTGATGATGAGTTTTAGTAGCATTGGTGACTGGTCATGGAATACCGATGATTTGTTCTCGTCGTAGCTCCTCAGTTGTTGACTCTATGCTGCATCCCCTAAGACTTGTAATATTTGAGATTCTATGTCATTTACCATCATCTAATATATGGTCTCACTTGTCTTTAACATACTCGTTGTCTACTGCTCTTGACGTTGACGACGAACTCTGGTTTTGGTTATGAATGTGCCAAATATGTCGAAGAACTGATGTTTGACGTTTGGAGTCAATGGACAAGGGTACTTCTCAAGAATCAGAATTTTGTCAATGTCATTGCTACATGATTGATCTGCAAAACTAGTTATAAACGCAATGGCTCTTTGCAAGCGTAAGTAAAAAGTATTTTCAGAAGTATGATAGAAATTTATGTATTTCAAACAAAAGATAGTCAAGACCATCGACACACATGTAAGGGATGAAGAGAATCATTAGGGTGTAAAAAACAGAGATGGACAATTGCAAAGAATAAAGTGAAACAAATGAAATCAACACTGAAGAAGGAATGAAATTACTTGAAGATTTAGTGACTTTAGGATCGAGTACTCATTGATGATGTTTTGATACTCGTATGGATCATCACAATGCAAAGTGTGGGTGTCAGGTCCATTCGTCAATTGATTTTTGTCATCACTGTCGTGACCATAGCGTCACTGTCATTGAAATTTTCATCATTGTTGTGACGACGATCGTAAGTGTTGCCATCAGTGTGTCAAACAATTTTTTAATCTACATTTTAACGTTAGCTTGGATGTCTCATCGTTGATGAAATTATAAACATTTCAATCAATTTGGTGAAAGTATTGAATCCTGCAATTGACGTTAGTTCAAGCGAAAGTAGTAACCTCTTTGTTACTTTCCAACACAGAAGAGTTGTAAATGAGTTAATAAACAAAACAAGAGTAAATGCTAGTGTAGACAAGTTAAAGTCAAATGCAATTTACGTACTAAGTGTTCTTCCCATTTATACGGACTACAACACAGAGAGGTTTTGGAAGTGTTTTTATGGCGTATCTATGTGGCATTGGCAATGATGACAATTTGCAACTTACTTAGCGGCGGCGTTAATGGCCAAAGATGTTTCGTTGTCCAAACTTCGTTATGCTGTTGTCAGCCCCCCAATGTGGTCTTCGTCTGATTCTTTTTAGATGTCTTTCATGTCATGATGACACCGAAAGTTTCTAGCGTCTATATCTGCTTGAGACCTTATACTTCTTTGAGTGATAGTGTAGAATCATTGTTGATGCCGAGCCCCCATGGCGCTTAAGTCTTTGACTAACGTTGTACCTGTGCTCAAATTCTATAAGCATAACTATCAATCGCTTTCAAAGTCATGATAAAAAATATTATAAGTTACAATCTAAAAGTCATAACAATTAAATCATACTATCATGTCCCCCTGTGGCAACTTTAGGACAAAACAAAGGTCTTCATATATCGAACTTAGTTTTGGAATAAAGTTAGCCACAAACTGGCAGCGTAGAACCTTGATGCTATAATCTATTTTCCATTCGTCCTGACAAACTTGTGTTATCTCAAAACAAATGGATTGATGTAGTTAGTCATGTCCAAATCCATAATATATTAAATTGATACCATGATGTTAAATTGTAGTTTACCAAAGCAAATGTAAGTAACCTTAAAGAGAATAAGAACTTACTAATGTGTCGCATGGGTGACGATTCGTCACATAGGATATATCTTCGGTTAAAGACTGGCACTAAGATGACGCCATGAAATGATGAACGGCAGGAGGGTGACATTGTTGCTGAGTCGGCGCCAAATTGCTTACGACGACCACTTTCACTTGTCCCCCAAGTGGCGAATTTAGGACAACTGCAAATTCTTTTTTCGTTCTTTAGTAGATCGCAACCATCTATCATTATGATATCCATCTGTAATCTTAGCTTATCTTGAAAAATCACTCGGAATGGAGGTTAGTCATCACCATAATTGGGTGATTTATAAGCTTCATTATAATATTGAATTAACGTCGTAAACTCTACATTGTAAACTTAACGCATAGAAGCGTTCATGTACTTTGTATATGAAATACTTAGTTATCTATACTTCACACACATAAGATAATACATGTAAAAATCAGCTTATTATTTCTTACTTACTCTACTCCTAGAAAGGAATGAATAGTATAAATAAAATATAAGAATACTTAGTAGTAACCAATATGTCAGAGCTTAACAAATTAAAGTATAAGTTTGCTATCCTTCATTTGTCATAGTCTAACTCAGTAATTGTGGAAGATTGCATCCACGTTGGCAAAGAAATAAAATAAGTAATACTAACCTTGAATTAGGAAGATTTTGGATTTCATGTTGCAACAACATGAATTTGGCATCAAGTGCAATGTATGGATTTCAATATAGTCCTTCCCTTTGGCGCTGAATATTGACGGCTAGACGGCTAGTGTCACCGTCTTGATTTTTGTTTTACTAATGAAAAAAAAGGCAAAAACATTGTTAAATAATGGGAAAAGTTATGATGTTTTACCACAGATATTAGGTGTCAAACACTCATGATTCGGTGGCGAATGTTGTGGCGTCCTCTACTTCATTTCACGACTTTAACCACTCTTGTCAGGTTCATCTAGCATTTCTCAACATTCTTGGCTCATTCTACAGCTTGACATCATGACACACTTTGGTTGCAACTGATATATGAATACTTCAAAATGATACTTCAAAATGTACGGATATGAATATTTCGAAATGGGTTTGGATGTATCAAAAAGATAGGAATTGAATTTTGTGTTTTGAAGTGATTTTTGTGAATATGTGATTAGAGAGGAAATCTAGCCATCAGTCCCACGGTGGGCGCCAAATTGTTTATGCCAAAAATCGCACAAGGGACGATCATTGGTTGGGATGTCGATAACTAGCCTAGAATAAGAATAATAAAGGACAGAATTTAGGTGATGAAAATAAAGAAAGAGAAAACAAGAAATGGTGACGCGGAAAACCCCAATGAAGGTGGGTAAAAACCGCGGGTGGACGGGAGACCACCAATCCACTATGGTTCGGGCGTTAAAGCCATAGTAAATACAAATACATTGTTTATCCGTGAATATACGGCTACTACAAATGTTAACAAATTAACATAATGGAGTACAAATGATAATATATGGAGAGACAATCATATCACTTGGACACTTGTATCGATGGTAGAGTTGCTACGGAACTGCTTCTTCGACGTGACGTTCCTTGCTTTGTAAATATAGATATGTATGAATTTAGAGCACACAGGAGAAAGTCAATGGTGTATTTGTAGATGCTAGAGATAAAATATACTCCCTCCGTTCCAGAAAGATCCGAACACTTGTTGGGACACGTAGTTTAAGGTGATAAGTTGTGGTGTGGTTATCAAATGTTATTTTATTTAAAAAGTAGATGTGATAGGAGTTGGTGGGGTATTTTTTTTATTAGAGGAGAGAGAAATTGTGTAACTTTCTATTGATAAAAGGTAGAGTGTGGGCCAAGGATGTGTAAAAGAAATAATATATTAATGGTGGGACCATGCTAAGAATGGAAGTGTTCAAACTAATTTGGGACAAACATAAAAGGAAAGTGTTCAGACTATTCTGGGACGGAGGTAGTAGTAGCTTTGGGGTTAGGCTCTTAGTGGAATATGACATTCAATGTATGAAAAAGAAGGAAGAAAGTTATAGGTTGATAGTTTTTGTTTCGCAGGATGTGTTTCATGGTTTTTCAAGGGTGGTCATACGTTATTATATAGTAGTATGATAGTAGAGGAGTTAGTGGAGTTTTACGTGGGATACTCCCATGAAGTAAGGAAATTCTTTTGACTTTGCCATATGAATGAACGTGGTCTCCGTATAGTTGTAGATACATCCCAGATGTTGTTTTGGCTATTCCTTGAAGATAGTAACCACCTCTTTGATTGTAGGAACTAATTTCCATGATACTCTCTTGTTGGTTGCGTGATAATAGGATTCTCATACGACGTCTTCTCACATCGAACACTGCAACGGGTCGTGCCAATTATGCCCATAACACTAGCAATTATACCAAGTACTAATTTATTTGTTTTAGGCATAAACCTTATACGGGGTTACTTTTGATATGTAATTATTGAGACTTACATAGTCACTCAAAACTGTCTTTTCTTATTGTTTGGTATCAGTTGTTTTCTTTTATAAACAGAGGGTGGTTATTGAGGGTGTTCTAACTTTCTAGGCATAAGCCATGCATGTTGTTAGAAGAGAGGGGAAAGGAGAGACCTAACACGTGAGGTACTATGGAAGTTCTGTTGGGACTTTTTCTGTTTGATTCTATGTGACCACTTTGTTTATGTATCTTAGGAATCATGGACTTCCATAAAATGTGGGCATATGTGGGCCAACTACACCTGACTCCTGAATGATGGCTTGAATCTATGTTGGGCCCACACTTTGATATTTTCAGCTGGGCCCCCAATGGGTAATTTAACGACTGAGAATTTTTTGTGTAATTTTTTATTCTAAGTACCGTCAAATTTTTGCCACGTGAACGGTGAGGAAATATTTGCAATCTTGCAGAAAATTATTGGAGCTCCCCCCGTCAAACACCAAGTTTTGTAATTTACCTCAAATGGGAGAAGTTTTCTAACCGGCTCAACGGCCAGTATTGTTTGCATCATTAAATGAAGTATATATGATTGTAATTGTGCAATGCAATGTTGTCATAAATAATTTCTGTTTTTAACCTTTCATGGTCCTTAAATATGTATGATTGATGCTTCATATCTATTCCTTTTTTTACTCAATTGTTTGTTTCGTAGTGTTATGAAAGAAAATTCATCTTCTATAGGAGAAGTTTTTTCATACCGAATTATGTGTACAATGTTTATTAAATATTAAGAGGATTACGGGAAGGTTTAAAATGCGATGTATCGGCAATTTATGTGTTTACTGATTCTAGTTTGTTAGTATGTATGACAAGTAGCAATCAATTTCCTTTTCAATTATGTACTATAGGATATGATATACTGGCTATCTGTAATAATTTTAGTAATTGTGAAATTAGGAAGGTTGATAGGGAAGTTGTCCAGGTTAGTTATGATCTGGCTATAGCTGCTAAGAATGGTATTCTTATGTAGTGATAGTACTTTACTTGTATGCTCTTGTTGTAAAAAAAAAAAAACATTAATCCCATAGTTATAGCTCTCTATGGCAGTAGGTTCATATTTATCACATATGATTCTTTTTTTTTGGGATGATAGGTAGTTTTATTGTAAAGTTATGTATCCATATAACTATCTTAGAAAACCAATTACAATTGTACAATTTTTATCACACTTGGGTATACCATAAGCATAGTACACCCAAGACTATTTTTTTTGCTCATTGCTAATTTGAAACCTCCAAATAAGCATAATCACATAATAGGTAGACTCCAAAGAGCTAAAAATAGCATTAGGTGTACCATGCACATGTACACATAGGTGTATGATGAATGTTCTCTTGGAATTACCTCCATTTTTCTATCTCTAAATTTAGGTAATCCTTTATTTTTTTTTCCTTCATGCATTTTCCACGGTTATTTTAGAAAATGAAGAAGTTCTCATTATATATGAAGTTAAGGAAGTTATACTTCATCTTCTTCTTTTTTATTAGTTGCAATGTTTGATGATTAGAGGTTAAATTTATATGAGATTTTGTTAGATTTATTTGTACATGTTTTTAAAATTGTTAATTTTTTTATTTGTTTAATAAAATGCAATTAAATATTAATGATCAAATTTATACGCGAAAGACAGAAAAAAAAAAAGCATTAGTGAAAGAGGTACCTCACTCATATTACCGAAATCTAAGTGGAACCAATGGACAATAAGAATTGCACCTTATCTAAGCATGTGAACAATCAAAAACATTATTTATGTTAACTAGGAATTAAGGGGGTATAATATGGCACCAACTGGCAAGTACTGTAATCCTGGCAGCCAATAGATTGGTCCATTTCGTATACCTTATACTTTGCTAAAATGAGGATAGTGCCGTGTCTTACTTGCCTGAAGAAAAAAGATCACAAAGGAAAAATATGTGACCTAGGTGTTGTGTCATTAATATGTGTCTTAAACTATTGAACATTATTAGCAATTCTAGCTTAAAATTTTGAAGTCATAAATATTTTTGCCAAAATTTTGACATGTCACGCAAAAATCCTTTTATGATATTATAATTTCAGGCTTGATACACTAGAAAAAGTCTATTTTAATAGCCCAACATATGAAGATTTTATACTCTAATAACTCGTTATTTTCTACGTTCAATATAGTTGTTTATATTATTAGAGATTAAACAAAATCTTGCATGATACGTGGTGTTATTATCAAAAGATCAAAATAAACTAATTATATCATCTCAAAATTAAATTGGGGGCAATGTTATCTAATCGGAATTTAACTCTCATGGATTTTTAATCCAATTTAGGCTCTGTTCTTTTGGGCTGAATTGAATTGAATCAATCAAACCGAATAAAACAGCCGAACCGAACCGGGTGAAGTGAATGAAAACCGTGAGAGAAACTAACCGAACTAAATAAACCTGAACTGAACCGAACTTTCATTAATTCAGTCCAAAAGAACAGAGCTGCTTAGTTGTTCATTGCAAAAACTTACCACTGACGAAGTCCAAGAATCAAGCTGGTGAGAATCTAACCACCTATATTAAGCTTAGCCTTTCTATAACATTAAAGTGGATACATGCAAATTACAGATCAACCAATTTGTCATACCTCTAATCTCATCACACCGTTATTGAAACTTTCCAATAAGAAAACAAAGTTATCTTCTCTTTCATAATTACGAACGTTTCTACTTGTAATCAAACCATTAAATAAAATTACTTCCTGCTTATCAAATTTATACGCAATTTGTCTGCTTGTCTCTGAAATGGACAGGTGTTTGGCTACGAGTGAGTAGTGACTAACATGTGTAGGATATTTAGCAGCTAGAATACACGAAAAGCAATGATGCAACGATATCATCTAAGGCAGTAATTACAATTTGCCAAGCAAAAATTACTTAAAACATTTTGTTAGTCAAAGTGGTCTAATATGAAAGATTTCATGAGTGTGTAACCATTTACAATTTCGCACAGGTTAATTCGACCAAAATTAGCGGCATGATACTTCAAGAGTAAGGGAGAGGGTAAAGAAAATCCCTATTCTTAAATTGTCTCTATTTGGAAATTGATCCCCAACCTCAAAGTTGAAAGACATAATTCCAATCACTAAACAGTTAAGCCAAACTTAGCTTCGTAATTTAAAGAATAGTTAAGTGTATGATAAACTTTATTAAAAAGACGATAATAATATATGTAGAATTCGACCGCAAATCTTGGATACCATCTCAGGGACTTCATACAAGATGACAAGAAGATCCTGAGATGGATTTCACTGTCAATAAATTTAGTTTTTCAAGGGCATATAATAGAAAATTTCTCAGTTATCATAAGAAAGGGATTCTCGTGAAAAGGCTCACAGGCCAATAAAGCCCATATTTTTCCCTCAACATTTCACCATCATTCAAGCTAGTTTGCCTCCTTATTTAGTCTCCCCATCTTCTTCCTCTATTGTTATCAAAGTTTGCAACTTTTTCCCTTCAATTTCCTCTCTCTATAAAAAAAAAGAAAAAACAAATTGTGGGTATTTTCCTATTTAAAAGGTTCAAACTTTCCCTCTAAAACCCATCTTTTATTAAGTCGTTTTTCTTGTTTCAATCTTGCTTGGTTTAGTGGGTTTACTTTGTTAATTACGCACATTTTATGGAATATTAGTATTAATTAATTTAAGCATATAACAACTGGAAAAAAATTCCTAATACTTTGCTTTGATTACTGGGGTTGCTTAGATTGGAGTAGCTACTTTATTTGATCATCTAATTCCTTGGGATTCTTCATAATCTTCATTCTTCTTCATCTATTGTTCATCATTACCATCTTTACTCAGCTCTTCTTCTTTGTGGGTCAGTACTAAAAAAATCCACCCAAAAAAAGAAACAAAGAAAAGAAAAAAAGAAGAAAGTTTGAAATTATTTGGTAATGGATTCTTATTGTGCAACACTTGGAGGAAGTACACATTTGACAAGAACAGGAAAAAGAGATGGAGAAAGTGATTTTTGGGGAGAGAGAATTGGAGGGAATTTAAAGAGTAATGTATTGGTTAATCAGTTGCCAAAGAGCTTAAAGACTGATCAAAGAAGCAGAAAGATTAAACCTGGAGTTGCTTTTTCTGTCATGACATCAAACAATGCCACTGAAACCATTGTAAGTTCTATTAGATTGCATATCTTTTTTGTTTGTTTGTTTATCTTACCATATGTCTGTTTGGTTTGACGGAAAACATTTTCGATAAAACATGGGTTTTTTATGGAAAATATTTCAAGTGGAAAACGCAAATGAATATTAGTTTTCCTTTGTTTGGTTTGATGCAAAACTATTAAGGTAAGAAGGAGAGAATGGTGATGTGGGGAATGAGGGAGTGGAGAAAATGCTTTTTTTTTTTTCAAATTTTGGAGGAAAATGTTTATAAAGGGATGTAAATTCCTTGTCCAATCAAACAACGGAAGATGGATAAAATTGTTTTCCTCCAAAACAAACGGAGCCTATATTTTGGGTTTTTGGAATTTGGTCTGATTCATTTTTTTGCTAGATTATGTTGATCAATTGGAGTCCACTCTCATTGTACACCCACGCAGGGTATTTTTGTAATAAATTAGAATTTCGGTCTTTCATTTGACACCAAGTTTGCTCATTTGGGCATTTTGCTCATTTTTCTCATTTTGCTCATTTGTTCATTTTGCTCATTTTGTAATAAAAGTGTTTGCTCATTTTCTTAAATGAGTAGAAATGTTTGCTCATTTGCTTACTTTGCTCATTTATTCATTTGCGCATTTGCTCCTTTTGCTCATTTGGCGAAAATAGTCTTGGGTGTACCATGAGCATGGTACACCTAGGTGTACTATAAATATTCTCGATCAATTGTTCACGTTTGAAGTGTTATATGAAACTTCCAATGTAGTATCCTGATTGTAATTTGTTTGATTCGGGATTAACGCGTCATAGATGGCACAACCCTTGTAAGGCGGGGGTGATCTTAACTTAAAAGAAAACCTTAACTATGTGGAATCATAATTGAGAGTTTTACTCAATTAGAAAGCACCAGATTACCCCGAGTATGGGAGTGATGAGAATCAAACCCTCAACCTCATAGTTGGAACTTGGGAGGTGGGAGCTTTATTATTGAGCTCCTACCTTGATTATCCAATGTAGTTTATTGTGGTGATTTTTCTTCTTTGATTTTATTACAGATAAGAGAGACACCAATTTTCGAAAGGCGAACAGCTGATCCTAAAAATGTGGCATCAATTATATTGGGAGGAGGTGTTGGAGCTCAGCTGTTTCCTCTTACCAGCAGAACAGCAACACCGGCTGTAAGTAGACCTTTTAGATTCGTTGGCGAGACAGGTTATGAATGAGATTGCTCTCATGCATAGAACTATGGTCTATGAATAGTAGGATAATTGGATAATGGACTTTGCATCAAAATTATTAAATCAGGAAGTTTTGATATTTATGCTGGAAAAATGTATTTAGTATGACAAATAAACTTTATGAATTAATCTTTTGATTATAGACCATCTATATCTAATTTTATTCGAAAAATGATACAGGTTCCTGTTGGAGGATCCTACAGGCTTATTGATATTCCAATGAGTAACTGCATCAACAGTGGTATAAACAAGATATTCATATTAACTCAGTTCAATTCAGCTTCCCTTAATCGCCACATATATCGCACTTATCATGGCAATGGTATCAACTTTGGAGACGGATTTGTCGAGGTAAATTTCCAGTGCAATGGTATACCATGTAATACACCATGAGAAGTGGACTTGAATGATCTGATCATATGAGAATAGCAAGACTGATTTAAAATGATGTGAAGTCTTATTTGTTTATACTATAGATTACTGACTACAGTTCTGCCATCTTGGGTGGTTTCAGGTGTTGGCTGCTACACAAACACAAGGAGAAAGCGGAAAGAATTGGTTCCAAGGAACAGCTGATGCTGTTAGACAATTTATATGGCTGTTTGAGGTAAGATAGTTTAACTTCTTGAATCTTTTACTGCTATTTATTAAGGAAAAAACTTGGTCTACCCAATGAGGTCAACTTAGCAACAATCAATATTTTTTAATTGCCTATTAGAGGTGGTAATCTACCTGATAGATTCACATATATTGGGCTGCCGGCTGCCAGAAAAAAAGGCATGTGATGAATGTGTTAAATGTATGCACTATGTAGGATGCGAGGAATAAACAAATTGAGAATATAGTGATATTATCTGGTGATCAGCTCTATAGAATGGACTATATGGACCTTGTGCAGGTACTGGATCAGTTTCTTGTTAAAATTGAATAAATCAATAAATTTTGATCAACTTAAACTGGTCTTGCTAACTTTTGATTATCACTTGCAGAATCACATTGATAGAAACTCTGATATTACAGTTTCTTGTGTTCCTGTGGGCGAGAGGTATGTTGTTACCTCCATCTTCGGTGCTGAATGTCCGTTTTGGAACAAAATGCACTTCCCTTTTTTAATTAGAAACTTTGGTTGCTCTTACATATGATGGCTTTTTCTCAGCCGCGCATCGGATTATGGATTGATGAAGATAGACAGCAGAGGTCGAGTAGTCCAGTTCTGCGAGAAACCAAAGGGGGCTGAGTTGGAAGCAATGGTAGGACAACCTATTTGTGATGTGCTTAGTTATGTACTATGTGTTTATTATCTTTACAACTGAATGAGATGTACATTTAATCCTTTGATGTCTGTTTTGCTGCAGGGAGTGGACACACAAATCCTGGGATTATCGCAAGAAGATGCATTGAGTAATCCTTACATTGCATCCATGGGAGTTTATGTGTTTAGGACTGATGTTCTACTTAAGCTTCTGACACAGACATACCCAAAAGCCAATGACTTTGGGTTTGAAATTCTTCCTTCTGCTGTGAAGGACCAAAACATACAGGTATATAATTCTTGAAGCTGATCTCTGTTTTTTTTTCTTTGTTGCCATTTACATTAAAAAAGTAAACCCTCAGAAAAATAGACTAAATTATGGACCATCAGATGAATATAGATAAAATTATGAATATGTACAAAAACAGATTGACCAATGAACTATATGAACAAAAAAATTTAGTGATGTCGAAGTTGGAAATTTGAGGCATCTAAATGACATATATCAGTATATGCAGGAGTTGGAAGATTTATTTAGGACTCTTATATTTTATTCTTTCTAATGTTTTAGATGTCTGAAATTCCAACTTCAACATTACTAAGTCTGCTTTTTCTTTTTAGGATGATGGATAGTTCAATCTTTTTTTGGTACATTTTCATAGTTTGATCTATCTTTGATCTAATAGCCCATAGTTGAGTCTATTTTTGTCAATTTTCTCCTTGAAAAGAGCACTGCAGTACGTTCGCAAACACTTGCATACACAATTCTTTCACGCCTTTTCACACATCATAAAGTTTTTATAATCATGTCTCAACAGGCATATCTATTCAGAGACTACTGGGAAGATATCGGAACCCTAAAGACTTTCTTTGATGCTAATTTGGCTCTCACTAAAGAGGTGAGCTGCTTAACTTACAATCTAAGTATTAAGTTTTCTACTCAAGATATTTCATCATCTGATGAATAAAACTAATGATCTGATTTTCCTTGATAAAGTCACCAAGCTTTGAGTTTTATGACCCAAAGACACCCTTCTATACTTCTCCTCGGTTCCTACCACCTACGAAAATGGACAAGTGCAAGGTATGTGCTACTCCAATTAAACTTTTGTTTTATAGTATTCCCTCTGTCTCAAATTACTTGCTCCATAGTGAGTTGCACACTTTTTATAAGAGAAAAAAAATAAGTTGGTAAATGCAATTTGTAAAAACGCTCAAGGCGCATTGAGGCGATAAGGATACTAGTGCACCTTGGAGCGCCTCATTGAAGTGAGGCACAACAAAGAAAGATCAAAATAATATGATGTAAAAAAAACTGATATTGGCCTTGGGTGTGCCTCAAGTTCGCCTCTTTTTGAAATCGCTTCGCCGTGCTCAAAAAAAGTGCTTGCACACAGAATGACTTCCGCCTCAGCACATTTATAAACTGGGTAAATGAGTGTGAGACCCAACTTTTGAGAAATACTTATAAAAGAAAATGTTACCATAAAGGGTTGGAGCAAGTATGCTGAGACAGCCGGTGTGATGTAATCACTAGTGAAATCACGTTCTCATTTGGATAATGATGCAGATTAAGGATACTATCATTTCAGATGGATGTTTCCTCAGAGAATGTACAGTTGAGCACTCTATCGTGGGGGAGAGGTCTCGTTTGGACTCTGGTGTAGAGCTTAAGGTATAGATCTTGAAGGTTCTCTTTCTATCTAAGAAATCCTTTTGTAAGTTTCCTTTTGTTTCTTCTTACTTGTATCAGCATTTTCTGAATGGCTATTATATGGCTTTCCAGGATACCTTAATGATGGGTGCAGACTACTATCAAACTGAATCTGAGATTGCATCTCTTCTAGCCGAGGGTAAGGTGCCAATTGGGATCGGGCTGAACACAATAATCAGGTACGTAATTACTATACTCGACTAATCAAATGTAACAACAATAATTGAGCTCAATCACTGTAGCAATTGGAAACAGTATTACTTCCTCCATCCCAAAGCTAACATAACATATACTACCATTTTGGGCGTACCGGAGCTAAGTTAACATACTACTTTTGTAGTTTTTGTAATTTTTTTCTCTACCTTCTTTCTCTAGAGTTGGGCTTACATCCATCTTTTTGAATACTTAGCTGAAATATGTGCATAACAGCAGGAAAATGGTCCCTAAAAAAAAAGCAGTAGGAAAACGACCGAAGTGCTCTTACTTCCCTGTTAACATCAATGACTGATGAACACTTCTTTTGCACTTCTTTTGTACTTTCTCCTCCTTAATTTATGCGCCTTAAAACAATGTTAATTGACAACTGGGACCGATAATAAAACAATCTTATTAGTAGAACTTGTTTTTATAAAAGGTGACTTTTTCCTTCTGCAGGAACTGTATCATTGACAAGAATGCAAAGATAGGTAAAGATGTGACCATCACCAACAAAGATGTAAGCATGCTTAAACCCTGTCCTTTTTTCTGCTTGCTATTAATTGCTTTCTTGAGCATATAATTATCTCTTTTTGGCCCAAATTTAGGGTGTCATAGAAGCTGATCGACCAGAGCAAGGGTTCTATATTCGATCAGGGATCACCGTCATAGTAGAGAAGGCAACTATTGAAGATGGCACAGTCATATAAATAATGATCTTCCAAGTTCAACTGTCGACATCTTCTAAGACATAAGTCTTCTTCGAAAGGAGATTGGAATGGAAAAGCTTCAGAACGGTTATGTCGAAGGTGGGTTAGTACAAGGATGGACTACAAAGAATGAGCTACCTGGGATAATTCTATGTACAACTAGAAATCAGCTTGGCTACGCTATGTACAAAGAGAAGAAGAGGGAAAGAATAAAGGTGCAGGAGAAATACGTTCTTTTTGGTCATAATATGCTACTACTAATATAGAACAGCATTCTCTTTGTCTGAAGGGAGAGTTCTTGGGGTAGGGAGTTATAATGTTAATTAATGATAAAGATATTTGTTGTATTCCATGTTTTGATGATGTCAAATACTTAGGTTGTAATATAGGTTTTATTTTGAGAAAATATAAAATCCAAAAATATTGTAATGTTATTTTATATATATATATATCTTGTGGAGAAAGATTATTTATTTAATCTAAGTTAAGATATTAATTTTATACACTTTGAATTTTTACTATAAGGTATGTTTAATATTCTATTAACTTAGAATCTTTGTATAAAAGATTCATAGAGTTAGTAGATATTTTTGTTGCTGTTGCTTTGCTTGAAAATCAGTTGGAATAAGCGTGGCATAAAAAGTGGAGCTAACAGCCTGAAGCTCTCCAACTACCTCAATGCACTCGCTGGAAGTTTGCCCACTAACGGATAAGTGGAGCAGTTTGTTACCGTTGCAATGTTCGTGGAACGTGTGCAGTAAAAACGGGTCATGATCTCCATTACTCTACAAGCGCTTATCAAGGAGAACATGGAGCATTACATATCCGAGAAGAAGAAGGAATTGCAGAGCGACTATATAAGGGTGAAATTACTTGAAGAAAACTGACGACTTTCTTGAGCGAAAATTCATTATTAACTTAGAAAGTTTTCGTGTAATTTCCTCTCATTTTCAAAGAACATACTTTGTAATATTCATAGTGTTTGGGTGAGTGAAAAACTAGAGAATATCCTTGTAATCAAGAGAGAGAAAGAAAGAGAGAAAAGATAAGACTTTTAGTAAAGTCAAAGTGAGTGTCATCGGTTCGGGGAACGAGTGATCGGGAACAAGTTCCTAGAGGAACAGAGAAGGGTCCATTAATAGGTTGTGAAAGATAGAGTCTTTTGGCCTATTATATTAAATATAGTATTGAGTCAAAATCACTCGTGGTCAAGGTTTTTCTTCCTATTGGGCCTAGGAAGTTTTCCTTGTAAAAATACTTGCGTGTTTGTCTCTTTCATTTTAAGATTATTTTAATTACGCATTATAATTCGAAAATTTTCCCCTCAACTACAATTCACCCCCACTTGTAGTTGGTCTAGTGTTCATACTAGAATACCAATTGGTATCAGAGCCTAGTACCTCCAGAATCAGCTAACACTGAGGAGATGTACCTGGAACAATGAACACTACGGGAGAGAAACTTGATGAAGGGTATTCAACTCAACGCGCACCTATGTTCAATGGCGAAGCATTATCCATCTTTGGAAGAATCGTATGAAGATCTTTATCAAAGCTGAAAATTACCAAGTATGAAAGGTAATAGAAATTGGTGACTTTGAAGTCACAAAGAAGAACGAGAAAGGGGAGCTGATTCCTAAACCCCTTGCAGAGTTTGACAAAGAAGACTTTGACAAAATGGAAATGAACAACATGTCTAAGAAGCTACTCCATTGTGGTCTTGGTCCCCATGAGCACAACCGAGTCATGGGATGCAAGACTGCTAAGCAAATGTGGGAACTCCTTCAAGTCACTCATGAAGGAACAAGCGAAGTGAAACGATCAAAGATTGATATGCTCATGCATAAATATGAATTGTTTCACATGAAACAAAAGGAGCCTGTTCAAGACATGCTAACTCGCTTCTCAAACATTATAAATGAACTTGAATCTCTTGGAAAAATAATCTCTCCAGAAGAACAGGTTCGTAAGGTTCTAAGGAGTTTTCCACAAGATGAAAAATGGATGGCCAAGACTACGGCATTGTTAGAAACAAAGGACTTCACAACGTTCAACATTGAACAACTTGTTGGTTCCTTGATGACCCATGAGTTGCATCTAGAAACTCATGAAACTGAATCATCGAAGCCTAAGGCTCTGGCTCTCAAGTAAGAGGAACAAGAAGATTCAGATGCTGATGATAAAGAAGCAACAATGATCATGAGAAGATTCAAGAAATTCTTCAACAAGAATTACAAAGGAAAGATCACAAAGAAACCAACGAAGTTAAGTTGCCATAAGTGTGGAGGCCTTGATCATTTCATCAAGGAGTGTCCTCAATGGGATAACGAGAAAGTAAAAGGGAAGTACAAAGAGAAGGGCAAGGAACAACAAAAGCCTTTCTCGAGAAATGATATGAAGAGAGCCATGGTTGCAGCATCGGGAGAGTCTGACTCAGAAGAGGAGCAGGAACAGACTGAAGAAGAAACTGCCCATTTATGTCTCATGGCAAATATTGAGTACAAAGTGGAATCATCAAACCCCAAGGTAAGTTTTAATGCCATTGAAGAGGAACTTATTGAACTTAATAAAAGCCAATTACTAAAACTTTTATTAGAAACCTTAGATGACTACAAGGAAGTTTGCGCAAAAAGAAATCAAGTAAATAATGCCTTGAGAGTCGCTAAGAATCATTCTAATTGGCTTAACACATTGAAATGTGATACTGAGAAAAGATTCTTTGAACTTTTTGACAAGAGTATAGCTTATCAAGAAGCATTCAAAAAGTCAAAAACGAGAATTATCTTTTGAATTTGGAATGGCAGAATTGAAACTGTGTTCCTGAAGGAACAATCTCACCAACTAATACCAGAATCAATGTTGAAAGTTTGATAACTGATTATGAAAATGTTGTACAAGAAAATATGGTATTAAGGAAGAAACTGGAACCCTCAAAGAACAAGCTTCCTAATCTAGTCACTTGGATACAAAAATATCACAACAAAGGAAGAAATGGTCTCGGTTTCAATCATAAGAAGAAGAACAAAAAGAAAAATATGTTGATCTATCAAGTAGTAAAATATGTTCTTACTGTGGGAACAAGTAGTCACATTGTGTCCGGATTGTTCCACCGAGAGAAGAACGTATTGAGAGGAACACGTACCTGGTAAAACAGGTTTGGAAAATTAAGAAAGACTCAAGTCCAACAAAGGAACCCAAGCTAGACTGGGTTCCTACCACTAAGTAGATTGCTATGGTTAGGGGTGTTCATGAAAACCCGACCCGTTGACCCGACGACCCGCAACAAATAACCGGGTATTTTAATCATTTTTTCCATTTTTATTGGGACGGGTACTCGACCCGGAAAAAAGGGCATAAACCGGGTCGGGTAATGGGCCGATGTTTATTGCTTATCGGGTACCCGTAAATTCAGGTTGTTGGGATTTTTTTATGGGTCAGTATCCATAAAAAAATTTGGTTTAAAATTCTCTGAACACCTTGAGCTAATGAGTGTATATACACTTTTCCCCTCTCTGTATAGTAACAAGTTAGAAGTAATACAAACTCTTCTTTCTTTCTAAACTCTTCTATCTGAATCTGTCTCTCTAAGCTGAAGAATATTTTCAACTTTTCATGGTATCAGATTTTTTTTTTTTATTCTGGCCTTCTGCAATCTATTCTGGTATTATTCCTACTCCTTCTCGCTGTTTTCGTTTTTCGCCATTGTTGGTGAATTTCGAGTTTTGCCATTTTGCGGTTCGAGCTGATTGAGTTATTTGTGGAAGTTGACTGAAAATAATGGAGAATCAGAAATTTAAAAAGATAATAGAGGAGATTGTTAAAGTAGAAATTATAGTCCTTAAAATGAAGAAATTTGGGTTTCGGACTTTCGGTGTCGTCCTTTTCACCACAAGTATAAATAATTTAATATGCTTGTCATCTTTTATTTAGGTTTATACAGATCTGTGAGAATGATATTCTTTCATCATTTAGATACATTCTTGATTCATCTAAGGTTGCTGCATTGGTTGTTGCATATCTCCTTTTCTTTCATGATTCACATAGTTTAATCAAGGTACCTGTGACCGACCCGAGAAATGCGGGTACCCTATTTTTTCGAGTCGGGTCATGGGCCGCTGTTTTAGCTACCCGTATGTCCGGGTACTATAACACCCCTGAATTTCGAGTTACTATCTAGTTAAATGGTATTAAATTTCTACAGAAAAATCGGCAGAGCTCCGTTTGAAATATGGACTGCCTAAAATTTAATTTAGGACTGGCGTCCGAATTATTATAAACCTGTTTCAACAAAACAACAATCCATATTCCAAATTCTCAACAACTCCACCCAGCTCAAATACCAATGAAATTCCTGTTTAACTACTCGAAATCCAAACGTGTTATTCCACGATTATTACGAGAATAATCGCTAGGAAGAACTACCTGCACCATAACTAAAATAAAACTTAATTTAAACTATTACAACCTTAAATCCCAAAATGATAAATAGTGCGGCGGATAAAGAATACTATAACTTTAACTAGTAATAGTTGGTGAAACGTTGCTCTCAGCCCACACCCCACACCCAACATGTATGATCTTCATGTACCTGCACATATCGGGCATGTAGTATCAGCCAAACTGGCTGAGCAAGATTCATACAATAAAGCCAAACATATATGCGGGTAGGATAATAATATATCCTACAAATCATCTTCTTTCAAATCAAAATACTAAGTAGCAAGCTTTATAAAACCTTTTTCTTGTATTCCTTTCTAAATCAAATTCATTCTTAATTTTCCTTAAAACAAATCCTTTCTTTCCAAACCTTTTCTTGTATTCCTTTCCAAAATCAAATCCTTTCTTTATTTTCATTAAAACAAATCCTTTCTTTCCTTTACCCTCACAAAGAGGGAGTTATGAAATCTATGGAATGGAACAAACTTTCCTTGCCTTTGGGCTAGCTAGGCCCTCCGGATAACTATTAGACAAAGACCCCTAGTGTGCACACCCTACATACGGCCAAACCGTAGCAGAAGATCTAAGTCCGAGGTACTGATCAACGTACCCCCCAACTATTCTGAAATATCGAGAACATCTCGACAAGGTTCCAATTCCTTGAGACGCCTCAAAGGCAATCCCAACCGTTTCGAAAACATAAAACTATTCATCAATCCTTTCTGTAAATATTCTATAATTCAAGGTTTGAAAACAAACTGTTTGCATTAGGAGAAACATCCTCCTATTCAAAACCAACTATCTGTATTAGGAGGAACATCCTCCTATTCAAAACCAACTATCTGTATTAGGAGGAACATCCTCCTAATCAAACCAATCTCAACTCTGGCGAGATACATACCTTTATAATCTTTTCTCGTAACAATGAAAATTATCTTTTGTAGACTTTTCTCATAACTATTAAAGATTTGAGTAAAGAATCTTACCTTTTACGAATCACATCAAAACAATTATCTCCAAAACGACTCTTTAGTGAACTCGAAAGCTACATAATAACATATATGTATTCAATAAATAATAATAGACTTGGCTAACTAGTAATGAGCTTTAACTAACTCTAGTTTTATAAAATATGAGCATCTTACCTCAAATAACATGACTAACTAATACTGACAATACTAAAATTTTCCTTAGTTTATATAAAATCAACACTTAAGTTTCATAATATATATTTAGGTACCCCAAAAATCCACTAGGGAACATTCACATGACAACATTCAAACTTAAAGCACTCGAAACTAATATACAATTTATTAATTTTCAGCAGAAACTTAAAATGGACCTAACTTTCTCATTCGAACTCCAAATCAAGCGGTTCTTGATCCTATCTTGAGTAAAATTTCGATACGAACAACTTTTGTGAAATAGTATTTTTGCTAAAAATGCCCAAAAACTGCTTAAAATCGCATTTTACGAACTGACGGGTAAATCATACGAGATACACTATAAATTACTTTGAACACTTAACATTCCATTAATCTAAACTAACTACTAAACACCTAAATAAACATGATATTCGTTCAATTACACACTTCAAACAATTAAAATCAAAACCCCCAATTCAATTTATCTCAAGAACCCTAACTTCTTAAACTTGGGAAAAGCCGAAATTAGATTAAGAACTTAACTTACCCACAAAACGAGAGATGTTGAAGATGAATGAGTGTAAATCCCGGTGAGGTGATGGAAGAAGGTTGAAGACTTTGAGAGAAGAAGAAGATGGTGAACGGTGAAGAACGAAAATGACGTTCTTCTTTTTCTTTCCTTTCCTCTCTTTCATGTTCTTTTCTTTCTTTTGTTTTCTTTCTTTTGCTTTCTTTCCTTTTCCTTTGATTTGGGAAATAAAACTATGAAGCAGTACTACTGCTCTCCTTTTCGTTTACTTTCCTTTCTTTTCTTTTTTTTTTTTTTTTTTTTTTTTCCTCTCTCTTTATAATACTAATATAACTGTGGTTAGGTACTTAACCTAGGGAATTTAGTAATTAACTTTTGACCCCTTTTAAGGTAAAGTCAATAGGTGGGAAACAAAATATATTTAATAAAAGAATATTTTAGTCTATTTTTAGAAACTATAATAATATAAATAATTACTAAACAAGTATAAAAATACGGGGTGTTACAGTGCCGTAATGAACACCTCTAGCTATGGTACGATCGAAGTGAGGGGAACAATCCGTGGTACCTCGATAGCGGTTGTTCTAAGCACATGACAGGAGATAGATCCAAATTTCTCTCACTCTCAGTCTACAATGGAGGAATTGTGATCTTTGGAGACAATCTTACGGGTAATATAGTAGCAATTGGTAAGAATGGTAAATCTCAGTCACATTCCATAGATAATGTATTTTTGGTCGAGAGTCTAAAGCATAGTTTACTTAGTATATCTCAGTTTTGTGATAAGGGAAATTCTGTGAAGTTTACTAATGAGTCTTGTGTAGTCAGCAATGAAAGTACAGGAACCAAGATCCTTGAGGGAAGGAGGAAAGGGAACACCTACATGGTTGACCTAAACTTTGTTCCTAGGAATAATCTCACATGCTTCAACGTAATCGAAGCAGATCCTCTACTGTGGCACAAGCGTTGCGGTCATGCAAGCTTGTCCTTACTGCATAAAATAAGTGGGAAAGACTTGGTAGTTGGTTTACCAACAATTAAGTCCTTGAACCATGGTGTTTGTGATTCATGTGTTAAAGGCAATCAAGTGAGATCCTCTTTCAAGTCCAAGAAAATGGTAAGCACACAAAGTCCATTGGAACTTCTTCACATGGACTTATGTGGCCCTGTACGCATTCAAAGTTGCTCAGGTAAGAGATATGCGTTAGTCATTGTAGATGATTTTTCAAGATACACATGGGTTATCTTTTTTCATAGTAAGGATGAGACTTTTGATGAATTTCTAACCTTTGCTAAAAAGATTCAACGAACGAGTTATTTTAAATTAAAACATTTAAGATCTGACCATGGTAAGGAGTTTGAAAACTCTAAGTTTGATGAATTTTGCAGCAATAAAGGGTTAGACCATAATCTCTCAGCTCCAAGGACACCACAACAAAATGGTGTAGTTGAAAGGAAGAACCGGACCCTTGAGGATATGGCAAGAACAATGATAATTGCAAGCGATCTTCCGAAGAATATTTTGGGCTGAAGCAGTGAACACAGCATGCTACATTATCAATCGTGTCATGCTAAGGCCAATTACATTGAAGACACCATATGAGCTCCTTAGAGGAAGAAACCCAATATTTCTTACTTTCGTGTTTTTGGATGTAAATGCTTTGTACATAATAATGGAAATGACAACTTACGAAAATTTGAAGCTAGAAGTAATGAGGCTATATTTCTAGGATATGCCTTAAGTAGTAAAGCTTATCGTGTTTACAATATGCGAACAATGTGTGTAGAGGAAAGTGTCCATGTTATCTTTGATGAAACTAACTCCTTGCAGGAACAGAGTCATGATGATATCTTTGAAATTGGTTTGACTCGTCCTGAAGAGTCTGATCATTATGATGAGGAAATAACACCTGCAGGAAAAGAGAAGAAGCTAGTTCCTGATCCTGAGAACCCTGTGCTTGATCCTCCAGAGGAACAAGCAACAGGAGGAACTCAGGAAGATGAAGGAACTCCTGAACCTGAAGAAGATCAAATGAATCAATCACCTTTAGAAACTCAAGAAGCAACTAGGAGATTTGATCCAAAGCCTTGGAAACACCAAAATTCTCATCCCTTAGAATTAATCATAAGTGATATTGAAAAGGGAACTCAAACGAGATCCCAAATGAAGAATTTTTGTGCTTTTCATGCTTTCTTATCTATGACAGAACCTAAGGATCATATGAAAGCACTCAAAGAGGTTGATTGGATAAATGTTATGCAAGAGGAACTAAATGAGTTCCAGAGGAACAAGGTCTGGCATCTGGAGACCAAGCCAAAGAACCAGAAAGTTATTGGACTTAAATGGGTCTTCAGGAACAAGCTTGATGAGCATGGAACAGTGGTAAGGAACAAGGCCAGACTAGTAGCCAAAGGGTGCAATCAACAAGAAGGTATTGATTTCGATGAAACCTTTGCTCCTGTTGCTAGGATAGAAGCAATTAGAATTTTGATTGCCTTTGCTGCATTTATGGGATTTAAATTGTACCAAATGGACGTAGAATGTGCATTCTTAAATGACTTTTTACTTGAAGACGTCTATGTGGAACAAACTCCATGATTTGAAAATCCCGATCTTTCAAATCAGGTCTATAAGCTTGATAAAGCTTTTTATGGGTTGAAACAAACTCCTAGATCTTGGTATGAAAGGTTATTAAAATTCTTGCTTTCTCATGAGTTCAAAAGAGGTAAAATTGATAGAACCCTGTTCCTTCGTTCAAAAGGAACAGACATATTAGTGGTCCAAATTTATATTGATGATATAATATTCGGTGCTACTAATGATCTTCTTTGTAAGGAGTTTGCTGATCTTATGAGTAGTGAGTTCGAAATGAGTATGATGGGAGAGTTGACTTCTTTTTGGGGTTGCAAATCAAGCAAACTGAAAGAGGAACAATGATCCATCAACAAAAATATGTCAAAGAACTGCTAAAGAAATATAGACTGGAACAGTCTAAAACCAACCATACTCCCATAGGAACAGGAACAAGGTTAGATGAAGATTCAAATGGTAAGTGTGTAAACGAGAAGCAATACAGAGGTATGATTGGTTCAATGCTTTACTTAACAACAAGTAGACCCGATATTGCTTTTAGAGTTGGTTTATGTGCACGATTCCAATCGAATCCCAAAGAATTTCACTTAACGGCAGTCAAGAGAATTCTTAGGTATTTGAAGGGAAGCGATGACTTATGTTTGTTCTATCCTCGAAGTGACGTTTTTGACCTCGTAAGCTATTCAGATGCGGATTATGCTGGGGACTTGGTTAATCGCAAGAGCACATCGGGAATTGTCCAGTACTCAGGAACAAGCTTGGTCTCATGGAGCTCAAAGAAACAAAATATTATTGCCTTGTCCACTACAGAGCCAGAGTATGTAGTTGCTACTGCATGCTGTTCCTAGGTCCTCTGGATCAAGCAACAGGTAAAAGACTTTGGTATTAAGTTTAAATGTGTTCCTACATATTGTGATAATACTAGTGCTATCTGTATTTCCAAGGATCCAGTTCATCATTCAAGGGTCAAGCATATTCACATTAGGCGTCATTTCTTTAAGGACAATGTAGAAAAAGGTCTTGTTAAAGTTGAATTTTGTCCAACATAAAATCAAATAGCTGACATATTGACTAAACCACTTCCTAGACAAAAGTTTGAGAAAATTCGCTTAGAGCTAGGGATGATTAAAATTTATTAAGTGTGATACTTTAAATAAAACCCTTAGTTACAAGATTACACTAAGTTGCCAGCAACATTTTGTGAATTTATTCATACATTACACAGTCATTTAAAGGACTCACATTAGTCTTCATAATACTCCCGTTATTGTCCATGCATATACTTGAGCAAAAATAGTAAGGTCTATGTACATATAGCTTGAACATGTAACATGCATGAGTTCACCTTCTACTCATTTTATTTTTTCCATGTAAATATCCTCTCCATTTTATTTTATTTTCCATAAATTTATTATCTTTCTTCATTCATCCCCCACAAATAAATTTTTTTTTGGCAACGCTTCACCAACGTTCATGTACAAACCTGAAAATAAAATAGTTCAATGGTTTTAAAGAAGGAAGGAAACAACCGCATTAATTAATTTTTCACCATCCCCCATAAATCTACCCCAAATAAAAACCCCATCACATCAAACCAAATTTACACGGTAAATTCACCGCTTTTACCCCAAAACCATTAACTCTGCAAAACCACTCTTCTCTCTCATAAAACCTCTCAACTTCATCTTCTTCTTCTTCACCAAAACCCTCAAATGGCTCCCAAACGAAAAACCTCCGATGAAATACGGGAATTTTCGGGCGAAAAAATCTTCACCTCCCGGTGGATTACAACGAATGTGAGAATGAATCTTCAAATTCCAATGAAGATTCCCTGGGTTCTCAAGATAATTCGGCTGACAATGAAGTAATTTCTCCAAAGAAGGAAGAAAATTTGGATGACGCGGAAACAGAGCAAGAAAAGGAAGTCTTGGTGCCAACAAAATGGGGTAAGAAATCTAAGTCTTCCAAGTACGTCATAGGGTTTTGAGTTGATTTTTCTTGGTGCAAGAATTTAAGTGGGGTCAGTTTCTTGATATTGTCAAATTTCAAAAATGGGCAAAGGTGTTGAGTTTTAATGAGGGTTTGTATGAAAGTGAGATGAGCGAGA
This sequence comes from Beta lomatogona, assembly GCA_947646795.1. NCBI lineage: Eukaryota > Viridiplantae > Streptophyta > Magnoliopsida > Caryophyllales > Amaranthaceae > Beta > Beta lomatogona. The sequence continues at coordinate 1,076,492 of CANSNZ010001062.1, read as the reverse complement.
TTATTGCTAGTTTTGAAAATACCGAGGGTCTATGCATTAGTGTAGTTAATGAGTGAGTGGTTTGAGGTACCAACTGAAGAGTACAAGGATTATGTTAAGGGTAGGGTTAAGTTGAATATGAATGGTGCTTCTAATGCTACAATTCTGGAATACTTTGGGGGTAAGGCTACTGACCAGTCCCTAGATAAAAAAGATCTATCTCCTTTTCACAAATTTCTGTTTCACCTTGTTTGGCGCTTCATTTTGCCAAGAATCTCCAAGAGGACTCAAGCGAGCCTCATGGATCTTTCTTTAATGTTTTGCCTTGACAAGAACAAAAAAATAAACTTTCATGCTTTGATGATCTCCCATCTTCCTACTTGTATAACACATAATACTAAGGTTGAGTATGCTAATCTCATTTCTCGCTATTCTAAAAAAGAACCAAATCAAACTCCCTTCTAGTATCTCCTTTGATTTAGAGCCCGATAATATTTGACCAAGGAGACTTTATCTAGTCCGTCATTGAGGGTACAAGGTGGGAAGTCGAGTTTGAGGCCGCATAACCTAAGGGAAAGGTAGAGACGGGATCAAGAGGAAGTTTGAGGAGGAGATCGGTCTTTGAAGGACCTAGGTCGGTGAGGAAAAGCCAGAGGATTGCAGTATCCAAGGCTCCCAAGGAACAGGGTCGTGGGTGCTATTCACATTGATCTGGATGAGGATTAGGTCTCTCCAGGATCACAGGCTGTTCAGGGCCGTTTTGAAGATTTAAGGGCCCCTGTTCTAACATAAAAATTAGGCCCCCAAATTTATAAAAAATAAAAGATGGAAGGTCGGATTTTAAGATGGAAAGTTGAAAATTTAGAGATTAATCATTGAGAAACTTATTAAGGGTGGAAAGCAAGAGTGTTTTTCTCAAAAATGAAGTAAATTATTTAAAAATAACATATTTTAGGATCCTTATAATTTTGGGGCCCTGTGCTATTGGGCTCTTTGCACACCCTCATCTACCCCCTGAGGCTGTTGATTTTCCCCTTCTTTCCACTACTGGTCTGCATGGTATTTTACACTCAATTTAGGAGTCTCTATCCCTCCTGCACACAAGGATCCAAGGTGTTGAAGCAAGAATTGCAAGAGTGGATCTTCAACAGGAGCAGATCCTAGCAGGTGTAAAGAGAGGAGAAACTACAGTACGTGTGAAGATTGACATTGTGGTCGCTTCTTATGTTGTTCGCCCTAAACCCTCCAAGCCCTAATTCCCTTTCCTTCCCTATAATATGATGAAACAATGTTACTAGTTTTTTATGGGTTTGTATTAAACAATGGTGGTTTGTTGTTACTCTGTTTTTATCACCTTTTGGATGTGAATCACACATCAGTTTCTGGTGATAAGTTTTTTTGTTTATATCTTTTATCTCTTTTCATCTTCTATCATCTTGCTTATATTCTTGTCCTCTTTGCTTCTTTCGTTTATTTTTCATGAACTCAGCCTGTGCATAACTCATGTCTTTGTGCATTTATCTCATCTTAATATGCTCATTAAAATGTTTGGATGGCTAGTATTATTAGACGAATGTTTGAGCTACTAAGCCTTGACATTGTTGTATATGATGAACTCTTCGAGTCCTGCTGGGTACCTAGTTGTTTTTGATGATGACAAAATGGGGAAGTAGACTGGCACATAAAATAAATATTCTAGTCTTCTTAGTTTCTGGGTGATGCTTTTCGATTTTTCTTTTCCTTGTCTTCCAAAACTGCTTATTGTTAGATTATTGTTAGTTTTAATTTTTTAATCTAGTTTTGTTTCTTTATTTTTAAACCCATTAGCTTTTGATTCTTTTGCTGTGCTTAATTTTATTTTTCTTTCTTTTATTAAATTTTGTTAATTTTATATTTTTTATATGCCTTATATTTGCCATCATAAAAAAGGGGGAATATTGTTGTATTCCATGTTTTGATGATGCCAAATACTTAGGTTGTAATATAGGTTTTATTTTGAGAAAATATAAAATCCAAAAATATTGTAATGTTATTTTATATATATATATAAAGCATGAAAAGTGAGGCCCAGCTGAGCCCAACGCCAAAGCCCCATATTGACGTCCAACATTTTGTAACCACACATCATCATCTATTCATCTCCATTGCATTCTCAATTTTCTCACTCACACAAACAAAAATCATGGCGATTTCTGCAAACGCATCACTTCAGCTTTCTTCTTCTTTTCGCGGAGATTTTGGTCTTCTCTCCACTACACTCTCTTGCTCTTTTCCTGCTTCTGGTTAGTTCTTTCTTCTAACACCAGCTTTTTTTCGGTCTTATATTTTCTACTCCAAATTGTGATGTCATGCTAATTTATTCTGCAGTAGAATTAATGATTTATGAAATTATTATGAAATTTTGATGATTTTTAGGTATTTCTAGTTCGAGAAAACAGTCGGTTGTTTTTGCAAAGAGATTATTGGGGTTAGAGGAGGCCATGCGAATTCAGAGGTACAAACTTGCTGTTTTCGCAAATTGTATTTTCTTACAAATAATATGCTCAAGTATTATGGTCTAATTTAATTGTAATGTCATTGTGAAAGTAAATGTATTTAGTTTTTCGCATTACAATTCAGTGCATCATTCGATTATCCTAATTCGTAGCTCATAATTACTGCCTCCATTTCTATTTGTTGTTCCGGGTTACGCTGCTGTGACGTTTTTAGATGTTGTTTGTGGAGAGAATATTACCTTATTTCGAGTTTTCGACAACAGAAAGTAATTGAGAAGTTGCTAGAGCCTAGAAGTAAGAGAGAGCGCTTTTAGTAGGTTTGCCTTGTTTTGTTCCTATATTCTCTTGAAGAATAACATTTAGGAACGGATGGAGTAATTAATAGTCGAAATTTTGTCGTACTATGCTTAAGTATGGATATAATGCTCCTATTAGTGTTGTAAGAAATTTTGAGTTGATTATTTACGCCATTTGCTTTACGTAGTTGAACTGAGTGGGTTCTTTTTAGTTAATATTTTAGAATTAGAGAAAACTAAAAGTTAATGATAAAGATTTGAGTTTCCAAGTCGTGCTAAAGATAAAATCATCCCATTGAGTAAGAATTCTATTACAAGGATACTAATCAAACAAGCATCACCTTTTCATATGCTTTACAAACTAGATAACATGGCCTTGAACCTTAATAATTCTGAGAAGAAGAGCTCCTGAAAATGTAAGCCTACAATCAGTAGATGAAAAATCCAAAACGGAAAGATTATACCATAATATCAGTTGCTGTTTTCTGGGTGATTGGCGAAGGCTGAAGTTTCAATGATAATGGGAGGGATCCTGATGCTGTTTTCTGGATAGTTGGACATATTTGGTTTTGGTTACTACTCTACTCCTGACTTGTGCTTGTGCAGAGAAAGAGAACTCCGAGATAGTAATCCAGTAAAAAGATCCCCATTAAGGCGTGGAAGAGTATCGCCTAGACTTACCGTGCCCGATCAAATACAGAAACCCCCTTATGTTGGTTCTGCTAAATTGCCTGAGCTCTCAAGTGAATATCAGATGCATGATTCTGAAGGTATTGCTCATATGAGGGCAGCAGGTGAACTTGCTGCTCGTGTTCTGGATTATGCAGGAACTTTGGTTAAGGTGAGAGACCGTGAGACATTAAAATCTTGGCAGAATATATTTTTTGATGGATTCTTGCACTGTATAGTAAAGTAATTCTTGTTGTTGCGGGTCATGTCGACTGGTATAAGTTACGAGCTTTCTGATTCCGATCATCAGATTGTGTATTCTTGTCTGCCTCTGAGTTTCCGGACTTGCATAGACTTGAAGAAGTTATCCACGGAAAGTTTATAATTTGGGAACTTCTGATGCCTGCCCTAAACTTGGTAGCATCTCTAGTTCTCTTGAATGTAGACTCTTGTCCTATTTAACCTTAATGCTTTTATTACTGTCTTCCACTCTGCTTTGGAGTTTTGATGCTTTCTGAGTGTGGGAAGGTGATAAATCATAATTAATGGGGTTATTGGGGTTATGAATCTGCCCCTTTCTTGGATTCAAAACTCCAACTACTGTGTCATTTACTCATTCTTCATTACTCATACTTTAGTAAAACAGGTTTGATCTATTGCATGGTTTTCTTGTGAGATTTTACAAAACCTACTTAATCTAAGCTTGTATTTGTACATATTAATTTGGTTCAGTTAGGCAGATTCCACTTAACATCGGAATTTGGAGTGGTTTTTAAATTTGAAGAGCAAAAGATCTAACCAAGTTTTATAATTGCTGTCTGCATAGATTGAGCTTATTAAGCTGACTTGGATTTTTCTGAATGTTGGAAATTAAGCATCTAATTTTAGTTGTTTAATTGATTATAAGGGAAGTATACGATATTTTTGTTTAAAATGAGTTTATACACATATGGGCTCCATGCTACAAGAATATCATATGCTTATGAGGTGGGAAATTGTACAAGGTTGCAGCTCAACTTTTTTTTTTTTTTTTGTGATTTTTCTCTATAGACAATTTCTTCAATTTGAGTTTAAGGTGGTGGTCGACTTGCTGTTTTATAAAAGCTAGACAGTTTAAGCCTTGGCTGCTTGTTATTGTAAGGTTCAAAAATGCTTTGAGCTTAATGGAAGATTTTGCCAAGATGCTAAGGGCCTTTGTTTTGTTTGACACCATAGCCGAAAGACAAACATAGAGGATATTATGGTGCCTAAGACACATGTTGAGACATCAAGGGTATGTCACATGTGTGCCTTAGGCCATCAAGCCGTCTCAACCAAACCCGTAGTGCTACTATATTTGTACATTTTGGACCAGGCCTTGAGAAAGAGACCTTTTAGAAATTCCCCAATTCCTTGTTTCCGAATTTCCCCCCTCTTGTATATGTTGTTTGTTACTTCTAAATTATTCTAGCTTTTGTTTTTAAATGAACAAAAGAATATACTAGCTTTCAAATATAAATTTTTTATAAAAGAATTCAGTGAATGGTTCTAAAAATTATAATCAGTAAACGTTTGATTAAAAAAAATTATAAAATTGAATTTTCCCATAATGTGTGCCATATATGCGCTTTCACCTAGTGCCTCTGCTTGAGCGATCCTTTGTACAGTTGTACTCGATGCACTATATATGATTAAGATGTTGAAGTTATGTATAAGAGTGTCAAGACAAGCTTGAAACTCTTCGGAAATCGGAAGAGATACAAAACTCTTCACTGTTGATGTAAAGTTAAATTAAGGATTAGCTTTGAGTCTTTTCTACTTTGCCGTATTTATGGATGAGTTTTTTGGAGCTAATTCGATGGCAAGTGTCATGGGCATGCTATTTGCAGATGATATAATATTGGTCTAGTGACAAAGGAAGCTGTTCATGAGTCAGGTAGAACTTTGGACGGGTAGATGGGAGTCAAAAGGTTTTCATGTTGTGCAATTCAAATACCTAGGAGTGTAACATAATTCGCTACATAAATCGCTTTTTCAATTCGCGGTTCGCCCAAAATGGGCCAAAAATAGGCGAAAACCGACTATATTTCGCTTTTTTTGGGATCGCATTTCGCGGGGAGATTAGGGAATTATGTTACACTACCTAGGATCAATAGTGTACACATCTGCCTATGCTGGGTGGCTTTGATGGATGGATGACCTAGTACATTAAGGAGATACCTTTCAAATCATAGGGAAATTTAAACGCCTATTAAATAGCTATCTATATTTTCTACTTTTCTATCCTTTATGGAGTGAGCCAAACGTCATTATTGTATGGTGGCAAAGATGAAGATGCTTTATTGCATATATGATCATACCGTAATACACACAGTAAGAAATAAGTGATTTGAGAAAACATGGGAGTGACATCAATTGTCGCAAAGATGCAAAACAAGACTTAGTTTGGGCATATGAGAAGGTGCCTTATGGGTCGTGAGGAAATATGAAATGATTATCTTAATGGATTAACATGGACAAGATTATAATTTATAAGGACTTGCTGTTAAGATCTTAATGAGAGAGCATTGCACTTAATAAGATACAATAGTATATTAGGATTTACTCAAGTTGAAAATATGCTCTGTTTTCCTTATGTCATAGATGAAGATTGTGCATGTTTCCCCTTCCCCTCTCTTTTAATTTTTTCTTGCTTCTTATGTATGTGTTTGTGTTCCTCTTGATGACTGGTAGCTACTGCCTTATTTATTTTACCTTCTGTAACGATTTTTTTTTTGTTTGATTTTTTTACTACTTTGTCCTTTTTTATTGTATCATTACAGTGGTGTTACTTATGATCATGTTGGTCTTGTTGATATTACTATTATTAGTTTATTACTACTGATAGTTTCATCGCTAACTACTTCCACACTGTCTTTTTGTCCTCCCCCGCCTTGCCCCACCCCCTAGCCTCCCCTCCGGCAATACAGAAATGTAAGACAGGGGAAGAAAATAAATAATTTCTTTTACTCTTTCATGATTGCATTATGCTTTCTTTTCTTAAAACATTTCAAGTTCTCAAAAACTCCTCTTGAAGAGTCTTTTGCAGTACCACTGTATGCATTTGCAGTATATTGCACGATTTGCACCTTCCCAAAATCTTCCTTTGTGTGAATGGTAGCTCTGGTTCTTCCCAAGTTTAAGATAATGGAGTATCTTGCTATGAACTCCAAACCACTTCCTAGCTTCTTGCCATTCATGGGGCTTACTTTTTCACCTTTGAATATTACCAGCCATCAGTGACGACGGATGAAATTGATAAAGCAGTACACCAGATGATCATTGATGCAGGAGCTTATCCATCACCTCTGGGCTATGGTGGGTTTCCAAAGAGCGTATGTACTTCAGTTAATGAGTGCATGTGTCATGGCATACCTGATTCTCGTCAGCTACAGGTTCATTGACTGTGGTAATAACCTTTTTCTGGTTCCACTTACCATTCTGACCTCCAACTTATTCTGATAATCTTTCTTTGGCAATGCAGGATGGAGACATAATAAACATTGATGTCACAGTTTACTTAAATGTATATTCTTGTCCTCTCCTGATCATATATTTGATTTTGCGCTGTTCTGGAGTCTAAATGACTGCATCATTTCGTCAACCTTGTGTTCCTTGAGTGCTTAGGTTTAGTAATAGAATGTCAAGGACTATATCTTTTCAGCGTAACAATGATAGATACTGTAAACTCTCTAATTAGATACATAACTTCAATAATCTTAAATGACACCCTTTTTTTGGGTAAACTAAAAAATATCTCTATTAAACATCTGGGAACATTTGTGGAATATTTGGATGTCGTCAACCTTTTTCATCATGGATAAGTTGCAAAATAAAGAGATGAAGTGTCAGTGATATCATGTGCATGCTAATTTTTTTAAAGTAATACAGGTTCACTTGTGGCTGAACTTTTTGAAAATGTGAACAACATTTGATATATTGAAATGATATATTGTAAAACAAAAGTATTATTATGAAAAAAGGAAATAGTAAATCTTCACAAACCCCATCTACACCATTTTATCCTTCCCACCACTAAACACTACCAATACATTCCCTTGCTACCCCACCACCTCCCTACCAACATCGATTTTTCCATTTCCGGCTATCCTCATTCCCCCACTTCCTTTTCAATTTTCTCTCCGCTTAATTGGCTTGAGGGGATGAACATTTCTTAAAGTAGAAGAAAGGAGAGAGAGTTAAGAAGTAGTTGAGTTGATGGAGAATTTCTTAAAATTACTGATTGAAGTCAACATTTAGGAAACATGGAAGAGGAGCTGCACTTGAAGAGGAAGTGGGGACTCTGGTGGAGGGAGAGGTCTTACAAGAGATAGAGTAGGTAATATGTTGAAGCGTTGGAGGTTGGCGAAGATGGCCTTAAGGCGTAGGAAGTTATTTGCAGGAGGGAGTGGCGTTGGTGGTATGGGATGTGAAGGTGTTTTGGGGATTTGTTTTTCTTTGTAAATTAAAAATGTAGTTCGAAAAATAGAATTTCATTATGTATTCAAATTTTGAGTTATTCTTTCGGCAGAATATTTTCAGCTACCTCATACTAGTGTTTATAAACAGTAATCATGTCATTCATATTTGATTATCGATGGAGGATTTAATTTACTTTCATGAAATAGTTACAGTATGTGATTTCTCATATCATTAACATCCAACACTTTGCTTTTTCTTTTCTATTAGGATTACCATGGAGACACATCAAAGACATTCTTATGTGGAAATGTCAGTAATGCAATGAAACGGCTTGTGAAGGTATCGTCTTATCTATCTTGGATGCATTTTTTAAGGGCAACTTATTTGAATATGCTAAATTGATTGTTTTTTCCGCATGGCATATGCTGAAAGTAATTTGTATCTAGGTTCTCATCTTTGCTGATTGCTATTATTGATAAGTGTTGCTGAATGTTGCTGCTGTAATTTTTTCGCTTAATAGCTTTATATATATTTCTAATTTTGCACTTAGGTAACCCAAGAATGTTTAGAGAAAGGAATAGCCGTATGCAAAGATGGTGTCAGCTTCAAAAAAATTGGAAAGACAATCAGGTATTGGCTTCAAAAAATTTCAGTACTTGGGCACTTCCTGTATGTGAAGACTGTGATTTCTGGATTATATATGTGAATTCCTGTAACGTCTATATAGTATAGACTATGTAGTTCGAGAGTGGTAAAACTAGTACTTATCGTTTATGAACTATCTTGTTAGCTCATAAGCAGCTGTCAAATTGCCAATATTATTCTTTTATATTTGTAATCTTTCTGCAAGCATCTTGGTAAAACAAACTGCTTTGTAGTATTTTTCAAATACTTATTCTTCGAAAATGTTAATTTCAAATCTTTAGAGGCAAGTTCCTAGGTATGATAAGGAGATGATTATGAATGACTTGACAGCTTAAAGGGTGTTTGCTGTTACCAGCCATGCATATTTATCAAAAGGAACCATATTGCGTGATACTGCTGGCTTTAGTTGATTTAATGGACAAAGTAGAATTTAGAAAGATGCAAGCTACATAATAGAGATTTGATGCTACTCTAATATCGTTTTCTTTAGCCAACTCAATAAATCACTAAAAAAAAAAATTGATCCTGGAAGGCTAAAGGCTAAAGTGCGCAGTATCTACTTTTTAAAACCTTGGTACCAGATTTACAGGTTGTTTGCATTCTCCCGAGTAGTCTTCTATCTTATATTTGACTGTTCTCCACAAATTTGCTAATTTAGTTGTCATCTTCAAACTAAGGGCCACTAAAATCATATGTTTTTGAGTTTTGATTGGTAAAACCTGTGCAATTTTAACTACCTTGAGAGAAGTATTTCCCTAAAATTTCCCTTGTACCTTAATGATTAAAAGAAACTGTGCAGTCTTGTGTTTAAAATTCACTCTTTTATGCCAGATATGTAGCTACAATTTTTCTGTTTTTGTTCAATGTCTTTTTCAACTGCACTTTACAGTGACCATGCTGAAAAGCATAATTATGGTGTGGTGGATCGATTTGTTGGCCATGGTGTTGGAACTGTATTTCATTCTGAGCCCGTCATATACCATCATAGTAAGTATTTTGCATGCCTTGCTTTTCATACACTGCAAAAGACATTTGTATGATATTTTTGCTAGCTTTATCTGTACTCGTTAACAAGACTACAAGAGTAATCTATGTAGCTATAGCCTTTTAGTTTTATAAAGTCTTATATTAAGATATGATTATTTAATGTGAATATATCTCATTGTTACCTGGCAACCCGTCTTTTTGCAGCAGAATATATTGCTAGTGTGTATAGGGCGATTGAAAATGGCTAACTATCAGGTAAATGTGTTCCATAAGGATTAAGGTGATTTGGAAATAGAAACATCGGGCAAAACAAGTTATTGGAATGTAGGGCTTTCACAAGTTTGATCCTAGAAAGGGTGGGTGCCTTGTATTGTGAACAGGGGAGCATGTAGGTAATAGTGGCCTATTATATGTGCTTTGACTTCGGAGTAGGAAATTCTTCCTCGGCTCTCTAATAATCACTACAATTCCCTTTTATAGAAGTTTATTGTCAATCACTATTTCACTATACACCCAATTTTTGCAACTTTTCCTCTCAAATATCACCTTTTTACATGGTACTTGGGACCACTCTTCTCCTACATGTCTTTATTTTTTTTCCATTGCTTTAATATGTGTGCCCATACTACATGTAGTGATTAATAAACAACGGAGGAAGTATAAGATAAAGAACATATTTTATACTAACCTCCGTTTCTAAGTAAGTGCAACAGTTTGACTTACACGCTTGCCAACGCACAACTTTGACCATTAATATCTCTAATTATGAGGTGATATTATGAACATATTCATTGAAACAAATCCAACAACAATTTATACGATCATTTTTGTTTTTATATATTAGTAAAAAAGTACGATTAAACTTAGATGTGTGAATGGTGCAAAAGTCAAAGTGTTGCGCTTAAAAAGAAACAAAGGAAGTATAAATTATTTTTTTCTAACAAAAATGCAGACTTGTTTCTTGTGTGATGTGTGTGGCTTCACCTCCTATCTTGAAACTCGAAGTCCTGCACCATTGGCGCCTTGAAGTAAATCCCAGATCCCTATATATATTACTCATGAACACAAACTAATATTCATTGCAAGTTTCTTTTTTTGCTTTCCATTTGGGAACTTCAACGAAGTTTTTCTCCGTCTAGGTTATTTTGACTTATTCATGACCTCAGATTTCAAACATTTTTCTCTTGATGCAAATACTACCAAAAGACTTAGGGGTTACTTTTCTAATTGCTACACAGATGGATGAGCTTAGTATAACAACTTCAGAAGATGCAGGAGATTTTGTGCAATAGTTGATATGATTAGGGAGTCAACTAGGGTAAAGATATTCACAGTAAATTTAAACCTTAATTTCGAAAGTGTACTTTAAAGTGCAAATATTTCTGATTGTTTACCGTCAAAATCTGTCTAAAATGCAAATTGACTGGCAATGTTAGAGCTAGCTATCCTCTTCGAAGCCACTTTAGGCTATACCTGTTAGGGAATTAGAGTGCTTAATTCTATTTGAAATTGGAAATAATGAAGAATATATCTATAATAGCTAAGAAAATATAATACTCTAAATAAATATGAAATGACTATGAACGTGATAATTAATTTAACTTAAAAATGATTACAATTTATATATAATCCTATATGCTAAAAATAATGAATGGTAATTTATTTTACCTCTAAAGAAACAATGATTCACATTGTTTCTACCGTAAGAATTTTTCCTAAATCTTTAACAAACAACAAAACATTTAAATAAGTTTTCCTTAAAATACTCTTCTTCAAATATGACTTTACTATTTTTATCTTAACATTCTCCCACTTAAAGTCATATTTTACTATTTCCTTGTTATGCTGCTTACGTGCTGGTTAAACCAATAGAGGTCCGACACCATATGTATTTATCATTATTGATCGGTTTTGTCAAAGCATCTGCTAGGTTATCTTTCGTATGAATTTTCTGAATATCCACACTCCCTTCTTCCACCTTTTCTCGAACAAAGTGATATTGAACTCGTATATGCTTTGTCTTTGAATGAAATGCTAGATTCTTTGGTAAGTGCAAAGCACTCTGACTATCACAAAACAAAGCAGTCTTCTCTTGTTTATGTCCAAGCTCCTCTAATAACATTTGCAACCGGATGGCCTCCTTACTAGCTTGAGTAGGCTGCAATGTATTACGCCTCTGTTGTTGAAGTAGCCACGATGGACTGTAGTTTTGAAATCCAACTTACGGCTCCCAAGAAGAGTAAACACATAACCCGTGGTGGATTTACATTTGTCAAGATCACTGCATAATCCGAATCAACATATCCTTTGATACCAAATTCGATCCTCCATAACATAATGCAACATTTGATGTACCCTTAATATATCTTAGGATCCTCTTTCTGACACTCCAATGTTCAATACTAGGATTCGCCATGTATCGACTAACCGCTCCCCTTTGCTTGTGCAATGTGCGGTCTTGTGCAAATCATAGCAAACATTAAACTACCAACTGGCGATGCATACGGTACTCCAGACATCTTCACTACTAGGACTTATAGGACTTATACCTGAGGATAATTTGAAATTAATAGGAAGAGGAGTAGAAATTGGCTTACAATCTTGCATGTTAAAGCGTCGTAATATTTTGTTAAAGTAGTTCTTCCGAGAAAGCCATATCTTCCTATTATCCCTTGTCTCGATGTATTCCCTAGAATCTTATTTCTTTGTTCCTAAATCATTCATTTCAAACTCTCTAGCCAATTGAGCCTTTACTTCTCTAATGCGATCATTGTTTGGGCTTGTTACCAACATGTCGTCAACATATAATAACAAAATAATAAAATCGCCACCACCAAATCTCTTGTAGTAAGTACAAGGATCCGAATTAAGTCTATTATATCCAAGGCTCATTATGAAGGAATCAAATCTCTTATACCAACATCTTGGTGCTTGCTTGAGACCGTATAGAGACTTGTTTAACCTGCAAACCAAGTTCTCTTTTCCTTTTTCTTCGAATCCTCCCCGGTTGGAGCATATAAATTTCTTCTTCAAGTTCTCCATGAAGAAATGCAGTTTTCACATCTAACTGCTCTAAGTACAAGTCAAATGTAGCACACATTGCCAATACCACTCGAACCCTCGAACCGTTGTAAGTCTAACAACTGGAGAAAAAATTTCATTAAAATCAATGCCTTCTTTTTGAGCAAATCCTTTTACCACCAATCTAGCACGATATCTCTCCACTTGGTCATTGCCATCTCGTTTGATCTTATAGACCCATTTGTTCGCAATGGCCTTCCTTCCCTGTGGTAGTGGAACAAGATCCCAAGTTCTATTCTTATAGAGAGATTCCATTTCTTCTTGCATTGCTGTCATCCACATAGAAGCATCTTGGCCTTTTGTAGCCTCATGGAAAGTTGATGGTTCTCCATCCTCTCGTTAATAGACAATATGCAACATTTCCCTCCATATCATAGTCGAATGCCAAGTTGGTTTTCTCTCTCTCGAGTTGATACTCGAACTTGTTTAGCAATAGACTCGGCTTGTTCTTGTCCTTCGTGTTCGGGTGGTGCTTCAAATGCATCTAGTTCTTGTTGATTTTCAATGTGAATGCTTTACGGTCTTTGGTTCTTCTTTTAAAGTGCTATCATTTTCTTCTCCTTGTACTTTATCTTCCAAAAATATCACATCTCTGCTAATTATCACTTTGTGGGCAATTGGATCCCACAAGCGATATCCCTCAACTCCATCAACATACCTTAAGAAAAGACACTTTCTGGATTTCGGATCCAATTTTGACTTTTCTTGGGCATGGTACATAACATATACATAGCTTCCAAATGTGTGTAAGCAAGAATAATCACTTGCCATACCAGTCCACATTTCCATTGGAGTCTTTAGATCAATTGCGGTTGATGGTGACCGATTGATCACATAACAAGCGGTCTTGACGCTTCGGCCCAAAATGATTTGGCCATTCCCGTAGTTCTCAACATCGCTCTTGTTCTTTCTAACAAGGTTCTGTTCATCCGCTCTGCTTACTCCATTTTGTTGTGGAGTGTATGCCACGATGAACCTGTCTTTTGAGGCCTTCTTGTTGGACGAAATCTATCAAACTCATCACCGGTATACTCTCCTCCATTATCTGACCTTAAACACTTGATCTTCTTTTCTGATTCAAGCTCCACTCGCGCTTTGAATGTTTTGAAAACTAGAAATTCATCTGACTTATTCTTAATTGGGTACACCCAACATCTCCTGGAGTAATCATCAATAAAAGATACAAAGTATCTTGCACCTCCTAGGGACACAATCGGTGCTTGCCAAACATCAGAGAGAATTAGTTCTAAAATAGCTTTACTTCTACCATTAGAACTATTAAACTTTAATCTATGCTGCTTACTAGTAACACAATGCTCACAAAAGGGTAATGAAACCTTTTTGAGCCCCGAAATAAGCTTCTGTTCAGCTAGAATCTTCAAACCTCGTTCTGACATGTGGCCAAGTTTACGATGCCACAACATTGTTAGTTTATCGGTTGAATTTGATAATGCAATTGGAGATTCTCCTTCCTGTTGGGTTTCTCCTTTAAGCATGAATAGATTCGCAGCTAGCTTTTCTGCTTTCATCACCACAAGCGCGCTTTTCACTATCTTCATGATCCCATCTTGAACATAAGTTTTACACCCATTATTATCTAATTGTCCCAAAGTCAATAGATTTTTCTTTAGGCCCTTTACATGTCGTACTTCTTGGATGGTCCGAACTATACCATCATACATCTTCAATTTGATGGTACCAATACCGGAAATCTCCAAAGCATGATCGTCTCCCATGAATACAAATCCTCCTGAGACAGGTTTATATTGATGAAACCATTCTCTCCGTGGGGTCATATGCCATGTAGCTCCTGAGTCCATAATCCAGACATCAGTGAAACTTTTTCCTCCTTCTGTAATAGTACTTGCCTCACTGTATAAAATTTCACCATCATCTGAAGTACTTGCAACACATCCCTGAGCTTTTGATGACTCGGGCTTATTCCCTTTGTCATTTTCATTCTTCTTGAGAAGCCAACATTCCTTTTTGTAGTGCGCTTTCTTGCCACAATGATGACATTTGGCATTTTTCTTACTTACAGATTTTGATCTATTCTGATAATGACTCCCATTAGAGCCACGTTCCATTGATCTCCCTCTCATCATCGTCAAGGCCTCAGCTTGTTGTGAGCCTCCGACCCTATCTTCTTTATTTTTGCGCCGACTCTCTTCTTCTGGAGCTGCAACTTTATCAAAGACTTAAGGTTTCTACATTATTAGTTAAATTAATGATGAGTTGATCATATGAATCAGGTAGACTCTGAAATAGAATTTCGGCACGTTCACCCGTCTCTACATTATGCCCCATTGTTGTTAGTTGTGAAAATAGAGTATTAAGGGTGTTGATGTGGTCAGTCGTCGAAGTCACCTCCATCATACGTAAGGTGTAGAGTCTTCTCTTTAAGAAAATTTTATTATGTAAAGATTTTGCCTCTTACAATTTCGTAAGAGTATCCCATATTTCTTTAGCTGTTTTCTTCTCAGCTGTACTAGATAATACACCATCAGCCAATGCCAGATGTAGATTAGCAATTGCATTGCCATCCATCTCATTCCACTTGACATTGTCGGTGATCTCCGTTGGCCTTTCTTGATTGCCGCTAGACAATTATCTTTCCTTAAGATTGCCTTAATCTTCATTTTCCATAATGAGAAATTGTTCCCATTGAACTTCTCGATTTCAAACTATCTTTGTCATTTTTTTTTTCGACTACGGTTGTGTCGACCTTGAACCGGCGTCCCTATTCACCGTGAACAATAACCCGTAACTAACCAAAGCTCTGATACCACTGTTAGGAAATTAGAGTGCTTAATGACTATATTTGAAATTGGAAATAATGAATAATATATCTATAATAGCTAAGAAAATATAATACTCTAAATAAATATGAAATGACTATGAACGTGATAATTAATTTAACTTCAAAATGATTACAATTTATATATAATCCTATATGCTAAAAATAATGAATGGTAATTTATTTTACCTCTAAAGAAACAATGATTCACATTGTTTCTACCGTAAGAATTTTTCCTAAATCTTTAACAAACAACAAAACATTAAAATAAATTTTCCTTAAAATACTCTTCTTCAAATATGACTTTACTATTTTTATCTTAACAATACCACAACAGACACTATTGGAAACAGTTACTATAGGGTGGTAGAGAACCTAAATCAAGCATGATTTTCACCATCGACATTTCGAGGGGATTCCTATTTAGCTCTTGCTATCCCTCAATCATTTCAGTATTATGCATGTTTCCTGGTTTCTTGTTGCTCTTGCATGTACGCGTGCTGCTTCCTTAAGTCTCTTGAAGCAGTACACACTATCATTGTTAGCAGTGGCGGATCCAGGATTTTGAGAATGGTTGGTCAATGGTCACACCACCATCCCCCGGAAATATTACAACCAATAACTATTCAAATCATAGCTGTTGGACAAAATAAATGAAGTGATCACAATAGTTTCCACATTATAATTCATCAACTTGACAAGGAACAAGCACAATTGTAATGAAAAAAGGTACAAAAGGTAATCTAAACTAAAACACCATGACAACAACTAGTATGTGTGTGAGAAAACCCTGACTGCACATTTTATAAATTACAGGTGACAGTGTAAGGAAACCACATTTCTCCACAAAGGCAGCAACCAGGGGCGGATCTAGCGTGGGTTCAGTGGGTTCAGCTGAACCCACAAAATTTTGGAAAAAAAACAAGTAAAAATTCTGGAAAAAAAAATTAAATAAAAATGGCTTAAAACAAAGGAAGCGCGCAGTATTTAAGATTGAACATGGATAGCTCAGTGGTTCCGCGTGCAAACATTAAGCGCCCCAGCCTAATGCCGCACGAGTTCGAACCTTCTCCCCCTCTTTTTATTTTTGGAATCTGTTTTCTTTCCCCCAATAACTTAAACCCTTTTATGGCCTTTTCTAATTCTCTCTCCTCTTTTCTCACTTTTCACAGATCCCAATCACCAAAATTAAGAACAACTTCAATCAAATCCTCAATTTTATCATGACAAGCCAAACAATCTCTCATCCTAAAAGGCACCAATTCAAGAAACAATTCAAGCTCTGAAGCTGATTCTCCCAACCTCTCATTTGCTAAAATAAGAGTTGTTGGAGTAAAAAGCAACGAATTTGATGACAACCCATTACCGGAAAAGAACCTATCTGTCGGTCGCCGGATCTCCGGCGACTTATTTGATGGTACAGCCGATCTACAAGGTGCAACACCTTTACGCACACCACATGTTCGACGAAATGCCGCAGAAACAGGAGAGAGAAAATGGGTATTATTATTCAAGTAAGAAAATGTTGATATCTGGGTTTGATTTAATGATTGCCATGAATTTTGAAGATCAACAAGCTCAAACCCAAAATTCAAAGCTCTCATTTTTCTGGGTTTTTTTTTTTTGGGTGTCACTCTCTAATTTTTTTAGGTAATTGACTATTTCTTTACTTAAACTTTCATTTACCAATTCATTTAGTAATTAGTAATCAAGTAATGCTTAGATAGATGGTTATTTACGAATTAAATTGATGGAATGCTTGTATGAATTGAAATTATTGATTGCCTCATTGCCATGAGATTAATTGAGACTCTCAAGTTTCAACTTTGTTGGGTGAATTAATTTGCTATTGTTATTGAAGTTTAATTTGGATTTTGGGTAATGTTATTGGTTATTGAAGTTTACTTTGTTGAATTGAATTATTCATCATTAGAAGTTATTTGGATCAAATATTAAATAATAGTTTAGTCACCTTTCTTGAGAGCGATCTTGTAAATTAGATGATGTAAAAATATTCTCAAGTTGCAAGAGATATTTTGTTTAGAGTTACTTATAGAAGTTAATTTAGTAAGAAGCCTTTGCCTTGTTAAGGCTTTGGTTGGCTGTCTGTAGCTTTCTTGTTTAGCTTGGGTTGCACATGAAGAGTGCCATTCACATACCCTTCCTAGAAAATGAGGTGTGAGGCATTGCTGGTGCAGGTTATCCCCTGGCTTGATCCTTGTGTTTATGCTCTACTGTTTATTTATTTATTAGCATAATGGACTAAACTTATAACATGTTAATCAGCATCATATATCCTCTTATTTCATCAGCATCATAAGATGTAACTTGAGGAGTTTTTAAAAATATGAAAACTCGTAGAATGATATTTTAGTTTTTTTTTTTCTTGTAATTTAAGAAATTATTCTCGTATTTATTGGTTGTAATTCCGAACTCGAATTGATGTATTTTATTTTTAAGCAATTTAAATTGGTCTTTTTTTTTGTTTAACGTCTCGTTAATTCCGAACCCACGTGCGTGAAATCCTGGATACGCCACTGGCAGCAACATAATTCCTCTTGGGCATGAGAAAAAAGTTCTTCCCTTAGGTATTATCAAAACAATATGTATAAACATAATAAATGTAATCCACAACCAGTAGAAGATGTAAACAAACAACACATATTGAAGTACAAAGGAATGTGACTGAACTAAATGAAGATCATGGACACAAAATTAAATTTAGACCAAGACCAAATGGGGGACAAAACAACAATTTCATTTTTGAAAGGCATTCTTTTTCTTTTCGCAAGTGTCTACAAGTCTCATATAGAAAAAACTAAATAATTGTAGACACAAAGGCACTTTTAGTTGCTATTCACTCCATAACCTTTACTCCTCTCAAAGGAAATAGAAAAGGTTGATGTAACTATTGGTCAAAAAATTTCAGCTACACCAGAAGTTTAACATGGGAGTAAAAATTTGAAGTTACACCAACTGTCCATGTCTTTTGAGATTCATATCATACGTTTCCAGTTCAACAAATTTCCATATTAAAATTCATAAAGGGCAAGTGAATTTCATTCCTTGTCCACCATATTCCAAATGAAATTAAATTCAATTTTCAAGAACTCCTCCAAAACAAAAACCCCCAATTTGATTTAGATCTGATATTTGCTGAATTGAAGAAAGAATGGTGGATCGTAATAAAAAAAAACCCTTAACTTCTATCAAATAAACCCTAATTTCCAAATAATTTCAGACAAATACAAACAATTAAGTAACATACATAAAAAGATAAGAAAACCAATGTAAAATACCTCAGTTTCAGCGTTTCGAACAGAGTGTTCCGAAACCGCACGCCATTGCTTACGAGACGGCAATTGAGACAGCGAAACGCTACATCCAGCAGCGGCGGCATCCTCCATTGTTTGGGCAAAAGAAGAAAAAAAACGCAAAGCAGAAGATTAAAACCCTAGAATTGGATTTCTTCAAATAATGCGGAAAACCCTAGAAATTGGGGACATCGAAAGAGAAGAGAGAATCAATAATGCAGGTTGTAGAACTTGTGAGAAATCGGGGATGAGATTGAGATGACGACTGAGAAAGAGGAGAGAGAAAAGAGGGGGAGATGCAAGAGAGAGAGAGAGAGAGGAGATGGTGTGAGTGATAAAAATGAAGGCTGGAAGGGCGCTGGAAGCAAGAGGTGAGAATTTTTCCTTTTCTCCAATATTGGTTGGTCAAGTGACGAACTGTGACAACAGTGGCTCCGCCACTGATTGTTAGTGTTGCTGTTTTGTAAAATCCTCAGCATCTTCTATTTCTGTTAATCTTTATTAAACCAATTTGTAACTGTTATTCGTTTACACTTGCCATCAGCACATATGAACATCCCAATAGATTAGCGAAGCCAAAATTAGTTGGTTGTCATGGTGGTTTGTTACAATGCAGAAATATTCAACTTCAACCCCATTATGCTACAATGCAGAAATATTCAAATTGAACCCCATTCTGCATATCTGGTTACCTTTTTCTTCTTCTTTTTTTGTTTTCCTTTTTTTTACTTTCTCAGGACTTGATGGCTACATTTACTTCTGTTGATAGAATGTTGAATTGATTTGTGTAAATCTCGGTTCAATCAGGTAGAAAAGTATGAAAATTTGCCAAACAGGTTTTAACAAAAAGATCTTCTTAGGGTTGAGATCAACTTTAAAATTTAAATCCTTTTGTTCTGTATGCTGTCAGAGTGTGTGCATCCACAATACCCAAAGGCAAATTGATAAACATAGCAAAAAAAAGTTTTAGCCCTTAAAGTAGTATGATGCTTCATAAAACTAGTCTTCTTTTCTATTAGATGGGTTGTTCTGGACGTGCTTCATAAAATTAGTCTTCAATCACTTCCCCTCATATTACTTTGAAGACTGGACATGTTCTTTATTAGATGGCTGTTATATATGGTTTCAGAGAATTACTGGCTTGTTGTATTTGATGGCTTTTAGTTGCTTCTACAAACTTTTAGTGGTATAATTTGATTAATTTGTTTACTTCGTCACTGCCCAAGATAAAATATGAAGGGAAGTTTGTTATTCGGACAAATTTTTTCCTACGATAACTTTGTCACCACGATACCTTAAGTACCAATAGAGTCTTAACACTCCAAATCCCAATATGGGTGCTCTGGGTATGAGCATCTGGACTCTTCTATTTAGGCCATTAACTTGCTATGATTTTGAACAAAGGGGCAACGCCTTGCCAAGTGCTTGCAACATAGATGCGCAGATTCATTTACTAATATAAACGCTTTGCACATTTTGCGAATGTATTAAGAGAAATTCTATGGTAACTTCTATGCCTAAATGTTTCACATGCACAATCAGTTTGGCTAGTGAAAATAGTTCTTGTGCTTCAAATTTCAATGCTTCATTGTTCTCTCTAAACTTTGCTGTATATTATATTGACAGGAAATAGCCGTCCAGGTGAAATGGTTGAAGGTCTAACGTTTACAATTGGTAAGAGCTTCAGTATTATTAAAAAAATTAAAACCTGCAGTATGTAATGCAATTAGTGATACAAACAAGCATAAACAAACATGAAACATGCATAGTAACACGCCCCACCATGCACCAATATCAGGGAGTCCGACTCATTGATGTTTCATTATTACCAAAAATGTTCGTGTAGTTGAGTTTTTTGCGGATATACTTGCTGAAGCATGCTTATGTTTTTATGTTTTATAATGTTTGCATATATTCTAGATTGCAAGGGCCCATTTAGATGGCTAGTTTGTTTGAAGGATGCTTTGCAATTCAGTTTCAAGGTCTAGGGGCATGTTCTCCCCAGCTTATTTTCAGTTCAGTTCAATTCAGTTCAGTTCAGTTTCTAAATTATTATCGTTACTATTAATTAGTTATAATTTAATTCAGTTCAGTTCAATTCAGTTCAATTCAATGCAATTCAGTTCAGTTAAGTTGTTTTATGCCGAAGAGAACAAGCCCCTAGGTAGGTGGATGAAAAGTTGACAGGGTGCTCTAGTAGAGAGATGATAAACTCGTGTCAGAGAGTAGACTTATCCACTCTCAATGTGAGGGTAACGAGAGGAGTTTTTAACGGTTTGCCCTTTTTTGCTTGTCTAACAAGCCTTTTGCTTATTTCGGATTACATTGATCTCTCTAGACCAGCTTTATCAGAATTGTTACTGCGTACACCAGAGAACTCAATATGTTGCTCATTGAATTTTAACTGACACCCTTTCCTAAATGCAGAGCCAATTCTTACAATGGGAAGCATTGATTGTATTACATGGGGTGATAACTGGACTACTGTTACAGATGATGGCAGTCCTGCTGCGCAGTTTGAGCATACCATCTTGATTACGAAGACGGGTGCTGAAATCTTAACAAAGTACTAAACAAATCCACATAATGTCTACATTGCTGGTATACGTGTGACTTCTTGTGATGTAGTAGTATATATCTTTTAATATGATTCAAATCAAAAGTTATCATTGTAATATGCACCTCAGATTTTGTTTCATATTGCAACGTAGAGCATGTAAGCAAATAAGCATATTCGAGGAAGAAATCGTGGGGAGTTTTCGGTGGGAATATTGTCAAAAAACACCGTTTAAATCCTTAATTTAGAAAGGAATTATCTTTTTTTTTTTTTTCTTTTTGTGTAGTTCAGTAGCTGTATACATATATTTTAAATCGAAATAATTAAGACAAGAAGTATGTATATTGGTGAGAGAGAGGAGCAAAGCACCCAAAATCTTTTAACCTTTCTGTACGTGGTAGGTTTAGAAGCATTTTATGTTGAATTTCCAAATTTGACCAACAAAACTTGAGCTTTATTTGCATAATTAACAACCAGGAAAATCTCAAATTTCAGAGGCTGAATAAATTAGAACACTATAAAAAGACATGACTAAATTAAACTTTCACCCTATAGTCATCAAGTCATTTAAATATGTTCCCTTGAAATTCTCTGAAACCCAAAAACTTCCTAATTGTCTTTGTGCCTTTCTTTTGTCAAATCAAAATGAAGTTATTCATTTGTCTTCTGTGTACCATTTTTGCCCCAAGTTTTCTGAAATCAGATGCTCAAGATGGCCAAAAACAGTTCTTAGAAGCTCACAACACGGTCCGTGCTCAAGTCGGGGTTGCTCCGCTTGCATGGAACCAAACCTTAGCGTCATTTGCCCAACAGTTCGCCGATAAAGTCAAGCAAAAATGCGATAACACAAAGAAGTCGGGCGGACCATACGGCGAGAACACCTGCGGCGGGATACGGGGCATTTAGGATCATCGATGCGGTGAGCCAGTGGGTGCAAGAGAAGGAAAACTATGATCAACAATCAAATTTGTGTAAGAATGGAAAGGAGTGTAAGCAATACAAACAAGTGGTTTGTAAGGAGAGTAAATATATCGGGTGTGCTAATATAGTTTGTGGGGCTGGTTGGCCTTTTGTAGTTTGTGAATATGATCCTCCTTGTTCATGGTAAATAGCTTTATTAAAGGGCTATTTTGGGTTTCATGAATAATGTATTTGTAATAATAAATTGTATTGTTGTTCATCCTCTTATGGTTCTTCTATCTGATGAATCATTGATGAGATGTAATAAAATTGATCTTCTGAAAAAAAAAATCAAGTCCATTTGTATTTGCATACAATAATTGCCGATTTAGTGTTAAATTTTATGTTCGTGGTAAGATATGATGTAAATGATCTTGATTTTTATTGAATTGGCTCAAAGAAAAAAAAAAGAACTATGTCGTGTTATAAATTTACGGGAGAATGAAATAGGTTTTTTTATAGATCATTAATAGCATTGAATTAGATAAAATTTAATGCCACATTTTAAAAAACATTGTACTATCACTCAAGATTTTACTTACCAAAACAAAATTTAGCTAATTAATGTTTTACTTGTATTTTGTCCAAGATAGATTACTTAACCATAAAAGAAATTATAACTAAACTAAATTAAAGATTTACTATTGTATCCTAGGAGAGTAACAACTAATTAAGAAGTAAAATAAAGAAAAACAAAATACTCTTGGCAAATCTTTTTATTTACAACTTCAATTATACAGTTCTAACTCCATTCGAACTTTTGCTCTGAGTTCATTAGTAAACTCAAATCTCGATTCAGACTGTCTCTTTACTTCAGCAATTGCTTCCTTTACGTCTCGACATTCATGATATTGTCCTTCCTTAACCTCGCGGTAGAATTCAGCATGAATCTTTCTTTAAGTTTCTCAAGAGTCTCGCTAATTCTCCGTACTTTTCACTTTCATCTATCCAACGCCTCGACAAAGACTTGTTATCTGAAGATATGTCATCAAAAAAGTCGTATGATTGTATTTCAATCACACTTTTAGTATCATTGTCCCAAGCATCTTTTGTTTTATCAACTATTAAAACAACCCTTTCATGTGATAATACAGGATCTAGCCCTTTTTTCAGTGGTGTCACACAATCTTCTCTCGTAAGCACTTGCGAATGTGCAAAATACACCCCCTTAGGATCAAGTATGTCAAGCATCTTCCTTGCATATACTCGATCTCCTAGTGTGAATATCGACAAATCGAACAATTTGTTTGCTTCTTGAAGGAAGGTTTGAACATATGGCCTTAACTTGGTCACCCAGTATTTTCCGTTCCATTCAAATCCCTGCCATTTAAACTTTATGTTAATAAATAAACAAATGAAATAAAACATATCATAACTTGCAAAGTATTGTATATATGACAAAAAATATGCCTTCTTTTGAATTAATGTCATCATGAAGAAAATATACGTAAATAATAGAAGTCAATAAATTCAAGCTCTTAACCCCAAATTTCCTGATTGTAATGGTTTTACTTGTTTACTATCAGCCTTAGAACAAAAAAAATATATTTTATAGCATATTTTTTTGTTGTTTTTTGAGAACGGCAAGGAGAAGGATTCTAACCACATCTCAACGTATTGGAAAGCTAAAATGAAAAGAAAACCTACTCCCAATCTACCAAAGAGCCATGCCTACTAACTTTGGACTAAATTGACATGTGAAAAGATTACAGCTCAGTATAATACTTTTTCATACGATCTAAAAGTATTAAAACAAAAAAAATTATACAAGATGTTATCAACATTACACGGACATGGTAAGTCAACGCAATTATACTCCAACCTAACAAGTGACATTTTTTGCATACGGGTTCTATAAACAATACTAATACACTAATAAGCCAAAAACATAAATAACGAAGGCTTAGCCATGACGCAAAAGCTAATACAAAGACTTTCTTAAAAAAAAAAAAGCTAATACAAGACCGACAACGCCGAGTCCGCAATACTAACTTATAGTTTGGTACATTAAAAAAATTAATGATTATAGTTGTACTGGTAATTTAGAAATCCAATTATTTTTAACAAATTACTATGACTTGCAAAAAACAAGCAATATATACATAGAAATAAATCTACTAAATAAATACTCTAGAACGACTAACAGATTAGAAAAAATATGCATATATATATATATATATATATATATATATATATATATATATATATATATATATATATATATATATATATATATATATATATATATATATATATATATATATATATTGTGGAGAAAGATTATTTATTTAATCTAAGTCAAGATATTAATTTTATACACTTTGAATTTTTTATTATAAGGTATGTTTAATATTTTATTAACTTAGAATCCTTGTATAAAAGATTCTTAGAGTTAGTAGATATTTTTGTTGCTGTTGCTTTGCTTGAAAATCAGTTGGAATAAGCGTGGCATAAAAAGTGGAGCTAACAGCTTGAAGCTCTCCAACTACCTTAATGCACTCGCTGGAAGTTCGCCCACTAACGGATAACTGGAGCAGTTTGTTACCGTTGCAATGTTCGTGGAACGCGTGCAGTAAAAACGGGTCATGATCTCCATTACTCTACAAGCGCTTATCAAGGAGAACATGGAGCATTACATATCTAGAAGAAAAAGGAATTGCAGCAGCTATATAAGGGTGAAATTACTTCAAGAAAATTGACGACTTTCTTGAGCAAAAATTCATTATTAACTTAGAAAGTTTTCGTGTAATTTCCTCTCATTTTCAAAGAACATACTTTGGGAAAAATTAGAGAATATCCTTGTAATCAAGAGAGAGAAAGAAAGAGAGAAAAGAGAAGACTTTTAGTAAAGTCAAAGTGAGTGTCATCTGTTCAGGGTGAGCTAGGTGACTGGGACAAGTTCCTAGAGGAACATAGAAGGGTCCATTAATAGGTTGTGAAAGATATAGTCTTTTGGCCTATTATATTAAAGAGAGTATTGAGTCAAAATCACTTGTGGTCAAGGTTTTTCTTCCTATTGGGCCTAGGAAGTTTTCCTTGTAAAAATACTTGTGTGTTTGTCTCTTTCGTTTTAAGATTATTTTAATTCCGCATTATAAATCGAAAATTTTCCCTCAACTACAATTCACCCCCTCTTGTAGTTGGTCTAGTGTTCACACTAGAATAACAATATTGTACCAAACTTTTGTTTATATATCAATAAAAGTTTTACACTTTGGTCCATTGAACAAATTTTTTTTTTTTTTTTGACATTGAGAAAACGTGCATTAATTAAAAAAAGAAAGTACAACCTAATGCTATTACAACGAAACATAACATAAAGTAAACAAAAACTAAAGGAGCTTAATGAGCTCTTACAAACCATATAAAACAAAAACAAGGAAAACTCATAAAGAGTCGCATGTCTCTTTTTCTTTCTTTGTTTGACCCTATTTTTCAATATCCCAAATAAAGGTAATTACCATAACAAACCTACCATAGGTCAAACTAGTAATTTAGGAGATATCTTCTCATATAAATAATAGAGACTTCACGCGTATAAATGGAAGACTTTATCATAGAAACCTACCGTAGACTCATTATTAAATTTATAGCTAGATAAAAAACCATACAATTTTTCTCTTTTCTCTCTCCTCTCCCACAAAACCCTAATTTTCAACCTAGGGGCTACCGCCACCCTTTTGGGCGGTGGTAAGCCCCTGTTCTCCTTTTGTTACTAATTTTTTATGTTAATGTTTCTAATAAACTTCAGTCTCTCTCTAATGGAGAGTTTTTCTACCCATTTATTGGGTTATATCTACCCATATATTGAGTTTTATCTCTCTCATGTGAGAGTTTGGAGACTTTGTTTTTGGGTTTTTGTGTAATTCAAGAGGTTGATTTGTTGATTGAAATTTGTACGGAGTTGCAACAGATGTCATTACTTCGTTTACAATCACTTGAAATGGATCCAGTTCTACTTCAAAACTACAAAAGATCGATAGACCCCCTTGCAAAAGGCTGCATCAGACAGCGATGTGAAAGACGATGTGAAAGACGAGGGTTTTCAGAAGTGTTAGATCTACTCAACGATCGTGGTTTTGTCATATTAGAATTGTATTTATTTCATTTTGATATGTATTTGTCTAGTTTTTACTTCTATTGTAGATGTCGTATGACTTTGAATCAATGAATTTACGGTTTTTTCACCAGGTACCCCTGAGGTTTCACGAAATGCACCAGGTACCCTCGTTGTTTCGAAAATGCACCAGATGCCCTTGTGATTTACATAAAATGAACCAGACACCCTTAATGATTAACGGTGTCAAATTTATATATATGCATATTTTTTCTAATCTGTTAGTCGTTCTAGAGTATTTTTTTAGTAGATTTATTTCTATGTATATATTGCTTGTTTTTTGCAAGTCATAGTAATTTGTTAAAAATAATTGGATTTCTAAATTACCAGTACAACTATAATCATTAATTTTTTTAATGTACCAAACTATAAGTTAGTATTGCGGACTCGGCGTTGTCGGTCTTGTATTAGCTTTTTTTTTTTAAGAAAGTCTTTGTATTAGCTTTTGCGTCATGGCTAAGCCTTCGTTATTTATGTTTTTGGCTTATTAGTGTATTAGTATTGTTTATAGAACCCGTATGCAAAAAATGTCACTTGTCAGGTTGGAGTATAATTGCGTTGACTTACCATGTCCGTGTAATGTAGATAACATCTTGTATAATTTTTTTTGTTTTAGTACTTTTAGATCGTAAGAAAAAGTATTATACTGAGCTGTAATCTTTTCACATGTCAATTTAGTCCAAAGTTAGTAGGCATGGCTCTTTGGTAGATTGGGAGTAGGTTTTCTTTTCATTTTAGCTTTCCAATACGTTGAGATGTGGTTAGAATCCTTCTCCTTGCCGTTCTCAAAAAACAACAAAAAAATATGCTATAAAATATATTTTTTTTGTTCTAAGGCTGATAGTAAACAAGTAAAACCATTACAATCAGGAAATTTGGGGTTAAGAGCTTGAATTTATTGACTTCTATTATTTACGTATATTTTCTTCATAATGACATTAATTCAAAAGAAGGCATATTTTTTGTCATATATACAATACTTTGCAAGTTATGATATGTTTTATTTCATTTGTTTATTTATTAACATAAAGTTTAAATGGCAGGGATTTGAATGGAACGGAAAATACTGGGTGACCAAGTTAAGGCCATATGTTCAAACCTTCCTTCAAGAAGCAAACAAATTGTTCGATTTGTCGATATTCACACTAGGAGATCGAGTATATGCAAGGAAGATGCTTGACATACTTGATCCTAAGGGGGTGTATTTTGCACATTCGCAAGTGCTTACGAGAGAAGATTGTGTGACACCACTGAAAAAAGGGATAGATCCTGTATTATCACATGAAAGGGTTGTTTTAATAGTTGATAAAACAAAAGATGCTTGGGACAATGATACTAAAAGTGTGATTGAAATACAATCATACGACTTTTTTGATGACATATCTTCAGATAACAAGTCTTTGTCGAGGCGTTGGATAGATGAAAGTGAAAAGTACGGAGAATTAGCGAGACTCTTGAGAAACTTAAAGAAGATTCATGCTGAATTCTACCGCGAGGTTAAGGAAGGACAATATCATGAATGTCGAGACGTAAAGGAAGCAATTGCTGAAGTAAAGAGACAGTCTGAATCGATATTTGAGTTTACTAATGAACTCATAGCAAAAGTTCGAATGGAGTTAGAACTGTATAATTGAAGTTGTAAATAAAAAGATTTGCCAAGAGTATTTTGTTTTTCTTTATTTTACTTCTTAATTAGTTGTTACTCTCCTAGGATACAATAGTAAATCTTTAATTTAGTTTAGTTATAATTTCTTTTATGGTTAAGTAATCTATCTTGGACCAAATACAAGTAAAACATTAATTAGCTAAATTTTGTTTTGGTAAGTAAAATCTTGAGTGATAGTACAATGTTTTTTAAAATGTGCCATTAAATTTTATCTAATTCAATGCTATTAATGATCTATAAAAAAACCTATTTCATTCTCCCGTAAATTTATAACACGACATAGTTCTTTTTTTTTTCTTTGAGCCAATTCAATAAAAATCAAGATCATTTACATCATATCTTACCACGAACATAAAATTTAACACTAAATCGGCAATTATTGTATGCAAATACAAATGGACTTGATTTTTTTTTTCAGAAGATCAATTTTATTACATCTCATCAATGATTCATCAGATAGAAGAACCATAAGAGGATGAACAACAATACAATTTATTATTACAAATACATTATTCATGAAACCCAAAATAGCCCTTTAATAAAGCTATTTACCCTGAACAAGGAGGATCATATTCACAAACTACAAAAGGCCAACCAGCCCCACAAACTATATTAGCACACCCGATATATTTACTCTCCTTACAAACCACTTGTTTGTATTGCTTACACTCTTTTCCATTCTTACACAAATTTGATTGTTGATCATAGTTTTCCTTCTCTTGCACCCACTGGCTCACCGCATCGATGATCCTAAATGCCCCGTATCCCGCCGCAGTGTTCTCGCCGTATGGTCCGCCTGACTTCTTTGTGTTATCGCATTTTTGCTTGACTTTATCGGCGAACTGTTGGGCAAATGACGCTAAGGTTTGGTTCCATGCAAGCGGAGCAACCCCAACTTGAGCACGGACCGTGTTGTGAGCTTCTAAGAACTGTTTTTGGCCATCTTGAGCATCCGATTTCGAAAAACTTGGGGCAAAAATGGTACACGAAGACAAATGAATAACTTCATTTTGATTTGACAAAAGAAAGGCACAAAGACAATTAGGAAGTTTTTGGGTTTCGGAGAATTTCAAGGGAACATATTTAAATGACTTGATGACTATAGGGTGAAAGTTTAATTTAGTCATGTCTTTTTATAGTGTTCTAATTTATTCAGCCTCTGAAATTTGAGATTTTCCTGGTTGTTAATTATGCAAATAAAGCTCAAGTTTTGTTGGTCAAATTTGGAAATTCAACATAAAATGCTTCTAAACCTACCACGTACAGAAAGGTTAAAAGATTTTGGGTGCTTTGCCCCTCTCTCTCACCAATATACATACTTCTTGTCTTAATTATTTCGATTTAAAATATATGTATACAGCTACTGAACTACACAAAAAGAAAAAAAAAAAAAGATAATTCCTTTCTAAATTAAGGATTTAAACGGTGTTTTTTGACAATATTCCCACCGAAAACTCCCCACGATTTCTTCCTCGAATATGCTTATTTGCTTACATGCTCTACGTTGCAATATGAAACAAAATCTGAGGTGCATATTACAATGATAACTTTTGATTTGAATCATATTAAAAGATATATACTACTACATCACAAGAAGTCACACGTATACCAGCAATGTAGACATTATGTGGATTTGTTTAGTACTTTGTTAAGATTTCAGCACCCGTCTTCGTAATCAAGATGGTATGCTCAAACTGCGCAGCAGGACTGCCATCATCTGTAACAGTAGTCCAGTTATCACCCCATGTAATACAATCAATGCTTCCCATTGTAAGAATTGGCTCTGCATTTAGGAAAGGGTGTCAGTTAAAATTCAATGAGCAACATATTGAGTTCTCTGGTGTACGCAGTAACAATTCTGATAAAGCTGGTCTAGAGAGATCAATGTAATCCGAAATAAGCAAAAGGCTTGTTAGACAAGCAAAAAAGGGCAAACCGTTAAAAACTCCTCTCGTTACCCTCACATTGAGAGTGGATAAGTCTACTCTCTGACACGAGTTTATCATCTCTCTACTAGAGCACCCTGTCAACTTTTCATCCACCTACCTAGGGGCTTGTTCTCTTCGGCATAAAACAACTTAATCGAACTGAATTGCATTGAACTGAACCGAATTGAACTGGAACCGAATTAAATTATAACTAATTAATAGTAACGATAATAATTTAGAAACTGAACCGAACTGAATTGAACCGAACGAAAATAAGGCGGGGAGAACATGCCCCTAGACCTTGAAACTGAATTGCAAAGCATCCTTCAAACAAACTAGCCATCTAAATGGGCCCTTGCAATCTAGAATATATGCAAACATTATAAAACATAAAAACATAAGCATGCTTCAGCAAGTATATCCGCAAAAAACTCAACTACACGAACATTTTTGGTAATAATGAAACATCAATGAGTCGGACTCCCTGATATTGGTGCATGGTGGGGCGTGTTACTATGCATGTTTCATGTTTGTTTATGCTTGTTTGTATCACTAATTGCATTACATACTGCAGGTTTTAATTTTTTTAATAATACTGAAGCTCTTACCAATTGTAAACGTTAGACCTTCAACCATTTCACCTGGACGGCTATTTCCTGTCAATATAATATACAGCAAAGTTTAGAGAGAACAATGAAGCATTGAAATTTGAAGCACAAGAACTATTTTCACTAGCCAAACTGATTGTGCATGTGAAACATTTAGGCATAGAAGTTACCATAGAATTTCTCTTAATACATTCGCAAAATGTGCAAAGCGTTTATATTAGTAAATGAATCTGCGCATCTATGTTGCAAGCACTTGGCAAGGCGTTGCCCCTTTGTTCAAAATCATAGCAAGTTAATGGCCTAAATAGAAGAGTCCAGATGCTCATACCCAGAGCACCCATATTGGGATTTGGAGTGTTAAGACTCTATTGGTACTTAAGGTATCGTGGTGACAAAGTTATCGTAGGAAAAAATTTGTCCGAATAACAAACTTCCCTTCATATTTTATCTTGGGCAGTGACGAAGTAAACAAATTAATCAAATTATACCACTAAAAGTTTGTAGAAGCAACTAAAAGCCATCAAATACAACAAGCCAGTAATTCTCTGAAACCATATATAACAGCCATCTAATAAAGAACATGTCCAGTCTTCAAAGTAAAATTATAGCTAGATATCATACTCCACTCACACAACTTGAGAAAAACAAATGCTTTCTTGTCGATTTAATTAATTTTCAATCATTCATGAAATGGACAATCTATTTCATGTGTGCAATTAATTTGAGATGTGGCTTTATTTTCTTCTTTTTGTGTGTATTGAGAGTGCACTGGAAATCCATAACTTAAGAACGGACCTTGGAAGCGGAATAAAAGCTTTTCTTAATATAATACTTGATAGTAATAAGACATTGATCCAGCATGTATAAATAGACGAGATTTCTATATTCAGTACTATGAATTTAAGATTTTACCGGCTAAACTAGATGGTATCCTACAACGTATGCACATAGATAATGCGATATTGTTTGAGAAGCATCAAACAAGCAAAGATACTGCTGTAACGATATGAAGCAATACATATACTGATATACTCCTTTGTTTTTTTTTTTTTTTTTTTCTTTCTCGCTTGGAATCTTGACACTATTTATTCTTAATTTTTCAATCTATAAGAAAAAATATAGTCATGTGGGGTCTTGTTTGATTCGTCTCAATTAGTACTTTATTAATATTCAATCGTTATAATTTTTACTAATATATAATGAAAAATATTTAAGTTCAAATATGTGCATTGGGAGACGCACACAGGAAAGTGAGAAGGATAAAAAAAAAAAACAAAGGGATAAAATCACCGGTGAACAAGTTACCAGGATTGGTTGTTAACTTGTTATTTACTTAAGTATTTGTTAATATGACACAACATTGTTCCCTCTAGGGTTTCTCCTTGAGAGGATTTTTTCTCTCTCGGGTTTCTCCTTGGGAGAGTTTTTTCCTAGCCTCCATCGCTAGGTTTTTCTTCTTTTTTGAAGGTTTTTCCTTCTTTCTCTTTTTCTTTAATCCCTTTCCTTCTTGGCCTCAATTGTGAATCTTTGTAGGGGCTTCCACAGGTGTTCGTACCGGTGGTAAGCCCTAAAAACTCCTTTAATTGCTTCCGATAAGTATATCCCATCCTTAAGATGGTATTTATTTTAGAATATTCAATATCTTTTTTTGTTTGTCTGATGAAGGAGCTAGATCTAACAATCTCTATTCTCTGTAAGAATCTAGAAGACTACAGAAGTATTTTCACCCAAACGACTATGCACCAGCGGAAGTTAAGCCGAATCAGAGTGAACTCACAAATTGTATTGCTTCAGATGAAGTTTTTTATTAAGGCTATTTTTAATTAAATCTGCGATGTATCTAGTTTTAAGGTGTTATATATTTGTGTTGGAATTTTCCGATTTTTCAGGTTTTGATTGTAAGTACCATTTGACTATCCCGTATGAATGAAATGTTTTTTCTTCCTGTCAAAATAAAAAGTACTCCCTCCGTCCCAGAAAGATCTAAACACTTATTGTGATACGTAGTTTAAGGTGATAAGTTGTGGTGTGGTTATCAAATGTTATTTTATTTAAAAAGTAGATGTGATAGGAGTTGATTGAGTATTTTTTATTAGAGGAGAGATAAAGTTGGGTAACTTTTATTGATAAAAGGTAGAATGTGGGGCCAAAGATGTGTAAAGAAAATAATATATTAATGGTGAGACCATGCCAAGAATAGAAGTGTTCAAACTAATTTGGGACAAACATAAAAGGAAAGTGTTCAGACTATTCTGGGACGGAGGTAGTATTTGTTAATATGAGGCAAATGTGGGATAAACTTTATTTCTGCAATTTTGCTAACATATTGATGTGATTTTTTTTTGGCCATGTGGCACATAATGAAAGATTCAAGGAATAAAAACCCAAAACATGGGACATGGTTTATTCAGTTCCACATTGCAGCAACACAATCATCATTCGGACTTCGGAGACACAAAGAAAGAAAAAGATGGAGAATGATTCTAAAGATTCTGCCTCTACCCTACAAACCTACCTTAACAGCATCTCAATATCATCCTTGCCTGGCATCAGAAATTCACCTGGTTAGTAACCTTTTTCCTTCATTTTTTTTGTGTAATTAGCAATTTTTTTGTTTGATCACGCTTTTTTACCTTTTTATTGTTTTCAATATATCAATATAAGTTCCCCGTTGTAAAATAAAATAATTTATATTTCATATAAGTTTAGTAAAATTTATTTCACATATTCAGAAAGGTTTAAAAAATGCAATTGGGTTATTGAGTTTAAAGGATTTCAGGTGAAAAGAACAACCATATTGATGATTAGTTCTGTTATCTTTTTTCAATTTGTTAGTTATATATGACCTCATTATTGAAAATTTGAAATATGAGATTCTAAGTTTTATTAGTATTATTAAAAGTTTGAAATCATACATGATCAATTACAAACCAAAAATATTGTATGGAGAAAACATTAATATGCCAATGTGCACGTATTATGTCAAACACGACGTGGACATAATACGTTTACAAAGGGAATTTTATGTATTCTTATTCACATAATAATTTTTCCATCTAAAGTCATCTAATTTTTTTTACTCGTCGTATTTATGACACAAGTACTGGAACTGAAGGCTGGGGATTCACTTGGAGATGCAATACACTTGTTGTATGAGAAGAATGTATCTGTAGCACTCATCACAGATTCATCATTAAACAACTTTAGTACCAACAATGCTGCGACATCAAAGTTCTTGGACCGATACATTGGTGTAATTAGCTTTGCTTCCATGGTACTATGGTGCATTGAGGTAATAACTTACACTACTCACAAGCTTATTTCTTTAAAATTGTCCCTAATGGAAAATATACATATTTGTTAAATATGGGCCTGGGCCGCACCCATCACAAGGAGGGAGAGAGAGTCCACTTCACAAGACAAATGAGGTTCCACCTTAAAACCATATGGCAATAAGGGGAGTAGCCCCTTTGCATTATAAGGTGAATCTATCTCTCTTCTTTAATCAATGTGGACACTCACATGTGCTGTGCGTTATACATCATAGCTTCAACAATATTACATTTGGTTTGTTAGTTGGATGCTTCTATAATAGAGTGTTGAAGCCTTCAGGGCCTTTTCTTTCACCGGCCTGTCTCCTATGTGACACGTCAAACGATCTACCGATGTTGGATATCATCAATAGTCTCATCAAGACATTATCAGTACTTCAATTGATGTATATCAACGGTAACCCCATTATAACGCTAACCTGATGCTTATTAGTAACTTCGTTAATACATTTGTCCGTTTTACATTACACCATCAATTTAATGGTGTGGCACGTCGCATATAAGAATTTGTATTCTTTCATTGTCCAGTTTTTTAGTATCAGCAGTAACCCCACGGCCCACCATAACAAAAAAAAAAATGTTTGCAAAAATGTACATAATTTCTCATGATAATGAAATAATATAGAGGTTTGAAGAGGATGCAGCTAACCAAAATCAAAAGGAAGCTGGACGCCATGCAACCAAGGGTTTTTTCTCGAGGCTAGATCAGAATCCTGACGTGAAGCAAACTAAGGTATACTCATTTACTACTTCCTCATGATTTCACTAAAATATCATTTGTAATAGTTGCCTTTATTTCGTATTCTTTTCACAACTTCTTCAGACACCAAATTAGTATATGTGACCATTAAATAAAAACGGAGGAAGTGCAGTCTATGCAAGATTGCAAGTACAGCCTCTAGAGGAGACTGAATTCTGAAGTTGCTGAATTAGTTCTAGCACTATGCCGCGTTTCGTCTGCTTAAATCTACTAAGTCATCATATACTACTTTAACAGGTCGGAGAGCTCGCAAAATTCTTCCTATGGGATCCATACTTTCCTGTGCATTTGGAAGACGACACTCTCTTTCATGTGCTACTGCTTCTATCTAAACATCGGCTCCTTGTTCTGCCAGTCATAGAACGAGCCACAGACCAAGTAATCGGGTACATCACACAGGTATTTATCAAGTATATCAACCTAGAAAAAGTCCCAAATGTTCTGACACTTAAGTCTGCAGGTAACTTACATTCTCCTGTTTAGTAACAGCATGCAGTAGTGAAGTTTCTTCTTCGATCAAGTGGGATAGAGTGGTTTGACAGAATTGCTACTGTGTCCTTGTCAGAATTTCGGTACCACACATATTCAGAAATTGTATATAAGGAGAATAAAGAAGAAGGCTATTCACCTAATAATTCTCCGTAGAACAAACAGGTATATTGACATTCTTATCCTTAGTAACGGAAAAGAATGACACAGAAAGTAAGGGCAAGAATGGCAATACACCTTTTTTCTGTGGAAAAACAGTTAGGTAAATAGCCCTTTTCAAAAACAAAAAATTGAAAATGCTAATCCAAGTAACATTTAACTCTGTCAGATTTCAGAGGAAAAACTGTGTCTATCAAGTATATGCAGACCAAAGTATTTCAGAGGCATTCCTAGTTTTGTCAGGAGAAAGGATTGCTGCAGTAGCTGTGGTGGACAGGAAAACTGATGAGCTAGTTGGAACAGTAAGGAAAGGCGACATCACCCTTCTCCTAGAGAATCATCAGCTCTTTTTTGAATCGAAGTGAGTTACATTACTTCATCCCTGCTGTTTGTATCTTGAGGCATGTCACAACCGTTAAAAAGCAGAAACATGGTCTCATTTCAGTGAAATGTAGCTGATGCAGCTTTTTCATGCTCCATTTATAGGACTATGACTTTGGCAGAGTTCATCAGTATGAATGTTGAGGATAACCACAACTCAGTTAATGAGAATCAGAAGTGCGATATTATTTCCCAAAGTTTTTGCGCTAGGTACAACAATATTTTGAGAATGGACTCACCAATCATCCACAAAGAAAGAGACACCCTTAAACAGGTCATGATACAAATGGTGGAGACAGACAGCGAATCCAGCTTCATAGTTGATGAGAGGAACAGAGTGATGAATACACTTACCTTGAAAGACATAATCATAGAATTTGCTCCACCAGGTATGGACTCGAGGATCAAAGGAGGTGGGTTCTTTGAATCTGCATTAAAGCAAGCTGGATGCCATATAGAAAATGGAACCATGGTTTCTGACCAGTAAGCTCTTTTCTACTACAATTTATTTATTTTTTAGAGGAGAAGGGGGAAGAGGACTATTGTAGAGATGACTGTTCTCATTAGGTCTGGTTAAGGTTGGTTATTAACGAAACAAGAGTATCATAGATTTCAAGCTTCAACTGTTTTGTGATCCCTAAAAATTGTTAACTGAAACTTGCTAGTTGCTACTCAAATGGCCTCTGTAGTGTGGGTTCCAAATTCAACCTCCACACAGCCCACTTGTAAGTAGAGCTTGGACTTGGCGACACCGTCTACATAAGGTTGTGATACTGAGCACTGAACCCTTCATGTTACCCAGTTATGAGTTATAGCCATCGCAATGGGCTTTGGAAAGTTCATAGATACACTAACAATTCTTTCTTACAAAAAGAAAAGAAACATTCAGAAGAAAAGAAGCAAGCTAAGCTCAAGCTCAAGCTCAAGCTCAAGCTCAAGCTCAAGCTCAAGCTCAAGCTCAAGCTCAAGCTCAAGCTCAAGCTCAAGCTCAAGCTCAAGCTCAAGCTCAAGCTCAAGCTCAAGCTCAAGCTCAAGCTTCTTCAAGTGTCCAATTGATTCAGTTTACATTATTAGGGTGTCTAGAGTCACATGCTTTGAGTTTGAATGAGCTCTAAGAACAAAGATTATAGAACCCTCAACCATCCAATATAATACCTATCACATGAAAGTTATCGTACCAAGCGCGATCTAAAGTCTGAAAACACAAACTTGACAATATGTGCGCTGCTGGATATATCAATTGATTATCATCCAGTCAAGTGACAAACAACAGAAAGAAAGCAGCATAAAATAAATCACCAACAAAGGATAACAAAAGTACAGTACTCCCTCCGTCCCAAATTAGTTGCCACAAACCATTTTGGCACAAATTTTCAGGGAAGTGAAAAATTAAAGAGAAAGAAGTAGGTGGGTAGGTGTAGGGCCAAATTGTAGAGAAAAAGTCGAGCGAAAAATATTGCCAAAAATAATGTGGCAAATAATTTGGACAACCAAAAAAGAATATGTGGCAAGTAATTTGGGGCAGAGGGAGTAATTCGACTAAAGGTAACTAACCATATCAAACACTGAGGGTCATATGGTCACTCTTCATAACCTATTTGAAAATTCGGAGTCAAGAAGTATGCTCCAGACAGCAGCCAAAGGACAAATCATACGCACATAATACTCATTCCCGCTGTTGAAAAATGACGCATCATCATCTTAGCAACACATTTTAAGGATCAGTTGCAGAAAAGTGACGCCTACTTGGATTCTAGACCATAAAAAGAGGTCTTGTTATCACCTGGATGCATTCAGAGGAGAGGAACACTTGTACAGGATTATCCGTCCATTATGTAGAAACGCACTGTGGGAACTATAGTATACAAGTGTCCTCTAAATATATAAACATGGACATCAATCTTGTTGGACTGAGAAATAAATTAAGGATAGTTCTGAAATCTTACATATTCATGAGCACCAAGAGCATCTCCCAGCGATGTACATTTTGGTAGCTCATTGAAGATGTATCTTAGTATTCCTTGGTATTCCAGACTACAACAGCCCCTCTTTTCTTGAATTCGCATGAGCTAACTCCATTCATGGCTTTCCCCATCAGCGCCATGGCAGCGATACTTGGGAACTGCTTCTTTGTAAGGTCATCTGGCCGAAACTTTAAGCTACGGGGCTCACAAATCACAAGGGGCTCAGGGTTACTTGGTGGAGGTTCAGTACAACTTTGACACCATCTCTGAATCCAAGAGCAGCCTTGCGTCGTGCTTTGGCTTCTCTTCTTTGAACCCATGGATGAGGATCCACCACTTCTTAAGGACTCCACATTTTGATCTGTTGACATCTGTTCTTTTCCATGTTGCTTGCGTAACTTGGCATCGGAGTTAACTCGATTGCATTTCATTATTCTGTTGAAGAATGTATTACATTTCTCATGCGATGAGCCTTCCCCAATATCAGAACTCTTGGTACCAACCCCAAATGAATCAGAAGAACTTACCTTCAGACGCTTAATCCATCTGTTACTAGTATCTGGGCCAAGAGAGGATTCTTGGCGGGCATTGCACACAGACCTTGAGGTCTGTTCATGACATGAGAAGAGTTGTTTGGCGTTCAAACTATGGACTCTTGAGCTACTTGGCTCCTTTCCATCTGTTGAGCTTACTTCAGGTTGGATTCCAGGGGGCTCTTCATTTATATCAGGTATCTCTGTCATGGGCCTTTTGCTTCTAGCCTTTTCTGTGCTTGAATCACAGGCAGCTTTTGAGCTATTTTCATCCACTGTATCATCCTGCATGTATAGCATCAGCCAACTCTATGAGCAATCTATAATTAGAATTTCACATTCCTTCATGGCGAAAACAATGTTACCTGATACCCGAAATGAAAATGGGTACAAGAACACAATTCGCTATTTAGTTTTGTTACATAACTCCAACGTATATCACTTCATGTACAAATTAGCCTTCTTCTTGAAGCAGTTTGCAGGGGATTTTAGTGAATTAGGTAACATTGTGATAAAAATAATTATATTCCACTTAAAATGCTTTGAAACACCACTACACCATCAAACATTATTCAAATCTAGTTATCAATTCAGTGCCCCTTGTTAAAATCAAAGAAGTACTACTTTAATCTACTTGGATGAGAAAGTTACATAACTAATTGGCATTTGTGCATAATTGACTATGCAACACATGATTAACAAGAAACAAGAAGTAGATACCTGATTCAATGGGGACGATTCCATACCTGTGATAAATGAAAAAGAAAAAATAGGAAAAGAAAAAAATATGAGTTAAAGAGAAATGCTTGACAACAGCTTAGTTCAACTTACATATTATAAAGACAATGAAGGAAGGCATGGTTCAAGCAAAGTATACTATAATGAAAGAGCTGCAAAATACCCATTAAAATACGCTGCTTCTTAGGAGCATCTACTGGCATTCCATCAGTTTCGGCAGATGCTTCATTCTTTGAACCTGCTCTACTGAAGGAAACATTGCCTGTGTTTTTCTTTTCTTCACTATCAGTGGAGGTCCACAAAGGTTGTATCTTCACTCCTCTTGAATGAGAAGAACCGTTAGGATACATGCTGAAAAGACCACCAAATGGCCTTCTTTCTCCTCGATGACCTAAAGTTGATTCTGCTTGCAGGCCATCAGTTTCAGCAGATGCTTCATTCCATGAACCGGCTTTACAGGTGGAAGGGCTGTCTGAAGGTTCCTTTTCACTGTCAGTGGAGGTCCACAGAGGTTGGATCTTCACTCCTCTTGCATGAGAAGCAAGATTACTAAAAGACCCACCAAATGTCTTCCTTTCTTGATGACCTGAAGTTGGTTCTCTGATCAGCTGATGATCTTTAGATAAATTAACACAAGTTTCTTTGGTGAATAGAATGTGGTGGGCTCTCTGAGAAACTTTGGGAGGATCTCCAGGTGAGTTCTCCATAGAATCAATCATTGTACAAATCCTCATAGTCTCCACATTGTGAAAAGAACATGGAACTCTATGAAGGGGTTGGCCACGACCACTTTGAGACTGCTTTTTAAGGAAAAAAAGACTGGAAATTATTTTGACCAGGGGAATAACCATGGTGCAAATGTAATCCATCACTACGTCCAGATTCATGACATATGTTATTTTCCATCTTCTTCTCATGAAACAAGACTGAGGAGGACTTCTGATACTTGCAACGGTCCTGACTAAAGCATGTGAAATTATCATTCGAAAAGTGCTTCAAGCATTGGATTCGTCATATGTATGAGACCTTGACCCAGCTATGCCTTTCTGTTCTTGGTATAAATGAGACATGGGTTGTTGCTCACTACTCCTCAAGTTGATTTCTCTTGAAGTGCCCTCTTGACAAACAGCTAACGCTAGAGCCGTGGATTTGTCGCCAAACTCATGATCCATTTTATTCCCAACCGTGGAAGCTTTTCCTTTGTTTCGGCCAAGGCTGAGAGTGGGGAAAGATGAATCACTGAGATTATTCTCGAAATTCCCCAGTTTCTTGCTCAAATTCTGATTAACAATTCTAGTCTGTATTTCTCCAGCACCTTTGCTTACTCCTTTCCCATATTGAAATCCATCTTTTGTCTTAAGCCCAGTTTGTGTCAGGCAATTTCTCATATCAATATGCCCTTCATTGTAACAAATCAACGCAGAATTTTCAACAGCAGATCCTGGCTTAGAACTTCTGTTATTACAGTTGGACATCCAGATGGGCTGATGCGATTTTGAGGATGTCGTAGATGTTACATCCTCATCACGAGAAGAGCTTGCAAAATGATCAGGCATGTCGCAGCTAAAATATTTTTACTCTTCCTGATCTCTCTTGCAGTACTTTACTTACTATAAGATGCAGTTGCTACCATAAACTGTACACACAAGCAAGTTTATGAGTTATTGAAGGCCATAAACACTAGACGGCCATAATATAGGTTGATCAGTTAGTCAGTCTTATATCCATAATCCATGCCTTAGGTGGTTGGAAAGTTAGTCCGTATATACAGAAAGTAAGTTCCGTTATCAACTAGGTACAAATTTAACTATTTAATTTGGCTCTAACCAAAGCCTAAATCATACCAAAAATTCTATATACAACCAATGAACTCAATAAGACTAAAAACACTGACAGATTAATAGCAAGACAAGAAATTTCTAAAATTATATTCAAGCAAGGAAAGAAAGATTACAACCAACTTTCTACCTAGAACATCCAGGCAACCTTGGATCAAAAGATGAATCGACATTAATAGTCATCACTAAAGCTTAAATTACACTCAGGAAGAAACTGAGATCTGTAGTAGATAGACTGAACCATCAACCAAGAAAAGGAAAAAACTCCCACCCAATACATAAATTAACGTCAAATATCAGCAACCTTATCATACAGGTCATATAATTTAGAAACATTACAAACTATTTGTTAGCGAACAAGAGAGAAGGACATTCAGGTAATTTCACTTTCATGGAACCCACCCCATTTCCTCTCTCGTGTTTGCTAACACATTGTTTGGTGTTTAGCCCATACTCTCCTATTAGACCTTGATTGTAAATGCAGAACTATTTTACTAGTTTGTGATAAATAACAAGACTGCATCACTTGTCAGAGATTCAAAACTTTATTATACCTGAGAATTAAATTTTAAAACTAGCAACAGCAACTACATCTTTTACTCATTGTGACAAACTGAGACAGAAATACAGCATACTAAACTAAAAAAATCAGCAATTTGAAGGATGATGAAGCTCTACATCAAGCAAAATAAGCTCTAGAATCTAATTCATGTTAATCTATTCAATTTCACACAAAGTTACAAGAAACCAAACTGGGTTAGCTGCATACAACTCAGTTTCAAGCTCCGGAATTATCAATAATCTGGTACCACAAAAAAAAAAAAAAATAGAGAAGGATTTCTAACCAAAAACCACACCTGACTAAGGGGTCAATTCTCATTTCTCATAGCCTCACCGACCTTAAAAAAACTAAATTAAACGACCCGTATTATGTGACAAATTGTCTACTCAAAACGACCCTTTAACAATTATGATTCAAAAATCATTAAGTTTGATTTAAATTAACATAATCCTATATACATACATTACATTCTCAATCTATCTCTAATTCAATCAAAGGACAACGAGAGAGATAATAATAACACAAAGGTGCTGACAATAACATAACTTAGTATAAAATTAGAGACAAACAAAGAATACTTAGCCTTAAGATGCTTGTTTAGTATGACATTATGATAATTTTGCCATAAACTAACGGTTATATATTCAAAATTTGTTAAAAGGTGGGTTTGAGTAGATAATTTGTCACATACAAGTGGTTTATATTAATTTCTTCAGTTAAGAGTGGTTATGCGAATGATTTTTTGGTTGAAAATCCTACAAAAGTGCAGAAATTTCGTGTCATGTAAGTTAGTTTAAACTCCTACCCACCTATAAATCCTCAATCAGAAGTACAAATAAACTAGCAAAAAGAACTCTTAAGTTAACCCCACATACAAAAACTGTACGAAAAAACATACACCCAAAAAAATCAGTACATTAAGATTCTACTAATTAGCAGATAATTAAAAAAAGGGATTTTGTAAGAATAAGAAGATGAACTAACCTCAAGAAAATGAAAGTTGAATATCGGTTTGTACCTATCCAAACAATCTTTGGCAGTTTGGAAGGAGAGGGATGAAGTATGAATTTTATTTGCTTATTTAAGTAAGTGAAGTAATTATTAAGAGTATATATTGATCTGGGTAGGTGCAGAATATGGGACCTTTTTTAATATGTGTACATTACATGATCTTACATGGAGAATAAGAACTTGTGGATGAAATTGCTTTGGTAAGCACTGATGGATGTAAATTGGAAACTTCTATCTATTGTGGAAAGTTGGTGTCATATAAGTTGCTATTCCAGCAAGGCAGCAAGTTGCTACTAAATGTCATTTTGAAAGAGTAGTAAATGGAAGTAATTATACAACTTGTTATTTGTTGTTTTAACTTTTATTATATTTTGGATCATTTCATTAGTACTTGAAGTCAATTTTTCTTTCCCTTTGAAGTATATGGTATTGTGCTTTTGTGGTATGTTGTGTAGCGTTGTGGTAAAGTATGCTAGTATCTTTTGTTATACAGGTTGTAGGTTAAAAAAGTTTGAATGCTCATTAATGGAGGGAGGGAAGATTGAGAGGTGAAGCAAGCAAGAGGATGATGTTTGCATATCTTAAGTCAAGAGCAAAGATAAATTAAAATAGATACTGATAAGTTTAAATTAGTTTTTTTTTATAAGAAAGTCTAAATGAATTTCATAAATCCTGATAAGTTAAATTCAAATATTGTAGCTCAGTATGTACTTAGGTAGAAAACTAAAGGTTTCGAGACTAACTATAAATAACTTGAAACTTTGTAAACAAAAATAATTGAACTTTATTAATATCGTTATTCTGGAATCAACATAATTGAAAATAAACTTCCTAAACTATGTGATTTTAATTCTTCCACCTATCTCATTCTCCTACATGTGAGCATTATTCATTCAATTCACATGTAAGTTTGTAAAAAGTCTCTCCACTAAGATCTCTCCCTTATTTTTCTCTCTTCTCTCTCATCTCCCACAAAACCTTAATTTTCAACCTAGGGGCTACCGCTTCCCTTTTGGGCGGTGGTAAGCCCCTTTTTCTCCTTTTGTTACTAATTTTTTATGTTAATGTTTCTAATAAACTTCAGTCTCTCTCTAATGGAGAGTTTTTCTACCCATTTATTGGGTTATATCTACCCATATATTGGGTTTTATCTCTCTCCATGTGAGAGTTTGGAGACTTTGTTTTTGGGTTTTTATGTGATTCAAGAGGTTGATTTGTTGATTGAAATTTGTGCGGGGTTGCAACAAATGTCAATACTTCGTTTACAATCACTTGAATTGAATCCAGTTCTACTTCAAAACTACAAAAGATCGATAGACCCCCTTGCAGAAGGCTGCATCAGACAACGATGTGAAAGACGAGGGTTTTCAGAAGTGTTAGATCTACTCAACGATCGTGGTTTTGTCATATTAGAATTGTATTTATTTCATTTTGATATGTATTTGTTTAGCTTTGACTTCTGTTGTAGATGTCGTATGACTTTGAATCAATGAATTAGTTTTAAATTTTTTTAAAAAAAGTCTCTCCACTAAGATTGGCTCGTCGAGGCCCGAGGGTGCAAAGAGCGAAAATATTACAAAAAAGTAGACAATACATGTTAGCAAAAAGGTTGAGTACTCACTCGTGCAAGATATGTAAACTTCTATTGAATCAATAGTTAAAGAACTTTAGCTTTTTAAGACTTTTCCATGATTTTTTGAAAAGTTTCTTCTCTATGTCTTTCCTATCATGTGGGTCGTATCTTTTAATATCTCTTAATCTGTGTGACAAATTTAGATGTTCAATTGTAACTAATTGCAGCAGGTAGTATTTAATTTGTTATATGAAACCAAGTTTAAGATAGATATACTCATTCATGTAATGTGAACCCCACTAGGGGTGCGTTATTATCTTCCCCTTGAAAAGTAAGTCTTGGGAAAAATAGTTCAAATAAGTTCCAGTAAATTCTAAGTCGTAAGAGATCTCAAATTCTTGTTAATTCAATTTTCGATCATTATCCAACCACTAAGGTACAAGCCGTACGACTTATGCTTGTGAGAAACTATCAATCCCAAACAATACATTCTTTACCTTATTAAATGACTCGGGGCATCGTCCACGTACAACACCTAGTTATGTTTGAAAAGACCAACACCCATTTTAGTAGTTAGTATTAAACTGCGTGTCCCGGCATCATAATAATTATGTATGTGGGCGACGTGAGGGTTTTGGTGGCAGGTGGATATAAGGCAAGGTAAACTTTGAAATCCATTACA
Organism: Beta lomatogona; assembly: GCA_947646795.1. Lineage (NCBI taxonomy): Eukaryota > Viridiplantae > Streptophyta > Magnoliopsida > Caryophyllales > Amaranthaceae > Beta > Beta lomatogona. The sequence continues at coordinate 1,031,931 of CANSNZ010001062.1, read as the reverse complement.
TCCCCACAAGGCTACGAGCCTACAACTCCTGACATTTATGATTTTTGACATCCAATATGCCCACAACCAACCACAACTATACCGCATAGTCCCATACTCAATTATATTAGAGCAACTCTATTTGGAGAACATGTTCACCACTAATCAATAGAGAGATAATACCCATAGGTGCCAACACAAGTCGATTACCAAACTACCATATTCTCATCTGTTTTCCCGATCGAGAATCATTCTCTATTTATTTGTACTCTTTCAATGACAAATAACGCGATTATAGATTCACCAAATTCTACCCACATGCCATCACTATAAATTTATTGTTATTTATACCCATGTGTACCTTAAGTGGGGATTTGTTTTTGTTCAAGTAAAGATTATAGAATAACATAATATAACACAAGTACACAAAAAATAAATCCTAAAACACATAAGAAATCAAAAGGATTCAGAGAGAAAAGGGGATAAAGCGAAAAAAGCCCTCCCCAAATCTCTCTTTCTATCCTACTCCATTCTACGACCTTTCAACCTCCTAAGAGCATCAGATTTCACCATTACCACTGTCGGTCTAAACTCCATTTCACACGCCATTTCCGAAGCTTCAACTTGCATTTTTTTTTCCTGTAAAAGGTAAATCAAATCAATCTCAAACTTAAACTTTTCTCTCTCCTCTATTGAATAAAACAAAAAAAAATTCACAAAAAACCATCATTCTTTCGTGATAAAATTAACCAGATCACACTTTCCCCATTTTTTCTTACTGATTTCGAACTAATTAAACAAAACCCACATCGCAAGATTCTCTCTCTCTCAACTGTTTTACCCATAAATTTCCCTAATTTTTTGTACTTTTTTGTGGGCAGATCTTGTCGGGCTTTGAAATCTATAAAAATTAGGGTTTTACAATGGATGGATTAGGTGGGTCGTCGACAGAAACTCCGGTGAGCAAGAAACTTCATGAATTTTCAAGAATTTACCAGTATTACTTGGACAAGACGACACCTCATGCAGTTCCTAGATGGGTGGGAACAGCAATTCTTGCTTTGATTTATGGAATTAGGGTTTATTTTGTTCAAGGTTTTTACATCATTACTTATGGTCTTGGGATCTACATCTTGAATCTGTTAATTGGGTTTTTATCCCCATTGACTGACCCTGAATTTGAGGCTTCTGATGGTGCTGTTTTACCCACTAAAGGCTCTGATGAATTCAAGCCCTTTATTCGCCGTCTTCCGGAGTTTAAGTTTTGGTAACTTTCTTCTATCATTTCATTGATTCAATTTGGTATTTTAGCTGAAAATTTGTTTATGTTTGATGATTTGGGGGTTTTTGAATCTGACTGTATTGGTGTGTGGAGTAATTGGTTGTTTCTTTTTTGTTGTATTGGCGTCTTGTTGAATGGTTTAGCGAGATGATTAGCGTTATAGGTTTTGGGTTTGAGAATGTAGCAATGGTGCGGGGTTGAGAGGTTACTGGGGACTATGCTAGTGAAGCACTTCATTAATACTTCTAAGTGGAGGAGGTAGTTTGGCGAACGACATAGTTTGGTGAACGAGGTCGTAGAAGAGTAAGAATTCGTTGTTGATAGTTGTATTGCCTCGTTTCAGTTGAACGATTAAGCGATGCAAAGATCTTTATAGCAGCTTTTACCTTTGGGAATATACGAATAGCTGAATAGTTTCTGAGTCGTTTTGGAGATTTGCTGGGATTTGTGGGTTCGTTTATTAATGTTAGTATTTGGTGGTAGAATAGGTGAGTTGGGTGAGAAAGTTACAAAGATCATATTTGAAGGCTGTGATATCTTCATTTCTTTGTCACGATAATTTGTTGGAGTGTTTATCTTCTCACAAGCTGTTTGTACTTTGTAGGCTTTGCTTTTAGATCTAAAGAAGGTAAAGTATACTTAGCTTAAATGTTCCGAGCTTATTTGGGGGATTTGGAAGGTTGGCTACCATTTTGTGAGCTTACAAGAGGATGTTTAAGATTGTTTTTTTTTTTTTGAGGACATTGGAAGATTCTCAGTTCATAGGTTTCTTTTGTCCTCGTTAATTCTTTCTTTATTGTGCTGTTTCAGGCCCTTTTTTACAAAGTTTTAAGGCATCTCATGGTTTTGATCACTATAGTTGTTGGCAGTTGAAGTTTTGGGTTGAGGCTATAGTTTCCTGTTGTGGCTTTTTGTTGGTTGAGGACATTGACGGACCTTAATAGACGGTGATTCTATATGTTTGTGGAGTTGTGGGACAGATATTAACATGTCTTTGGCTTGTAGAGTAGAGTAGGTCCTCTAACACTTGCTGCACAAAGCAATTTTGGTCTGTCATGTCAGACAAATGATATTGGATTGGAGAAAGGAAGAGATAAAATTTCACATTGTTAGTTCTATGCAGTTTATATGGAGTTTGACATTCTCTAGATGCATAGATGCTGTCAAACTACTGAAAAACAAGGGTAGCTTGTGTCTTGTAATTCAAAAGAAGTTTATGATATCACTTGATATTATGCTTAAATCACACTGCAATGAACACTGATGATCCGTGACAAAGCATATAAAATGTTTCACTGTTTTAGTTAAGTAATTGCCTGTGTTTTCCTATATCTGAATTTGACATTAAATGGTCGGGATGAATAGACAAATTATCAGCTCGTTGGATGGATATATTGGGAAGATACGTGGACTACTATGGATTTTGCATTGGTTGCCTTTCTTTGAAGATGGGTATCTTTAGGGACGAAATTTGGTTCTTAAGTTCTAATACATTATTGCCTGCAATCTCTCTTGCATCTAGCTGCACACTTGCATTTTTTAATACCTGGACAGTACATATTCAAATTTGGGGTGTTTGTATTGCTCTTGGGTGAGCTCTGAGGTTTAAATCTTTTTGAAGTTGGTTGAAAGTGCTTTTTGAAGTGGGTTAGACATGTCATAGTATCACTTGAACAGGAAGCTGGACTTTAGATACAAGGAGTTGGCTCCCCTACTATGTTTGATCCTTGTTCCTTAGTTAATATTTTCCCCCATCTTGTAGCATCACAGGTTGCAGTTCTTAGCTATGGTGGTAAATATAATGGTTTGTCCTTAACTGTTGACAAGAAGAGATGGCTGATGAACATAATTCGATGTTTCCTCCCCCCCTCCCCCCTTTTGTTTGAAGGAGATAATAGAAGAGAGAGCTGCAAAGTTTTTTGTCGTCCTTTGAAATAAAGGAAATAGTTATGATTGGTTATTGGAGAATGGAGGTTGATTCTATACTTATGGCTTATGTTTAAGAATGGATAGCAGGGAGAATTAAAGGATTGATGTTCATTTCGTGATGCAAGGAGTATTATGTTATGCATATTGCTTTTAGCTAGAACTTGAGAAATAAGAACCATTTCCTATGGAATCTTATTATTTTAAGTAACAGAATTCTATATATATATATATATATATATATATATATATATATATATATATATATATATACCTATCTATGGGTGTTTGGACAAATAAACTCCGTCCCCCAGTAGACTTTCCATTTCTCATTTTCATGTTTGCCCGTGCACATTTTGTATCATTAACATCTTTAGTTACATATTATTAAAAATTATATAAGTTTGATCTTCGTTATGTACTCAATGAGACAAATCAAACAAGATGTTTTTTCTTATATATTGGAAAAAATTGTAAGCTTTTATTTGCTTATGAATAGTGCTAAAATTAGAAATGAGAAGTAAATTGGGGGACGGAGGGAGTACCAATTGAGGTAATATACTGAATGATACCCAATTGTTAGCTATGTCAGCAAAAATGTATTGAATGACATGACCCTAATTACTTAATGATTGAAAGGATCCAACCTCTTCATCTCAACCCTTTTCCCTTTTTCCCAAGTTAGCCACCTTCATTCCCATTTTCTCTTATCTCACTACCACCTAATGCTTCTCTTGATCCTGTTGCACCATCAGAGTTCCAACCTTTTCAACTAATCCCTCTGTTTGCCGACCAGACCGTCGTTACCATCCTGTGCTCCCTGTTAATCCTTTCCATTTTTTTCTTGCACTTACTTTCTATCTCTCTTTCTCTCTCTCTATGTATCTATCTATCTTGTATCCGCTGTCATGTGAGCCACTATCACTAGCGCCAATGGCCTTAGCCTATCAATTCCGTCATTTGGTGCTTCATTGGTTGGTCAAGTTGTGATTAAAGGTGGTGGTAAAGGTTGTGGGGTTTAGATTTTCTCTCCTTCTTTTACCTCCCAAATCTTCTATGTTTCTCTCAGATCTAGAATGGATGTGTGATAGATGGTTAGGTGGTGTTTTTTGTTGGTGGCTGAGGTGGAGTGGTGGTGATTTGGAGTGAGGTGGTGGGCTGGAGAAGTTTTAGTGAGATGAGTCCAGGGATCTTGGTGGTGGTATTAATTATGACTGAAGGCTTTGGTTGCAGAGGGAGGGGGTGGTGGGCATGAGAGAGAAGAGGAGGTAGAGTGGTGGCGGGGTCGGGGGAGAAAGTGGAGGGGGGGAAGTTGTGGTGGCTGGGTTTCTAGCTAAATTATCATGTGAAAAGAGGAGCTAAATTATCATAAGACAGAAACGAGGAGCTAAATTATCATGTGAAAAGAGGTGCTAAATTATCATAAGAGAGAAAAGAGGAGTGGTGATGGGCTGCTGGCTGGCTTGGGAGAAGACAGAAACCGGGTTGTGGAGGTGGGTGGGGGTTTCTAGCTAAATTATCTAGTGAAGTTAGATTAGTGTTAAGTAGGGTCTGTTAAACTGTTGATTAAGTAAATAGGATCATTTTGATGCATTTTTGTTCACATAGATTATAGCTGGGAGCTTTTCTGTATTATTTCTTAGTTGGGAATATATCTGTCTGACCACCCTGAGCTGGGTATATACATATTGAATTTTCCTTTCGAATATGGGCTATCTATGGTGGTTACCCTAGACTTGTTGACTTCTCAACCGTATCTGAATCTTGTTTAACAGTTAATGATTGTGATACATTGGAGTTTTATATGCTTAAGTAATTGGCGTATGGCCAATATAATAGTGAGGGTCGACTCTTGACAAGAAGATATGACTTGCTGACTATGACCTAGTGGTGGTTCTTTTTTCGTATGTGTTTGAAACTTATCGAAATGGATACCTTACCATATATTTAACTTGTTACTGTTTGGGAAAGAGTGGAGGTTGATTATAAATATTTGAAAGCTGTTAAGGATAGCTTGGAGAATCATTAGGTAGTGATTATCTTTTTTTCGACAGAGGGATGTTTATATCATGAAAACGTAGGCATAAGCCATCCAACTTTCATCGTGGTCATGCATGTTCTTTCAAGTCTCTGATCAATCAAGGTTACGGTCTCTTTTGTTTAACAATCTCCTCTATATATACTTGCAGGCACACCATAAGTAAGGCGTTCTGCATAGCATTTGTTATGACTTTCTTCTCTGTGTTTGATGTTCCTGTATTTTGGCCAATACTGTTGTGTTACTGGGTTGTGCTGTTTGTTCTCACCATGAAGCGCCAAATAGCACACATGATCAAGTACAGATATATTCCTTTCAACATTGGAAAGCAGGTAGGTTCTCCTATGAAGTAGTTTGGTACTTTCTCCCCCTGTATATTGTTTTTGTTGGTCTTATTCCACGATCTTACTTACCTCCCGATTACTGGATTACTGAAACTTTTTTGATGCAGAAATATGGAGGGAAGAAATCGGGTGCAGCTGCCAGTGGTTCTCGTGCTGACTAAATTATCCAATATTCGCAGGTATTGGAGAAGTGAAAGATCAACCTTAACCTTCCTCAGAATTTTAGTGTAGGACAAGAGTGAAGGGGCAAAAATTGTGACCAAATATATCTTTTTCATCTGCATCTTTTTAGAAGTATATACGGTATCTGGTTGCATTTTAATTACCCTGCAGTTGCAAGGAAATTTGTTGTTGCTTAGTCTGGACCTATACCTGGCTGTTGTTTTTGTCAAATGGTATCGATTTCATGGTGTATTAAAGCTCCAAGTATTAGCAAGGCACTTCCCTATTCATTTATTTCCTGTTCCTTCTTTTTTTCTCCTTGAATACATTCTATTGTCCTAATTCTATATGTTAAATACATTTTTATTATACTTAAACAGGCATTATTTGACGTACAATCCATCAGTATATGCTCATCAAGAATTTTTTTTTTCTATAACTCAGTCGGTGCTCCATATCTTTCGTTTATGTGCTTGATAGCTTTCTCTTGCTAGATCTCCAAACAATTGCATGTTGCATCATATGCAGATGCCATAAGCTTCACTTTTATACAGCGACTTCCAAATAAAGAAGTTTGACGGGAGGGTAACTTTTGGTTTCTTACGAATGAAGATATGACTGTAAAGATCATGGAAAGAATGAAGGGGGTGGATTTCTTAATATATCTTATTGTCGGAATAGATATGTTTGTAGAATCATAGTAGTGTGAGCTTGCATTTGTAGTTTGTACTGATATGGGTTAAAGTTGTGACCAATTCACTGCATTTGGTGCAACACAGGATACGAGGAAGTTAAACATATGTACATATCTAGTTGGAAATCTGTGCTTAAATTAAAAGTGATGTTCTTCAATAGTTTCTTTGGTTGTTATAGGAAAATCAGCAATTGTGCTAGCATAGGTGTTTCATACTTGTAGGATTATCACCTCAAGGGTTTGATTCTTTTCCCCAATTCCAAGATCCTGGCTCATCAGATTGAGAAATCACGAGGGTGTCACTAAGAGGAGACGTGGAGATCCCTTGAAAGAAGGGTGTTCTAACTTCTTTCTATGTAACCACAAAAAAAAAAAAAACAAGTGGATACGTGGACTCGTGGAGTAGTAGTAAGTTAGTAACTAGTATTTGTGGAGTGAAAGGGAGGGAGTGGTGGAGAAAAGAGGGAAGAAAAATGGAAATGAGGCGTAGTAGAGTGACCTTTTATTTTCAAATATTGAATCCTCCAATTCATTTTCCAATGTTGTATCCAATAAGGGAAAATAAATTCCCGACTTGCCCTTTTCACTTTTTCTTCAAATCTTACTATCTAAATAATGTGAGGGAGTGCCCTGTCTTACTGGATTAGGTCCTGATTGTAGAGAAATTTTTGATGCGATTAGAGTAGGTTCGTATTTAATTTACGGGAATCACAAAGGATAATATTTGTTCTCTTTTAGGCTTTGTTTGGTTGGTCAGGGAAACGGTTTTATTAAATAATGATTTTTCAATAGAAACCATAATTGTAGATGAGTTTTTCTTTGTTTGGTTCTTTGTATAAAAAGTTAAAAGAGAAGGAAAAATTGATGATGAAAGGGGAGGATGGATAAGTGGGAGGAAAGTTGGTTTCCACCCTTAATTTTCCACCAATTGGACAAGTGTTTTTCACCCTTGACAAACCAACAAAGAAAAATGAGGGAAATCAATTTTCGGGAAATTGTTTTCAATCCAACCAAACACTTAATTAATTGTAACATTTTCCTTATTTATATCTATATCTCTCTATTCATTGAATGAATTATCCTTTTTTATCTCTCTCTATTTGCTGAGCATAAGAACACGTGTTTCTTCCTCGTAATTAAAATGGAATACAAGACTCAGTAAGTAAAGCTATTAGCAGATGAGACTTGGTCTCACCTCCCAATCAATATTGGTTACCAATGTAGAAGTGGTTAGTGATCTAGTTTGAGTTGCCCCTCCATACCGGTCATTAGGCCAAGTTCGGTTAATTTTGAAAGTGCTTTTATGTGGCCAGTCTCCAAAAAAGTGGCTTAGTTCGGGTACTTTAGGTTTTCTTTTTACATTAGTTCTTTTCCAAAAACTAGACCTGTCTTGACCGGTTCATGAATTAGCCTAGCTTGGTTCCTTAATCGCTCCAAGCCTCGGTCCTAACTGATCTATCTAGCCCAACCTTAATGTCCATAAGTACCACTCAAGTATTTATTCCAACAAATTAAATAGAAATCCTGCAACATTATGAGATTAAATTAAAATTACCGTATTAGCATTCACAATCTCTTCTTATATTACAAGAAAAATGTTTAATTTCAATCATTCATTTTCATATGGTGAAAAAAAATATTGATCGGTTTTATTAGTAGTTGACGTGCCCCCCACAAGCTAACTTGTTTACCACTGTAAGATTTTAGCACATTAAATACCCAATAAATACTAAACCCCACATAAAAAAGGGTTAAATACAAATTGATTAATTGTTAAGCGAAACGTATCTTCTAATGATAGTACTACTTGTAATACCCCGAACCTTAATCTTGTTCTATTATATACTAATTATGTTACTAGCTTGATTGCGTCCTAAATTTTTTCAAAATGATAATGATTAAGATAATTTTCTAAAACAAACATATTTACTTTAGTATTACGAAAAATGATATTTATTATGATAAACGATTTTATAATATAGTTTATGGATTTAATAAGAAAATTCTATATATTATTACTATATGGTTTTAAGTTAATGATTTTTATTTAAAGTTTCATGTTAATGTTTTGGAACTCAAATTTAGCAAAATCCAACACTTGAAAAAGGTTAAAGTTTGACATTATATTTTCTCACCAAAAAGAAAACAAGAAAAAGAAAGAAAGAAAAGAAAAGAGGAATGAAGAAAGCTGATGTTCAGCTGATCAGCTCCCTCACACCCGACCACCCTCTTTCTTCTTCTACCTTCCCTGTGACTTGTCTCCTGCCTTGCTCCTTGCTCCCCAAGGTGAATGAACCACCAATCCCCCTCATTCCCACCTCTATTTTGTTCCCCTAATTCCATCTATAAAGCCCATTGATTCACATATGAAAACAACAACAAAAACTCAGCAAAATCAAAGTTTATTGTCGCTCGTTCTACTCTCTTGCCAATCATCTTGATGCCACCACCACCACATACGCAATGCACCTTCGGTGCTTCGCCCAAACGCGAGCCACCACCTCTCTTCGTGGCGTCGTGCGTCGTGCGCCACCAGCACACCAGTGGCATGTCAAGGAATTACGGGATGGGGGTACGGATGAGATAAAATCAAATAAAACAAAATACAATACTTGAGTTAATTTACGACTAAAAATCCAAATCAAAATACAATGCCAACATCAATTAATTCCAAACAAAATACCTTCTAAACTTTTGTTTTTCATCTTCCAAAACAACAAAAAGAAAAAAAATACTTCAACCAGTAGGGCTAGTGGGCTTCAAGGCAAAAAATAAAATTTTAAAAACTTTGAAAAAGAATTACGGGGTACTAAGGCTTCCTCAAGCAAAAGTGCAAAACCCTTGCCATCTTAACATCATTTCACACCTTCTCACAAGAATGCCCAAAACGTCAACCCTCCACCGCCCAAAACAGCAGGCCACCATCACCAAACAACCACCTACAACCGCTCCATAAACAGTAAAATTCAGCCAAAAATCAACCCCAATAACAGCAAAATTTAGCACCTAAATTTGACAAATTTTTCACCCAAAACCCAGTGAAAATCAAAGCAGAATAGCAGCGAAATACCTACTGATTCAGCAGTGAAAAGCATTGAATTTAGCAGCCAAAAGCAGCGAAATTTGGCAGCGAAATTGAACTAAACTCAGCGATGAACTGCAGAAGCTTTGGAAATTGGATGTTATGGGTGTTGAAATCCAGCGAAATTCAGTCACCTGCAAAAATTAACAATTAACAAAATCCAGCGAAATTCAGCAATTTTATTTTTTGAGAATAAAGAAAGAAAGAGAGAGGAAAAAGTATGAGGGAGAGGAGAGGAAGCCAAAAAGAAAAATAACGTTATGAATGATATTGACAGAGAGCCCAGAGGAGAGAGAAAGAAAAATAACGCGTGAGTTACTGTTGGACTGTGTAACTTCTTCTTTTTTTTTTTTGCTTTTTTTTTCTTCAACTTTTTTTTGGGGAATGGGGGTACAGCTGTACCCACTGTACCCCCTGTAGATCCGCCCCTGCAGCACACTCCCACCTCTGATTTTGATGCAGGAGCTTAGCTCACTGCTATTGTTTACTATATTGTAAGAGTATACAGATAGAATTCAGAATAGAAGAGAAGAGAAAGATAAAATCAGATTTGAGATAGAGAGAGAAAGATAGAAGAATAGAGGGTTAGAAGGATTAGGAGAAGAGAAAGTGTTTAATTTCTTTGATAACCTTTGCTATTACAACCTTAGCTAGTATATATAGGTATTCCTTACAAGTATCAGAATACCTATAACTAAATTCAGTTAGTTACAACAACTAACTGAATTTGGCGCCAAACCTAACTAACTTTAGCTCAATTAGCCAAATTAGTTATTAACAATAGTTTGACCCATATCAGATTTTCATCCTTTCTTCTCTCTCTTGCTCTGTCTCCTCTGCCTTGTGTCTGCTGCCCAGCGCCGGAGTCGAAGTCCGACGAACGTCGCCAGCTACCACCGCGCTGGACCACCGGAAGTGCTGCCCTGCCTCGTCGCCCACTCGCCGGAGCCCGGAGCACCGTCCATTTCCTCCCTGTTTCGCGTTTGACGTCCCTGCTCAATGGAGCAGATATATACGAGTCCGGATCCTCTAGAGTTTTAATAAAACTCTACAAGGTAGAGTTGTATCCGAGCCATACATTTTAAAATCAAGGGCTCATATTAGTGAGAGAGGAAAATCAGGGGATGAATTTTGATGAGAAAAATAAGGGGGATTTTGGAATTTGGAATTTGGAAAGATAATCTATGAGCCATTGATTTTTTATTCAATGGTTGATACTGATCAAACTCTACCTTATGGTGTTATTTTAGAAGTCTAGAGGATCCAAACACGATATATACATACCTCTTAATCCTAGTTTCTGAAATTTAAGTTTACAATTACAGGCCCATCTATTACCTATTTTTGGTCAGTTTTAATCTAGGCCTAAATCTGGTTTTGTATTCCCATCAAGCTATCCCAATTAATTTGTTAACTATTGGGCCTAAATCAGATTTATTTAAGAGTTAGCTAAAGTTATTTTGTTAATTAAACATAGCTTGGCCCTTAATCTGATTTGTTTGGTGTTAGTAAGTCACTTGGTCAACTGGTTGTGTTAATACAAGACTATATTGATTTAAGTAGTTTAATTAAGACACTTAGTTTAACTCTTTTAATCGCGTTAATCTTATTCTTCTGATTAAGTTATGCTAAACTAAATATTTTTATTATTGAATGGATAGGAAATGGTTATAAATGTTTTTATGATTAAATAGGTTTAAATTCACTAATCAATATATGTTTATGGTACTTTCAAACAAAGTGTTTGAAGTATTACAAATCAAAGAGGTTTAAATGAATCAACTTATTAATCTCTTACCTAGTTTCGTTTGAGTAATTCTAAATCATAGGTTATATTATGACATTATAGAGTTATAAAAGTAGAGGTGATTTATGCAAGAATCATTTGGTTGATTAGTGGATAATTTTTAATTATGGGTTATGTTGTTATAACTTTGAGGAAATTATATATGTTGATTCTTGGAGGCTAAGTTATGACGATACTTAATGAGTAAGAAAATGAATAGCGTACGAGGTAACCTTTCATGTCCAACAAATATGTGTATGCCTGTATATGTTATGTGACGTTTTATATGTGCTCGAATGCGTGAATACAATTATGTGATGATAACTATGTGATATGATTATGTGTTATAATATGTGGCATGATGAAATACGTTATGATTCAATGATGTATATGTATACTATGTACGATGATGTTATGACTTATGAAATCTAGTTTTCATTATTTTGGGTGTTGTTCGGAAATATGAATGTATGCAAGTTTGTAAAAGTGGATGGTTCTGCTGGCTTGACATTATGAACTGAACTAGCAAATGGGCAAGTTACAGGTAGAGGAATTCTGTTATGATATGCGAATGAACACGGACCAAAAGGGTCATATGATAATGTTAATGCTATGTCCAAAACCTGTACTTGCCAACGAACTATGATCACACAAATGGTCCTTGTCAGCAGATTATTCAATGATGACGTTTTCTGTTAGTATTTCCGAACAAGTACCAATATGATGTGATATATGCCTATGCATGAAAAATTTTACGAACTAAAATCGTTTTTACGGACCGGAGTGAAGTTACTGAGTTTTCAACTCATTTTAGGTTATTTTCTGTGTTTTCTCTTTTCCTTATTTTATGAAATTATTCAGGTGTTATGAAGTTTAGGTTATTTTCTGTGTTTTTTCTTTTCCCTATTTTATGAAATTATTCAGGTTTTATGAAGATAGCTCATGATCAGTTATGTCAAGGATGCTCCGGAAAGGTTGAGTTGAAGCGACTCTGTATATATTTGTGTTATCTGGAATACTCTGTATTTAAGGGTAATAATTATTGCTCTAAGATGATAATGTGTATGTCTAAGAGACCATTTTAGGCAATTATTTTATTAGTGGGCCATAACCCACAGGCTTAAGTTATGCTTCCGCTGACGATTAAGGTGATGTATTTTCCCGGGGCGTTACACAACTGTTGTGTTGGCTTTTTCCTAAGAAAGGAAGTGAAAGAGGCCGGATAAGCGTCTCATCATAAGAGGCAATCTTGGCCTCTCATTTTGGTATTTGGAGGTACCAAAGTAAGAGTTACTTTGGTACAAGATGTTCGACTGCTCGAGAGGCCAAAATTTTTGGTATTTGGAGGTACCAAAGTAAGAGTTAATTTGGTATTACTGGTACCAAAGCTCAAAGTTGATACTAAAGTTCACTTACACTTTGGTACCAAAGTAAGAATTACTTTGGTTTTTTTGTCTCTTTGTACGAAAATACCAAAATGCCCCTGTGAGAGGACATTTTGGCCTCTCACGATGGGACGCCAACACTTTCTCGAAGTGAAAAGTTCCTCCAATCAGTTTTCATTCTTGTAAAGGAGGAATAACAACAAAAACCGTTGACCATTATTTTTAATAATATTGTATGCCCAATCCTAGTTGGCGGATAGAGATTGTCTTATTTTATTATTTGAGCTAAAGGAGATCACTTAATAAATAGCGTAAAAAAAAATATCCTTTTAAAATAAATAGTGAGACAATTTCATGTGACAAAATGAAATTAACGTAAATATGTCGAAATATAGTAACCAGTGACCACTGACTCACTGGGGTGACCACTTACCAATGGTCCAGCAGCACCCACTTATGCCAGGGAATTCACCAACTTAGAGCTATATTGAGTATACCACATCACACATGACTTTGTATCATAACACAAAGCAAAAGTTACATTATTTTCAATACTTCATGGATGTTTTTCCTTAATAGGAAATTTAAATTTAAATTGCATTTGGACGAGAAACTAATACTTGGACAACATGATGACCAAGAATATATTAATTTCTAAACAAACTGGTTGAGATATTCATCCACAGAAGTGTATTTGACATCAGGATAAAGTTGAGAAGCCTCCACTCCAAATGACTCTTCAATTTCGAAGTTAGTCTGATCACCCTTCACAAAAACAGCATGTCCAATTGCCAAAAATACGTTCACTGGTGGTGGGGAATCTGCAGCAATAACATTATACCAACATACCAACCTTAGCACAAATACAATCATCCAAAAATGGACTCGGTGATGTTGAGGTTGAAATTTAGACATTTAGCGCACTCGAACTAATCCAAAAATGAACACTTGTATATATATATCAATCAGTGAGTTAAATGTCCAAATTCCTAATTTAACATCATTTTTAATTATTTTTGCTTGCATAGTCCCTTATCCAGTCTATTATTGTACATTCACTACTTCACTCTAATTTATGTCTATTGTCCATAGTTCAATGTGAAAAAAGTAGTTATTGTACTCGCATATATAATAGGACGGAAAAGCCATATGAATTTTGGCAAGTTTGTCACGATCTGTCGTTAATTAATGGTAGATCTAAAATGAAATGCTAACGAATGACTTATGATGCGTCATGTGACTCGCCTTATCCTATACCTCTTTTTTTTTGTTAATGGTATAACATTTATGATCTATAAAGTACTATTTTTTTTAAGTAACATACCTTGGATGTTCTTCAAGACCTGTTCTTCAGGAATGTACTCTTTCTCAATGGTTTTACCAATCTTTTTCTCCCACAAGGAAACGAGCTCATTGAAGGACAATGTGTTACCAGAGGGCTTAATGTAGAGTGTCTTGTTTAAGGTCTTTGGATCATCAATTGCTCGAATGGTGTAAGTTCCAATGTCATCTTCCTTATTGAAAGCAGCTGTGTTTCATCATTTGAACCAACAATAACATCATTAATAATTGGAAATCATCAAGGGTTTTAATCTACACATCAATTAATCATACATACAAATACTATCCTTTGTTATTTGGCATTAATGTAAACAAAGCATATGAAGGCTCTCATTTGGGTAAAACAGTACAAAAATCATACATTTCCTCTAATGTTTGATAAACGCAACATTAGACCTTATGTTTTTTTAGCATTAGCAAAGTTTTGTAAATTTTGATTCCAGTGTTTCTACTAACATATAAGTACTTCATATAACACACTCACTTTTATGTACAGAGGAGGGAATATTATTTTCGAAAACAGAACACAAATTAAGCGTTCAATGTCCAAATTTTAAAAATCCAATGTCAAAGTAGTAACATTTGTAATCTACTTTAATTTTTTGACATGTAAAATACCAAAAATGTCACAGTTCACATGTTATAAACATTGTGAAAATCTATACAAATATATTAAAAGGTATTCTGAAGCAAGTCTACACGCCACGTGGCACTATGCCTTGAGTTGTTTCGTTCCATGTCATCAACATACATCAAAAAAATTAGAAATATATATGTTTAGTACAAGATTATAGTAAAGTTTTAACCAATGAACTATACATACATCTTTCTCTTTTGACATGAAAATATTAATAACCCGAGGCATCGCCCGGGCCTAACAACTAGTTTTAAGATTAAAAGAAGTCTACAATTGAATCAAGTTATTGAATGCATGATCAAGGAGTTCAATATTAATTAGTCAGCTTACTTAATTCTAATCTATTTTTGCATTAGGAGAGGACGTTATGGAGTATGGACTTATTACCTTTAGCATTTCCATCACCTAAGATGACGACTTTGTCTCTTGGAGGGGTAGTGGCTCCAGGCTGAGAGAAACTAGGGAGAAAGAAGCCAGCAAAGTTGTTGGATGATACATAAGTGTAGGGAACTCCGGCAGCCTCCACGGCTCGCCGGATTTGGGCTTTGAGGGCGAACATCGATTTTGCTGGCTCCACGGCACTAGTACGGTCCACATCCACACCAAACTCCGACGGCAAGAATCTCTAAACATCCCCAAAAATGCAAGTACGAGAAGTTAATTTAGATTAGTGTATACTTTCCCTTTCTTGAATTGCAACACTTTATCATTCATGCTAGCTTATCAATATACAACTTTGAGTGTTGTTATCTTTCGTCATTATATTATGAGAATATATCTTAAGACAAATCCAATGATAGATTATAACAATTGATTAATGTAAAAAATACAAAAGTCAAAGTGTTGCAAATTTAAAAGAACATAGGAAGTACTTTGTAATCACATTAAGAAAGAAAACCCTGCTCAATTTTCGAGGATCATATTACGTGTAAATATGTAATGTATGTAGGAGTACATAACGACTGAAATTAGGAATTGTACTTGAGAATTGCTTCTACGCTCAAAACACAAAAAAAAAAACTAAAATACTTCCTCCTATTTAATTTGTATATTTTGAATAGAATGTTCGAGGACAACCAAATTCTGATTTCTAACTATAAATATACAACAATACTTCTCCTGTTTCTTTTTAAGTGGAGCATTGAGAAAGTGGGAAGAAACCAAGGAAACCTAGTAAGAGAAAGTTAGGGCTACGTATTTAAGTGGATATTAGATGAGTTAATTAAAAGGTGTTGGTCCCTTTGTCATGTTTAAGAAAGTTAGAAAGTTAGAACCACATGTTTAGAAGGATAAGTAGATCTAAGCTTTGCCTTTTTGAGCTATGAGTCACTCATTATGACATTTCGAAATAACAGGAATAGTGTCACTTAGAAACAATATTATGTTCATCTTGTAAGATTAGCATCAATGTA
The DNA here is from genome assembly GCA_947646795.1 of Beta lomatogona. Classification (NCBI taxonomy): domain Eukaryota; kingdom Viridiplantae; phylum Streptophyta; class Magnoliopsida; order Caryophyllales; family Amaranthaceae; genus Beta; species Beta lomatogona. The sequence continues at coordinate 1,015,863 of CANSNZ010001062.1, read as the reverse complement.
TGTGCAGAATATCAATAATTTTTACGAAAAAGTATATAAAGATATCAATGGTTTTATTTTAATTGGAAATAGTGAAAAAATTAACAGAATAAGGAACAATGAGAGTACCAACTATTGCTCATTTATTTTACTACTGATTTGATTTGCTAAATTGAATACTTTTTTTCCAAACAAAAAAAGGATTGCTGATATTTTCTTTCAAAAAAGAATTGCTTATCTTGTTTGTTGGATTAAACATAGTGGGTGATGTTTAAGTATAGGAAAGGAAGAGAGTGATACCATGTATGATGTAGGAATACGAGGTCAGAAAGAAATGAACGAAAGTCACAAAAGGAAGCTATATGGTCCCATTGACCCTTTTGTGCTCATGCACAATCCCTCTCCAATTCTATAGGACCACTGAAAAAAGTAATTAGGCCAAAATAAAGAGCATCGAGAAATCACAGGAATACCACAATCTAAGAGTGATTCATAATCTGGGCTCCAGTAGTCGTTTAGATCAAACAATAAAAAGATCCTGAAGAGTATTAACTTAGCAAAATTTTGAAGTTAATCATTTAAGAAAATTTCTTATGTTAACCTATTTGTAAAATACTAATGACAGTATGATTTTATTTTCTAATATCTTCTTACTTAAATTAAGTGTTGGAAGATAATAAAGTTTTCACAACAAAAATAAAAAGTGTTTTCGTAAATTTACATTATATCCTTATTTGTAATAAAATTTGTGGCACTGTAACAACTAATTTTAGACGAAAACGGGTAATATGTCTCGCTCCGAGTATGAATTATATTAATGTTGGAAGTATATAAATGTGTAGCGATTTAATGATACAAGAGGGAACAGAGTTGTATATAAGCAAAAATTAGAACTTTGAGGAGTTAATATAAGGAACTCAACTTTGCAAAAAAAAAAAAAAAAAAAAAGGGGTCGATCTGGGTTGAGTTCGAGTTGATCCCCTTAATTAAAATATATGGGTTTAATCCCTCAACTCGAACTGATAAGGTAAATGGGTTGGGATTTTCAACCCAACCAACCTTATAACAAACAGGTTGACCGGATTATGACATATTAACTTGTTTAGCAATATTATTGAATTTTGATCTACTAAAATGGTAACACTTGATTAATTAATAACTAAAGAGACTAAATTTACAACATAATTTTTATATCATAGACATTATAAAGTCCAAAAGGCTAAAGCCAAACGTGAAAACCGATAAATTTGAATATAAAAAAAACGGTTTAAGAGGGTTGATCCAACTTGGACCCAGTAAACAAGATGGGCTGATTGAAATTAGGCTGAAAATTTCAACCTAACCCAACCCATTTAATTAAATAGGTTGGATTGGGTCAACCCATTTAATTTAGCAGAGTTGAAAATTTTAATCCAACCAACTATTATTTGATTTGGTTGATGAGTTGGGTCAGGATTTGCTAGCTATAGGGGAAAAGAAAAAGAATGAAGTAAAACTATATGAAAAAATCAAATATTCTACAACAACGAGATAGCCGTTTACTCTCTTTTTCTTTTCTGAATATCCTAGATTTTTTTGTTTTGATTTACGGGTTAGCACCACTCTTTTTCGGGAGGTGGTAAGCCCCTTTTTTATTGTTACTCCCTCCGTCTCAGAAAGATCTGAACACTTGTTGGGACACGTAGTTTAAGGTGATAAGTTGTAATGTGGTTATCAAATGTTATTTTAGTTAAAAAGTAGATGTGATAGGAGTTGGTGGGGTATTTTTTATTAGAAGAGACAGAAAACTTAGGTAACTTTTTATTGATAAAAGGTAGAGTGTGGGCCAAATATGTGTAAAAGAAATAATATATTAATAGTGGGGCCACGCCAAAAAAAAGTGTTCAAATTAATTTGAGACAAACATAAAAGGAAAGTTGTATCAAACAGATGATGTGAAAGAGAATTTGCAAAATTGTTAGATTTTATCAATGATCATGACTTCGACATAGAAGAATTTTATTTAATCCAATTTGATATGAATTTATTTTGTAGATGTTAGTATGATTTTAAATAAATGAATTAATAGTAATTTAAAAAACTATATGAAAAGATTATGGAAATGGTGAAAGGGGTATCAACTATCAACATGCTAGAATCGTAACAGAAAGTACCTTAACATTGCCAGCTTCCTTAATTGCATCAATGATCTTCACTTGATCCGCCAACAAAAGGTAACCAACGGTGGAGATCACAACATCTACTTGCTTGATTGCCTTCACTAAGCTTTCATGATCATAAACATCTCCCTACGAACAATCACGTAGGAACAACCTTTTAATAAGTTAAGAATCCAAAGAAACATAACAACAAACAACAACGATAACAACAACATTAGTATAAGCTAAGTTTATGTATAACGTACAGACACCAAATTGACACCCAAGCTTTTAAAGTTGTCAATGATGGAAGCCTTAGCAGGGTTAGAAAGCGTTTCCTCGCGAACGAGAGCGTATGTTGGGTGGCCTGCCTTAGCGCTCGCTTCGACGATGAATTTTCCGATGTATCCTGTGCCTCCGATCACCAAAACCTTGCTCTTTTCCGCCATTTTTGTTAATGAAGTTTCCTGAAGAAGTTAAGTGAAGAAGAGTTTGAGCAGATGTGAATTTGTAGGTGGAGTTTAAGAACACTTCATATCACGCTTTTAATAGTGCACTAAGGAAGATGTAATTACGTTGTTGGCCTTATTTACCAACTCTAGTTGTGCTATTTGACAATTGATATGATTGTTACTACATGTCTACATTGCAATTTGCAACCAAATAGCGTCTAGATTCATATTTAGAGAGGCCATAAGGACAAGAGATGAGAATCGATCCTAATATCTCCTGAAATCGGGAAAGAAATTTTAACCAGTTGTGCTATTTGACAATTGGTAATTGGTTATCACTTGTTAGTTGTCACCTGGTTTGATCACTTGACTGTATTGATTTTTTATATTACATTGTTTGATCATTAGTCGCTCGACGCAAAATGAAAGAAAAAACCAAAAATCAAAAGCCAATATTAAAAAGCTAATAAATTCATACTTTTAACTTTTTGCTATATATGAAATTGTTTGGTAAATTACACAAAAACTCATTTACCAAACAATTATTTTCACTATATAACCACATAAAACATTCAAAAACCAAAACACAATGCAAAGAAAAGCCACTGAAAAACCATGTTATAAACAAGTAAACATCCCCATATTGTCTACATTATATTGTCTACATTAATGTAGCCCAATGTTGTTAAAATCTCGATCCGGATCTTACGATCCTACGATCCGGAAGGACCGCACCGATCTCGATCCTACGTAGGATCTTAATTTTGTAGGATCTTTCGATCCTACCCAACCACAAAAAATCACATGGTAGGATCTTAATACGATCCTACGACTCTACGATCCGATCATATCGTGAAAAAAATCATAAAGTAATTTCACATATTATATTTGTCTTATTAGATTTTGGTTGCATTTTACTTCAAATCTTATAGCATTGAAAAACTATCACCATTTGCTAATGAAATAAGTCATTATTAATATGTGTAAATTTTTAACATGAGGTTATCACCATTTTCAAGCATAATTATCTCGATTTTACCGAATTGTAGGATCTCACGATCCTACGACCCGATCCCACCAACCCCTACGATCCAAAGTAGGATCCCGATCCTGATAACATTGTTGTAGCCTTTTGGTAATTTTGGAAAGGGTGATGTTGTCCTTTTGGTGAAGCTGCTTTTTGTTCCGGTTTTCTAAGATTAAACTTTTAAACTACAAAATCATTAGTTTTGAAATCATTATTTGAAGGTAAAATTGGTCTTAGTACCCTAAATTTTGACTTGGGTGCATGTAGCATCACAAACTTTAGCTAGTAGCCAAAATATCATGAACTATTATACTAGTGCAGCGTCTACAATTAATGATACCGAAGGTAAGTTTTTTGGCTGGCAACGGAGAATCTTGATTATTTTAATATTTTTTCAATCCTATTTTTCCATATCATTAAAGGTTAGTCACATGACTTCTTCACCCCGCCAGGCCATTAAGTGAAAACGGGGTGGAAGATAGGAAGATAAAATATTAAAATAATCAACATTCCCCGTCACCCAAAAAACGTACTTCCGATATCATTAATGATACACGCCGCAGCAAGTCTAATAGTTCAAGATATTTGGCTACTTGCCAAATTTTACGGTGCTATGTGCACCCAAGTTATAGTTTGGGGTGTTGATGCTAATTCTGCCTTATTTAAATTATAAACTTACCTATACTAATATTAACTAATATCTAAATTATTCTTTAGAAGTGTTTTCTAGAGTGTTACAATGAACAATTATACAGACTTGATTATCTCAAGTCTTGGCTATTAGTATATCATTCTCACAAGATTTTACTTATTAAGATATTATTGCCTACCATCTGAATAAGACTTTACCAACTATGCTAACTGTCTAGTTGGAAGCATATCTTCTAACTAATGAATTAATTTTGAATGTTTATTAAGTTCAAATGAGTAGAATTTTTTATTAGTTTAACTAGATAACTGTTTTACAATTAGTTTTTAGTCAACACTAATTGATATTGCTTTTGTTCTTTTTCAGATCATTACTTTTTTCTTCTATGCAAGTTCACTATTAAAAACTACTCCTACATATTTCTTTTTGGTAATTTTTGCCCTTCACATGAAATTGGATTATATGTCTACGTATTTATTTCTTATTGCCAATAGTGATTAAAAAAGAGCAGATGAAGTATCCAATAAAAGAATTGAGCTTGATCTTGACGTCTTCATCAATAACGATTTTTTATACATTAAGTTATGACCTCTTACCTCGCCACTTTTGTTAAACTATTGCTTTGGTCGATGAAGCTTCATTATAAACTTAAGGAGTAATGTTCACTTATCTTTAAGCACACTCAAAATATGGAATTAGAACAATAGGAATGCTGTGCCCATCATGACCTCTTTCTGAGTCTACTGACTGCTGAGCTGCAACAGTACTGGTTCATGAATCATGACTATGAATTATTGTCACCCATTCACCCTGCACCCATGATTAAGTTACTGAAACCCATGGCTTAACAATAATGAATGAAGAAATATGTCAATCCCGATTAATGATTTTTTTTTGTCTTTTGAAGGAATGAATGGTTTCTAATTTGGTAGGTTAGATTAGCTATTACACTATCGTTTTTTATTTTCAGTTTTTCTAAACAAAAATATAAAAATCAGAAAAAGTAGTTTCAGTTAGCTGTAACTAGTTTTCTATTGTTAGTTTCAATATTGAAATGATTAGTAAAAAGTTTGACTATTTCTTAGCTCGTTATACTAATATCATATAATTTTGCAATCATAAAACCAAAAACCTGAAAACTGATAGTGATACTAATAGGCCCTTTGTTACATGTAGTATTGTAGCTTTAAGGGCAAATAATAAGCATTAAATACAATTCTTAAAATTAATTATGATAAGTCTGAGGTTTCTTTTAGTAGAGGTGTTAGTGCTGATTGCAAAGAGGATTTGGTGAGCTTTCTTAAAATGCGGCATGTGGAAAAACATGAGAAGTACCTTGGTATCCCCTCTATAGGTGGTAGATCAAAAAAAGCTATTTTTGATTCACTACTTGATAGAGTTTGGAAGAAACTCCAAGGTTGGAAAGAGAAGCTTCTGTCAAGAGCAGGGAAGGAAATTCTTCTCAAGTCTGTTATTCAAGCGATGCCCACCTATCTTATGGGAGTGTATAAGATTCCATCTATCATTATTCAGAAGCTTCAATCAGCCATGGCTAGATTTTGGTGGGGTAGCTCCAATGATCACAGGAAAATTCACTGGAAGAGTTGGGATTCTTTGTGTACTTTGAAGTGTTTTGGTGGTATGAGTTTTCGAGATTTAAGTGTATTTAATGATGCCTTGCTTGGGCGTCAAGCCTGGAGGCTTGTGCGTGCACCATCTTCCTTGTTTGCCCGGGTTATGAAAGCCAAGTACTATGCTCACAGTGATTTTCTTGGTGCACAACTTGGTTATTCCGTCAGCTATTCGTGGAAAAGTATCTGGAGTTCGAAGGCTCTAATTAAAGAAGGCTGCTTGTGGCATGTTGGTAGTGGTGATAAGATCTGTGTGTGGAGAGACCCGTGGGTGGCTGCTGATGATGGATGGTTCATAGAAAGCTCACCGACAAATGACATTACTTTGGTGAGTGATTTAATTGTTAAGGATGTCATGGAATGGAATATTAGCCTCATTGAACAGCATTTTAATGAACGTGATATTAAATGCATCCTTGCAATTCCCTTGAGCTCTTTGAATATTCAAGATGAACTAACTTGGGCACTTACAAAAGATGGGCGCTATTCTGTGAAAACTGCATACATGTTGGGCAAAGGAGGAAACCTTGACGCCTTCCACCAAGCTTGGGTGGATATTTGGGGTATGAATGCAAGTCCAAAGGTACGTCACTTTCTATGGAGATCTTGCACTAATTCTCTACCTACTCGCTCTCTTCTTAAATATCGACATCTTATTGATGATGATACTTGCCCTTGGGGTTGTGGGGAGGTTGAAACGACAAGTCATGCTCTCTTTACTTGTCCTCGGGTGGCTGGATTATGGGGGGACTTGAATTGCGCTGCTCTATGCGCTAACTCCTTGAACATGGGTTTGTGCGATTTGGTTGAGAGTTGGCAGCATCTTGATAAAAGCATGGTCTCACGTGGGGTTATTTTGGCCTGGTGTCTATGGAGTGAAAGAAACTTGTGGGTTTTCCAAGGTAAATGTAGTCCAAACCATGTGCTTGCAAGCCGAGTTCATCGACTGGTTGAAGAATACGGGACATACTCAGCCCGTATTTATGGTGCAAAGGTGCCTGTGTGTGTGCCGAGCTCGAAGACCTGGAAAGCGCCTCCTAGTGGCATTCTCAAGCTCAATGTTGACGCGTCACTAGCTGATGTTGGATGGGTTGGATTAGGTGTTGTGGGGCGCAATTCGAATGGAGATGTGATCTTTGCTGCAACCCGTCGTGTCAAGGCTTTTTGGAGTCCCGAAGTCGCGGAAGCAAAAGCAATTCAGATGGCAGTGAGGCTTGGCAAACGTTATGGTTTTGATGAGGTGATTCTTGAATCGGATTGCCAAGTGGTGATAAGACGGCTTTCCAAGAGTGCTCTCTATCTCTCGGATCTTGACATTATACTTCATGATATTTTAGCTTCTTCTTCCTCTTTTAATTCTCTAGTTTGGTCACATGTTAAACGTGATGGCAACTTTGTGGTTCATCATTTAGCAAGGCTAGTTCCTTTTGGTGTTGAACAGATTTGGGAAAACCACTCCCCTCCGAAGGTGGCGCCCTATGTACTCATGCAGTGGCGTATCCAGGATTTCACTCACGTGGGTTCGGAATTAAAGAGACGTTAAACAAAACAAAAAGATCAATTTAAATTGCTTAAAAATAAAATACATCAATTCAAGTTCGGAATTACAACCGATAAATACGAGAATAACTTCTTAAATTACAAGAAAAAAAACTAAATAATGAGAGTTTCCACCAGTTTTAATTAGCTCTTGGGAGTGCTAAAGCCACTCGAATGCTTGTTTAATCCTTTAATTTGCTGCAATTCCAAATCATCTATTTTCATCTATACTTTTCTATCATATTCATTACCAATCAAATCTGCCCAGTCGTGTGAATTCTTAGCAAAGTAGTAACTTGCCATAAGTACCACACAATTATTAGGGACATTGTTGATTGGAATTTCAGAACAAGTAATTTAGTGTAGGATGAACCATGAAGTACAGCTCGTGTGAGAAAAAATGCCTCCAGTGATACCACTTGGGTTTCGCAGCAAGATTGCATACAAAATTCATGATCACAACATTCTTTTATGATTTTATCTCCTAACCCTCATACGCAACTAGCTAAAAAATACTGTTAAGAACCGTTCTAGCCTCAAAGTCCGCACTCCACACACACACACACCCACACCCACGCACACACCCCTTTTTCCTTCACACCAAGAGTACACAGAGATGTTCACTTAGTAGATGCTCGACTGATTCATTTACACGATTAAACCGAACAATTGACAATGCGACTTGTATGCATACATACAAAACCACAGAAAGCAACGAAGATGAAAGAACATACTTTATAAAAATAACAAACCTGAAGAGTTATTTTCAGTGAAAAAATGTTCATAATGCTTTTTATGTTTCTTTTTCTTCATAATCCCACCTGTAATTTAAATCTGTAATTTCTTCATAATCCCAAATTATACTCTAAATCTGTAATTTCAATTCATCCAAGCATGAAGCATTCCAATAATTTCAATTCAATTCATCCAAGCATGAACCATGAAGCATTCCAATAATTTCAATATAATTCATCCAAACATTCCAATAATTTAATTTGTAAATACTAAATAACCATCTATGATTGATCTATCCAATTCAAACATTACTAGATTACTAAATGAATTGGTAAATGAAAGTGAAAGAAATTAGTACCTTAGCTAAACAAATTCGAGTAGACTGTAGAGTGTAGAGGGAAAACAGAAGAGGGAAAAGAAACAAGATTCAAACAAAAAAAACAAAAGGGATGAGAAGGCTCGAACTCCCGACGCGGGGGTAAGCAGTCATTAAGTGCTCGCCTGGACCACTGAGCTATGGCTTTCCTAACTTATCTATTGCGCGCTTCATTGTATTTAACCTATTTTTGTTTTTTTTTTCCAGATTTTTTCCTTGTTTTTTTTCCAAATTTTTGTGGGTTCAGCTGAACCCACTGAACCCACGCTAGATCCGCCCCTGTACTCATGGACACTTTGTCCTTATTTTAATCTAGCTTGCTTTTCCCCTCAAAAAAAAAAAAAAAAAATACAATTCTTAAAATGGTAATGGAGAGAATCTTCTCAATTATTCTCAGTATATAAGAAAAAAAAATATAGTAATGTGGAATCTTGTTTTATTCGTGGCGATGAGCATTTCATTAATATTCAATTGTTATAATTTTAACTAATATGTAATGAAAGATATTTAAGGTCAAGGAAACACACACATAAAAGAGTGAATGGTCAAAAAATTAGAGGAAGTATTAATCAATTTAGAAATTTACCATAGAATTCATGTTTCGATCAGTATTATTTATGTTTAGTTATTGCGTCACATTTCCATTTTGGACATAACTGCGTATATCAGTTTCTCCAGTGGGTGGATTACCCACTTCTAATAGATCATAAAAAATCATTGTTAATATTGAGTTGAGTTCCACCTTACATTAAATTATATTAGTAGGATAAATTACCAATTGGGTCAACCAAGTTTTATTTTTCCATTTTTAGTACTTCATTTGTTTTCAAATAAGTGCAACACTTTGACTTTTGCACTATACACATATGTTGACCGTAACTTTTTACTAATACATAAAAACAAAAATGATAATATAAAATGTTGGAATATTAATATCCATATGCGTGCATGATACTAGCTACGAAAAGGTTACCTTACTATTACCTGCATTCTTATTTAATAGTTACATTACTAGTAATTCACTCTATACAATATATGTAGCAATACAATCTAATAATCAATCGAGTAGCAACCTTCTCCCCGAATTTACTAGAATTTAAACAGTGGCAAGCATACACATGCTCTCAGCCTAGAAACTAACCAATATATTGTTCGAGATCAATTACAGCATACACTAATATAGTAATACTCAAAGAAGAGTGTCAAGATATTCGCTAATTGTGGTGTACTTAAGGTGAGGGTATAGCATAGTGCCTTCCACACCACCAGATGACTCGACGTCAAAGTATGTCTGATCCCCCTTCACAAATGCCGAGTATATGAAGACGAATGCCATATTGTCTGGATATTGAGTTTCTACAGCACAAATAGGACTACTTTTAGTGCAATTTTATAGAGCATATGTGCAAATGGCATAAACTTATACTTAATGCGTCCCCTTTCCTCCTGAAGCATACAGTAAAACCCCGATAAGAGAACTGAGTTTAAAGTTAAACCTACAGGTGCGTTCCTAAGGGTGTGAATATCGCTGAGTCTTTAGCATAGTCTTGCAGTGAGTCTTTGATACTTTTGGCAACGACTTGGCGATAATCATGAAACAAAAAGGAGATAGTCTTGGGGTGGGTTTTGATAACCAAGACTCCACTCAAGATTATTGATATGCAACACTTTCTTGAAATCAATCCTTTATCAAATGTGGCCTATGAATTGGGGACAGTGGAAGTATCTTATTACCTATCTGTTTCTCTAGTTTATGTATAAACGGAACCTATGATTTGTCAAGTTAGGACAGAGTTCATAGCTAGTACACTACCTTTGATCCTGGTAAGAAGCTCTTCTTCTGAAACATATACTTTCTCCAATTCTTTTCCAATCTTACTTTCCCAAATATTGACCAGTTCGTTCAAGGAGTGAACATTTCCTTCTGGTCTCAAATACATCGCCTTATTCAAGGTACGTGGGTCATCCAGTGCGCTGATTGTGAAGGCAGCAACATCAACCTCTTTCACAAACACGCCTGTAAAGTGAAGAAAACAAACAGGACTCAAACAAAATAAAGCATTCCTCAATCCAGCTAACTATCTCGTCCAGTGAATGGAAAAACAGAAGGAGCTGAAATGCAAGTCAATGGGATGATTTCTATAGATCCCGTACATCACTTGCAACTTGCAGGCATTTTGCTCATGTTGGATCTAAACGTAAAGCAAGCTTTCCCTCAAAATCATATTATAGTTAATGGAGGAGCAAAGAACTGGGCGTATAGCCTAATAATTCTAATGCTGAGTGTAGTAATTCCATGCTAGTCTTTGTGTTAGTAATATAGTCTATTTCATTACTATGTAATAACTATGTTCCACGGACTTTTCATTTTACCTTAAGTATCCGAGTCAGATTTTTAACACTCAGAAATGGTATGGACACTTCGACACTTCCAATTAGGCCTGAAGCATGGACCATTTTACATAAAATAGTCAAAGACAAACACTTGGACGCACACATGTCTTCGACATGAGTGAGTACGTAGGTCTGAGTAAGATAGTTTCGTAGCAGTATAATAAACTACTTTAGCTATATCAAAAACAATAAAAAGAAATGCAATTCAACAGACCTTTAACATTTCCATCCCCAAATATTGCAACTTTGTCCCTTGGAGGAGTTTTTAGCCCAGGTTGAACAAGAGAAGGGAGCAAATAACTCATGAAGAAGTTGCAACAGACATATGTGTATGGAATCTCTTCAGCTTCCACTAGCCGCCTGATTTCAGCTTTTCTCGAATAGAAGCTTTGGTCCATGCCAGATACTTGCACCTTGTCTGGATCTAATCCGAATTCTGAAGGAAAAAATCTCTGTATTACAAGACAAAATGTTATAAGCTACAGTATCACATATAGAAGCATAATCTAGCATAAAAAATGCTAGCAAATATATAGATTAGACTTTCAAATCTATCTTAGCTAAGATGATCCTAATAGCTAGCTGTTTTTTTTTCCTTCTGCATTCCACTTATGTTGCACACTAGTAAGTAATTACTTCTACTAGGAGAACTTCAATAGCTATTCATGTAAAACTGAATATACATCTAGATTTGTTTGGTTGAAGGAAAGCATTTTCAATGGAAGATGATTTTTCATGAAATACATTTTCTAAGGGAAGACACTATTTCAATTAGTTTTCTTTATGTTGGTAGTTATCGGAAAAGTTACCAAGGAGGGAAAAATGAAAATTGAGGAGAGAGGACGGATAGGAAAAGAGAAAGAGGAAGGTAATGGAGGAAAATGTGGCAATGCTACCTGTAGAAAGATTTTTTTTCCACTTTTTTTCGGAAAAAATATTTTTTTCTCAACTAAACAAAGAGGACTATAATTAGTTGGAAATGAAGTTCAAAGACCTCAAACACCTTCTTTTGTTGTTAAAGAACCCTTATTTTCAATAAGGTGTGTAATTGGCATGAATTTTCATTGAGCTCTAACCATCACAAATTATCATTACCAACAGAAAATAAATTCAAGTTATAGGATTAATGACCATTAATCCATGCTTCCACCAAAAATCAATTATCCAACTAGAATTTTCTTCACCCCACCCCACCCCCCCAAAAAAAAAAAAAACATAAACAAATCAAAATAACCACTCAAATAGAACATAACCACCAAAAAAATGATTACCAAAATAAATTCAATTGATCATCTTGAAAACAAACACTACGAATGGCACGTGTTCACGTCTCTAATACTCCCACATACTATTTTATTTAGTTATTCGACTTTGATTTTTGCACTTGACTTTACACACTTCGAACACTAATATTTTTTAATAACCAATTAGTAAAAATGACAAAAAGTTACTTGATAAATCCAAGAATTTTATGATAATATTAACTTTATATATTAGTAAAATAATAAGGTTAATATGGTTATGTGAATAGTGTAAAATTCAAATAACTAAACAAAAAACGGCGGATGTAAAAACTACTAAGTAGTATTTCTTCTAACGTGTGCTGCCATGATTCCACCAAAAAATCACAATACCAAATAAAGATCACATACAATCCTTACTAGAAGATTTACTTGACTATATACTAAGTGCTCGTTTGGTTGACAAGAATTTATATAGGCAATGAAAATTCTCATGATTTTCTCATTTGGGAAGTTGTTTGGTTGGCAGGAAATTGAGAAAATGGGTGCAATGGAAATTCCTTGGGAAATTGAAATTCCCACAAAATGTGGGAATTTAATTACCCACTCCCCCCCTTGATTAATCAGAATTCTCACATGAATTGCACATTCCTTGATGTCAACCAAACAAATCTAGGCCATTTCTTAGGAATTACATAAGGGAAGTAATTTCCTAGGAAATGAAACTTCTTACAAGAATTAAATTCTCATGTATACCAAACGAGCACTAAGAGGAAGAATATATTTCCATATACTCTATTAAAACTACTTCCTAGTTCTTTTTTAAGTGCAACATGTGCATTTCCCACCTGCCGAGGTGCAATTTTGACCATTAATATATTTGGTTATGTATTTGTAAGAAATTATACAGATGAGACATTTAGAAACTACACATTGAGATGAATCAAATAAGATCTCATATGACTATGTTTATCCTTGTTAATATCATTGCGGTTAAAGTGTAAATTGTGAACAGTAGAAAAGTCAAAATGTGCAATTAAAGAAAAATTCGGGAAGTATACTGCATGAGTAAAATATCAAAGAGACCTTAATACAACCAGCAAGCTTGATAGCACGAATTAAACTCTTCTGGGCAAGAACCTGCTTTGATGGGATAGCACAAATCACAACATCCACTTGCTTCAATGCTTCAACCAAGCTCTTCTCATCTTCCAAACAACCCTTCAACCAAAAAAAAAAAAAAAAAAAAAACCCATAAATATATAAGAAATACCCACAAAAAATAAATAAGAGGGTACCCAAAAAAGAAAGGACATACCTTAAGAAGAAGGGCACCAGCATCTGAGAGAGACTGAAGTTTGTGAGATTTGAGAGGGTCAGAAAATGTAGTTTCTCTTACAAGAGCAAATGTAGGGTGGGACCCATCGATGCTGGCTCTTGCGATGTGGTACCCTAAATTCCCGGTTGCGCCGATTATTAAAACTCGACTTTTATTCATTTTCCGGTCACCGGAGATATGGTAGTTGATACTCTTGTTTTTGTTTTTTTTTTTTGTTTTTAAATTCTATGTTACTTCATAATTCTTAATTCATATGTTTTGTGCAAATTAGTAGGTTGTGTTTTGGGATTACAGCACTTTCCCAATATTCTGGTGGATTTGTTTGGGCCTTGGGGTAGCACTTTAGCGGGGCCGAATGTTTCGTTATGAAAGATTGAATGTACTCGTTAGAAGTTACTCCTTCCGTTTTATAATATAGTATTTGGTTTTTCTTTACACGGTGTTCATGATAAACTTTTGACCTTCGATATATTCAATTCTTTATTAATAAAAATATATAAAAAGTTGATATTATGAAATTACACATTGAAGAGAACCCAACAAGACTCCACATGAATATGTTTTTTCATATATACAAATGAGTTTGACCTCAATAGAGAGAAACAAACACTATATTACGAGATAGAGGGAGTACTAATTAGGACTTAAAAGTAGTTCACTAGTTCTTATCAACTCGACAACTCGAAGGGTACAACTTACAAGGTTTAATTTAATAATAGTGCCTAATTGTCGAACAAACATTGGAATTTGGAATTCATTGCCGAAAATTTGGAATTGATTGCTCAAGGGAAAAAAATTGTGATTGGTTGTTTTATTTTTTTGGCAACCAAAATTTTCGAATATGCAAACACAAATTTTGGATGTGCAATTATAACATATAATTTGGGTGTGCAAATATGTTTCCTGGATGTACAAATATACATCTCGGATGTGCAAACATAATATATATTTATATTTACAAATATAATTTTTAGATGTACAACTATACATTTTAGATGTGGAAACATTGGCATTTGATGTACAAATATACATTTTGGATGTGTAAAAATAATTTTGGATGTGCAAATATAGTCTTTAAATATCAAAAAATTGCTATTTGGATATACAATTGTTGAGTGAAATCAACAAAAAAAAATATTGTCAAACTCATTCAACACTGCACAGTTTGTGAAATAGTCAGACTCTAAAGTGAATGTTAGGTAACAATTTGGTAAATACTGTAAAAACTCAAAAATCCCAAGTTCTTTGGAAATAGTAAAAAGTTGTGGTAACAAAATAAAATTATATATAATAAAAAAGGTAGATAGGTTAGATAAAGTTGCATTAATGGTTATTAATTTCCTCCTTTCTTTTTCTTGATTTCATTTATTTCTTTGTCATAAACAATATAGACCCATATTTTTCACTTGCGCGGGAGTTTCATCAAACACAATGCCTTTTAATATAGTGATATGAAGGCTTACACATCATTAATTGCTTTCAGATCCTTATCTCTCTAAAATTCCCTCCAGAAACCGTAAAGCACACACACAACAGCCGCCTCCCTAGGCTCGCTGGTGGCTAGCCTCTCAAACTTGTCGCCGGCGAGCCTAGCCCCTTCGTCGTCTAGTTAGTTTTAGGGTCTAGTTCCCCATTTCCCCTCCCCTCTTCCCCGATGTTCCCCACTACGCTCTCGTTGTTCCGCTTCCCCCGTCGTTCCCCTTCCTCGATGTTCCCCCCACCCCATTCCCCCGCTTCCAACGTTCCCCTTCCCCTTCCCCGTGTTTCGGCTTCCCCTTCCCCCCTTCTCCACTTTTCTCCTCCCCCGTTCCCCTCGTTCCCGTTTCCCCCATCCCATGTCATTTACCTTCGTCGTTTCCCTTCCCCGTTCCCCTTTCACGTCCCCTGTCGGTCCCTTCCATGTTTCGCAGTTGGTCCCCTTCCCCGCGTTCCCCTTCCCCTTTTCCCCTGTTTTTGTCGTGCCATAGAAAATCAAGGTCAAGGTCGCCTGAGCGGACGCCGTAGCCGGTCAAGGTCTCGTCGCTGAAGGCCATCTTTTGGTTATGGTGGTTAGCTTGTCAGTTGTTTTACGTTATGTTTTTTGTTTCAGTATTAGTTTAGTTTTTTCTAGATCCAATTATCCTTGCCATTTTGTTTATGGTTGCGCTAGGGTCGTATTTAGTAGTGTTAGGTGGGCAATAGAAAAATTTCAGTTTCCTATGACGAGGAATGATCTAGGAAATCCGATCCATAGACAGTTGCTACTGGAGTTTGCTATTGTTTGGTATATGCAGCTTTTGGTGTCCAAATGTTGGGTAAGATGAGAGGAGGCTCTCACTTTAGGTTAGAAACTATATCTGTTGTGGTTCGATCTTCTAGATTCGAGATTGCAGGGTTGGATCTTTGGATCCAAAGGTTGGGTGAAGTAAATCCTTCACCCCCAATAGTATGTGATAACTTGCGGCGTCATACAATTCAGATATAATGCATCTTGTGGGAGGCTCTCCAATTTGATTTGGGGTAAGTTTCGACCTCCACGCATTTTGAGTTTTAGCCTTGTAAGACAAAACTCAAGTTACCCTCACAACAGGGTAAGAAGTCAATAAAGAATTGACTTCTTTGTTCGTTAAATCAATAGAATCTCATGAAGATTTTTCTGTTCAAGGAGCTTGGGATTTAGCATCTTGTGAATAAAGGGTTCGACAAGATGAACAGCGACCATCTATCTCTAAAGACGTCTGGGTTTAGCATCGCAACAGGCTCAACAACTTTCCTCTCATTATATCAGGTCTTTCTCTTCAAGACATATAACCCACACCCACCATAAATCACCCAAGATAAGGTGAATTCGAACTGGTTCAGCAATAAGTTGGTTTCTCTTTTTAGGATATGTAAGAGCTAGTGAAGCTCCCATTAGTGTTAGTTTGCTTTATGTTGCATGTTTTGTTGTGACAACTTTAGGTTGTAATTTAGTTGTTTAATGCAAGTATATGCAGTGCAAAAAAATAAAAAAAATAATAACATAGTAATAGAATAAATTTGATTCAATAAAAGTAGCAATGGTATACATATAATTCAAAGAAAAAACCTTTTTGATTACCCAGCTCCCATAGCAAACAATTGCTCTTGCACCCCAGCCCCTAACACAACTAACCAGATTACCCCTAACAAACACCACAAAACTTCAACCTAAAACCTCGTGCTTCGACTAATCCTAGGATTGATACCAGTTGCTTCCCCACTATAACTAGCATTTGGTTTCCTGATATCTCGCACCTGCCCTTTACGACGAGTGACTGCCTTATTATGCTTCATCTACACAATTTTGAAAAGAGCTTATATTAGAAAAAAGGGAAACAAATTATTCACAAAAGAGCTTAAGATCATCGAAAAGATGCACTTCTTGCGAAGTTCTAATTATTACCTTGTACTTTGTCCTTGGATTTTTATTCTCTTTCTTACGATTACGAGTGAGCCCTCTATTTTTCTCCATGTAAAAGAATAATATCAGAACAGTTCATTCGAAAATATATGCCGAAGTGTTAAGACAACAAAGTAAATTTTTTTAGTTACCTGAGTGGTGATATGACGTTTTCCATCAATAGTGGTCTCAGGTTCAAATTGGATTTGTGGGTTTCTACACAAAATAGAACACATCAGTCACAGTTAAAAAAGAAACATATTTCCTCCGCTCTCTCCTAATCTACACACTTTGACTTTGGCACTATCCACTAACTCTACTTTAACCATTGTTTGTGATTAAAAGTTAAACTTTATACAAATTTGATTGATAATTAAAGTTAATAATGGTCAAAGTTATCTGTTTTCGAACGTGAAAGTCAACTGCTCCTACTTTACCAGGAATTAAATTTTCAATGAACCCCAAGGTCTTAAAATCACCTATGTTATCATTGGATAAATTTTATAAACTGACTCTAAATTCCAACCAATCCATGACTCAAACTCCGCTAAATTATGAAAATTCTACGAAATTTTTGGTCCAAAAAAAAAGTATGAAGTGCCCATACCCGTACTGAGGTGAATGACAATAATAGCAAACAAGCTCCGTGAAATAGGAGCACTATTCGCCAAGAATAAAAGAGCATGAAATGTAGGGAACTCAGTGATTTACCTTGAATACATCTCTGCCTTCATTTTAAGCTTAGCTTCTCGTTGACCTTTTATAAGATTGTAGTAGTCGTCTTCGGATCCATTGTCTTCATCACTATTTCCAGCATCAGCTTCATGGCCACCAAAACTCTCAGGCTTGTTCTCAAGTTGGGTATCATCATCATCAACATCATCATCATTGTTTGACTTGATTCCAGCTCTAGCCAGAACCCGAAGCTCGTGTTTCCATCTCCTTTCTCCTAGATCATCTCTTTCTGGCAGGTCATCATCGCCAGAAATACCCTTCAAAGGTTGCAAGAGAATAACAGCATGATCAGACTAAAGGCATTAACCATAACAGGAAAAGGTCAGACCTTCCTAATGAAGACATAATGATTAACTTAAGTAGCTAAAATGGACGATTCTCATTCACAATCTGCAGTAGGAAATGTCAAGCATTTTCTTTAATCAAGGAAAAGCCAAAATTAACACCACTTCGAGGTACTACAACGTCAACTAACAAAAAAGGGCCTGAACCTAAATCAGAAAACTGTCACTAACAAAAAAAGACACCCCTTATCTGTTCCAGATAGACAGGAATGATGATGGATTAATAAACTGGCTATGGATCAGATAATCATGAGTTCATGACCAACAATCAAGATTTCCTGTCGCATTATCAAAACCCAAAATACTTTCCAGTCTATCACTGCTCTTACGCATGTTACTTCAATGGTGAAGTATCAATGGGACCAGATCCAGCGTGGGACTAATTATATATGATAGGTAGAACTAATTATAATTTCTCTTGATTGATAATGTTTTGAAGGTGTAATTCAACAAGTTTACTCCTTAGTTATCGGTTACAATTTGATATTTGAATTAATATATTAAAAAAACTATCGATTTATCATCATTATTTTTTCGAACAATTCCAAACCCATGTGGGTAAATTCCTAGATCCGCTAGTGAATGGGACATAGCTGTGTAGGAGATATGACATAGGTCCACTTTTCTCAAGCATTATTTCAGCGGACAAGGCAAACTTAGAATCGTATGGCCATCAGAACTGCCAAGCATATGCTTCCCGAGGTTGGACACATTCCTATCTATTGAAAATATCAAAGTACAACAGTATGTTGCTACAAAATCCAGCACACAGCAATCGACTTAATATAATACTGAGACAGAGAGGAAAAAGAGCCAGAAGAAAAAGGAATCAATGTACCTTCAGCATCTTTTTCTTCCCAGGAACAATCTGGGAGAGTTTACTGGAAAGCGTGGAAGTACTCCTAAGGCCACGAGTGGTCCCCTCCATATCCATGGCATCATCGTCAAAATCATCAGTTGTTTCAAGCTTTCTGTTAAATTTAAGCCATAATAACAAAAGCTTGATCAAAAAACAAGGTACATCTAACTTAACAAATAAAAGGTGTCACTAAACTTGCAAAATAGAATATACCCAGCAAGCTTTGTAAGTTTCTGCTTCTTGTTGTTGACGGTTTCTGGTGCAGCAAAACCAGCTTTCTGCTTCAATTTTTCCTCAAGTGCTGCTCTGTATTGTAACATCTTCACACTCTCTGAGCTCACTGGCTGATCCTACCATATCATAGTTTCACATCAGTATCCTTGGCTTGTGGAAGAAATGATACAGACACACACAGGCATATAATACACCACCAAAAGCAACAGGAGAAAAGAATCTACCTGGTGTTTATCCGTCCTTCGTTTTTTCACATTAACCTCCACAGACTGCATTTGAACTGGTTCAGCTACCTCCCTTAACTGCAAGTAGAGTATAAATCTAGACCTCAAACTTGGAAAAGAAGAAACCAACCATACTAAAGAACCAGGTTTGAGACAAGGATCACCTTGGATGGTTCTTGTTTCTCAGCTGATGATCCAAGCTCGTTAAGATTAGAAATAAGATCAGAAGATAACCCACGCTCTTTCCTGGCTGGCTTATTACCAGTTGCAATATCACTCTTTTCGACCAAAACACCCTCAAATCCATCTGGGATAAGCCCATCAAGTTCTTTCATCTAAAGGAGACCAAGACAATGATACAATCATAATAATTTCAAACATTAATGTGGATCGAACTAAAGAACACTATAAATAAGAGACAAAGACACGATGTAGAGTATATCCAGTCACAAACAGAAAACATTATGCTGCAATTCTAGGCAGAAGATATCAAAGTATCAAACAACTCTAGCCTCTAATTTTGAGTTCCTACATGTAATATAGTAGTAGCGGAAAAGAGGGGGAAATAATGTAGTAACACACTGGTATAACATGAACTAAAATATTAAATATGGAAATGAAGCAGGCTTCACATAATAGAACTGTGAAGAACTAAGATACCAGTAGAAAAAAGCCAACAAGAGTGAGAAATAAACACAAGACTGAACCTCAGCTATCCTGAAGAATGTGAAACCTCAACAGCTTAAACCCACACATATTGCACATGCACCCAGCACAAGAATGGACGAAAGACAAGAAAATAAGCCAGCTAGCTTAACAAATCATTATGCACTTTTCTCAAATTCTGGAGAGATGCAAACTGTTATATTAGTAAATATAAGAAACCTTGTCCAATAAGCTCTTGATCTCCATAAGGCGAGATATAACAGGATGGACACGAATTGGCTGCCCTTCAGATTTCAGAAGGAGATAAAAAGTGATAGCTTGGCAATAAGCGAGCAGCAAGAGCTGTTTCACCTCTAGATAATGCATTCCTTCTTTCTTAGCGTTCTCCCCCTTTCTAACCTAAAAAGAGCAAGAAAGTAAGGTTAGAGCATGCTGAATGACACGTTTGAATCATTGAAAGGACCAGACAGCATAAGGCTAGTCCTCAACTACAGACTAGTGAAATCACATGCTAGCATGGTTGTTAAAAATGAGTAAATAGTATAGCAGAACCTTATGAACAACAAATCCATTTATACTGCTTAAGTACCAAGTGCACTACATGCCCATCTGACTTGGACGAATCTTACAAGTACAGTGGCAAAATGCATCACAGATTAAACAAATAAGATCATTATATATTTGAATATCTAATGAGAAATATACCTTAGAAAGAAGGGGATTAACATCAGTCTCAAGCTGCTTGGAGGCATCATTCAACTCAGCTAATAGTCCAACTAATTCTGGAGCAGAACTACAGCAGAAAAAAGCGCACCCATAATACTATCAGCAAAGTGAGTCATTCGATAGCATAGAAAGATATGATGCCTTAAGTGATTCCAGTAAGCAGAAAAGGCTAATGATATTACGATTATACTTCCTCTGTTTTTTTAAATGCAACATTTGCCTTTTTGGTGAGTATTAAAATAATCAAATGTTGCATCTAAAAACACAAAAGTAGTATAAAGTTGAGAACCTGAGAAATAGCCTACCATAATCTCATGGGACCACAAACAGAGATTTTTGACGTACTCTATACAGAGATGGATCTAGGATTTTGAATTTGGGGGGTCCTAACTAAACCAAGTAAATAGATAATGATCATATATAATAACATATGCAAAGTTTAGTTTCAACAGATTGACTTCTACACTCATCAACAGGCGCGACTCTTACCTTTAATATCTTCAATTATCTGTTCCTATAGTATTTAGGAAGTTGATATAAATTTGGTAAATGTAAATAGAGACAAATCCAAAATTTTACATAGTAGAATTATTTTTATGTATTTGTAAATAAATCTTGGTCATATTTAATATATCAATAGTGTAAAAAGTCAAATTGTTGAATTTATTTGAAAACAGAAGGAGAATAATCGTTATATCACAAAAAAAAAAATAGAGGTTAAATTAGAGCTAAAATTAAGAGAAATGGATACTATTTAAGATAATAATAAAATGAAGATCTAATATATAAAAGAAAAAGTGGTAAAAGAGGAGAAATAGAAAGAAGTAAAAAGTAAAATAATCAAACAAAGAAGAAAAAAAGCTGGAATTGGTGCAGGGATGAATCGAACCCGCGTGGTAGTTCGTACTGCATTCAAGAATTCGGTGTAACATTACCACTGAGCCAACACTACATTGTATCTAATTATAGCGCGGATATCAGTTTTACCCTATGTAAAAATTGTCTGACGTTAAAAAAAAAAGGAAAACTGATTTTTTTTGGTGGGGCCTGTGCCACCCAGGACCCTTAATAGGTCCGCCCCTGACTCTATACAGCAATAAATTGAACATACAAAGTCTGAAGTTCTCAGAAATTACTATTTTGTAGACTGTTGAACCTGCCCCAATATTTCTGTGCATATATATCAATAGAAAACACATGTGCAACACACTTAGCACACCTTCTAATGAGTCAACCCCATACCATCTTATCTCCCAACCCATGAGGCCATGATCTTGGCAAGTAATCATGCATCACCCAAACTAGGAATCATAGAACTTTACATATCGATATTTGATTT
The DNA here is from genome assembly GCA_947646795.1 of Beta lomatogona. Lineage (NCBI taxonomy): Eukaryota > Viridiplantae > Streptophyta > Magnoliopsida > Caryophyllales > Amaranthaceae > Beta > Beta lomatogona. The sequence continues at coordinate 993,836 of CANSNZ010001062.1, read as the reverse complement.
ATGTATTCTATACATAATAATCTTTCCCTCATAAAGCCAAGGGTTTAACAAACCTGCCTCAAGCAATGAAGACACAACTTAGAAAGTATATAATTAAAGCTCAAAATATTAAGTATCAGTGCTCCAAACATACTATGAGCACCCAGAATATCCATGCAAGCGTATCTTAATGACAGATGCCTAACATTATTAGTTTATTCAAGTGGGACGAATGAATACAAAACTTTGGAAATGCAACGATGATAATTCTCCCGTCATTTGAATGAAATTCCATCCAAAAATAATAGCGTACAATAGGGGTAGCAGGAAATAAGATGCTTACCTATATACAACATCCATTTGCTCATCCTTTGACAATGCACTTAAATCTTTCTTCACCTCTTCATACATTGGGACAGCATCAACTTCAGTATCTTTATCACTGGAAGATTTTGATTTAGGCCTCCCCCCTTTGACCATCATTTCCTAAACCCATCAATAGTACGAATCATTAACCAAGAAATACCAAAACAAATTACAATACCCAAATCCACCATTCCAGATTCTCCACCATCAAACATCGAAAAGGGTTCACAGCTTTTGCAATTAGAAATTTTAAAAAAGGAGTGATATAGCAATTAAAATGTTAGATAGAAGTATAAATTTTATAGGCCTATAACTGGTAAACTCACCTCCATAGTCGGCTCATCATCACTGTCATCCTGCTCATCCATGAGTCCAAAATCCTCGGCCCTCAAAGATTCTGCTCTTTCCTTCAGCAACTTTATCACCTCTTCCTCTTCCTCTGCAGGGGAATCCTCACCACTTGATTGTAACTATCAGATATGATCACACAAATCATCGATAAATTAAGAAAACTTCCCTTGAAAGTATTGATTCCAACTTTACACAGGGATTTTTCAATTATATCACATCATTTTGTACTTCTTCTAGCAATTTCCACAGCTCTTTTATCTGTTTATACAACAAACGATTAACCACGATTTAATGGTACAACAGTTAATTAATATATTACCTCATAATCGACATTATCTCCGCCATGGTAAGCGCTCTTTGCTCTAGACCAGACCTTCTCTTTCTTCTTATCCTCTTCAGTATCATCATCCACTTCCTCCTCAATACCACCAGTCTTTTCCCTTAGATATTCTGCTGCCTTAAAACTGAGAATAATCCAGCATACATTAATCAGTCACATATGACACCAAAGTATAAATAGGGGAGGTAACAGAAAAAAGAATGACGCGTGGAAATCAGGAAGCACACACGTCTACAATGGTTAATAGTACAAGAAATGCATCCAAAAAAGCACCTTCCTTAGGTTAGCCATATATTGCAGGATGGGCCATGTCAGACCAAGTACATGTTGATGAAGGTACAAAACACGTAATGAAGTACCACTAGCACATGATGATCAATTGATCACACATTCAAATCTCAAAATTTCAAGTAATAACTATCATATACAGATTTACCATCAAGATAAGGTGGCATGGCCTGGAAGATGTTCCTAACTTCCTGAAACACAAATAAAGCATTCTGCTGGCAGGCAACAGCAAATATTTTACAAAAATAAAAAATAAACATTCTCAACACGTTAAGCTTCTAAGCCTCTCGGGCAAAATGTCTATGACAACTAGTGTATCACAATGATTTTGTTAAGTGCAAGATTTATGTGGAAGAACCCTGATCATCTGCATAATAAACAGATAACATTTCTCCAACAAAACATGTTCCTGAAGCGTACAAATAGTGAGGAACAGTAGAAGAGGTACTTAGGGATTCTCTCATGAAAATCACACGAAACTAAACTGATATAGCACACTTCCAATTTGCAAAAGGATGTCATTATCTCATCACTAAATTAGAGCTTTTCGTCAAATTTTTCTGTAATCCAGTTCAGGGAGAGGGATATACCCTTGAAATAGCATAGCAACAAAAGATCAAATAAAACAATGTCGAATTATATCTTACTTTTCCCAGCAAGGCCTTTCAGGTTGCTATCATCGTCATCGTCCTCATCATCATCCTCATCATCATCCTCATCATCATCATCTAAACCCTATAAGAAACAAAATGGGAAGATAAATCCAAGTAAGACTCAACATAATTAATGCTAATATGCAGTAACTTATCTCTCTTTCAACATTCTAGCTTAACAAATTACAATCACTCCAGCAATAACAAAACAACTAGCAATTAGATAAAGTTCATTAATTTGAAAAAAATTACAAATTAATATAATACATCCATTTTCTGATTAAGCCAAACACAAACGTGAGAAACCAACCTTATAATTAAAGACAGACAGCTCATCGTCCATTATCAGCATTTATATCCAAAGGAATTATATCTCTTTTCTTATGAACTGCAAATTTCACACCCACAAAAATTAATCAATAACCCACTTTCCCAAATTAAAAATAAAATAAAGGGCACTAATCAATTGCATAAAAGAATAGAAAATCAGAATAAGAAAAAGAAATTTACAGGCATCAATTTCGTCGTCGGGATTAATAAAGTCTACATCTTTCTTATGCAACTTAATTTTCTTTGAATTCTGAGGGCCTTTTATCTGATTCTTCCCACGCTTCCCCATTTACTGGAGAAACTTAAAAAAAAAAAAAATATTACTTCAAAGCCCTGATAAATTCAAGACAAATTATAAGCAAAACAATCGAATAAACATTATAGGAAAAATTGATTTAATCAGTCCCAACTTTGGGCGTCCTGACAAAAACAGACCAACTTTCGTTTTTTATTGTTCAGTCCCAATTTTTTGGGATCTTTTACACGCATGGACCTAGCAGGTTACCAACCTGCTAATACAGGTAAACACTAGTCACGTGCCTCCACGTGACTTTTTGTTAGTTAACAAAACCCAAAATTTTCAGCTTGTTCAATCTTTTCTCTCTCTCCAAAATCTCAAACATAAACATGCTCAAACTTTTATCTCCCAGGAAATGGAACCATCTCAAAGCTCACCATCTGGTGTTGTCAATCTCAATCTCAATATGATTTATCATCATCTGGGTGTTCTTCAGAATCTTCAAATTTCTTGAATCCCCTTTCTTCTCGCACACATGATCGATTTTTCTCATGTGGGTACTCGTCAAATCCTCGAAAGTTGGAAAATTTATGCGGAATTGGAGGTGGGTTTTTGAGAAATCACAGTTTGGTGCAATCAAAGAGGGGTTTTTGCAGTGATTCGGACCGAGAATCGATGGAATACGACGTCGTTATAGTGGGTGGGAATGAGCAGCGAAGGAGATGAGAGAGAGGCGGTTGCTGGCGGCGGTTTACGGGTGTTGTCGGATCTCGCCGGTGGTGGTCGAAAGGTGGGGCAGTGGTGGTTGTTTGGTGGTTGATATGGGTGTTTGTTTTGGGTGCCGAATAAAAACATAGGAAGAGTAATATAAATTCTTAGTTGATTTTGACTAATTCTGATTTCTTGTGGTTTTTGTGATGCAAAATTGAATTCAGTCTCCCCTATTTATAGAGTAACAGTATCTCAGTAACAATTTCCTCAATTTAAAAATCTCAAAACCATTTGCATCCATGGAATTGGAAGAAATCAAGTGGCTAAATTCATGGGTTTAACAAAAATCCGGTGGGTATAATGTGTTTGTGAGAGCATGAATCGGTGGGAGTAGATGTTGTTCTTGTTGTTCAATATGGTGGTGTTGTTTAATTTGTTCTTGATGTTTGATGAGAATTTGTCGAGAATCTTGTTGCACTGTTTTTTTCTTTGTTTTCTCTTTCTCTCTCTTTCTATTTTGCAATGTCATTGAGGATGAAATGTCCCTCAAAGCTGGTGAATGCAAGGCAACGCATGCAGAGATGAAATATCAAATGGCTAACTAGAAACATATGATATGCCCCTGTTGAGAATGCACATTGGAAATGTATATATAATGAACTAAATAATACAAAACTCACTAATCACTAACTATATCATTTCGTCAATTTTTTTCCGAATCGCTATTTACCGTCCGTATTTACTTGAAATCGTCCGTATTTTTTTCATTATATACCCCCCATGCCCCTCCCCCTTTCACATCACTTTACCCTCTCCACTCTCACCAAACTTAAGCTCTCTCTCTCTCTCTACCATCAAGCACTAACACCACCACCACCTTCCGAACACCACCGCCGGCCGACCACCACCCACCACCGGAGCACCACCGACGCAAAATGTCGGATGAAGGACCGTCAATGCCGCCGGAACGAAATGTGGTAAGTTGGATTTTTTTTATTTTTTTTAAGTTGCCGGAAAATTTTTTTTGGCCACCGAAGCAGGGTAACGGATCGAAAATCCGTTACCCCAGTGGAGAAAACGGATGTAAAACCCGTTGCTTCCACAGAACCAACGGACCAAAAATCCGTTGCCTCTGTGGAAGCAACGGAAAAGTGATCCGTTACCATGGTAGCGGATCACTTTTCCGGCTACCACCACGAGGTAACGTAGATCGAACCGTTACCTCTGTGGTGGTAACGGAAAAGTTATCCGTTACCAGAGGCGGTGGTAACGGATTTCCTATCCGTTGCCCCGCAATTTCGAAAAAAAAAATATCTTTTTTAGCCTCGTGTTTTCCGGCGAGGGGTTGGGGGGGAGGGAGTTTGGGTTTTTTTTTATTTTTTCTTTTTTTAAAATTTATGTTTTGTTTATGTTTGTAGTAATTTATGTTTTTTAATAATTATATATTTATGTTTATTTAAAATATTTTATATTTGTTCCTAATTTATTTATTTATTTATTTATTAATAATTTCTATTTGAATTAAAAATAATAATTTGTGTTTATTTGGGTTTTTATAATTTATGTGAATAGTTAATTTGAATATATTAATTAAATGTTAATAGTTAATATGTTCCATTTAGTTAATATTTGATTTTCCGTCATAATTAGTATTGATTTTGTAATTAGCGAATAATAGTACATCCGTTTATGTTAATTTTGTTAATGAATATTTAGTTAATATTTTTTGATATTGTTTTCAAATATGTAAATAATATTATTGATTATATGTTGTCTAATTGAAAAAATGCTAAATATTATAGGCTTATTTGCCGGACTTTGGGGGTGATTATATAGATTATAATCACATGTTTTATAATGAAACACTATGGGCTGTGAAAAAGGAACTACAAGATTGGGTTAAGAAAAGGGCAAATAAAATCGGGTTTGTGATGATTATTATGTCAAATCATAAACACGATCCTAGTGGACGAGAATATGTATATATGAAATGTAACCAGGCGCACCATATAGGGGGTGAAGGTAGAGATTTTAGTGTAGCGGACCGGGTAGCTACAACGACAAAAGCCCGTGGGCGTAGAGCGGGAGTTAAGGTTGAGTATTTGGAGTACCCGGATCGAACTGGATGGGTGATCAAAGCGAACGGGGGATTAGGGGCATGCACAATCATGAGTTCATTCATTACCCCGAGGGCCATCGACCCATCGGCGGCCTTAGTCCCGGCGGCAAAGGTATTCGCTCGCGATATGATAAAGTCGCACGTTAAGCTTCCGCTAGTATAATGAAAGCTGTGAATGAAAAATTTCCCGATGATCATCCAAATATGAGACACTTGTACAACCCGAAGGAAAAGGATAGAAGGGAAGCAATGGATGGTAGAGACGTGATGCAACACTTCCTTCACCTTGCTCGAGAGAGCAACTACCTTCACTTGGATTAGGCAAGACGAGGAGACAAATGCAATGATCGCAAGCATTCATGGTGCACCCTCGTTCGGCAAATATCCTCCGAACTTATCCACTTGTTGTTGGTATAGATGCAACATATAAAACCAACAAATATAACATGCCTTTTCTAGAGCTCATTGGGATGACGCCGTGCAACAAGAATTTTATGGTTGGGTATGCTCGATGGCCAACGAAACACAGTGATAGTTATAATTGGGTGTTGGACAAGTTTAGGTTGCTTATTGGAGTGAATGTTGTCCCCGTTGCACTCATTACCGATCGTGATTTGGGCCTTATGAAAGCGATCCGGGAAGTGTTTCCTAACTCGCACATTTGCTATGTAGATGGCATATCAACAAAGACGTGCGAGGCTAGAGTGAGTAACATCATGGGCAACACCGATGCGGGTCCGAGATTCGTGAGCCGAACTTGGTATCGGATAGTCAACGCGACCGACGAGAGGAGTTATGAGGCCGAGGTTCATAATATGAGAGATGTGTACGAGAAAGTGGCCTAAAATAATCCAATACGTTGAAACAACTTGGCTTGTGTACAAAGAGAAGTTTGTGCGGGCATGGACGGACAATGTACTTCACCTTGGGAACACGTGCACTAGCCGAGTTGAAAGTGCACACTCTGCACCGAAGTCTTGGGTTTTTAGTAGCACATGTGCCTTGGACTCCATCTTTTCTATTGCTCACAAGTGAGATAGAAAATCGGGTGAAGAAGGTTGAGAATGATTTGGAGGAAAGTCGGCGTCGGCACGGAATATTGTACAAGACTCGGGCATTGTATCAATTAAATGGTCGAGTCTCGCATTACTTGTTTAGAACTGTTACTTGCATGAGGAAAATCGTATGCGGGAGTTAGGCTACGAGGTATATCGGCGTTCTTGTTGCTCGTTGAGAACCACACATGCAATCCCACGTGCATGCGCCATACGCAGGACGATTGGAGGCGAACGAGAGCCGTACCTGACAGGACTTACATCCTTATTGGACTACTTTGATCATTGGTGATGGTGTCAACAACCCCGTGTTTGTATACGAGGCGATACAAGATTCTCGGTACTTCTTAGAGTTGGTTGAGCGAGGTTCAAAGTAGTGATCCCGCCGTATTGCGGAGCGCTACCCGGGTTCTAGAGGAACATCTGCGTAATTCGGGCGATTCAGCTTTTGAGCCCGATATTGTTGAGAACCCCAAAGGGAGACCACGCGGAAAGAATCACCCAAGTACAAAACGAAAGAAGAGTGGTTTTGAGCACACATCCGATTCGTCTTCAAAGAGAAGCAGATCTTCGGGTTCGAGTTATGAGCTTGTCAACTTCTACGGGTAATATGTTTGTTAATTGTATGTATTGATTATTGATAACATTTATTTGATACGTCTTGATAAATTTTATGTTAATTAATTTGATTGTTGTAGGTCGGGAAAGCGTGGATGGACAAGATGGTGTTAGTGGATTTCCATTTTACCGCAGGATTCCTCGGGATTCTTCGCCCATTCATTACTAGATGGACTAATGTCCAAGGGCGGACGAATCGTGGATTTCGAACCTGTTGCAGATTGTTTTTTAGGGAGTGAAGACCATTGGGGTTTTATCCGCCAAAATATGGCAAATGAGATTGCTTTGCTCATCGGGATGTTTACACACGTATTTATTATGATGGGATAGACGCAAGCAATAAGGCGCATTATTTGGAATGGGGGGCGAAGCATCCGAGGCTCATTGGATGGTTAGTTCGCAAGACTTGTTTCCTATTGCGCGAGATGTTCAATGCCGCATCATTTTAGTAGGACTTGGCCCGGATGGACAACTATATCCGTGTATCACTTGTCCTTCCTTGGCGTGCTTCGAATACACGGTGGGTCCAACTAACGAACTCGTAATTGCACATCTTGGTACCTTTCAGCATTATATTAGGCTGGAGTTACTTCCCGGATCACCGGTACCACCTATTCATAACTTGTGGCATAACATGCATGAAGATAGTGTTGATGGTTGGGATCTGTTGTATGGTGTGCGACGCGCTTTATGGGATGAGTTACTCTCTTCTTAGTGTATAGTACATAGTGTGATCTATTCATTGTAATATTTTATGTAATGTATTTGATAAATGCATTTGTAATTATTAATACTATTTGATAATTGAATTTGAGCCGAATAAGTAGTATTTGATATGATATTAATTTATAATGTTGGATCATTTTAATTTATAATGTTGGATCATAATAAGTTGCAATGATTCAAATTGAAATAATATGTTGCAATGATTCAAATTGAAACAATAGGTTGCAATGATTCAAATTGAAATAATAAATATCATCATAAAACCAAAGTCATATATACCTAACAAAGTAATATCATCAATACACCCATACATAACTAATGGAATGAGAACACTGAAATGCAATGACTACATGTCATGATGATGCTCGTCCTCGGCGGCGCCCGGTGCCCGATCTAGACGCAATGCGGCATCCCAATCCCGAGCGAGGTCGGCCAACATCTCATATGCCAAAGAAGTGTTGGGTCGGCGGGTCATTGTGCCGATCCTCCGTCAACGCTCTCGTGGCGTCAAAATGTCGGGCCATCCACTGCAAAAAGTCGATTAGTTATGTTATGTTATGTATCAATAATATAACATATAAAATAGTAAACAAATAAATGATTATATTGCGTACATAGTGGGTGTTTGAAGTGTTGGCCCGGGCGGAATATGCGTCCTATCTCGCAAGAATGAGGGTAGGATGGGAATATGTACAAAACCAATCCATGTACTCCCTCGAACACTCTCCGCGACGAGTAACCCGTCTCAACTCGTGATACGTTGAGACCCCCGGCATATGGCGTGAACCGCGCCATGCGGGCTCGGCCCTCGAGACCGAGAACCGAACCTCATACCTCTTCGGGTTGCACGGTGCGTATGCGAAATCGGGGCTGAATAGGAGGGGTAGGAATGACCTGAACAAAACCCAACCTGTCGCGGTACACGATCCGGGTTGTACGGCTCAATGATACCTCGATAACGTATGAAACCGACATACAACGTCCTCGGAATCATGGCGGCCTGGTCATCCCCATATGGCGTCCGATCGACACGAAAATGGATAAATGTAATAATTTCATGTTACTAACGTAGTAGTAATATATGAGAACATAATAATATATATTCTACTAATGCATTAAATATTCATACCTCGAAACCCGAAGGTTGTCCAAGCGTCTACGAATGGACTCCGGTCGGACGAAATCCTTGCCGACGATGTGATAATCCCACTTCCGTGCCCGGGGATCATGATCACCGAAGGCCGGCCCCTCGCGTGGTCGGAAACACGGGAAGTACTCGTATATCCAGCAGACCGAAGGAGCGTAAGACACCCGGCAACCTGTTTGCTATCCGCTCTAGACGCAACCCCTAGGCGACGGTATAGGTACGCCAAAGCAAGCCCCACGAGTAAGTATGAACTGAATCAAGGTCATCCAAACTCGGTTATGTTCTAAGGCATGAGGCGGGAACCACTCTTATCGGTGAAGAGGGTACACCCAAGTGTCGAAGGAACCATGCGCGAACTCGCACGTCGGCCGGACGGCCACGATCCATGCGGTGATCGAAAATCTTCGAACGGTAACACCACCGTTCCTCCGGACCCGTGATTGCTCACATAATAACTCCTCACGAGTCAAGCCGAGGAGCTCCTCAAACCGTACATACAACTCGGAAGTCGGCAAAACAGCACTAACAGTCAGGCCCTCAGTAGGAACACGTAGGATGCGCCAAACGTCATGTAACATGATCGTCATCTCTCCAAAAGGCATGTGAAACGTGTTCGTGTCGGGCGCCAACGCTCTACAAACGGCGTAAGCAATGGAAAGTCAAGGTGCCCAAACATAATCCCCGGTAGCCGGGCAATACAAGATCTATCCAAGCGCTGCAACGACTGGCTGCGGGGAAACCCCAAATCGACAAGACGGATCAAATGCATTGGAGCGGTTATGGCACAGCATAACATCCCTAGCACGAGTATCGAGGTATATACGGGAGCCGACGTGTCCCCCGCCAACTAGGAATCAGGGTACCGTCAAGTGGGCCCCCAGGCATCGCCTCGGTAACTAACCACGAAGTATCCCTAGCAGCTCTAGCCACCGCTCGACAGCCTACTAGATCCGGAACTCGACCCCGAAACAAACCTCCCTCTACTACCCTTCCTCACAGGCACATGAGAGGCGGCTTCACCCACATCAGCTCCATCGTCATCTCTCATAGCATGATCTAACTCCTGCTCGTCCCCGGTATCCCATCCAAAGCCTTATCGGGCGCGTCCTCGGGAATAGGCATCCGGCTGGCCCGAGCATCGATCCTCGCCCTCCTACTAGATGCATCAACACCACGAGATCTAGTGTGTCGTGGCGTCGATCCCTCAGGACCATCAAGACCCTAATAATACATTATGTTAATTATTTATTATTTATTTAATGTCTACGTTATTATATTGTAATTACTACTAATCTATAACCATTGACACTCTAATAATTACTTAACTAAAATTATAAGGAAAACTAATACTAAGATGCATTAACATTGGTGATGGTGTTAACATAATATTATTAAAATATATTAACTTGCGCAAAGTAAGTAAATTAGGGCATTATTATATAACTATTCACTTTCTAATAATTAATTAACTAAAATTACAACAATAAATCATATTAACTTGCTAATATCATTAGTAAACATGCTAATAAAAACAAATACCCTACATAAATTAACATGTTAATAAAAACAAATTAACATGCTAATATCATTACAATAAATAATCGTAATATGCTACTAATATAAAATAATAACATGCTAATATCATTGAAATATTTTAATAATATAATAACATGCTCAAATCAATATATTAACTTATTATATAATAACTATTAAAATTAAATAATACTATTATCACATGCTATTAAACAATTAAATAAATTAAATCAAATAAATTAAATAATACTACCATGTTACTAACATGCATTAACATAATAATAATAATAAAACCTAATTACCATATTATCACACAAATTAACATATTAACTATTCCAATTAAATTAATATATTCAAATAACTATTGACATTAATTATAAAAGCCCAAATAAACACAAATTATTATTTTTAATTCAAACAGAAATTATTAATACATAAATTACGAACAAACATAAATTATTTAAAATAAACATAAAAATATAATTATAAAAAAACAGAAATTAATAAAACATAAACATAAATTAAAAAAAAGAAAAAAAAACCCAAAATCCCCCCCTCCCTCGCCGAAAAACACAAAGAACAAAAATTATTTTTTTTTTCCGTAAATGCAGGGCAACGGACGGAAATTCCGTTACCACCGCAGTGGTAACGGACATCTTTACCGTTACCACCGCAGAGGTAACGGTTCAGATCTACGTTACCTCTGCGGTGGTAACGGAAAAGTGATCCGTTACCATAACGGATTTCTTATCAGTTGCCCTGCATTTACGAAAAAAAAAAAATTTTTTTTGTTCTTTGTGTTTTCCGGCGACGAGTGGGGCAATTTTCCGGCAAGCCTACGTTGGTTTTGACCACAAATAACTACAAAACTAACTTTGATTTGAAGATTCCCCGATTTCCTTTCCCTTCTTCCTTGGGCCCATTCTTTTTCCGGCGTGTTGTGGTGGTGGTCGGCGTCGGTGTCTTCTTCGTCCTCGCTCGGTGGTCGCCGGTGCGGCCTTCCTCGCCTGGTGGTGGTGGTTGCCGTGTGGTGGTGGTGGCGATGGTGGTGGTGGTGGCTTTGGGGGTGGTGGTGGCTTTGGTGGTGGTGGCTATGGTGGGAGTGAGGAGTGAGAGTGAGAGAGTGAGAGAGTGTTAGAGTGAGAGAGTGAGAGAGTGTGGGGGGTATGGGGTAGTATTTGTAGGGGGTAGTTTAGGAGTATTTTAAAAAAAATACGGGCGATTTCAAGTAAATACGGGCGGTATTTAGTAACCCCCATTTTTTTTTGAGGGAAATCATTTCGTCATTTTTAGTTTGTGTATAATTAGGTGGTACCGTGGTAACCGACTAACTGGTAGTAATAATTGGATCTCAAATTGTATTGTGTATAATAAGTGGTGCCGCGGAGAGGGTCGGCAGGGGATGGGGAGGCGGTGGCGGGGAGGGGGAGTCGGCACTCGGCGGGGGAGAGAGGGGGGGAGGGGGAGGGGGTGGATGGCTGGGGGGAAGGAAGAGGAGGTGGAAAGGGAGGAAGGAGGGAGGAGAGAATTAAAACATAAAATATATAATTAAAACAACAAAAATAAAGTAAAAAATTTAAAAATAAAATATTTAACCTCTTAAGCCGGTTACTGGTTAACCTGGACTGTTATTGTAAAGGACCCCCAAAATTTGGGACTGAACAATAAAAAACGAAAGTTGGGTCTATTTTTGTCAGGAGGCCTAAAGTTGGGACTGATGAAATCAATTTTTCCAAACATTATATGGAGCAAAATTGGAAAAACTACTTTTCTATTTTCGTCTACAATTTAAACTTAAATTAAGAAATATAGGGAAGATCACTTTCTTTGGAAAAAATACTCTTTTTAACCTTAGGTAGTTCTCTTCTTTGGAAGTAGTTAGTATTTTCAAACTTGGAAAAATTATTTTCTAGAGTACTTTCTTTGCAACATTTCACTTGTTCTCTTCACCTATTAAAAATTTACGGAGAAATAAGGTTAGATTAACTCTAAAAGTTTCGATGAGCTCTACTCAAGGTTACCTAAGTTTAATTCACATTACAATAAATTCAAATAAATGTAGATAATTGGTTGAAAAGTTCATGTAAGTGAAATCCAAGATGAAGAGAACACATATATTTAGAATACTGACTCATAATATGCTGAAACCTTATGTGTAGTATTATGAAATGGGGGATCGAGGGTAGATGGCTAAGTATGCTTCATTTTCTTCTACGGTGTTAGATGGTCCAAGATCGTAGCCATTGTCTGTGTAGGTGTCTATTAGCCAATGGACTAGGACCAACTGACAAGGTTTATTGTGTTCATATTTGGTTCCATGGTGATTTGGAGTTGTTCTCAATATATAAAAACTATACGCTAATCCTGTTAGTTTATTAGTTGCAACACTTTGATTGTCATGCTTACAAAGGCACAACTTTGACCATTAATATCTTAAATAATCTACTAGTAAGTATAAAGTTTGATGACTTGAACATATGTGTGTTTGTGTGTGTGAGAGAGAGAGATTCAACATGGTAGAGTAAAGAGGAATAAAGAGAAAAAAAAATTACCCTACATACGTTCATGGAACTATGTACTTACTAAATGAGAGTATGTTATGAATCGAACGGAAGAAGTGAGTTGAATTTTGTGTCACGAGGGGAGTAAATTTACCTAATTACCCTACATATAGAATAATCTTTAAATAAGAACCATTTATATATGAGAATGTGTGGATAGTGGAACTATAATCAATACTAGTAAAAATGTAAGCCTTTATTAGAAATACTAGTTTTTAACCCGTGCAAAAATGCACGGGAGGTTTTATGTACATATGATTTGGACTCGTATATAATGCACGTCAAATGTTTTGTTTATTAAGTAGTTGTTTTTATTCAAAATTTATTAATTCCATAACTATTAGAATCCATACACTTAAAGTCGAAAGAATATAAAATATATAATTATATGACATGATATATAAAAAATCCTTTGTTACAATATTTTAAAGTTTAAAAATCTTACAATCATGATATATAAATTTATAAATACGTAAATGAAACAGAGAACACATCAAAATGCAAGGAAAGTTTTTGTTTTATAAATTTAAGATTTAAGGATGTTTCACCTGAAATCATGCATGGTTTGAATATTAGCTCGTGATTTAAAGTTCTTATAATCATATTGTGTATTGAAAATATATTTCAAAACTGACTTATGACCCATGCGTTTAATGACCCGTACAGCTAATGTCATGATGGAGCATGTGACTCAACTTTTTTTAAAACAAAAAAAGTTGATTGAAGAAGTTTTCGCCCTTCCCATTGCTTCATTCAAAGACTCATATATGATCACAAATCACGCCACTACTTGCACTCAATCATGCAACCACTTCAGCTCCCCATTTACGCGGTCCCGCTCAATCCCTCTTTCTTATTAAACTATCTTATTACATATTTTTTATTTTTTATATGATTAGTCGAATTGTATTAAAGAGCGATATCAAAGTTTATATAGAATGATTTCATCACAGTCGTGAATGAGGTGTATCTCTGAATCTCTAAGTAAAAAAATTAATTTAAATAGGCAATCACTAAGAAAATCATATAAATATGATATATTTTGTCTTGATTTGCTTTCTATTTCTTAATCACCATATGACCTATTCTTTTCCATATTCTTTTGGATTCTTAGAATTATATTGAATAAGAATCTCAAACATCTATATTTACATTGCATCTCACCCGTGAATGAGGTGTATCTCAGAATTTAAGGTTAAAATATTTATTTAAATAACCAATCACTCATAAAAATCAAATCAATATTCAATATTTTGTCATGATTTGCTCTATATTTCTTAATCATATGACGTATTCTTTTCGGATCTTAGAGTAATTTTTTCAAAATATAGTTTGTTTGACACTATGAGAAATAATTAGATTAAATTTCTATTACAGAAATTTATTAAACGGGTTGCAAAACTCAATCTTAGCCTGACTTGTTCATTAAACAGTTTACCCGTTTAACCCATTTATATGTCTGACAATTAAAATTTTACTATTTATATTTTCTTAACAAAGCGAAGAGTTCGTGATTGTGTTTTTTTCCAGTAAATGTGCTCTACAATTATTAATTCTTACATTTTTAACTAAATGTGTTCTACAATTGTTAATTCTTACATTTACACTAATTTATTCAACACAATTTTTCAAGAAATTTACATGTAAATGAGTTAAATAATTAGTCCAAATCCAACCATTTTTGTTATCCCCTATCTTTGGCCCAAGTTAATTTCTTATGCCCTCTAAATCCTTTTATATTATGGTTCTCCGCTAATTATTTTTTTTGTTCTTATTGACATGATATTTGAAAGACATATATAATTTCAGTATGAATCGTGTCATTGTACATCCTTTTAATTTTTCTTTGTTATGACGGCATAATCATTGGGTGATTTTTTTTTTGGTTGCTTATGACCCATGTTATTTGCTTAATGAACGTATTAATTATTGCCTCGTTCCCTTTTGATTTTTACACACTTTAATTTGGAAGTGAACCAAGGAGGATGTTCTGTAGTGAGAGAAAGAGAGAGAGGAATCGATAAGGTGGAGAGATAAATGGAAAAAGTGAGAAAGGAAAACTAAAATGGTGGCGAGAGAAAACTTAAGGAAACCTACTATATGTGAATTTGAGAAGTTGGGGACTAAGAAAAGAAGATGAATAGGTTGTGAGATAAATGTTTTGTGATCTTCGTTTGATGTATTGAATGATTGTCATTGGCCACACTTAATACAACATCAAGAGAGGAATGATTTTAATCTCTTATTTAGATCTACCAAAAGGGCATCCAAAGAGAAATTCCTCGAATCTTAAGCTTAAATCTTCTCGATATTGTTGGAGACTCAAGAATCACAATCTATCTCTCTTGGAAATCTTCGCCGGCGTAGTTGCTGCTCCATCAAGGTTAAACCGTCGTGCTTTGTTCAACTGATCTTGTGCTGTTGGTATGTCTGCGCTGCTCTATTATTTGATGTTAATGGACTGCTGAAGATTACCAAGATTTGCGAGTGATGCTGCTCTATCTCGCATCTAATCATGTCTCGTCTTGGTGGTTGTTCTCTTGGATTTCAATAGGCCTTACTGCTTACATGTTATCTCTCTCTTCAACTTCTCAGGCTGGTAGCTTTAGTTTGACACTTTCCATCTCCTTTTTTATATCTAATTTTACTTGCTCTGCCGAAAAATATAATTAAAATTTTACACAAATAAGCCGTAATTGTTTCTTTATGCTAGGAATTTTTTTGAAGGATCCTTCCATTTCCATTATACAGGCTTTTTGAGGTATTATAATAAGTATTTGAGTTTGAAAGATTACGTATGAATTGCTGGGAGAATTGATGTGCATTATATTATTTGTTATTATAGCATTTTGGGGAAACAGATTGTTGGGTGAATATGGAAGAAATCATGCAACTTGCATTAAAATATAGGGGATATCTTTAGTTAAACCATTTTTTACAGATATTCTCCGGTAATTAAGGCACAATTACTGGACACTTACCAAGCAAGTATAGCAACTTAGCAAGAATCAATGAGAGGCGATTAGTTGAGATTTCGATTGATTGCATTTGACCACACTCCACAAATCAAGCAATGTATATAAATGGTAACCGGCAATTAATTGAGATTTCCTTTGATTCATTTTCCATAAAAGCCCAATTTCAACTGATTGATGAATTTAAGGCAAATTAGTTGCAACGCATGAGGGGTCGACACATCAGCATGGGCGAGGAAGCTATGACACATGGCAGTGGATTAATGGGAGACGATTAGGGGGTGATGACAAATGACGCTGATGGCCTAAGTAGATGACAACTCAGCTAATTGAACCTTGTTTTATATAGATATGTCTGACAATTAAAATTTTACTATTTATATTTTCTTAACAAAGCGAAGAGTTCGTGATTGAGTTTTTTTCCAGTAAATGTGCTCTACAATTATTAATTCTTACATTTTTAACTAAATGTGTTCTACAATTGTTAATTCTTACATTTACACTAATTTATTCAACACAATTTTTCAAGAAATTTACATGTAAATGAGTTAAATAATTAGTCCAAATCCAACCATTTTTGTTATCCCCTATCTTTGGCCCAGGTTAATTTCTTATGCCCTCTAAATCCTTTTATATTATGGGTCTCCGCTAATTATTTCTTTTGTTCTTATTGACATGATATTTGAAAGACATATATAATTTCAGTATGAATCGTGTCATTGTACATCCTTTTAAATTTTCTTTGTTATGACGGCATAATCATTGGGTGATTTTTTTTTTGGTTGCTTATGACCCATGTTATTTGCTTAATGAACGTATTAATTATTGCCTCGTTCCCTTTTGATTTTTACACACTTTAATTTGGAAGTGAACCAAGGAGGAAGTTCTGTAGTGAGAGAAAGAGAGAGAGGAATCGATAAGGTGGAGAGATAAATGGAAAAAGTGAGAAAGGAAAACTAAAATGGTGGCGAGAGAAAACTTAAGGAAACCTACTATATGTGAATTTGAGAAGTTGGGGACTAATAAAAGAAAATGAATAGGTTGTGAGATAAATGTTTTGTGATCTTCGTTTGATGTATTGAATGATTGTCATTGGCCACACTTAATACAACATCAAGAGAGGAATGATTTTAATCTCTTATTTAGATCTACCGAAAGGGCATCCAAAGAGAAATTCCTCGAATCTTAAGCTTAAATCTTCTCGATATTGTTGGAGACTCAAGAATCACAATCTATCTCTCTCGGAAATCTTCGCCGGCGTAGTTGCTGCTCCATCAAGGTTAAACCGTCGTGCTTTGTTCAACTGATCTTGTGCTGTTGGTATGTCTGCGCTGCTCTATTATTTGATGTTAATGGACTGCTGAAGATTACCAAGATTTGCGAGTGATGCTGCTCTATCTCGCATCTAATCATGTCTCGTCTTGGTGGTTGTTCTCTTGGATTTCAATAGGCCTTACTGCTTACATGTTATCTCTCTCTTCAACTTCTCAGGCTGGTAGCTTTAGTTTGACACTTTCCATCTCCTTTTTTATATCTAATTTTACTTGCTCTGTCGAAAAATATAATTAAAATTTTACACAAATAAGCCGTAATTGTTTCTTTATGCTAGGAATTTTTTTGAAGGATCCTTCCATTTCCATTATACAGGCTTTTTGAGGTATTATAATAAGTATTTGAGTTTGAAAGATTACGTATGAATTGCTGGGAGAATTGATGTGCATTATATTATTTGTTATTATAGCATTTTGGGGAAACAGATTGTTGGGTGAATATGGAAGAAATCATGCAACTTGCATTAAAATATAGGGGATATCTTTAGTTAAACCATTTTTTACAGATATTCTCCGGTAATTAAGGCACAATTACTGGACACTTACCAAGCAAGTATAGCAACTTAGCAAGAATCAATGGGAGGCGATTAGTTGAGATTTCGATTGATTGCATTTGACCACACTCCACAAATCAAGCAATGTATATAAATGGTAACCGGCAATTAATTGAGATTTCCTTTGATTCATTTTCCATAAAAGCCCAATTTCAACTGATTGATGAATTTAAGGCAAATTAGTTGCAACGCATGAGGGGTCGACACATCAGCATGGGCGAGGAAGCTATGACACATGGCAGTGGATTAATAGGAGACGATTAGGGGGTGATGACAAATGACGCTGATGACCTAAGTAGATGACAACTCAGCTAATTGAACCTTGTTTTACATAGATATATAGATTACTTGTAAATCATTTTCTTGAAAATGTAAATTCTTAGGAAGATTGACTTTGCAAGGGAAAAATGATTACATTTTTAGCCAAAAATGAATTTTGTTGGTTAAATAAGATTATTACTTAGTGTGTTCACGCTCTCATATAAGTAGTGCTCATACAGGATACCAAACCTATATTCATATAAGCAGTGATTCACTGAAAGTAAAATAATCATTTAAAAAAGATAACCTAATAACTAAACTTAATTAATTAGAGAGCTTTTGTAAATGGTGAAATTATTCTTGGAAAAGTTTTTTCTTATATTCCTTTGTTTGATTTGTAAATGATGGAAAATAGCTTATCAAATTGTGGAAAATTAGTTCCATTGTAAATAAAAAAAAATTCCTTCTTCATTAGAGGAATGCCATATTTTCTTGTACATTACCTTCCTCCCTTGCAAACTTTACCTTCCATGTCCATTCTTCTTTTTCTTTCTAAGTTTTCGTACAATGAACCAAAGAAAGCAAACTAATTTACAATTATATTTTTCCTTGAAAAATGTCCTTTCATAAAAAATCATATTGCATTGAAAATGTCTTTCCTCCAGCCAAATGGATCCAAATTCTGAAGCTCTTCTAAAACTTGGCAAATGAATTTAACATCAGATGACTAGAATATATCTGCTTTGGATCCTCCCCTAAGCATGGCAAAAGAAACATGGACTGACGACTGACTGGAATATGTCTGCAAATTAACAGAGTAGGTTGCAACTTGAATTCTGAAGGCAGCACAATAGTATACAGTAATATCACATGAAATCTGGTAAAAAACAAGAGAAATAACATATACTGTATCATCCCTAGCCCCCATAGTTTATTCAGTTCTGAGCACTCGCTGTCATGGGTTCGCATACATTAATTACAACATACGTACAATATGAAATCAATTCGTCAATTGTTGTAGAGTGTTGCAGTTCCAAGCAATATAATGCTTCATCTGTTGCTTACCTTAACCTTTAATCCATGCTTCATATGAAGAACGATCGACAAATCTGGTTCTGCATGTTGTCCATCAACCACATGAAACTTGTAGTTATGGATCAAAGTTGCGCCTACCATCTTCAATTGTGTGAAAGCCACTTCCTTCCCTAGGCAAGTTCGTGGACCGGCGTTAAATGACAAAAACTTATAAGGTGGCTCATACTTGATATTTCCTTCCTTTGTTATCCATCTCTCTGGCTTAAACTCGAAGCAATCTTCGCCCCATATTCCCTTCATTCTTGCCATGGCGTACAAAGAAAACAATACTTTCGTGTTTGGGGTTACGTGGTGGCCGCTTGGTAGGGTTTCAGGTTGTATTGGGGATTTATGTTGGAAAGGAACAGGAGGATATAGCCTTAGACACTCACAAAGTGCTGCATGTAGATAAGTTAGCTTGCTTGTTTCCTCTATTTGGAAAACATGCCATTCATTGGCTATTCCTTTCAATTCATTTCTTATCTTCTCTTCAACTCTAGGATGTTGTGTTATTAGCCAAGTAAACCATGTAAGAGCAGAACTAGTCGTGTCTCGTCCTGCAAGCATGAGGTTGAGAATTGCATCTCTTAAGAACTTATCATCACTAGTATTGATTCCACTCGTTTCTTCATCTAGGAACGATGTTAAAAGATCGATACCTTCTTCGTCTTCTTCTTCCAACTTGAAGGATGATTTTTGGCCACCCTTTAGCCCTTCACGCTTCATCGATATAATGTAATCAATGAAGTGATCAAGGACGTTCCATGCTTGGCTTAGTTTCTTGGGTTGGCCCAAGCCTAGCCACTTTTGCAACTCCCAAAAGTTTTGCGGGAGTAGATGTCGATAGGCTATGGCTTCCTCTGCATCATCAAGGGCCTGAGAGAAGGGAATATGAGGGAATGCGAGGGAGAGACAGCCGGGGTCATGGCCACTGACTAGCAAGCATGTAGTATCAAAGGTAAGCCTTTGAAACACATCTTGTAAGTCTATGACAAGGCCGTCTTTGTATGCATGTTGGAGTATGGGAACCAATCCTTTGTGCACCTCGTTGTAAGTAATCTTAACTAAGAACCGAATGAACCTCCGATGATTGATAAGAGCTCGCGTGGTTTTCCTTTGGAGTTTCCACAAATCTCCATCGGAATTGAAGATCCCGTTCCCTAGGATATCGAATATCTTGACAAATTCTTCTCCTTTGGGATAATTTCTAAAGTTGGAGCTCATAATATGCTGGATATTGGCAGGATCAACTGTCATCAAGAAGTCCATGTTAGCAAACCATGGACCTTTGAAAAGAAAACTGCAATTGCTGCCTTGCAGAACATCAACGCAACGGTCATGAGTGCGGTGAAGGTGAACTAAAATACTTGGTAACATTCCAAGGATAGGCCAATTCCATGGAATGCCATGTCTTGTTAAGTAACATATGAGAAAAAAGCATACAACACCAACAAATATTTCTGGATATTGGATGGAAACCATCACTCAAGAGTCAAGAGAAAATGCTTGCTTTAATTTGTTGATTGGATATGTCACACTTGACAATATCTGATCCCTATATATAGAACTTCATTATATTTCAAGTTAGTGGGGACTGGGGGCACTGCTTGTTGAAGGTGACTTTAGCTTGAACTGCAAAAGTCTGACATTAATTAATTTTGGAGTTAGAGTGATATTAGGTGACTTATTTATGCCTGCTTAATGTATAATGGTGTGATTAGATTAGATGACCTATCTACCACTAAAGTGCTCATACTATTGCTCAACCTAAAAGTGCACGCATGAATACACAAGTACTAGATCCGTTCCTAAATAAAGTTATACTTAAACTTTTCACGCATGTCAATGCAATACTTTGAGCCTTTATATTTCTAATTTTGTATTTGTAAAAATTATAAAAAGTTGATATTTTAAAAGTACATATTGAGACGAATCAAACAAGACTCCACATGACTGTATTTTCTCTTACCCATAAATCACAAATGATAGTCAAATTGAAATTTGTGAATAGTATCAAAAGTCAAAGTGTAACAATTAGTTAAGAACGGAGGTAGTATATGAGTTATGACTAGTTCTTTAGACACTAATTTTAAAAATATCTTATTTTATGGTAGTATTTAATATCCTTGTTACAAGAGAGGATTTGCTCAAGGATCACTTGGTCTCATCTTCGTTATCCCACTCTGTTTTCTATTTTTTCTTTTTGTTGCTTTTTACGTATGATCTTTTAGTATACATATTTATAATAATAGGTATTAAAAGACTTGTAGGAATCTTGATATTCTAAGAATAGAGATCAAACGAATATAAGAAGATTTCAAATTATAATAGTGTATATTGAGCGTAACAATTAGAATTTTTTGTGGTTTTTTCTATGTTAAACACCTTTGTCTGTTGAAAATCTATATTGAATTTTCACCTATTTTGAAATTTTTGCAATATACTCGTTTGATAAGTGTCTCAGTGATGTTCCTACTTTAAAATCTCTATTAATTGGTTTTTTTTTACATCGAGAAAATTTGCATTAATTAAAAGCACAAGTACAACCGAATGCTAATACATCCTAACAAAAAAACAAGCACACAAAAACTAAAGTGAGCTCGACTAGCTTTTACAACCGACTTAGAATAAAACAAACTAAGCATTACAAACCATCGTGCTACCTTACTGGTCCGAGGCGCTATGCAGATGATATGACAGATTTCACATAGGGAACATCCCTGGGGCAAACGTTGGTGGAGATGCCTCTTGTGCCTTGCAACTGAATACCCTCTGACATGTAATGGATATTGTCGTGAGATTGAACCAAATCGATCATCGAAATTGGATTCTGTTCTTGTGGAACTACTAGTTCACACAACAGTAAATCCCAGGGCCATTGAGATGAGAAATCTTCCTGGGATTCTAAAGATGAAACTGCTACTAAAGTCACTTTCTTTCGTGACTCTGTACCCTGTACATAGGGTATCATGAGTTTTGCCTCAAGCGGCAGAAATTCGGCATTTGTGGACGTCGAAACTTGCCCCAATTTAAATTGGAGGGCCTCCCACGAGATGCGTTTTTGAGTTGTGATGACTCCTAAAGTCATCACAGAATTATAAGGTGATATGAATTGCTTGAATTCATCACCCGACCACCTGATCCGAAGATCACAACCGAAACTTACAATCCTTAACAAAGAAGATCGAAACACGACAGACTTAGTTCAAACTGAACCTGAGAACATGGATCTGGAAGTGGATAAATACCTCTGTTCTCCGCCAACACATAGATACCTAGAGTTCTACCTATATTATTCCTTGTCATGGAAGAACCACATCTACTAGCAAAACAAGCACACATAAACCAACGCAAAACACTAGTAGAATAAATGTTAATTGCGGCGGTCATTAAGTGGCCTATTGCTGCGGTTTTGCCTGCGCAGCAATGAAGGGCGCAGCAATAGAGCGACCTATTGTTGCAGTTCTTACCCAAAACCGCATCAATATGTAACTTTTTTGATAAAAAAAATGAAACCTATTGCTGTTGTTTTTGGTAGGAACAACAGTAATAGGTATTTTTTTTAATAAAAAAATGAAACATATTGCTGATGTTTTTGATAGGAACAATAGCAATAGGTGTCAGTGGAGATTTTTTTGGCTAGCTAGAAAGGAAAATGACTGGAAAATACAAATAAAACTAGAGAAACCTCATCAACAACAAATCACGCTACCACCAATGTAAATATATATATAAAGAATCGAAAATAAACGATCGAAATTAAAATTTAGTATATACAAAATAAAAATCAGTATATACAAAACAATTACAAAAAAAATATAAAACTAACTAAGAAAATTAAATCTAAGAAACTAAGAACAAACAAATCATAAAACTAAATCTAAGAACAAACAAAAATTTAAAACTAAATCTAAGAACAAAGGAAAAACTAAAACCAAAAAAATAAGAACTAAGAAACGAAAATTAAAAACTAAATCTAAGAACAAACTAAGAAACAAAAACAAAAAAAAAAAGAAGCAAAAACCGGCGAGATCTATAGACTAAATCGAGAAGAATGAAGACCGGCAAGATGATGAGAGGATGAAGACCGACCGGCGAGATTTGGAAACTAAATCGAGAAGAACTTCAACTGGAAAGACAGAAAATCAAAGAATTAGCTCGTACGAAAACTATTAAACGAAAAACTTGAACAAAAAAGTGATATTACCAAATTTCATTGGAACCTCAGCGTTTTCTTCTTCCAGATCCGGAAAAAGCTTCACTATACAATTTCAAAAGAGGACGCGTGAGTAATAGAGATTAATGGAATCAAAACTCAAAAGATATGGCATCAACGACAATAACTTAAACCTAAAACTTGAAACAACGAAAATTAAAAGCTTACCTTCAATCTTCAATGGAGGTTGAGTGAAACGCTAGCAAGAACGACCAACGCCCAGATGAAGATGCCGACGAGCGAGATGAAGACAGACGAGAGAGATGAGAGATGAAGACCGGTGATTGAAGATGCGAGACGATTTCGGTGATGAAGACCGGTGAGCGAGATGAGATAAAGTTGCAAGATGAGAGGATGAAGACCAGCGAGATGATGAGAGGATGAAGACCAGCGAGAGGATGAGAGGAGAGTGAGAGGTTCAGAGGAGAGAAGAATAGAAAACGACGAGAATAAAAAGTGAGAGGAACCCTAGCTAACTGACTGGGCGTGTTGTGTTTTATTAAATTCATAAAGTCTATTGCTGTGGTTTTTTTAGGAACCGCAGCAATAGGTTCAAATGTTATTAAGGAAATAATATTTTAATCTATTGCTGCGGTTTTGGCTGAAAACCGCAACAACAGAACTGGTCAAACAGTCAACCAAATTTGAAATTTTTTCCCATTGACATCTATTGCTGCGGTTTTGGCTGGAAATCGCAGCAATAGGTGTATTTTCTATTTTACCTTTTCTTTTGACTTGGTTTATTGCTGTGTATGGGTAAAACCACAGCAATTGCACCGCATAAATAAGCAAAAATTCTACTAGTGAAACCGTAACCAATTGACCCATAAAGCATCAGAAAAACTAACAACTCCATGCCGCTGCTGCCAAACTGCTGGAGTTGGAGCCGCTACACCGAACTTGTTGGGGTTTCGTCCCCAACTCATCAGTAGGGTTTGCAAAAGGAACTAATAAGACCACGGGGGTAGGACCACAACTAAGGAAAAGGGAAAGGGGAGGGGGAGCCGACCTCTAAGACCTAAGATTAAAGGGGAAGAGGAAAAGAGACGCTACACGGGGAGTGGGAGGGGGAGCCCGACAACCGGGGGGATGGGGAGGGGGAGCTTGACAACCAAGGGTGAAAGGGATGGGGGAGCCCGACGCAACTACTGGGGTGGAATTACTTGGCCGACGACTTCAAACGGGGGAAAGGGGACTGGGGGCGACGGGAAGCGACTGGGGACGAGTGACGACAGAGGAAGGGAAACGCAGGAGGACGAGTGACGAAAACAAAACAAAAACGAAACTTTAAGCAAGCTCGCCGGTGACCAGGTGAGCAACGTGCTCAGGCCGCCGGCGGGCGAGCTGCTAGGCGGCGCTAGATTAGGTAGGGTTTCCTGGGTTCGGGGTTTTCTTATACATGGAGGCCGAAATTCTTTGGTGTTCGACTGTGGATCTAGTTCGAACTCACCTCCTAGCTCCATTCTTGTTCGACTGTGAATTTGGTTCGAACTCACTGCCAAACTTCTGCATCTGGTTCGACCGTGGTGCTCGTGGATGTTCAGTAGTTGTGTGTTGAGCGAAGAATAGAGAAGAGGGAGAGTTTGAAAGAGAGTGGAAAGTCGGGTGGTGGGCGGTGTGGTGAGGAGAGCACAGGCCGCATGTGGGAGGACGTAACATGAGAAAGAACATCGAATGAGGGTGTTGGTTGGTTGATGGTGGTGAAGCGGTGCAATGCTAGTGGTTGCACAAGGCTGGCTTGGGTCGTGGTGCGTGAGTCTGGTATGCAGGTGTTGTAATATCCCAAATTTTTACAACTATTTTTATTAAGTTTGATTTTGTTATAATAAGATTTTATAAATATAAAATTCTGAAAAATAAAATAAAATTTTAATAATCAGATTTTTTTTTGGAAAATTCATATTTTTATGTAGTACTCCCTCCGTTTCATTTTAATCTACACACTTTGACATTTTACACTATTCACAAAATTCACTTTGACCATCATTTGTGATTTATACACGGATGAAAATATAGTCATGTGGGATCTTGTTAGATTCATCATAACATGTATTTTATTAATATGTATTTTTTATAATTTTTACAAATACAAAACTAAAGATATATGTCCTCAAAGTTTTGCATTGGCATGCGTGAAAAGTGTAAGTGTGTAGATTAAAATGAAACGGATGAGTACTAGATATTTACTCTTTAAAAGAAAAAAAAAATCGAAATCAGATTTTTTTTAAGAAAAATTGAACGCAAACAGTCCCAAGTATGACCCATCTTCCAAAAACAGTCCCAACTATTGAAAATCCAGGAAAGGTCCCAACTTTGGACCTAATCTTCCATAAATGGACCTTGTAACCAGTCCACCTCCTATAATAGGTAAATATTACAACACGTGACTTGCACGTGTTTTTTTAATGAAATTTCATGTTTTTTCCTTTTTTTTTCCTTTCTCCTTTTTTTCTTCCAAAAACAATTAATCCTTTTTTACCCTTTCTCCCTCATCTGATACTCATCACTCCCATCGTCAATCATCATCCTTTACCCACCATTATCATCCTTATCTTTCTCTCTCATTCCTTTACCCACCACCATCACCCTCATATTATCTCTCCTCCCTTCACCCCCAACAATCGCCCATCACTGCCGAACACCACCCATCAACATCATCTTCTCTCTCCTCCCTTCATCGAACACCGCCCATCAACAACATCAATTCATCCCCATCATCTTCTCTCCTCCCTCCATACCATCAA
Organism: Beta lomatogona; assembly: GCA_947646795.1. Lineage (NCBI taxonomy): Eukaryota > Viridiplantae > Streptophyta > Magnoliopsida > Caryophyllales > Amaranthaceae > Beta > Beta lomatogona. The sequence continues at coordinate 967,666 of CANSNZ010001062.1, read as the reverse complement.
CAACCACTCATGAGGTTTTTAATCACCACCCTAACACCGCGACCAATCATCACCACAAAACCACACCCATGTCCTCTCTCTCCCTCTCTCACCATAAATAGCCCCCTTCATCCTCTCTATCTCGCTGTTGCGGTGGGTGGGGTCGGTTTCGACGTTTTGGGTTTCGGAGGGTGGGTGAGGGTGGATGGTGGTGTTTGGGAGGTGGTTGGTGGTTTTTGGTGGTTGGGGGTGGGTGGAGCTTTGGGGTTTGGTCGTGGGTTGGGGTGGGGATGGTATTTGGAGGGTTTCGGAGGGGATGGGTGGTGGTTGTGGCTGGGTGTTTCGGGGGTGGAGGGTGGGTGGGGATCGTGTTCGAGGGGTTTCAAGGTGGGATGGTGAGGATGGTCGTGGTCGTGGCTGGGTGGGGTGGGGTGGTCGTGACTGGCTGAGGTAGGGGTGGTCGTGGTTGGCTGGGTGGGGGTGGGTTGGAAGGAAAAAAAGGTAAAAAAAATTGAAATAAAATATAAAAAACAAACAAATATAAAGAAAAGAAAATAAATAAATTAAAGTAAATAAAAATTCAGCTAAAAGTCACATGTTAGATAGTTTACCTGTAGCAGCAGGTAAACCGGTGCCAATGACCATTTTCGGAAGATTTGTGGCGAAGTTGGGACTTTTCCTAGATTTTCAATAGTTGGGACTGTTTTTAGAAGATGGGTCATACTTGGGATTGTTTGCGTTTATTTTCCTTTTTTTTATTAAATCAGATTTTCATTCATAATAAAAAAATAAAGAAAAAAAAATCTAAAAAGTCTAGTTTGAGTTGGTTTTGGAAAAGATCAGATTTTTGATGTATTATCTTTTGGAGAAACCCTAAAATTCACCTACCTATATTATATGTACCCCAAAATCCCAAATCACTCAAAAAAATCTCATGTAATTCACTCTTTCTTTATCTCTTGGTGAGTTTCAAACCCAGATCTAAAATTCACCATTGTTACTTTTCGAAGATTTTTAAAAAAAGAAAAAATATGAAAGCCAATCTCCGCGACGGTGGACTCGCCGGAACACCGGTCGACCATCCGATCTTGATTTTCCTCCTTCATTTCTTCTTCTTCTTTTTTCTTCTCTTTCTATTTTCCTTTGCTCTGTATTTCGCGTGGAGTACGAACAGGAAATAAGTTCCTGATTTTTGCAGACTGCATTTGGAGAAGATGGGGTAAGCGTTGCAGCTGACTATTTTTAAAAGGGGCTCCCCCAAGTTTGTCTTGGTGGAGCAGCATTTCATTAAAATCTTCTATTAAAAGCCATGGATTTTGTACCTGTAGTAAAAACTGATTGAGATATGTCCAAAAGACATATTTTTCTGTATTTTGGGCAGGATAATAGGTCCCTATAATGGAGTAAATCTTGTTGGTAGGTTTATATAGAATTTCCAATTGAACTAGTCGATCATGAGTAACTTGATTTTGCAGGTTAATATTGTTGTTATTCCAACACACCCAGATACCTCCCGAGTGGTTAATTGGATCTATGACTATATTGTTATGAAATTGGAGCGCTTTAAGAATCCGCTTGCTATTAACGTTATTTGTTAGTGTTTCTATGACGAAGATGATATCCGACTTGTATTTATTTTTAAGATAAGTTAATTCGGTCAGAGCTTGGGGTTTTTTACCCCCTTGAATATTCCAACTCAAGATTTCATATAACCGTATTTTGAAAGGGCGTAAGTCTTTCACCATCGAGGCGGAGCGAAACTTGATTTGGGCCTTCGTTTTCTCGAAATCCATTTAGGATTGGACCTGCATTCATGAACAACAACGTTAAGGGGTGGGATAACACCCTAGTTAAGCGAGTGTCAAACCATGTGGTTCCATATTTTTTCAAAGAGATTTGGCTCATGGCCCATATTTAAATGAAGAAATAGATGGACTAGAAGTCCACTAGATCCCCAGCCGAACACCGAGCTATTCATAAGCGAGTGGCAAACCATGTGGTTCCATAAGGTTGTGAAAACCCATTCGAAAGGAGTAATCGAAATGAGACTCCAGGACGTAGGTTCCATTTTGTAGTTTACCCTGAAAAAGAGGAACAAACCATTAGGGGGTGAAAAAACACCCTCGTTCTGCGAATGACAAGGCATTCGATTCCATAAGGTTTTGAAAGCCTACCCATCAAAGAAACAAAAGGTTTCTTTAGTCTTAACACAATGTCGGGCATGCAAGCGTAAAGATAAGGGGAAATTCTGCAAAACAACCTTTTAATGAAATATGGATTAAACATATCAATCGACTTATAATCCAAAGAGAAAAATTACTTCTCTTCACTCAAAAGGCATGGGGAAATACTGCCCGCAAAACTTGGCTTACCCAAGGCGATCGAAACTCCTAATTTTTCCATAACAAAATGAAGAAAATTCGAACCTATTCCACTATCTTCCATTTAAGAAATGATTTAGGACAATGGGTCGGCTCCCAACATGATCTTGCTAATTTGCTCACCAAATCCTTCCAAGATCGATTCAAATCAAATGTCAGTGCTCAAAGAACTTTGGACCTCACCTTCCTCACCCCATTTGTTTCACAAACGGATTCTCGCTCTTATTAGCTCCAGTTACACCAACTGAGATCAAAGAGGCAATTTTTGATATTAACCCTAATAAAGCACCAGGTTCTGATGGCTACGGAGCAAAAATTTTCCATGCCTACTGGCCAATTATAGAAAAAGGTCTCATTATTGCAATTCAAAGTTTCTTTCATCATGGCAAATTACCACCTTCACTCAACCATACTCTCATTACCCTCATCCCCAAAAAAGATATTCCAGAAACACCAGATCATTTTCGACCTATTAGTTTGATCAATACGATCTACAAAGGAATTTCCAAGATCATTGTCAACCGGTTACACCCTATTTTACAAAGAGAAATAAGCCCTCTACAAAACGCTTTCACTCAGGATCGCTCTATCCACGACAACTTACTAATAGCACAGGAAGCTCTCAACACCTTCCAAAAGTCTCAAAATAAAACAGGTTGGTGTGCTTTAAAGCTTGATATGGAAAAAGCTTATGATAGAATTGAATGGGATTTCCTTTGGGAAGCACTCACCGCTTTTGGATTTCCTTCTACTTGGGTCCTTTGGATAAAAGAAGTGTCACTAGCGTTTCTTATTCAATCAAAGTAAATGGAGATACTTCACCATGCTTCCGGCCCTCCAGGGGCTTACGACAAGGTGATCCCCTTTCACCATATTTGTTCATTATTTGCATGGAAGTTCTAATCAGGAAATTAACGCTTCAAACCCGTGTTCGAGGTTCGGGCATTGGTTTTAAAATCCATCCACGAACTGCAAACATTCCGTGCCTTATGTTTGCTGATGACAGCCTTCTTTTCTGTAAAGCATCCAATGAAGCATGTAAAAACTTAAGAACAACACTAGATGAATTCTGCGACCTTTCAGGACAACTTGTAAATTTTCACAAGTCATCCATCATCTTTTCGAAACATGTTCAACCAGCCAGGAAAACCATTTTAGCCAGCCAATTCAATATGCTCCCTAACTCCTCCCTAGGACGTTAACTGGGTGTTTTCTTTAGCTCTTTTCGTCCCACTAAAGCAGACCTCAATTCCATTCTCCGCAAAACAGAACAACGTATTAACCTATGGGAATCAGGCTTCCTCTCCAAGGCTGGCAGACTAACTCTAATACAATCAAACCTAGAGTCCCTACCTTCATATACTTGTGCATCAACTCTTCTACACTCTGATCTTGCAAAATCAATAGACTCAATCCATAGGAAATTTTTTTGGCGACAAAACAAGGAAAAAAATAGTGTTTCGCTTGTTGCCTGGGATAAAATTTGCACCCCAAATCTGTTGGGGGCCTTGGTTTACGCAAAACCCTTCCAATGAACCAAGCATTTATTGCAAAACTTGGTTGGAAAACTCTAACAAACCCAACCAATATATATGTCAAGCTAATAAAGGAAAAATATTTGAAAAGACAATCTTTCTTTACTTGCTCACCTAAACCGCAAGATTCTTCCATTTGGAGGAAAATCCTACTACAACGAAACATCCTCCGCAAGGACATCCGATGGAAAATTGGGGACGGTAATCAAATCCTCTTCTGGCTTCATAATTGGTGCTCCCATGATAGCCTTATCAACATGCTTGAGATCCCCCATGACCAAGTCGACATTTCTTTGCGCCTGAACCATTTTATCCTTCCAAACAGAACTTGGGATCTTCAAAAACTATCTACTATTTTGCCCGAACATATTGTCAAAATCATAAAAGGAATTCCTCTTCCTGTGAACCCTCTTCCTGACGAGCCCATTTGGGGGCCTTCCTCTTCAGGAGAGTTTACAGTCAAATCAGCCAATTGGCTAGCCCATAAAGTTCCTCTACAACAGGCTAAATGGGAATACCGTTGGATCTGGAAGCTTCAAATTCCACCGAAACTCCAAATTTTCCTATGGCTAATTTGTCATAACAGTCTCGGCGTTCACCAAATTCTAGCTAAACGACAAATCATCCCTTTTAATTATTGCTAACCAATCTCTCCACCATTCGGCAGAATAAGACTCAAATCGTAAAATTCATTTTCATTATTTGGAGCATTTGGAAAGAAAGAAATGATGTTATTTTCAATAACCTCACACTCAATATTCATAGAATCCTCCACAAGGCCGAATTCCTCCACAAAGAATGGATCCTAAGGGAAACAGTTGACAACTGTTTCTCCACTGGGTCCCCATTTTCTCCTTCCACCACCTCCCATCATCACACAAACTCCATCCTCGTCGCCTGGGAGCCTCCCCCTCCACAATCTTTCAAACTCAATTTCAACGGTTCGGTTCGTGGCAACTCAAAGAAAGAAGGCATTATTATCCGGGATTCCACTGGAGACCTCCTCACAGCTTCAGCAATTAATCTCGGCACCTCCTCGGTCTTCATTGCCGAAGCTACAGCTCTTCATCAGGGTATTCTCTTAGCCCTCCAAAATCATATTCAACACATCTTCATCGAAGGCGATAATCTTATGGTCATCAACGCAGTCAAAGGCATTTGGTCCCCCCCTTGCGATCTCCAACATCATCCGAGACATCCACTCCCTTCTCAAAGATTTTCGGTCATGGGATATTCGTCATGTCTTCCGGAAGCAAACAAGGCAACGGATTGGATAGCTAATGTTGGTCATTTAGTAGATAGTCATTTCTCTATAGTAGATTGTACTTCTTTCGCTCTCCATAATATCCTTGTAACCGATAAGGTAGGAGTTCCCCTCGTGCAGAGGGTCTCCTAACCTTTTTTTTTTCTTACCTTTCAAAAAAAAAAAAAAAAACTTGTTCGGTGATTTTGATTATTTTTGTTAAAGTTTTAAACTTTGGTGTTATTTTTTACCTCAAGTGACTAACTTTAAGTAATATTATTTGTTGTAGACGGAAACTTCGTAGAAGGCGAATTTTAGGTGATATTGCGATACTTGGACGTATTTAAGTTAATTCACAATGTCCATCAACATTTAGAATCCCATTAGGAATTTGTATGCTATGTGTAATGCATGTAGCTATGTGATCCTGTCTATGTTGGATATATGTTATGATGTTATGTGGTATGAATAATATTAGTACTTGTTATGACTAAATTTATTATTATTAGTACTATTTACTTTACGTATGATATATATATATATATATATATATATATATATATATATATATATATATATATATATATATATATATATATATACACATACACACACTAGTGTGATTATTGTTGGACTTATTAATGTAATTATTCATACATTTGTATTAAAATTATATTAATGTTGATAATGTAACTTAATGGGTACAAACTGGCGAATTAATGATGTTACAAATGATATTATAAGTTGACATTGTGACTCTTCGATGCTCTACTGATGATAGTATTTATTATTATGAATATTGGACTTTGGGTATTACAATTTTATTAAGTGGTAAAGTTGGGAAAAATATTTATTGAGCTAAAGATGTTTTTGTGTTGTGTTTAATGTGATATTTGATGTGTCATAACTTTTGAAATCTATTAAACACGTAAAGTGGAAATATTATTGAGGGAGTTATCCTGTGGACTTGGATCCTCCATAGGTGATGAACAATACTTAATTTTTATTCTCGTTACAACTATGTTATTGTCTTCCTCCTAATACTATTGGTGCGCGTGGCGGATACCTATTAGATTAGTGATGGGTGTGCACACTAGGGACGTTATGCAAAATGATATTGGCTATTACTCTTAATGTATTTGGGTGACGATCCATGTTGAAGTAGGTGGTTACCGGGATTAGTCCCACCCTACGACGTCCAATTCCCATTTAATAATAAAATTTGTTGTTGTGTGAATCATATAAACTTTAAGTATTTAAATTGGTTAATTGTATTATATACTTGTCTGTATTATGTTATACTTGTCCATATTGTGCTATACTTGTTTGTATGTTGTTATAAAAACTATTTTCAAAATACAACTATTATTATTTTACGAGATGGAGTTGTAATTACTTAGCTTTCGCTAATTTTTGTGTATTTGTTTTCCTTTGTTCTTTTCCTATTTAAATTGTGCAGGTTGGTGAAAGGGACTACATTGCAGGAATGAGCGCACTTGTAGTTTTAAGTTTACCTAGTTTAAGAAATAACTCAGTACTGTTATTTGGGATTGTTTAGTTTTGAATTGGTTTAAGTTAGACAACTTAGTTTGGTTTATTTTGATAATTTGGATGGTAAGTTTAACTTTATTTTAGTAATTAGCCTTACATTTATTTTTAACAATAGATGCGACGGTAATATCCTAAAGGTTTGGTCGATATTTAAATGAAAAGTGAATAAAATTGGTATCAGAGCTTAGGTTATAATAAATTAAATTAAAGTTAGGAGTTAATAAAATGTGTTAAATGATTATAAGTCTAAGGTTAAATAGTATATGAATTAAATAATAAACATTAAAATAAATGGTGTGAGTGGGATCGAAAAGGGTCTATATGCTTTAATGTGAGAGCATTTATTACAGGTGCTTATTAATGTTTTTTTTTTCCTTTTCTTTTTCCGTATGTGCTTAGATGGTAAGACAACGACTCAATGCAAGAATAAAACTTATGATGCAAGACCATGTATGGATGGATAGTTTTAGTAATACCAATGCTAATGTGCAGGAATTGTATGCAAAACTATTAAGTATACACTGGATCGCGTAGGAGAACTTTTGAACAAATGGTCGAAACCCCCGAACAACCGCTTGAGAGACCGAGATCTCTTGAACAACTTACCCAACGTATGATTTTAGTGTTGCAAAACCAATTAGGGAATAATGGTGGAGAGGACCCACAAGCTGCTATGGCAAAGAAGTTAGCAACCCTTAAACCTCCAATCTTTGTTGGAAAGGAAGACCCATTACTCTTAGAGAACTGGCTAAGAGACTTTGATAAGTTATTCACTGCTATTGGGACACATGAAGCTCAAAAAGTAGACCAATCTACCTTTTATTTGAGGGAGGATGCAAACACTTGGTGGGAGAGTCAAGGACCTATCATTAGAGCTCAGGAAAACTTTAATTGGGATGCTTTCAAGGTTGCTATTAAGGCTAGATTTTTCCTGAACACATTAGGAGGCAAAAGTACAATTAATTCACTAGGTTTAACCAGGGGGTACTATGTCTGTGTAAGAGTATCCCAAAAGTTCAATGAGTTAGCTAGATTTTGTCCTAATGTTGTGCTAAATGAGAGAGCCAAGGCTCAAAAGTTTGAGAATGGGAAGAATTCAGACCAGACTTGGGGGAGCAACTTCTGCAACTTTTCAGGAGTCTTATTGAGAGAATTCTGAGGCGTGAAGAGGAAGTTATGGTGAGGAATAAGAGAAAAGACCCACCTAACAACCAAAATGGCCATGGGAATGACAAGAAACCTCGATATGGGGGCAATAATCACAATAATGGTGGTGGTAATTATCAAGGGAATCGTACCAATTACCAAGGTTAAGGGAGATCAAACCAACATGGATCCTATAGCCAGAACCCTACTTGTAGGAAGTGTAATAAAAGCCACCCAGGATTTACCTGTCAAGGAGACACAATAAGTTGCTATGCTTCTGGGGAGAAAGGACATAAGGCTAATCAGTGTCCCAAACGTCAGAATAATTGACAGAGTGGGAACAATGGAGGGAATAAGAATGGTTACGGGCCTAGTCAGAGCCAGAACAACAACAACCGCCCCTATAACAATAACAACTCCCAGGGTCAAGTTTCGAATGCTCAAGGAGGGAACAATACTCAGCATAATGGTCACAATTCGAGCAAATGAGGAAACAACAATCAGAATGGCAATGGAAATAGCGCTCGAGGCAACAATGGAAGAATCTATGTTATCAACCAGAATGAAGCAGACACTAACGCCAATGTTGTGACGGGTACTTTCCTCGTAAACTCTATCCCTGCTTACTTGCTTTTTTATTCTGGGGCGTGTCATTCTTTCATAGCTAGTTCCTTTGTTGAAAAGTTAGGTTTAAAACCCTCAACCTTGTGTCAAACTTTCATAACCATACCTTTAGGAGAAGTAATTCGTTGTAGTTCCTTATACTAAGACATACCCATTACTATATTAGGATCTGATTTGCCTGCTGATCTTATTCAGTTTGACCTACCCGACTTTGATGTAATATTGGGGATGGATTGGCTTGCTAAGTATAGGGTTAGGATAAAGTGTCATACCCAAAAGGTGTCTCTTAGGGGGGGTAAAGGGAAATAGAATATCCTACCAAGGAATTGTTTCTAAACCTGGAGTCAGTGTTGTGTCAGCCATATCATTTAAAACCTATATTAGGAAGGGCTACCCATCTATTTGTGCCATGTGAAAGATGTGAGTGTGAAAGATGGAGAAATATCTCAAACTCCTATGGTGAGAGAATTCCAAGATGTTTTTCCAGAAGAAATTCTAGGGATTTCGCTAGTGAAAGAAATGGATTTTAAAATTGACCTGGTACCCGAAACCTGGAGTTATTTCTAAGGCACCATATAAAATAGCACCAGCGGAGATCCAAGAGTTGAAGGTACAATATAATTAGAGGAATTGTTGGATAAAGGGTACATTAGGCCAAGTGTTTCACCTTGGGGAGCATCAGTGTTATTTGTTCGAAAGAAGGATGGAACCGAGGTTGTGTATTGATTACAGGGATTTGAATAATGTGACAATAAAGAATAAGTACCCACTACCTAGGATTGAGGATTTAGTTGATCAATTAAGGATGCTGTAATTTTCTCTAAGATTGATTTGAGGTCTATGTATCACCAACTGAGAATTGCGGAGGAAGATGTATCAAAGACGGCGTTTCGTACGAGGTATGGGCATTATGAGTTCACCTTGATGCCATTTGGACTTACGAATGCACCTGCAACTTTTATGGACCTTATGAATAGGACATTTCAGTCGTACTTGGATAGATTTGTGGTGGTGTTCATTGATGATACTTTGGTGTATTCGAAGGACAAGGAAGAGCATGAGAGTCATTTAAGGAAAGTTTTGGAGATACTTCGAGAAAAGGTTGTATGTTAAGTTCTCCAAATGTGAATTTTGGCTTGAGAAAGTGGCATTTTTGGGTCATGTGAATTCGAGGGAAGCGTTGTCGTATATCCATCAAAGATACAAGTAGTGACAGACTAGGAAAGACCTAGTAATGTAACAAAGATTAGAAGTTTCTTAGGATTTGCTGGCTACTATAGGATGGTTTGTGTTAGATTTTTCAAAAGTAGCTCAACCTTTGACAATTTGATGAAGAAAACAACTCGATTTCAGTGGGATGAGAAGTGTGAGAAATCTTTCCAAGAATTGAAGCAAATACTTACTTCAGCACCAGTTTTGACGTTACCATCTGGATTAGAAGGTTTTGAGGTGTATAGTGACGCTTCTAAGAATGGGTTAGGATGTGTATTGATGCAACATGGTAAGGTGGTAGCATATGCTTCGAGACAAATTAAGCTTTATGAACAGAATTACCCTACTCATGATTTGAAGTTGGTTGCTGTAGTATTTGCATTGAAAATTTGGAGGCATTATTTATATGGTGTGTCATGTAAGATTTTCACTGATCATAAAAGACTGAAGTATATATTTACTCAAAAGGAGTTGAACATGAGACAAAGGAGATGGCTTGAACTCATTAAGGATTATGATTTGGAGACCTTGTATCATGAGGGTAAAGCGAATAAAGTTGTTGATGCGTTGAGTAGGAAGACTAGCCATACGATGAACATGATGGTATTATCTGAGAGATTGTGTGAATAATTTAGGAGAATGAGCTTAGAAGTCATAGAGCAAGGGAAAGAAGAAGCTCAATTGAATGCACTATGTGTGCAACCCACCTTATTCGATGAGTTTCTAGGGAAGCCAGGTAATGATGAGTGGATGGGGAAGATCAAGAAAATGAAGGAAGATAGAGTTGCCACTGAGTTTGACATTGATGAGAATGGTGTTGTGAGGTACAAGGAAGATGGTGTGTTCCTAAGGATGAGGAGTTAAAAAGAAAGATTTTGGAAAAAGCTCACAGTACGCCATATTCTATACATCCTGGAGGAGATAAGCTCTATAACGATTTAAAGCAACATTTTTGGTGGAAAAACATGAAGCGTGAGGTTGCTGAGTTTGTTGCAAAGTGTATGGCGTTTCTGAAGATTAAGCATATGAGGCCTGGGTGAATGATGCAACCTTTGGAAGTGCCGAGTTGGAAATTGGTGTCTATTTTAATGGATTTTCCAATGGGATTACCACTTACTAAGTCGCCCAAGAATGTCGTATGGGTTATAGTGGATCATTTGACAAAGTCGGCCGGGTTCATAGCAATGAAGGATACTTGGAGTTTACAGCAATTGGCTAGTGCATATGTGCGAGAGGTTGTGAGGCTGCATGGTGTACCAAAGGATATTGTTTCAGATAGAGACTCGAGATTTTTGTCCAAGTTCTAGGAGAAGTTACAATAAGCATTTGAGACATTGCTCAAGTTTAGTACGACTTTTCACCCTGCGACGGATGGATAGACAGAGAGAACAATTCAAATTTTGGAGGATATGTTGAGAGCATGAGTGATAGACTTTGGAGGATCTTGGGATGATAATTTGCCAACTATAAAGTTTTCATATAACAACAGGTATCACTCAAGCATAAAGATGGCACCTTATGAAGCATTGTATGGGCGGAAATGTAGGAGTCCTTTGTGTTGGAGTGATATAAGTGAGACGATGACTTTAAGGCTAGAGATGATTGAAGAAACAACGTAACAGGTTAGACTTACTCAAGAGCACATGAAGGCAGCTCAAGATCGACAAAAGGCTTATGCGAGATCATAATAAAAGCGAGATGGAATTTGAGGTTGGAGATAAGGCTTGCTTGAAAGTGTCACCAACAAAGGGGGTCATGAGATTTGGTAGGAAAGGGAAGTTGAATCCGCGTTACATTGGACCATATGAGATCTTGGAGCGAATCGGTGAAGTAGCCTATAAATTAGCCTTACGAATGGAGTTAGCCAATGTCCATAATGTCTTTCATGTGTCTCAACTTCGAAAATATGTCCATGATCCTACCAATATCATTCAACCTAAAACCATTGAACTAGATCAAACTTTATCTTTTGAGCAATGCGCAGTTAGGATCCTTGATACCAAAATGAGAAGTACCCAGAACAAGGCGGTAAAATTAGTCAAGGTGTTATGGTCATCAAGTCAAACTTTTGATTGTCCCGAACTTTTTCAGCATGTACGCTAGAATTTCGGGGACGAAACTCTGTAAGGGGGGTAAAATGTGATACTAATTTTTTGTTTTCGTATGAGTAGCAAGAGCTAACATTAAAGTTCGAGGACGAACTTTCTTTTAAGGGGGAGTAGATGTAATATCCCAATTTTTTACAACTATTTTTATTAAGTTTGATTTTGTTATAATAAGATTTTATAAATACTCCTCCGTTTTTTTTTTACATGTTACACTTTTGAAAAACCTAGTTTCCTAAACAAAATTTTAATTGAGGATTAAGTAAAAGTAAGGTGGGGTATTAAAGGGAGTGGGGACAAGTGCACATGGAATTGAAGGGAAGGGAGGAGAGAGAAAAGAGGGACCACTGTCCCATTTCCTACGCCCAAGTGGAGGGAATCAGGGAAAGGGGAATTTTTGGCACCAATTCAATTTCCCTCCAAAATGTTAGGTTTTCCAAATTTTCAGAAAATTTAAATTTTTGGCCATTCAAAACCAGTAAACAAACACAACCCTAAATACTCTCTCTTCTATATATACCCCCAACATTTAGTGAGGAGGTTTTACACAAAATGAAGAGAGAGAAAACGCTAATCACCTAGTATGATTTAGTTACATTAGAAGTTAAGTCCAGCAATTAGTTCACTGCACACACAACACATTAATTAGCCATTAATCATCAAAAAAATTTACAGACTGAAATTTCCAAAAAAAAAACCTCAAACTTCAGTCTTCTTCTTCACAGTTTATCTAGCAAAATGGAGTCAAATGATGTGGGAGATGTAGGTTTCTTTTGCCTTCAAGAGCTCCTGGAAATTGAAGGCATGGAGGATGACTTGCTGTTGCATGAAATGGGAGAGCATTATAAAAGTGACGATGACATTTACATGGACAGTGAAGAAGCAGCCACATAAACAGTGCATGAATCACAGCAACAACAACAACAAGTTCACCACCACCAGCCACAGTCGGAAACACGGATCAATGTAAGTTCCACTAGGAAAAAACCAATGTTATGTTTAAAACAAAGGAAAATGTTGGTTGATGAACTTCTTACCTTAGAACCAAAAGGTAATCTTGCATGGGGTTTAGAAAGAAAATTATCAACAAGGTATGGCATACATAGGGTGACATTAGATAGAATATGGAAAGATGCGAAAAAACAGAGAGAAAGTGGGAAACCCATAGATGTTAGAAGCAAAAATAATAAGCAGCTGTGGTAGAAAAATACGGGTGTATGATGTGGCATGGCTTCAGTCAGTCCCACTTCATCTTAGGGTAAGTATTAGGGCATTTGCTAGCTATCTTAAAGTCCCCTCATCCACTGTGTATAGACTGCTGAAACAGGGGAAGCTCATAAGTCACACAAGCAGCACTCACCGAAAACTTACCAATGATCACAAGCTTCAAAGAATGAAGTGGATGTTGCAACACATTACCAGCATCAAGGACACAACCACCAAGATTTGTTGACATGCAGAAAGTTGTTCATATAGATGAAAAGTGGTTTTATTTGAGTCCATACATGAGGAGATTCTACTTGCTCCCTGTTGAAGATGCCCCTTATAGTTGCTGCCAATTTAAGAGGCATAATATTAAAGCTATGTTCGTGTGTGCAATACCTAAACCTATTAAGGACAGTGAAGGGAATATGATACACAATGGAAAATTTGGTATCTATCCTTTTGTTGAGTATGGGAGGGCCAAGTATTCAACTAAAAACAGAAAAGCAGGAACCTGGCTGACAAAGGCAATTGAAAGTGTGAACCTGGCTGTTGTGAGGGACATGATAATCAACACTATCATCCCTTCCATCATGAGGAATTGGCCAGATGGTGTGTCAAAAGACATTTACATACAGAAAGACAATGCAAGACCACATATTCATGCAGATGACCCAGCATTTAGGGCAGCAGCAACTCAGCATGGCTTCAATATTCAACTGATCAATCAACCACCTTAGTCTCCTGACTTAAATGTGCTAGACTTAGGTTTTTCAGAGCAATCCAAGCATTAGAATATCAGACTTTTCCTAAGAATCTAGACGATTTGATTATGAAAGTGCAGGACTATTATGATTTCTTTGACCCATAAGTGTTGAAGTACACTTGGTTGCAATAGCAGTATGTCATGGTAGAAATACTCAAATGCAAAGGAGGGAACAATTACAAGAACCCTCACCATGGCAAAAGAAAGCTGGAGAGTCAGGGGTTACTTCCAGAAAATGTTACAGTTGAGCAATCAGTCATAGAAGAGGCAGTGGCTTATCTCAATGAAAGATTCATTAATGTAGGTGAAGCTTTTGAGTACCTAGATGTGTCAGAAGAGTAGTATGTGGAGAAGATGCAGGTAAGTTTTTGCACAACTTTTTGGTATATATGAAGGAGAAATGCAGGGGCAAGTGTATAAGAAGGTATATAAGCAGGTACAAGTATATAAGAAGGCATATAAGCAGGTACAAAAAAATACATACACTTTTAGGTTTACATGATGGAGAAGATGCAGCAACACTTCTAATCAAACCATAATGTTTTTGGGTTTTTTGGGTTTAGTTAATATGTATTACTTTTGTTGTGTAAGTTTTTATGTTCAATGACTGGTTTGTATAAGCAGTGTTGCAACAATTAAGGTTCAATATGAAATGAATTATGGCTTATGTTTACTGTCGTCATTCAAGTTATGTGTTCGATGAAGGAGTTTCAATATTATCATGTCCACAAGTTGATGACATTTGTCTTTATTTAAATCCAACAGGGAGAATTGCATAGCTCATTGAGGAAGTAAAGGTGATTTAAATCCTCAACTTACTGATTTTACACCAATAAGGAGCAAATCATCTCTTACTCCTCAAGCTACAACCATGAGTCCCTTCATCACTTGGATTTATATGCATATGAAAAAAAATGGATTCTTTCAATACCCAACACAAACACAAAAGCAAGACTCAAATAACTCAGCCAATTTGCCCAAACATTTAGGTTTCCGGATGCCTTTGTGACATCATTAGTCATATACCTCACCATACTAACCACTAACAATCAATTCAACCAATGGAAATCATCAGCCAACCTCCATTTCAAATCAATAGGCAACTGAATCATAAAACCAATTAATATCATGAGGCAACCAAATGAATTCAACCAATTCATATCATGAGGCAACAAAATGAATTCAACCAATTCATATCATGAGACAACAAAATTCAACAAATTCATATCATGAGACAACAAAGCAACCAATTTATATCATCAGCCAACAAACCAGTGACAATCAATTAATCATGGTAGCGGGGGGGACTCATAATCATACCCACAAGTGAGAATCAGTGACAATCAATTAATCATGGTAGCAGGGGGGACTCATAATCATACCCATAAACATTAACAACAATATTAAACGCAAACTAAACGGAATTAGGATGATAGAACCTCAAGAACTCATATTTTTGGCTTTACACCGGAGTAGGAAGCAATGGAATTTCGAGTCCAATTCAATGTTAGTACAAGGGCTCATAGGGACATCAAGATCATCATCATTAGCTTCAGAAGAAGAGACGATGTCTTTAATCACCTCAAACACAGAAAAACCCCCCGTCATTCTCCACATACATCTCATATTTGTTGCCCTCTTCATCATACACATGAAAATTTGTACCAGAACCTGACCTAGAATCCTCCTTCCCCTTCACCACTTTCTCCTTCCTTTTTTTTGAAAACCCCTTACTGATAGACGTAGGCAAATAGTATTCAGGTGCCCTCAAAGCACAGACAATCTCTTGGGTGGTCCTCAAAACAACCTTACCTTTACCTTTCTTCCCATCAGCCACTCCCTCAACTTCCTCCACATCAACCACTACCTTAACCTTACTCACAGAACAAGGTCTAGGTCTCAACCTAGGGATGGGCAAGGGTCGGGTCCAGCTGGACCCTAAACCCGGACCCTAAAATTTTTGCAGACCCAAACCCTTAGGGTCTGTAGGGTCTAGGGTAAAGAACTATTTTTCTATTTTTGCCAAATTCACTTTGCAAAATCGAAACTTTTTAGTTACTGCATTTGAATTCCGTCACATCAATATTGGCTTTTTGTTGAAGTTCTTTCGGTAAAGGTATCACCATATTCACCAACACTAGAATGAGAATTGAGAATGTTTACAATTTCACTAATGAATTTCAAACAATATTTCATCTATGGTTGGAAAAACGACTTATCAACAATATTTAATTTGAATTTTGCTTTGATGACATGAATAAGCAAGATCGATGATAAACATCAATTGGTAAATTTCTTTGCAAACATGGCTTCATTTGTAGTTATAGACATACTGAGTTATCAAAATACAATTCAATTTGAACATCCACAAACCCTTACTTTGGAGGAGAGTAAAGATGAAATGGATGAAAGAAGTAATACTTGACAAACCTCTTCCCACCATCACCTGCCACAAACATCACGCTCATCTCATCATCTCTCTCCATGAAACTCAAATGGACCTGACCCATCGGGCTTCTCAATCGAGACCTCCTCGGACTGGGCCAAGAGATGCTTGGTTCACGACAATGGGTTTCCGTCGTGGTCCATCTTGGTAGGTTCCACCTCGGATTGAATCCATCGAAAGATACGAAACTGGTAGGAGGAGTGAGGTTGATTAAAGGGAAGAACAAGGACCTGGATCTGGATTCCCATGTGGTGAGTGAAATTGAGGAAGAAAAATTCTCTCACTAAGTCAGCTGGGTGAATTAGGAAATAGGTTTTCAAAATTAGATAGCTTTTAGTTTAGGAAATCAATTCTGTTTTAAAAATAAAAAGGTAAAACTTATCTATTAAATTTTTTAGAGTCCAAGGGTCGGGTCTGGGTAGGGTCCATGTAGGGTCGGGTCCATAATTTCAAGACCCGGACCCTAAAAAATTCACTTGGACCCAGACCCGGACCCGGACCTTAGGATCTGAAAAAGTTGGACCCATACCCTTAAATTAGAGTCGGGTCCAGTAGGGTCCATGTAGGGTCCTGGACCAATGCCAATCCCTACCTCAACCTCCTAACTCGACTTTCTGGTGGTGGTTGGGCCAAGATCTTGGCTACAAGGGGGACTCGCAGGTTGTGGTAGTGATGATGAAGGAAGGAACTCCTTTGGAAGACCAGTGGACTTGTAATATTCTTCAACAACAACACCTAAATCCTTCAAAGCATAAGGGCGAAGTAAATTTACGGCATCACCACTGTCGTACAGTCTTCTGGGCCAAGGAGAGTTGTCTTCGAAAGCATGCATCAAGTCATTGATGACATCTGACTCATCAACATCATTCGTTTGAAAGAGAGCATCAACAAGTGGATGGAAATCTGGGACATACATATTTGTTGAGAATTAGGATTTTTTTGGGTCTACGAAAACCAGATCTAAAATCTTTGAGATGATGAAGATGAAATCGAGGTGAGAGAATGAGGAATTGATGTGATCAAGTGCGAAAGTGAAGTGAGATAATGTGAATTCGAAGTGACAGAGCCAAAATTAGAAGGAGGTAGGGGTGAATTAAGGACCGAGAGTGATGAATTGAAGAGAGAGAAAATGGAGTTGAGGAGAGAGAAATTGAAGGGATGAAGGGAGAAGATGAAAATGAGAGAGTTAGGGTTCTGGGAAGTTGAATGGGTTGATGATAATGTGGTTGGGGGTTGATTCAATGAATATGTGGTTGGGGAGGTTTTAAATTTTGATGGAATTTATGAAAGGTAGTTGGTGGGGTTGATATTTGGCGGGAGTTATTTTAATCTGATTAGGTTAGGGTATGTTTTGATGAGGTTAGATTAAGTGGGATTTGTTGTTGTTAATGGTTATAAGTAAGGGCAAGTACGTAATTTTACAGCATAAAACTTTCCATTTTGGGGAAGAAAAAAAAGTATAACATGTATTTTGCAACACTCCGTTTAAGGAAAATGTAACATGTAAAAAAAACGGAGGAAGTATAAAATTCTGAAAAATAAAATTATAATAATCAGACTTTTTATGGAAAATTCATATTTTTATATAGTACCAGATATGTACTCTTTAAAAAAAATTCAAAATCATATTTTTTTTTTAGTAAATCAGATTTTCATTCGTAATAAAAAAGGGTATTTTGTTAGAAACAACCTTTTAAAATTTACTTTTTGCGAAAGACAACCTTTAAAAAATTCTGGCAAAACACAACCTTAAATTAAATTTTTTTGGCACGCAACACCAGATGACACAGATCCCCTACCCCCACCCTCCTCTTCGAACACCGGCGCAACACCAGATGACACGGATCCCCTACCCCCACCCCTCCCCTTCGAACACCGGCGCAACACCAGACGACGCGAAGGCCCCTCGCAAAATTCCGCGAACTTCAATCACATTTTCTTCTTCAAATTCTCTCTTGAAGTGTTGAAATTCATCAAAATTTCTTTTCAAAAAACACACAACATCCAACTCAGAATTCTAATTCGAAGGGTTTTTTGCGAAAATTGAAGGGGTGGCGGGTTGCAGAAATCGCGGGGAGGGGAGGCTGGGGCGAGGGGGAGGGGTTGAGGAGGGGGTTGCAGAAATCGAGGGGTACGGGGCTGCAGAAATCGCGGGGGAGGGGGCGGCGTTGGGCGGGGGGGTGGGTCAACGCCGGAATCCGGCCAGTCAACCCTCAAATCTGGCTAAAGGTTGTCTTATGCCAAAAAAATTTAATTTAAGGTTTTGTTTTGCTATAATTTTTTAAAAAAGTTGTCTTTCGCAAAAAGTAATTTTTAAAATGTTGTTTCTAACAAAAAACCCCAAAAAAATAGAGAGAATTTTAGTTGGTTTTGGAAAAGACCAGATTTTTGAAGTATTATCTTTCGGAGAAACCCTAAAATTCATTTACCTATATATACCCCAAATCAATCAAAAAAATTCTCATGTAATTCACTCTTTCTTCATCTCTAGGTGAATTTCAAACCCATATCTAAAATTCACCATTGTTACTCTTTGAAGATTTCAAAAAAAAAAAAAAAAACTCATGCTATTTAACGTCCGTATTTATACGGTCTTTTTTTTCCTCCTATACTTCTTCTTCCCCATAACAACCACTACCTAGCCACCACTACCACCACCTCCCACCAGCCCCACACCCCATCCCCACCCCAGCCTCCCACCAAGATCCCCCCCACCCCAACCTCCCACCAAGATCCCCCCCACCCCACCCCCGCAACCTCCAAAGCCAACCCCCACACCACCCCCCGGTCCCCTTTCCAATCCCACCCACACGGCCCCCTCCCATCCAGCCCAGCCACCCGTGCCAAGCTCAACCTTCGCAGCCCCCCTCCCGGCACCCACCTTTACCCTCATAGCCCCCCAGACACCCACCCCTTCACATCCCTCCTCCCCCCCCCCCGTCACACCAACCCGCAAAACCCACTATCGGCCCCCTCTCCCCATCCCCTTGAAGACCCCCGCGCATCCCCTCCCACCCACGACGTAGCCCCCCAACCCTTCTTCTTCCTCTATCTCCTTTCCTCGTCCCCTGTTTTATGAGATTTCAAATTTTTTTTTCACTACTCTTCGTGGAATTGAAACAAAATTTCGGTACCACCATGGTGGAAACAAAACAAAATTTCGTTTCTACCATGGCAAAATCGAAAAATTGATTTAGTTAATTCTAAAAATCTGAAATTTAAATAATTTTGAGGTAAAGAAAAAAAGTTAAAAAAAAAGAAAATACAAAATAAGTATAAAAATACGGACGGTAAATAGTAAACCCAAAAAAAAAAATTTGAAAGCCAAACACCGCGACGGTGGACTCACCGGAACACCAGTCGGCCACCCGATCTTGATTTTCCTTCTTCTATCTTCTTCTTCTCTTTCTATTTTCCTTTGCTCTGTATTTCGCATGGAGTACGAACAGGAACTAAGACTATGTTCTTTTCAACTTATTTAAGCACTCTAGTGCTTATTTCATATTTGATCAGATCAGATCAGAAAAGTTCAGATCAGATCTGATCAGATCAGAAAAAAATAGCATATTGCACGAGTTGGGTAAATCAGAAAAGTTCAGATAAGATCAGACCAGATCAAAAAAGTTCAGATCAGATCAGACCAGATCCGAAAAGTTTAGTTCAAATCAGACCAGATCAGAAAAGTTCGGATCATATCAGACTAGATCAGATCAGATCATAAAAAATCAGATCAGACCAGACGAAAATAACATAGTCTAAGTTCCTGATTTTTTTTTTCGTTAAAATGCTTACCTTTTGAGTTTTTTTTTTAAAAAAAAAGGACAAAGAAATATTTAATGAAAAGTTTTGTTCTGTAGTAAGGCCCTATGCTTTTGAACTTATTTTCAGTTAATTTCAGTTCAGTTAATTTAATTTTAGTTCAGTTAATTTAATTTCAGTTCAGTTAATTTAGTTTCAGTTTAGTTAATTTAATTTAAGTTAATTTAATTTATTTTCAGTTCGATTAATTTAATTTCAGTTCAGTTAATTTAATTTCAGTTTAGTTCAGTTAATTTCAGTTTAGCTCAATCTTATCTAATGTTTTAATTATTATTTTTGTTTTCAATATTACTATTAATATTGTTATTATTATTAATATTACAATTATAATAATAATTTTTATTTTTATTTTTTTATATTTCTATTGTCATTATTTTTTATTATTATTGTTTTTATTCTTGTTATTATTATTATTATTGTTGTTGTTGTTGTTGTTGTTGTTGTTGTTGTTGTTGTTGTTGTTGTTGTTGTTGTTGTTGTTATTTTATTATTATTATTATTATTATTATTATTATTATTATTATTATTATTATTATTTTGGTTAATTATAGTATATTAGTATTATATTTTTTGTGAATAATTTTATTGCTATTACTGTCATTATTATTATAGTTATGAATCATTATTTATATCAAAGCTATAATTTTACCAAATTGCAATATATTCGAATTAAAGCACAACAAACACGAGTCAATAAAACATAATAATAATAATAAATAATTAAAATAAATAATAAATAATAAATAATAATAATAATAAATAAATAAAATAAATAATAAATAATAAATAATAAATAATAAATAATAAATAATAAATAATAAATAATAAATATTAATAATAAAAAATAAAAAATAAATATCAATAATAATGATAATAATAATAAATAATAAAAAAAAATGTAAATAATAAATATTAATAATAAATAATAATTAATAATAATTATTATTATAATAAATAATAATAAAAAATTGTAATTATTATGATAAATTAAAAATAATAAATAATAATAATAATAATAATAATAAATCATAAATCATAAATAATAAAAACAAATAATAATAATAATAATAAATAATAATAAATCATAAATAATAAATAAAAAATAAATAAAAAAGAATAATAATAATAACAAAAAAAAATAATAATATTTAATAATAAATAAATAAATAATAATTAATAATAATAATAATAATAATAAAAATAATAAATAAATAATAATAATAATAATAATTAATATTAATAAATAATAATAATAATAAATAATAAATAATAAATAATAATAAAATAATATTTATAATACTAATAATAATAATAATAATAATAATAATAATAAATAATAAACAATAAATAAAAATAATAAATAATAATAATAATAATAATAATAATAATAATATTAATGATAAATAATAATATATAATAACTAATAAATAATAAATAATAAATAGTAATAATAATTATAATAAATAATAATAATAATAATAAATAATAACATAATAATAATAACAAAAATAATAATAACAACAACAACAACAATAATAATAATATTATCTCCGTTTCATTTTAATCTACACACTTTGACATTTTACACTATTCACATATTTCACTTTGACCATCATTTGTGATTTATACGCGGATGAAAATATAGTCATGTGGGATCTTGTTAGATTCATCATAACATGTATTTTATTAATATGTACTTTTTATAATTTTTACAAATACAAAACTAAAGATATATGTCCTCAAAGTTTTGCATTGGCATGCGTGAAAAGTGTAAGTGTGTAGATTAAAATGAAACGGATGGAGTAATAAGTATTGATAATATTATGTTAATACTTATTGATTATCGATAATTATTATTTTAGAAAATTAAATATACATTCAGTTCAGTTTCTTTCATTTCAATTAATTTCAGTTAATTTAATTTAATTTCAGTTCAGTTAATTTAATTTCAGTTCAGTTAATTTAATTTCAACTCAATTCGGTTAATTTCAGTTCAGTTAATTTAATTTTAGTTCAGTTAATTTAATTTCAGTTAATTTAATTTAATTTAATTTCAGTCAAAATAAGTTCAAAAGAACGGGGCCTAACTTGTGCCTGCAGGCCGCAACTTGTCGGCACATTTGACTCTTGTTACTGTTCTTTTATTTTTCTTTATTTTAGAGAAAAAGGGGCATCAAATACTTGTTCGGTGATTTTGATTAATTTTGTTAGAGTTCTAAACTTTGGTGTTATTTTTTATTTTGGGATATTATATCAAGTGACTAACTTTAGGTAATATTATTTGTTGTAGATAGAAATTTTATAGAAGGTGAATTTTAGGTGATATTGCGATACTTGGACGTATTTAAGATAATTCATGATGTCCATCAACACTTAGAATCCCGTTAGGAATTTATATGCTATGCGTAATGCATGTAGCTATGTGATCATATGTCTATGTTGGATATATGTTATGTGGTATGAATAATATTAGTACTTGTTATGACTAAAGTTACTATTATTAGTACTATTTACTCTACGTATTATATATATATATATATATATATATATATATATATATATATATATATATATATATATATATATATATAAGTTGATATTGTGACTCATCGAGGCTCTAATTTATGATGATAATATTATTATTATGAATATTGGACGTTGAGTATTATAATTTTATGAAGTGATTAAGTTGGGAAAAATATTTATTGAGCTAAAGATGTTTCTATGTAGTGTTTAATGTGATATTTGATGTGTCATAACTTTTAAAATATATTAATCACGAAATGTATAAATATTATTGAGGGAATTATCCTGTGGACTTGGATCCTCCATAGGTGATGAACAATACTTAATTTTTATTATGTTACAACTATGTTATTGTCTTCCTCCTAATACTATTGGTGCGCGTTGCGGATATCCATTAGATTAGTGAGGGGTATGCACACTAGGGACGTTATGCAAAACGATATTGGACATTACTCTTAATTTATTTGGGTGACGACTCATGTTGAAGTAGGTGGTTATTGGGATTAGTCTCGGTCTATTGACGTTCAATGCCCCATTAATAATCAAATTTGTTGTTGTGTGAATCATATAAACTTGAAGTATTTAAATTGGTCAAGTGTATTATATACTTGTTTGTATTATGTTATACTTGTCCGTATTGTGTTATACTTGTTTGTATGATGTTATAAAAACTATTTTCAAAATACAACTATTATTATTTTACGGGATGGAGTTGTAATTACTTAACTTTCGCTAAGTTTTGTGTATTTGTTTTCCTATATAAAATGTGCAGGTTGGTGAAAGGGACTACGTTGCACGAATGAGCGCACTTATAGTTTTAAGTTCACCTAGTTTAAGAAATAACTCAGCACTGTTATTTGGGATTGGTTAGTTTTTTATTGGTTTAAGTTAGACAACTTAGTTTGGTTTATTTTAATATTTTGGATTGTAAGTTTAATTTTATTTTAGTAATTAGCCTTGCATTTATTTTTAATAATAGATGCGACGGTAACACCCTAAATGTTTGGTCATATATTTAAATGAAAAAAGTGAATGTTTTATAAAGTTTTTAAACTAAAGTTTTGGGGTGTTACAAGTGTTGCGCTGGCGGAAAATAAGGGTGGGGTTTGATTTGGTGGTCAATTTAGGTGGTGGTGATTTGGGGCTGTGAAGGTGGTTGTTGCGATTGTGAAGGTGGTTGATGTAGGGGTCAATGTGGCAGTGGTGAAGGTGGTGGTTGCGGTGGCAGTGGTGAAGGTGGTCTGTAGTGACAGTGGTTGTTGGTATGGTGGTCAGTTTTACCTTACTTCATCTCTCCTCACAAGCCTAACTAACCATACCCCTAATACTCTAACCATACCCCCTAATACTCCATTAAGAAAAACTCCCTAGGAGTCTGTGTCCTCGAAAACTGTTGCACTTATTTTGTTATGGAGGAAGTATATTGAGAGATGATACACATACACTCGGTGTATGTGGGCCACACATACACTGGATGTATGTGTTACTACTAAAATGTATACCTTTTGTATATGTTACTACTAAAATGTATACTGTTACTAAAAAAATTATAAACTTACAATCATTTGAACCTGTTTTGTTATTCAACGATATTTGAATTTACATAATACATAAACGATTGAAATACTATATTTCAAATTGAATTTTATTACATGGTAGGGATGAAAATATAACATTATTTTTCTACAAACAAATTAAATAATTGAAAACGATAGGAAAATTTAGTAAAAAAATGGTGAAGATGAATAAGATGAAGCTAATATATGAATAATCTGGAAAAAAAATTACAATTCTTTTTTTTAGTTTTAAACAAAAGGATCCATACAAATCTAAATAAAGAAAATTTCATAAAACATATTTTTTAAACAAAGATAAAGAACAAATCATTAAAAACAAAATTATCTGTCGAAATATTGTAAGTTTGTAGTATTTTTAGTAATATTATATATTTTAGTAGTAACACATACACAAGGTATAAATTTTATTGGTAACACATACACCTAGTGTATGTGTGGCTCACATACACCCAGTGTATATGTAGCCTTTGCTAAGTATACTGTATACTTCCTTAGTTCCAAAATAAGTGAAACACTTGTCTCAAAAAACTCTCACATAAATGAGAGAAGTGTTTCACTTATATGTTGAAACGGATGAAGTATATATCATAATAAGAATACCAGATGTAAAAAAAAATTAATAAGAATAATTGTCTCATTTTGTATCACTTAAATATCCAACAGAACTAGACCTGATAGGCTGA
This sequence comes from Beta lomatogona, assembly GCA_947646795.1. NCBI lineage: Eukaryota > Viridiplantae > Streptophyta > Magnoliopsida > Caryophyllales > Amaranthaceae > Beta > Beta lomatogona. Next base: position 942,870 of record CANSNZ010001062.1, on the reverse strand, counting down.
GACATTGCCCGGAACAACACCCGTTTCCTAGTCAAAAAGCGTGAAAAATAAATGCTAGTTGTTCATATCTGACAGTGAAGTGACACTGAAATTAACCACTATCATTAAAACAATTCTAGCTTTAGGTAAGCAAGTAGAGGTTATCGTTGATCTAATTTGAATTATTCTGTTATTGGAGGTTTCGAAATGGCGGGACCTTACTGGTGGGTGCAAGTGTGCAACTCATTTCGCCGATTAGGTACCTAGTACTAGCTAGTCTGCTAAAAGCCTCAAAGTTAGGGCTGGTAATCCCTGATACGACCTGATAACATAATACGAATCCGACCTGAAGTTACTGAGAGAAACACGGACACAAACACGAATGACACGAAGTCAACTCGATTAGTAACATCTATCATATTATGTAACTATTCTACTTTTTATATCATTTTTTATACATTTGGGGCGAACCCGAAATCGACACGAAACCAAACACGAACACGACCCACTGACACGAATTGCCAGCCCCTACTCAAAGTATTATTCATATGAAGACGGATGATTATATAGGATTATTTTATATGTCTCGCTTATACCTCATAAAATGTTTAACCAATGAAGTATAACTTTTTTTTCCGTTGTTTCTTAAACTAAGACAATGCTAGGTTTTCTTCACCTAAAATAACTAAATAACCATATATTTAAGATTTTCTTTTGATTTGATTAATAGGCATTATTGTGGTTAGCTATTTTCTTTTCCAATGAAGTCATGAGTGACGTGTGGTTTTTTATGTAACTCTCTCTTTCAAAGTCTAACCACCATAATTAAACCAAGGGACTGAAATGCATTGATAAAATAATCATTTCTCTAATCAAAGTAAGTATTACCATCAATATGGTGACCCGAATCAATTTCCTCATGTTCATAATGTAGGTTATAGTCGGCTCCATCATGTCAATCATGGTGAAATTTGTAGTTATTTTAGTTTCTGTAGTGTACAACACTACAACCTACAGGAATATTTTATCATGCGGATTTGTGAAACTAAATGTTTGTTGGTGGGGGGATGGTGCATGCTTGAAAGATACGTTTTGAAAGATGACCATTCACCAGTCATGTCTTTATCACCTTATCGACCATAATACATCAATGAAGCTTCATTAAGAACGATACAAAGACATTGAAAATTATGCAAGAGTAGATTAGAGGTGAAATCATTAGGGAATATATTTGGGTGACCCTACATTGTAAGTGTAGTACATGAGCATTTAATACTTATGTTGAGATATTAGATCCTCTCAGGGGTGAGTGTAAGAGTCAATTGAGTTTTATTCAATACTTATTCCTATTTCCTCCCTCCTATTCCTTTAAAAAATCAAGGTAACTAAAATTTTGGCAAACAAACTCTTCCTTTATTCATAACAAATGCAAATGAGAGGGTTTTACCGTAAAACCGTTTCACTATTAATTTTAAAGCTATCACTTTTTTTGACATTAAAATTAATTCATTGATTCAAAGTCATACGACATCTGCAATAGAAGTGAAAACTTACCAATACATGTCAAAATAAAATAAATACAATTATAATATGACAAAACCACGATCGTTGAAGAGATCTAACACTTCTTCTCGTCTTTCACATCGCTGTCTGATGCAGCATTCTACAAGGCCCAAGGAGGTCAATTGATCTTTTGTAGTTTTGAAGTAGAACTATATTTATCCTTTTAATTCAAGTGATTGTACGCAAAGTATTGACATCTATTACAACCCCACATAAATTTCGATCAACAAATCAACCTCTTGAATTACACAAAAAACAAAAAATAAAGTCCCCAAATTCTCACATGGAGAGAGATAAAACCAAATATATGGGTAAATATAATCCAATATATGGGTAGAAAAACTCTACATTAAATGACCTTTTTTATTGAATTACCTTTTCAGTTATCCTTTTAGCTTAAATAATAACGCAAGATGACTTTTTAATTTTGGGAAAATGATTGGGTGACCTGAGGGTTGACAACCCTCATGAGAGAGATAGAGATAGAAAGTATAATAAATGCAATAGTGGTATAGACATTTTCTCTCCAAAAATATTGAATTTAATATCACTTTCTCTCTATCTCTCTCATGAGGGTTGCCAACCCTCACAACGTATGTGGCTAATGGTACTAAACTGTGGTAATGGTAATGCTTTTTAGTGTAAGTTTGTAAAGACATTCCAATGCTAATATCTATGTTAATGGAACTTGATGTCAAAACATGTGTTTTCATTCATAAATTCCCGTTACCACTCAATACTACCTTCCCAAGTGGTAATGGATGGTAACGAAATTTTAGTAAGAAAATACTCCCTCCGTCCCATAATATAAGTCCCCTTTCCTTTTAAAGTGTCCCAAAATATAAGTCTTGTTTCTATTTTCAATCAATAATTATGTCCAAAATACCCTCATCAAAATAATTTAATTCCCAAAAAGTCCTTATAATTTCAGCTTCCAATGCACCATTATTAATGATAAAATGGAATCTTTTACCTCATTGAACTCATCTACACATTAAACCATGCAACATTAATGTTCAGTTTTTATTTTATGTTAAAAAGAAAAAAATAATATAGGTGTTTCCCAAAAAAAATGAATATTTTTATTCAAATAAAACAAGATTCAACTTTACCTTAATTCCCGTGGAAAAACTGAATCAGGACTTATATTATGGGTCGGAGGGAGTAGGTGTTTTGGGATAAAGTAGTATTACCAGAGATGTTGATATGGGAATGCCTTCATAAATTTGCAATAGAAACCATTACTATTACCACCATTTAATATCGCTAACCAAACGGGCCGTTAGATCACCTAATCATTTTTCGTTTGTGTTTTATAGACCAATTATTCTTTCTTTATAGGGTAGTAAATAAAAGGGTCCTAACCCTTTCTTAGGAAGACGGAACTAATAGTAAAATACAATAAAAATTGATCCCACAACTTTAGAAGGTGAGTGTCCAATCCAACCACTGCACCATAAATTAAATTTACTAATGTTAATAAGTTCCTCACTTAATATCTTCCAACAGTTTCCAAGTTACAGTATGTCGGTATTGCTTTAAAATTGCCCTAGTTCTAATGTGGCACCAGACGACCCTGGTTTTGATACCAAATTACATGACCATTTAATGCCTAATTGGTGGATTATTTGACTATATATAAACCTATCATATGAGTAGTGTACCCCATATCTTAACGCAATAAATATTTTTTCCTCAATTTTTTTTAATTGATATTATTTTCTAACACCGTACAATATACAGGATATCTGCTGAATTTTCTTCTTGTATACTCCCTCCGGTTTTTATTAGTTTATCCATTTCTTTTGCACAGAGTTTTAGGGGAAATAATATTGTGGGACATAGAAAGAAAGATAAATTATTATTTTATATTAAAGTTGAATGTGTGATGGAAAGTTAGTGGTCTCATTCTAAAAAATAGAAACAAAAGAAATGGGTAAACTAATAAGGGACATCCCAAAAGAGAATACGGGTAAACTATTAAAGACCAGGAGGAGTAATTCACAAACTTTTGAAAAAGGCGGGCCACACCTTCAACTAATGGTGTGGCCAACCCATTTCAACAGCGCGCGGCGCCTTTCTTTCTCTTTTTTTTTTTTTTTTGATTAAGAAAACAAACCAATTTCCCACCTTCTCTTTCCTCTCATTTTCCCTATTTTTTTGCCTCATTTTCTCTCTCCTCTTATTTCCCCCCATTTTTTCCTATTTTCTCTCTCCTCTCATTTTCCCTTATTATTTGTAACATTATTTTATAATACGAGGAATCCATTACTTCCTAATAAGTAACGATTATTATTTGTACCCTTATTTTATCATACGAGTACCTATTTATTACTACAAATAACCCTTATAATTTTTTTTCAAATAACCCGTTATATTATAAAAGTAACATCATTAGTTAATAAAAGAAGCCCTAATTAAATGTATGAGTATCCTTATTTATTTGTTCGAGTAACCTCATACGTTCACAAAAGTAACTCTAATTATTATATAATAGCTTAAAATGTTTATAAAAAGTAACCATAATAAAGGTACAAGTAATTCATTAGTTCATAAAAAGTATCCCCATTATATATTTAAAGTAATCTCATTTATTCATAAAAAATAAAACGCGTTGCTTTCCAATGCCAAGGTGTTACTTTTAGAGTTTTAGTGAATTAGGGATTACTTTATCTAATGCTAAGGGGTTACTTTACTGACATTAGGGATTACTTTTTATAATGCTAAGGGGTTACTTTTACTGAAAGTATAGGTTACTTTTTGTAACTGTAAGGGGTTACTTTTACTATAACTAGGGGTTACTTTTACTATAACTAAGGGTTACTTTTACTAAAAGTATAGGTTACCTTTTGTAACTGTAAGGGGGTTACTTTTACTATAACTAGGGGTTACTTTTACTGAAAGTGTAGGTTACTTTTTACTATAACTAGGGTTACTTTTTGTAATTATAAGTGGTTACTTTATACATTTATTATAGGGTTACTTTACACTTATGCAGGGGTTACTTTTTGTAAGAGGGGTTACTTTTATTAAAACTAGGGGTTACTTTTTCAAATACTAAAGGGTTACTTTTTGTAATGTTGAGGGCGGGGTTACTTTTTACTAAAAGTATGAGTTACTTTTTGTAATTATAAGGGTTACTTTATACAAACACCAAACTATTTCTCAATCTCCGTCCCCTCTCTTTGATCAAATTAAACCATGAAACCACTACGTCCTCCTCCTCCCCATCACCACCACAGCACTACCACAAGTCCACAACGAACGACTCAAACAACCAACCACCACTATCGCACCGAACTCCTTATCTTCCTCATCATCTCCTCCTCTGTCACCATCACCACATATTCAACGTATTGTTGGGGAGAAATTGAAGATTGGAGCTTATGAAGCAACTGGCATGGCGGCTTGAGTGGTGTGAAATGTGATCAGAAATTTGGGAAAAAAATTGGAGGGTTTTAGGTTGAATGTGAATATTTGATGAAGATGTGAGCTAGATGAAAAATTGAGGACAGTGGAGGAGAGAGAAAATGAGAAAATATATATTGGGAGAGAGAGCAGGACTGTGATTGCGATTGCGTCACCGCCATGGATGACGTTGTTGTTGTTGATGCAGATGACGTCGAAGGTTGAGTTTTGCGATGATGATGATGATGCTGAAGAAATCGAAGATTTGAGGAAGGAAGAAGGAGGAGGGAGGAGGGAGGAAGGAGGAGGGAGGAAGGAGGATGGGGATGGCTTGTGAGTTGTGACGCGCGCAGCCACACAGTTTGCTTTCTGTGTGGCCTGTGCTACATAAAACGCTTTGTTTATATTTTGCTAGAGATTAATCCCTTCATCATTATCATTGTTGAACTTGGTTAATATACAACATATACAAGCATAATCTAAGGCTAGAAGATAGGAAAGCATTTACATCATAATCTATTCTAACCTAAAATAGATGATTACAAAAATAATTACAAAATATTCTATATTCTAATATTATTGACTAACACATCCCCGCAGTCGAAGCGGGAGGTTCTCGTACGCTTAGACTGTCCCGGAAATCATCAAATAAAATGCGCGGAAGACCTTTTGTAAAAATATCGGCAATCTGGTAAGGGACGGTACATGTAGGACACAGACTTCGCCACGTGCAACTTTCTCGCGAACGAAATGAATGTCCATTTCAATATGTTTAGTGCGCTGGTGCTGGACAGGATTACCTGATAAGTATATTGCACTAACATTGTCACAATAGACGAAGGTAGCTTTGCGAATAGGACAATGGAGCTCCAATAGTAAGTTCTGAATCCAGCAAGGACTTAGAAACCATGTTAGCAACACCTCGGTATTCAGCCTCAGCACTGGATTTGGATAGAGTAGGTTGTTGTTTCGAGGACCAAGAAATGAGGTTGTCACCAAGGAAAACACAGTAGTCCGAGGTGGAGCGTCTGGTGTCTGGAAATCCACCCCAATCTGCATCAGTATACTTTCCAATAGGAGTCTTATATAGATGCAATCCAAAAGACAAAGTACCCTATATGTAGCGCATAATGCACTTAAGAGCATTTATATGAGCATTTCTCGAATCATGCATGTCGACACACACAAATTTATTCATCTTCAAAGAATTGCACATGTCAACACACAAAAATTTTGCCACTAGACATGTCATAACACTTATAGCCACGATGATTGGAAGGATAGCCTAAGAAAGCACACGGGGTTGATCTTTCTTTCAATTTGTTTATTGTTGAGGAGGGAAAGAGAGGAAAACACAAGCAACCAAAGACTCGCAAATGAGAGTAATAGGGATCTTTTTGATAGAGAATTTGAGTAAGAGAGAGATATCCTAGAACTTTGATTAGGAGGATGTTAAGAAGGTAAGTAGCCGTTTCAAGGGCATGATGCGAAAATGACCCGGGCATAAAAGCATGAGCAAGAAAGGTACGCATGATGTTATTGATTGATTGAATATGTCTTTTAGCTTTGCTATTTTGAGGTGAAGTATGAGGACAAGAGAGGCGAAGTTGTAGTCCATTGCCATTCTACACACATAATTGCTTAAATGGGCCATTTATGAACTCCATGCCATTATCACATTGAAAAGTCTTAATGGGTCGTTCAAATTGTGTTTTAGCAAGAGCATGCAATGCTTTAAAATAAGAGTAGACTTGAGATTTGGTGGCAATAGGAAAAGTCCATAAGAATTTGCTAAAATCATCAGGAAAGAGAACATAATATCGATGCCCGAAAGAATTTGCAATGGGAGAAGTCCACAAGTCACTATGTATAATAGCAAAAGGCAAAATAGTGAAAGACATAGAATCATGAAAAGGCAACTTAGTAAGTTTGCCAAGAGGACAAGAAAAACATGAATATTTTTTACTCTTATTACATGAAATGAAATTACTACTACAAAGATAATGTAAAATGTTATCGCCTGGATGCCCTAGACGACTATGCCATATATCGCCGACGACAAAGGAGAGCCATAGGAGATGGTGAAGAAATGGCTTGTGACTTGGAGAATATGGGGTAAAGATCACCTCGTGCTTGTCACATCTCATTATTTTGGTCTCGTATATACTTGACAAAAAAACCAAACGGATCAAACTCAACTGAATTATCAATTGTAAATTTACGAACAGAAATAAGGTTTTTGATGAGTTCAAGAGCATGGAGCATATTGTTTAAGGTTAAAGGCAGGTGAGGGGTTGGCAAAATAGAACGTCCATGACCGACAATTGGAATGAAATGACCATTACCAACAACTAGGGGTGTAAATGAGACGAGACAACTCGCGAGGTACTCGAGATCTCGATCAAAACTCGGTCAAAGCTCGTCTCGAGTAGGCTCGACTCCTACCTACTCGACTCGAAAAGCTCGCGAGAAACTCGAAAAAATATAATATATTATACTTGCAATTTCAATAAATAAATCTCAAACTTTTTCAAAGAATTTAATTCATGTAATATAATACTTTCACAGGAAATATTTTCATAGTGGACTTTAATTATAGTGTGTCTTTAGGTTATGGTTAACAAGCCGAGCACAAGATTTTAACGAGCCTTAGCCTTGGCTCGGCTCAAAATCTCATGAATAAACTGAAAAATTATTAAAAATTATCTTTTACGTAAAATATCAAATGTCCCACATTGGTTTATAGTATAAACAATAGCCTTTTTCTGTATAAAATGTTACTACTCTAGCTATACTTATTGTTTGAATTAAAGTTGCCCCACATTGGTTGGGAAATAAAAATTTAAATTTGTGTTCTTTATAAATGGAACAAAAACTTTTTGGTTGGAAACCGTTTTTTTTCTATGCAAGTTTGTTTCATAAAATCCCACATTGGTTGGACAATGAAACACTCAACTTTTTTTCTTTATAAAAGGCTACTCCAAGTACCTAACTCAAGGTACATGGATTGACTCAAGTTTGAGTTGAACCTTGATTTGAGTTCGAGCTTCGGGTTCGAGCTTGATTCAAGTTCGAGTTTTGAGTTTCGAGTTCGAGCTTGATTCATGTTCGAGATAAAGTTCGAGCTTGATACGAGTTCGAGTTCGAGCTCGAGTTTAGGGTTTCGAGTTCGAGTCGAGCTTGATTTTTTCAAGATCGGGAGTTTTCGAGTCGAGTCGAGCTTGATTTCAAGTTTTCGAGTTCGAATCGAGTTTAGCCAAATTCCAGCTCGACTCGCACCATTTACACCCCTACCAACAACAATGTTATGATTAATATTGCTCGAATTAAAATAGGAGGAAAAAAAATACCTGGATCCGCCATCATGTGAGATGTAGCACGGGTGTCCATGTAGTAATTTCCATCGGGTTGGGAAAGTGTCATGGTGTGCATGGCCACTTCGATGTGTATGGGTGTATAGCCAACGGTGGATGGAGTATAAGAAGTAGCATAAGCCTGTTGTGGCCTGGAGCCAAGAAGACCAGGAATCCGGGGTGAGTAAGTGGGCCTAGACTACATGGTGTTGGTGGGGTAAGGGCACGGAGGGACAACCCAAGGAGTACCCCATGGAAACTCCCCCCAAGCACCCTACTGTGACTGCCACGCTGCTGGAGGCTGTTGGTAGTTAGCTAACGGAGTTGTTGGTGACAGAATTTTGACCACCACCATTGTTTTTGCCACGGTTATATGTGGTATTTCCTCTTTCATTATTTTTCCTCCGGTTTTTATTAGTATTATTACTGCCACTACGAGTGTTAGAGGAATGAGAATAAGAATTGGAATGTGAGAAAGCACCATTATCGGAGCCATGCCCAGAACCACTGCTCATGTTGGCCACCAATGCGGTTGTAACGCCACCTTCTTTTTTGTGCTGCATTTTTTATGCTACGTTCTCGGAGTTTGAGGCGAGAACGACAACTTTCAAAAGTAGGTAAAGGATTCTGATTTTGAATATAATCAACCACATCCGAATATGCCTCCGGTAAACTACTACGTTAATTAATTTAAGGACAAGCCGACTGTTCTTCACGGGGCGTCCACGTCGGCCGAGTCTATCGCCCAGGGACTTCACATGATTACAATATGCATCAATGCTGGAGAAATTTGAAAGATTGACAGCGGCGAGATATTCCTTAAGTTGTGTGGCTCTGGAGCCTTTGTTATCACGGAAAGTCGCCTCCAAAAGTTGCCAAGCTTTTTCTGCACTGTCATTTTGGAAGAGTATGGCGTGTAGGAGTTTGGGTGAAATGGTGTTAGAACAAAATAAGAAAATAACAAGGGTCACAAGATAACAATCTTCTAGGCGTGGATCACTTTCCCAAAAGTAATATTCCGACCCTAATCGTAAAGCACGGGTTCACGGAATTCACCTTCGAGATACAAAGAAGAAACAATAGTGGTCACGCTTACTATGAACACTATTCAATGAAAAATGAGTTTGTGAGATTTTGTAGAGATGAAGAATTTCTGATTTTTGATCTTTAGAATTTGTATGCAAGAGAGAGAAGTAGTTTTTCCAACTCCTTCATCATATGAGAGACCCTCATATATATAACAATGCTATACTGTTTCAGGAAATCCGAAACGATACAATGACCAACCGTCAAAACACGCGAAATCAAGCAAAGAGCAATGAAAGACAGAGACACCGTCGCGAGTCGCGACGAGCATCGCGAGTCGCGAGCTCTAGCACGTCGCGAGGTGCGACCATGGTCGCGAGTCGCGACCACCACCATTATCTCGCCCTTGATCCAGCGTGTGCTCTACATTACGTTCTCGACGAAACGCAAATACCTATAGCATATTATCTCATATATTATTCGAGTAACAACACCATTACCAAGTAACTCAAACAATATATCATGAAGTTAACTAACCTTATACTCTAAATCTCCAACAATCCTCCCCCATTTAGAGTATACAAAATAGTTATTGCACAAAACATCATCAAAACAAAACAACCTCATGCATAAATGAAAGTGTACAAAGACTTGAACTTCCACTTAGTATAATACACATTCCAAGCATTCGTATCCAAATGGTGTCGATGAACGATTGAACCATTAGCAACACATAATATAAACTTGAAGATATTACACACACAAGATTAACTACTCATTTTTCAATATATACTTGACACTAATTAGCCATGTGTCCATATCAATTCATAAGTGCATCAAAGCTATGCCTCACTAGCTCCTTGAAGCGGCCAAACTTCGCACTTACATAGGTAGATCTCTTAGAAAAGCATGCTCCTGTAACAAAGCACAATGTCAAGAGACCTATTAAGATTAAACAACCTCTTAAATCATCACAGATTTAAAGAACTTTACCTTGGATGATTATACAAGTTCTTTCAACCAACAAATAAGGAAATTAATCTTATTGAACTCAAGACCCAACGTCTTATTGGGCGTTAAGTTAAGATTCCCTTACTCGTGATTTCCAAAAGGCACCAATCCTAAACCGATTGCCATCCTCTTTACCGTATCTCTAGCTAGCGCCTTAGTGAAACAATCCGCTAGATTATACGTAGTCCTCACATAGTCAACAGTGATAGCACTATCTTTGATAAGTCCTTGGACATAACTATGTCTCACACCAATGTGTCTTGACTTACCATTATACACTTGACTATAAGCTCTTGCCAATGCTGCATCACTATCACAATGTATAGTAATAGGTGATATTGGTTTTGGCAACAAAGGTATCTCAAACATGAGATTCCTTAACCACTCGGCTTCTTTGCTTGCCGATGACAGAGCTATAAACTCCGATGTCATTGAAGAATCTGCAATGCAAGTTTGTTTCTTGGAAGCCCAAGATATCGCACCTCCCCCAAGGAGGAATGTCCATCCACTCGTGGAGGAATGATCTTCTCTATTAGAGATCCAACTTGCATCCGAATACCATTCTAAAACTGAAGGATATCCACTATAGGATAAACTATAGTCCATGGTTTTCCTCAAGTACTTTAACACTCGACGAATAGCTTGCCAATGTTCCATACTAGGATTACTAGTATACCTACTTAATTTCCCTACCGCAAATGCGATATCCGGCCTAGTATTCGTCATAGCATACATCAAACAACCTATAACCCTCGCATACTCAAGTTGAGACACGACATTGCCATCATTTGGCAATAATTTTTCACTTGGGTCCATAGGAGTTGAAACAAGAGAGCAATCACTAACATTAAACTTCTTGAGCACTTTCTCGATATAATGAGATTGTGACAAGATCAATTTTCCATTGTCTCTCTTAATTCTTATACCTAAGATGACACCCGCCTCCCCCAAATCTTTCATGGAGAATTGTGAAGATAGAAAAGATTTTGTCCACTCAACTTGTGACAAATCCGTTCCAAATATCAACATGTCATCTACATATAGACAAATCATGACACCATTACCGTTGTCATCAAATTTGCTATAAACACATTTGTCTGAATTATTCAATTTGAAACCATTAGACAACACAACCTCATCAAACTTTTGATGCCATTGCTTAGGTGCTTGTTTTAGCCCATACAAAGATCTAATCAACTTGCATACTTTATGCTCTTGACCTTTCACGACAACCCCTTCCGGTTGTCGCATGTAAACCTCTTCCTCTAGTTCTCCATTCAAGAACGCCGTCTTGACATCCATTTGATGGATCACAAGCTTATGAATAGCCGCAAGAGCTATTAATAACCTTATAGTGGAGATTCTAGCAACGGGTGCATATGTATCGAAATAATCAATACCCGGTTTTGTGAGAAACCTTGAGCCACTAAACGGGCTTTGAACTTATCAATAGTTCCATCTACTTTCATTTTCTTTTTGAAAATCCATTTACACCCAATTGGTTTACACTTAGGAGGTAAATCAGCTAAAACCCAAGTGTTATTTCCCATGATGGAATCCATCTCATCATCAATTGCTTCTTTCCAAAAGGCGGCATCTTGAGACCTCATAGCCTCATTAAACGTTAAAGGATCCTCTTCCACATTAAATATATATGGAAACTTAGTCACTATGGAACTCCTTGATCCTTCAACCAAATATACATGAAAATCCGGGCCGAAAGATTTCTCTTTTCTCGCCCTTTTACTTCTCCTAGGTTGTGATGATGTTGATGCAACATTCTCATCAAGAGTTTGTTCATCAACTTCTTGATCAATGTTAGTGTGATCAAGACCAATTCCTTGATCAATATTAATTTGATCAATTGCTTGAATATTGGTATTAGGAGTGATATCCTTTGGTCTAGGAATTGATGAATATCGATTTTCATCAAAAATTGCATCTCTTGACTCCACAATAGTGTGAATTGACCAAAAGTCATTTTGTTCTATAACATAGAACCTATAGGATTTGCTATGAAGAGCATACCCTATAAAGATGCACTCAACTCCTCTTTCACCCAACTTTTTACGTTTGGGTTCCGGCACTTTTACAATTGCCCGACATCCCCAAACTTTGAGATAACTCAAGTTTGGTTTTCTTTTATACCAAAGTTCATATGGGGTAACCTCGTTCTTTTTCATTGGAACTCGGTTTAAAATATGACAAGTCGTTAACATAGCTTCACCCCAAAAACCATCACTTAAACCCGAATAGGATAACATAGAATTTACCATTTCTTGCAAAGTTCTATTCTTTCTTTCGGCTATACCATTTTGTTGTGGTGTATAAGCCGTTGTAGTTTCATGTATAATGCCAATAGATTGAAAATAACTCGGGTCATAGAATTCACCACCCCTATCGGTTCTAAACCGTTTAACTTTGTCACTTAGTTGCAATTCAACTTCAGTTTTATAGATCTTAAACTTATCGAGGGCTTCATCCTTAGTAAATAACAAGTATACATAACAAAACTGAGAGTAATCATCAATAAAAGTTATCATGTATTTCTTGTTCCCTAAGGAAGGAGTGCTATGAAAATCACATAAATCACTATGCACCAAATCAAGCAATGAAGTATCTTTTTCCACATTGTTTGGAAAAGAATTTCTAGTTATCTTTGTTAACATGCATGTTCTACACTTCTCTATACTTGGATCAAAAGAGGGAATCAAATCATGCTTAGACATGGAATACAACTTTTTATAGTTAACATGACCAAGCCTATTATGCCATAGAGAAGAATTGTCATTAACAACAAAGCAAGTATCTTTCAAAGCATTCAAAATACTTAGTTTGAACATACTATTACAAAGATAACCAAGTCCTACAAATGTACCACCCTTAGACAATATAAATTTATCAGCTTCAAACACCATTTTAAAACCTAACCGATTCAAGGTAGCACCGGAGACTAAATTTCTCCTAAGTTCCGGAGCATACAATACATCTCTTAAAATAAGAGGCTTTCCGGAACTAAACACTAATTCTACTTGTCCTACACCTAGAACTTTAGCTGTAGAATCATTGCCCATGTAAAGAACTTCTCCATTCTCAACCTCCTTAAAAGTCTTGAATAGAGACCGCTCCTTGCATACATGTCTTGATGCTCCCGAATCGATCCACCATGAATAATCATCCTGTACACAAAAGATTTCAGAAATCATACACACAAAATTCTGATTTGAATTAAGTGAAACTTGTGTACACATACCTTGCTTGGTATGGGTTTGGCTAGACTCGCCATTCCCACCATTCTTTTTGTTCATCTTCTTCTTCCAAATGGTGCAATCCTTCTTGAAATGACCGGGCTTTCCACATTCCCAACAACCTCGTTGAGCACCTCCACCAAACTTAGGCTTCTTGCCATAGTTGCCTTTGGTGAAATTGTTAGCCCTCTTCTTAGGATTAGAAGACTCCTTTGTTTTACCTTCCTCCACCATGTTAACGGTGGAAGAATTAGGATTGACATCCTTTTGTCCATCTTGAACCCGAATGCCCTCTTCAATCCGAAGATGAGCACCCAATTGTTCAACATTCATATCGTCTTTCTTATGCTTAAGGGAATTTCTAACATCCTTCCAACCGGGTGGTAATTTATCAATTATAGAGGAAACAACAAAGGTTTCATCCATCACAATGTTGTGTTGCTTAAAACTCCCTAAGATTCTTTGAATTTCATGGAATTGCTCCATTACCGACCTAGAGTATACCATTTTAAATGCATTGAAATTACTAACAAGAAACTTCTTACTAGAAGCATCTTCGGCCATGTATTTACTTTCTAGTTCTTCCCAAAGAATCTTAGCGGATTCAATAAATTGATAAATATCAAACAAAGCATCGGACATACCGTTAAGAATGTGGCCACGAGATATATAGTCATCATTCTCCCATTTGCTCCTCCTCCGAATTTCTTCAACAGTTTCATTTTCCACTTCCTCGGGTTTGGGAGTGCTCAAGACATACGCCACACTTAACGAAGTGAGAAGGAAATGCATCTTTTTCTGCCATCTTCTAAATCCAACACCTTCGAACTTATCAAATTTGTGAAAATTTGCAGACATTTCACGAATTGAAGTCATCTTGCTATGTATATTACTTTTGGATTGTTAGAACAAAATAAGAAAATAACAAGGGTCACAAGATAACAATCTTCTAGGCGTGGATCACTTTCCCAAAAGTAATATTCCGACCCTAATCGTAAAGCACGGGTTCACGGAATTCACCTTCGAGATACAAAGAAGAAACAATAGTGGTCACGCTTACTATGAACACTATTCAATGAAAAATGAGTTTGTGAGATTTTGTAGAGATGAAGAATTTCTGATTTTTGATCTTTAGAATTTGTATGCAAGAGAGAGAAGTAGTTTTTCCAACTCCTTCATCATATGAGAGACCCTCATATATATAACAATGATATACTGTTTCAGGAAATCCGAAACGATACAATGACCAACCGTCAAAACACGCGAAATCACGCAAAGAGCAACGAAAGACAGAGACACCGTCGCGAGTCGCGACGAGCATCGCGAGTCGCGAGCTCTAGCACGTCGCGAGGTGCGACCATGGTCGCGAGTCGCGACCACCACCATTATCTCGCCCTTGATCCAGCGTGTGCTCTACATTACGTTCTCGACGAAACGCAAATACCTATAGCATATTATCTCATATATTATTCGAGTAACAACACCATTACCAAGTAACTCAAACAATATATCATGAAGTTAACTAACCTTATACTCTAAATCTCCAACAAATGGTCCCATAAATCCACTGCAATACGGCAGTGTTGAGACGGTCCTAAAGGTCGGGATCGACAGCCTTGGCCGCCTCATATTTTGCCTTTGCTTTCTCCTCTGTAGGAGGGAACCCGAAGTTGGACCTTGAAGAGTGCAGCCCAAGAATGGTATTGACCAGTTTCAATATCCAACGTGATGGGAATAATAGATTTCACGTTGGTGATTGAGAGAGCATGATGAAATTTTTCTTTATTTTCAGTCTGGAAGAAATAAAGAAAAGAAGAAGGAGAATGATGAGAGGTGTTTTAGTGGGGGGTTTTAGGGGAAAGCAGAAGGAAGAATTCCCAAGGAAAGGATAAAATCCTAAGCTCTTGATACCATGTTAGAGATTATTCCCTTCATCATTATCATTGTTGAACTTGGTTAATATACAACATATACAAGCGTAGTCTAAGGCTAAAAGATAGGAAAGCATTTACATCATAATTTATTCTAACCTAAAAAAGATGATTACAAACATATTTACAGAATATTCTAATATTATTGACTAACATATTTCTGTTTTTTTTTTTTTTTATCGATTTAAGGCTTTAAAGCAATTTATTTAAGAAGTTAGAGCTATTTTCTCCGATTAAAACTAAACTTTACTGATTCAATTGATTGAAACTATTTTTTTTACCAATGATTTTTATTTCATTTGTATTCGCTCCATCACTTTTAATTTTGCCCAAATTTTCTTCTAGGGATGTCCCTAAAAGATTACCCGATACCAAAATTAAAAAATGATAGGTTGATGTTGGGGTCATGAGAGTCACATACTCACATGCACTAGTGGAAAAAACCTTATATATCACAAGTTAACTGATCCAGTTCTTTAAAAACCGGATCTGTCACAAGTAAACTCATCCGGTCATATTATAAACCGGATCAGTTTTTTTGCGCACAAAGAAATGGGCCAATTTAACTCATCCGGTTGACAAAGAACCAGATCAGTTAATAAAAACTGATATGGTCTTTGTCACCCGGATCAGTTAAATTGACTCATTTAGGTTCAGCCCAAAAAAGTCATAAACGCTGACTCCCATTTTACAGCCCAAGCCCAAGACAATTTATTGCTTCTTCTAATCGCTGATAACACTTCCTCTTCTAACCCTAAACCCACTCCCTCTTCTAACCCTAACCTCTTCCCTCTCTCAACTTCATCAGTGCATCTCATCATTCGATTTGTCAAAAGCCACCACCGTTCGATTTGTTAACAAACACCATCGTTCGATTTGTCAACAACCACCACCACCGGCATGAGAGAGATCTGCAACTGAGGCGTGATTTGTGAAAGCACCACCACCACTGTTCACCATCGCCAACTTCATCAGATTCATATTTTTTTCTCATTTAATTTTTCGATTAGAATTATATTTCGATTTTTTGTTCTTCCATTTTTGTCAGATCTGCAACTGAGAACTTCATCAGATTCATATTTTTTGGTTAGAATTATATTTCGATTTTTTGTTCTTCCATTTTTATCAGATCTGCAACTGAGGTGTTTGTTGTTCTTCCATTTTTATGTCGATTTTTTTTCGTTTTTAATATGTACTACTATAATATAATGTTGCTGTTGTTGAAATGTTTGCATTTTAATTTTCGTTTGTTGTTCTTCCATTTTTATTTCGATTTTTTATTTCGTTTTTAATATGTATAATATAATGTTGCTGTTGTTGAGATGTTTACTTTTGGATTTCCGTTTGTTGTTCTTCCATTTTTATTTGGATTTTTTATTTCGTTTTTAATATGTATAATAATATTTTGTTGCTGTTGTTGAAATGTCGTTGAAATTTCAATATAATTTGTATAATATATTGAACTCGAAATTGTATTTCTTGAAAGCCTACTGTCCAGCAGGCGTTTCTTTTTTAAATCCTTTCCACACCTAACTGATCCGGTCCTTTACTAATATATCCGGATCAGTTTGTCTTACGCATACAACCTAATTAACTGATTCGGTTTTCGTTCAAAACCGGATCGGTTTATGATTAACTGGTCCGGTTTAGGACTGAATCAGTTAGTCTTTTGAAACCGCTACGGGCCCACCCGATTCGGGCCAAAATCGTATTTGTAAGCCCGTTTTTGACCGGATCTGATGGGCTTTTTTCCACTAGTGGTGCTCACATGGATATATTTGTGAAGGAAAAAAAGGTATGAGAGAACAACAAAATTATTAACCCAATAAGGAAAAAGACAAGCAAATAAAAAAAGAAACCAAGAGAGTATAATTTTAAAGTTGAATTGAACATGACCTTTTTTTTGTTGATAATTAGGAATTCATTAATAAATAATTGAGTTTAAGTTACAGACATAGGATTGAGCAAAAGGAGATGGCTGCATCCAATGACAAACTCTAAACAAGTCTTAGCTTTAGTCACAACGACCAAAGTCACAATAAGATCATGGAGGACTATGAAGAGTTAAAGCCAATCTATGAATTCCGAACTTCGAGAAAGGCCTTGTTTAGCTAGTGACCACCATATTTGATTCTCTCCCTTTATGAGTAGTGGTGATATTGAGCCCCATCTTCAACACCGTGTGGATAAAGTTGAGAGTAAAGTTGAGATTCCAAGGACCATGACCGATACCGTTGCACCATTTACCAGCTGAGATTCCAAGTGAACATGGCCTTATGGTTGTTCTTAGTACTTGCTCCTTTGCTCCTAGCTATTCTCCTTGAACATAATATCTCGATTATAAATCCAAATTTTGACTAAAATTTCTCATCAATGTGTAAGAAAAAACTCCATCATGTGTAATAGTGTCAGTTTCAATTTAATATGTATTTTGGGGTTATTTAAGGGGGGAATAGTAATAGCTATTTCCAATAGATTTATATATATTTTTTATCAGGAAAGATAATTAGTCCAAAGACTAGAGCTGACAATTATCCATGGGTGAGTGAATTATCCACCCACCAGCCCCCGAATAAATGGGTGATCACCCGCGGTGAAGCGGGTGACTGACTGTGGTGTGTGGATCGGGTGGTGGGTCGGGTCGGATATGAATGCTATTTTTTGGACCCATCACCCGCTCCATCCATCCACCCATTAATATATCCATCCATTCACCCATATGTAGCAAACTAGCAAATAGAAATGATGGACTTGTTCTTTTTTTTATTATTATAAAAACATTATTAGTATTACTTTTCGGTGTGTAATAATAAGATTGATATTTTGTCGCTTTATTGTTAATCTATGAGACTATGATTAATTTTCATATATTAATTTCTTTAAAATTGTTAAGTCAAAAAAAAGTTTTTGTTCCTATTATCACCCGTTTCCCACCTGTTTCACCCGCCCCACCCGTGGTTAATGGATAGAGCGGATATAGGTGAAATTCTTGGCGCGTGATGGATGGTGTGGATGGAAATTTGGGTCGCGGGTGATGGGGAGGATGGAGGTCCACCCGACCCATCTCCGATCCATTGCCAGCCCTACCGCAGACCAACCAGTTAATGTGAATTTTACTTTTTTCCGTTGAAATCCATGGCCGAGAAATTTCAACCAGTGGTCTTTGCAGTATATTCAACTGTGAAACCTTCGTGGGTGCTGCCTTTGTCCCATTATCTATGCTTCTGTTTTCTTATGATATTATGGTGTGGTTTCACAGAGCTGCTTTCAGAAGGTGGATCATGAAATGCCTAATTGGCATGGGTGGACTGTGGTAGAGGAGACTGTTATAGCACAATTCGAGAAGCCTCTGACAGAATCATATCGACTAGGTTATTTCTCTTGATTTTCAGAATACCTTGTTTCTCATTTCCCCCTTCTCTGGTTGGTAGCTTGGCAGCTTCTGGAAAACTGAACTTGTAAAATTAATATTGTTACTCTTCAATGCTAAACAGGTATGTACTTATACGACCCAAATACTAGTGGTTTTAACTTTTAAGCATCTGCTGCAAGCGCTTCAGATACTTTGATCAATAAGAACTATAGTACATTGACACATTGACAACATCCTTTTGATTGCCTCCCAGTTTGCATACCAAAAAATGACACAAGTACTTGCTTGGGACTTAATATCTGCTTACAAGGATATGGGAAACTTAATAGTTTCATACAAACCACAAATGTGGCAATTGCTATAGATGACCTTTTCGTCAAATATACGAATGCTTCTAACATTGTTATTCTGGAGATATAGTGATGATTTTCGACAAGTCATAGTTTCAGCATCATCATTTTCCACTAAGATGCCTTAAGCTGGTAAGCGTCATTCAACTACCTTGTAGAAATAGGTTATTTGATAAAACGTTGAGAAGGCAAAAGAAGAGAACTTGAAGAGTGCTCAGGAGTAGATCTCATACATTATTACTGTTTGGCTATTACATAAAAACTAGGACATAACCGTTTGCTTTCAGCGCTTACAGCACTCAGTTATTAATCACAATTACGACTCATTTTTATTCATCTAACACATAAGAAACGTTGCGCTGCTTTGTTCCTTTTTAAGATATTGCTTTGTTTACTCAGTTTCTTATACAGTGGTTCTTTGTACGCAATGAGAAAATTGGTATCACAAGAAGTTCTTTGTTTCCCTTACCACACTACAAGAAAGGTGGTAATTAACGACGGCTAAAAGCCGTCGGTAATAAAAAGAAAACCGTCGCTAAAATATCAACGACGGCTAACAGTCGTTGAAACGCAGTCGGTGGAAATGTGGTCGCTGATATTGGAATCAACGACCGCTAAGCCGTCGGTAAAAAATTTAACGACGGTTCCCTGCTCATCAGCGACCGTTTTCCAAAACCAACGTTGGCACCAAACCAACGACTGTTTTAAACAGACGGTTTCAACCGTCGTTGGTTTACCGACCGTGTTTA
Source organism: Beta lomatogona (assembly GCA_947646795.1). Taxonomy (NCBI): domain Eukaryota; kingdom Viridiplantae; phylum Streptophyta; class Magnoliopsida; order Caryophyllales; family Amaranthaceae; genus Beta; species Beta lomatogona. The sequence continues at coordinate 922,879 of CANSNZ010001062.1, read as the reverse complement.
ACCGTCGGTGATTCACCATCGGTTAGAAACAGTCGTTGTTTGCGCCAATTCAACGTCTATTAAAAACCGTCGCTATTATGTAAAAGCAGTCGTTGATGTGGAAGTCCTTGGATGCATAGAGTACCTTACAACGACTGCCTAGCCGTCGTTGATTTAATGTTTAGCCGTCGTTGTTGTTTTAAAATAATATTATTTAGAATATTTTTGTTCTTAATAATAATTAAACCTCCGTACCCAAGACAAACTTGCATGCTTGTGGACCACACTAAAGCTGTTCCTCCATCGCATTCAATTTTTTCAATTACAAAAATATGCAATTTTGATATATATTACAATTTGCATTGATACTTGTATAATTACATGAAATAGATTACAATTATCTACACAAAATAGATCCCGATGTCGGGAAATAAAGTAGAAGTCGGTGTTTACAAAAAATATATATCGACAAAGCTAGAAACTAATAAGCTAGATGCCGATAAATATAGACACTAAATGTCTATAGTTAGACAAACTACCTAGATTAAATAAAGTAGAAGTCGGCTTCCTTCTACTTCTGGTGACTGAAAAAGCTCCCTCGGAATCAAAGTCCCACGACCTTGGCTTCCACCTAAGCCACCTCGACCTCCGCGGCCCTTAGGATTAGACATGATTACCTAAAATGCAAGAAATTAGAAACGCGCAAGATTAAACAAAACAATTGAAATAAATTCTTGTTACATAAAACAAATCACATATATTGTGAAGAAAACAAAAAGAGCTATAATAATGGGAAAACATATGGCTTATATTAACAAAACACAACTTAGACCTTGTAGTAGTTTGCAAAAAATAAGGACATCATAATTAGTAAAAATCTCCCGAGTAAGAGATTTATTGGTTAAGGCCGTTAGAGACAAATTCGTTTAACTTTGCAAGCCACACAAAAAATGGATTTGCATTTTGACATTTGTGTTTTTACAATTTCCTCTCCTTTGGTCATTATTGAATATCGATCTGTTTACATTTTCGGTTGAATCACTTCCCAATAATTTGTTTATGAAATCAAACATAGTTTTAGTGTAACAAATCCGAATAAAAAGAATTGAATCAAACATAGAATCCGAATAAAACCCCGCCCTCCCCCCCCACCCCGCACTCCCCCCCACCGACCCTCCGCCCTCCCCCCCCGGCCTCGCACTCCCCCCTCACCGACCCCCCCGCCTCCCCTGCACTCCCCCACCCCCGCACTCCCCCTCACCGACCCCCTGCCCTCCCCTGGCGGCTCGCACCCCCCTCACTAACCCCTCGCCCTCCCCCTGCACTCCCCTTGCGGACCCCGCACCCCCCCCTCACCGACCCCCTGCCCTCCCCCTGCCGGCTCGCACCCCCCACCGACCCCCGCACTCCCCCCTCACCGACCCCCTACCCTTCCCCCTTCCCCCCACCCCCGCCCTCTCCCCGCATTCCCCCACCCCGCACCCCCGCTCACCGACCCCCTTCCCTCCCCCTTCCCCCACACATTCCCCCCCCCCTCACACCCCCTCACCGACCCACCGCCCTCCCCCCTTCCCCCCCCCCCCCTGCCTCCCCCGCACCCCCGACCCCTGCCCCCCCGCCGGCCTCGCACTCCCCCCTCACCGACCCCCTGCCCTCCCCGCCGGCTCTGCACCCCCCCACCGACCCCCCGCACTCCCCCGCACTCCCACCCACCCCGCACTCCCCCCCCCGACCCCCTGCACTCCCCCTCGCATTCCCCCACCCCCTCACTCACCCCTGCCCTCCCCCCGCACTCCCCCGCATTCAATGAATCAAACTGGTGAACTATTCAATGAATCAAGAAGATAGCATCATCCTTCTAAGTTTTAACAGCGCCGTATGCGTAAACAAGGTCCCAAATCAGTTTTCTCAAGATGCCCATGAATCAAACTGGTTTTACAATATGAGCATAGAATTATCTGACCAACAATCATATTTTAACCAAAAATTAATGTAACAAACGAAACAGAATAACTGACATTGCAATTTTAAAGGCAAAGATAAAAGTGAGAGGGAGTTTTACCAAGTTCAAAGGTAGTGTAGAGGAGAGCTGAAGCTTGAAAATTGGATAAGGGAGGAGAAAGATTTTCCGGCGGCTTAAGGTGGTTTTGGCCATCTATATCCCAAAAACCCAATTTTTAGGGTTTGGTTTGATGAGTTAAAAAAAATTAAAAAAAAGACAAGAAAATGAAGCAGTACTAACCGGCGGCAACGGCAGGTGGAGGTGGTGTCTCCGGCGGCAACGGCAGGTGGAGGTGGTGTCGCGTTCGTCGGCTTCTTCACTTCGCCTCCTAACTTCCCTCTCATAATTCGTTGAAATAAACCCGACTGAAAGAGACAATTTCATTTTAACCCCCCACTCGACATCAGCGACGGCTTAAGACGTCGCCTAAGGTAAAAAAAATTTCAGATTTAAATTAACCTTAACAACGACGGCTCAAGACCGTCGCTGAAAATCACCGACGGTTAAACCGTCGTTCTGTACATTATAAACAGTCTGTGACCACCGACTGCTTTGAGCCGTTGCTATAATTTACATCACCGACCGTTTTACTGACCGTCGCTGTGAAGCGGTCGTTATTTTAGCTTTTTCTTGTAGTGCCACTTTGTTAAACCCATCTTTTATGAATCTTTATCTTACACCCATGTTTCATGTGAAGAATAACCGAGACATCAGGATAGATATTGTCATCCTCCACAACTTGAAAATGGAAGTTATGTATCTAGGTGGCTGCTATCATCTTCATCTGAGTGAATGCTATTTCTTTCCCTAGACATGTCCTTGGACCAGCATTGAATGCCAAGAACTTGTATGAAGGTTCATGTTTAATCTTCCCTTGCTTTGATATCCATCTCTCAGGCTCAAACTTGGAGCAATTCTCCCCCCATATCGCCTTCATTCGTCCCATTGCATATAGCGGGAAGACTATTTTCATATTTGGGTGAACTTGGTGGCCAAACTGGCCACTAGGCAGGACATTTGGTTTAATGGGAGATTTGTGCTGGAAAGGAACAGGAGGGTATAGTCTTAAGTGTATGGGTAGTACCAAGTATGCTAGCGGACGCATTAACATATCCGCGAGCAGCATGTCCGCAAACATCATACCAGGACGCAATCAAGAGGCAGCCATAACAACGCTTGAAGTCAGTTTCATGAAGGTGTCCGACAACACTGTTGGCGGCCATCTAATAAGACAAAATAGAGGAATCTTTCCTCATGTCAGGCACATCACAGCCATACATGTGTAAAAGGATTACGCACCCTGTCAAAGGAATAGTACTTCTGTAAATACCCCACTAGTACTATTCTCTAGGTACATTCTGAACATTACTTTCTCTCTCTATCTCTCTCTAAATCCTTCACGGACATAATACTGACTTGAGCGTCGGAGGGGGTTTCCTCGGCACCCCCCCGGGAGTAGTTTACGTTTGTTGTCTTGTAGGGTTTCCATGACGGCCACACGAGGCTTTCCATCGCGGCCGCGACATCCAACACAAAGCGGCACCCGTTTCACAACCGAAACAACTTGGCGCTAGAAGGAGGGGTACCACTTGTGAGACCGGTCATGGAAACCAAAGCGGACAAGAACGATGACGGTCAGTTCAGGAAGTAGATCTTTGATAATGATGGAGACTTGAGTACAAAGTTCAAAAAACAAAATTATACTAGAGGATAACATACCTCAATCTTATCACGTATCCTGGACGATAAGGATAAAAGATAGAACATCTACAATGATGATATAGCGGACATAATTCAAATTAGCAGACAAGCAAGGATTTGATGAAGGATCTTAGCAGCCAGATGACTAACACCTCAACAAACAAGAGTTGTGATGTTAACATCCTAGAGTTTTTTTTTTTATTTCTCATTCCAAGGTATATATTATGTTATCAAGTTCGATTTCATTCCTTGTAAATAATTTGTATCCACAATGCATGTAAAATGACTTAATCTTATGAAAAAGTCTCATGTCAAGTATGGAAATTACGAAATATAATTACGACCACGATCAAAAAAGTCAAAGAACATGAATAATCATCGTGCCGGCAAAATAACAGGTCCTGTTAAAAAAGATGATCATAAGGTTAATAAAACTTTATATCGGCCACATGACAAGCCATGACCATAAAAGAGTCAAAATCTATCTGTGCTATATGACAGGCTAGGATCAAAACATGGTTTATGATGAACCAGGATCCATCTCGGCCATACGACATGCTAGGATCAAAATATGTTCAAAAGTAAACCAAGATCCATCTCGGCCATATGACAGGCCAAGATCAAAACATGGTTTATGATGAACCAAGATCCATCTCGGCCATATGACAGACTAGGATCAAAATATGGTTCAAAAGTAAACCAAGATCCATCTTGGCTATATGACAGGCCAGGATCAAAACATGGGTTATGATGAACCAAGATCCATCTCGGCCATATGACAGGCTAAGATAAAAATATGGTTCAAAAGTAAACCAAGGTCCATCTCGGCCATATGACAGGCCAGGATCAAAAAATGGTTATAATGAACCAAGATCCATCTCGGCCATATGACAGGCCAGGATCAAAACATGGTTTATGATGAACCAAGATCCATCTCGGCCATATGACATGCTAGGGTCAAAATATGGTTCAAAAGTAAACCAAGGTCCATCTCGGCCATATGACATGCCAGGATCAAAACATGGTTTATGATGAACCAAGATCCATCTCGGCCATATGACAGGCTAGGATCAAAATATGGTTCAAAAGTAATCCAAGGTCCATCTCGGCCATATGACAGGCCAGGATCCAAAAATGGTTATAATGAACCAAGATCCATCTCGGCCATATGACAGGCCAGGATCAATACATGGTTATAATGAACCAAGATCCATCTCGGCCTTATGACAGGCCAGGATCAAAATATGGTCCAAAAGTAAATCAAGATCCATCTCAGCCATATGACAGGCCAGGATCAATACATGGTTATAATGAACCAAGATCCATCTCGGCCATATGACAGGCCTAGATCAAAATATGATCCAAAAGTAAACCAAGATCCATCTCGGCCATATGACAGGCCAGGATCAATACATGGTTATAATGAACCAAATAGTAAACCAAGATCCATCTCGGCCATATGACAGGCCAGGACCAATACATGGTTATAATGAACCAAATAATAAACCAAGGTCCATCTCGGCCACATGACAGGCCATGATCGTAAAAAGGTCAAAATTTATATCGGCCACATAACAGACCATGACCAAAATATGGTTTAAAAATAAGCCAAGGTTTATCTCGGCCATATAACAGGCCACGATCAAAACATGGTTTAAAAATAAACCAAGGTTTATCCCGGCCACATGACAGGCCATGACCGTAAAAAGGTCAAAATTTATATCGGCCATTTGACAGGCCGGGATCAAAACATGGTTTATAATGAACCAAGATCCATTTCGGCCATATGACAAGCCTAGATCAAATTATGGTTAAAAAATGAACCAAGATTCATATCGGCCACATAACAGGCCAAGACCAAAATATGGTTTAAAAATAAGCCAAGGTCTATCTCGGCTATATAACAGGCCACGATCAAAATATGGTTTAAAAATAAACCAAGGTCTATCTCGGCCACATGACAGGCCATGACCGTAAAATGGTCAAAATTTATATCGGCCATATGACAGGCCGGGATCAAAACATGGTTTATAATGAACCAAGATCCATTTCGGCCATATGACAGGCCTAGATCAAATTATGGTTAAAAAATGAACCAAGATTCATATCGGTCACGTGACAGGTCATGACCGTAAAATGGTCAAAAATTATATCGGCCACATGACAGGCCATGATAATAATAGAGTCAAAATCTATCTCAGCCACATGATAGGCCATGACCGTAAAAAGGTCAAAATTTATATCGGCCATATGACAGGCCAAGATCAAAACATGGTTTATAATGATCCAAGATCCATCTCGGCCATATGACAGGCAAGGAATAGTTAATGATTGAAATAACCAAGTTCTCTAGCGGTCATATGACTCGCAAAGAACAGTAAACGGTTTCAAAAACTAAGTTCCTTAGCGGCCATATGACAGGCTAGGAACAATAAATTATTCAATAAACCAAGTTCCTTAGGGCCATATGACAGGCCAAGGTCAATAAATGGTTCGCGGCCATATGACGGGCCTGAAAAAAAAAAGGGTTCAAAAACCAAGTTCCTTCGCGGCCATATGACAGGCCTGGAACAATATAAAATGGTTCAAAGAACCAAGTTCCTTCGCTGCCACATGACAGGCCTAGAACAAAAAATTGTTTTAGAATACCAAGTTCCTTCCCGGCCATATGACAGGCCTGGAACAAAAACTGGTTTGAAAAACCAAGTCCTTTCACGGCCATATGACTGGCTTGAAAATAAAAAATGGTTTGATAAACCAAATTCCTTAATGGCCATATGACAGGCCAGGAATAAAAATGGTTCAAAAAACCAAGTTCTTTCACGGCCAGATGACTGGCCTGAAAATAATTAATGGTCTAAAAAACCAAGTTCCTTCGCGGCCATATGACAGGCTGGAACAAAAATTGGTTTGAAAAACCAAGTTTCTTCGCGACCATATGACAGGCCTGGAACAAAAAATGGTTTGAAAAATCAAGTTCATTAGCGGCCATATCACTGGCCTTGAACAAAGAATGGTTCAAAAAACCAATTTCATTTGCGGCCATATCACTGGCCTGAAAATAAAAAATGGTTTGATAAACCAAATTCCTTAACGGCCATATCACTAGCCTTGAGCAAAATATGGTTCAAAAAACCAAGTTCATTCGCGGCCATATCACTGGCCTGAAAATAAAAAAAATGGTTTGATAAATTAAACCAAATTCCTTAACGGTCATATGACAGTCCAGGAATAAAAATGGTTCAAAAAACAAAGTTCTTTCACGGCCATATGACTGGCCTGAAAATAATAAATGGTTTAAAAAACCAAGTTTTTTCGCGGCCATATAACAGGTCTGGAACAAAAAATGGTTTAAAAACTAAGTTCTTTAGCGGCCACATGACAGGCCCAGGAACAATAAAAGTTATTAAAGTATAATTTTAGTCATGGCATTCGTCTCATCGCATCCAAATAACCTCTATGGTGTCACTTGTCACCATAGACGCTTGGGGGGCTAGTTGCATGGGTATAATCCCAACTGTCCTCGCGGCCATTACCATTATCATGACGGACATGGATATAATGATGGAAGCAAAGATATAGTTGCATGGGTATGAACCCAACTCTATTCGCGTCCACTACCTTGGCGGACATAGATATAATGATGGATGCAAGTATAAGTTGACAACAATAACTCAAGGTTAGTCAGTGCATGATATAGAGGCCGTTAGCCCCATATCGGCCATGGTCATGTCAAAAAATGGTTTAAGAGCTCCTCTATCACTCTGTTAAATGGGCGACATGTGTCCAAAGAGTAAGAAATGACTCAATAAATAATAATAATTTGAAAAAATATGGTGCCACATTTTTCAAAAATTGTACTTGCTCAGTACAAAAATGCAGACAATGATGACAAAAATGTCAAATAAAAAAAATAAATAATAATAACTAAAAGTTGGTAACGACCATGTATACATACGGCTGAGACCAAAAAGAAAAATGGTCACATGCAGACCAATGGTACTTATCGGCCAGATAACAAGGCAAAGTTATGAAATGGTCATACGACAGACCAATGGTTCTTATCGGCCATATAACAGGCCAAAGTCATGAAATGGTCATATGACAGAGCAAAGGCTCTTATAGGCCACATAACAGGCCAAAGTCATGAAATGGTCATATGACAGACCAAAGGCTCTTATCGGCCATATAACAGGCTAAAGTCATAAAATGGTCATATATGACAGACCAAAGGTTCTTATAGGCCATATAACAGGTCATAAATTGAAAAACAGTCAGATGATACGCCAAGTGCTTATTGGCGAATAAATCCTCATCGCATCCGAAAAACCTCCATGGCATTAATTAACGCCATAGACGCTTGGGGGCTAGTTGTATGGGTAGTACCAAGTATGCTAGCGGACGCATTAACATGTTCGCGAGCACCATGTCCGCAAACATCATACCAGGACGCGATCAAGAGGCAGCCATAACAATGCTTGAAGTCAGTTTCATGAAGGTGTCCAACAACACTGTTGGCGGCCATCTAATAAGACAAAATAGAGGAATCTTTTCTCATGTCAAGCACATCATAGCCATACACGTGTAAAAGGATTACGCACATTGTCAGAGGAATAATACTTCTATATATACCCCACTAGTACTATTCTCCAGGTACATTCTAAACATTACTTTCTCTCTCTATCTCTCTACTTTCTCTCTCTAAATCCTTCACGGACATAATACTGACTTGAGCGTTGGAGGGGGTTTCCTCGGCACCCCCGGAGGTAGTTTACGTTTGTTGTCTTGCAGGGTTTCCATGACGGCCACGCGAGGCTTTCCATCGCGGCCGCGGCATCCAGCACAAAGCGGTCACCCGTTTCACAACCGAAACATTAAGGTTTCACAAAGTGCGGCATTTAGATACACTAACTTCTTGGTCTCATCTGCTTGAAATACATGCCAATTGTAAGCTTTTGTTGGTGGGACTTTTGTTCTTAATTCTGCCCTTATCTTCTCTTGAACTTCAGGGTTCCTCACTATGAGCCAAAGAAACCAGGTGAGAGCTGAACTAGTTGTAGCTCGTCCTGCCATCAGCAGATTCAGTATGCTGTCTCTTAAAAACCTGTCATTTTTTTTACATCAACCCCTTTTATTGCAACTTCTTCTATCATGTATGACGTCAAGAGGTCGACAACACCTTCTTCTATCCACTGCTTAGAACTTGTCGCTTCTTAGATATTATAGATGAAATGGTCAATAATTTTCCAAGCCTGGCTTAGTCTCTTTACGTGACCTAACCCTAACCACCGTTGTAGCTTCCATATGCTTTCAGGAAGAACATGGCGGTAAGCTCAGTGGCGTATCCAGGATTTCACCCACGTGGGTTCGGAATTAATGAGACGTTAAACAAAAAAAAAGATCAATTTAAATTGCTTAAAAACAAATAACACCCAAAACAAAAGGCAGCATCTTTCTCAAAACTATACTCAAGCCAATCATATTTATCAAACCATTCAACATTGAAACGGCGCATACCTCTAATTTCCCTAGTAGGAAAATGATGAGTGTGTGGGGCACAACGTTTCTTAGCAACATATCCTCTCCTCACGACATCTTGATCATTTTTAGGATACTCTATGATCGGAATCCTCTTTCCCGGATTGTGAGGGAGAAGTTCAACATCATAAGTCTTATCTTCCAAACTTTTCATCCTTCATTCACAAATTACTTAAAATTAAACAACTTTCTTGGCAATTGACAATTTGACATCACTAAATTATACTCTAAATCTCTAATTTCAATTCATCCAACAATCCAAGCATTCCAATAATTTCAATTCAATTCATCCAAGATATGAATAAATTCCTCTGATTGTAATGTGACATGATTCATGGATGCATTACTAGATATGAATATAATTTCTCTGAACAATTTCATCTTATGGAAGGAAAAATAACCCATAAAAAAGGATTCAAATACCCAAAAAATGGGATTAAAAACAAGTAACCGACCAATGATTCTTTAAAGCTCCATTTTTTCAGTAATTCAATTTACTTTAACGAAAACTCCTCATTTCTTCCAATAATCTTTAATCAATAATGAATCAGATTATACCCAACAAAAAAAACAATTCAAGTGAAAGCCCAACAACAAAATAATGAATAAAGTACAAGTAACAAATAATTGGGAATATCGAAGAATTCCAATATAAACTCATGAATTTTTTTTAAAAAAAATATGAAATTGGAGAAAATAAAATCAACAAAATCGAGAAACATAAAAATTGGAAAGAAACAATTGTGGGAGGAAGAACCTGAAGAGTGAAACTTAGCAAACGAGTCACTGAGTCGGGTTCCGAGTTCAGATGAGTCGATTCAACAAAATCGATTGAAGTTCCGGGTTCCGAGTCTGTCTTTCTCAGTCACAAGAGTCATCTGTCGTCGGAGTGCGAGAGGAGAGAGCCTGGTGGTACTCGTGGCGTCGTGCCTTTGTCGAGTTTCAGTTTTGAGAGTTAAACCCTAGGTTCTTGGTTTGTGAAAAGGAGGAAGAGTCGAAGAGAGGAGAGAGGAGAGAGAATTAGAGAAACTGGGTCTAAGTTAGAAAACCAAATTCAAAAAAAAAAAAAAGGGTACCGAGAAGGCTCGAACGTGGGACGCATCTAGGCTGGATAGATTTCTTTAAGTTTACACGCGGAGCCACTGAGCCATTGTTGATTTATGATAACTCTTACGCGCTTCCTTTCTTTTAACCTATTTTATTAATTTTTTTTTTCCAGAATTTTTACTTGTTTTTTTTCCAAAATTTTGTGGGTTCAGCTGAACCCACTGAACCCACGCTAGATCCGCCCCTGGGTAAGCTATGGCTTCCTTGGCAGCATCTAGTGCTTTCGAGAAGGGTAAATGGAGGAAATCAAGAAATAGCGACCTTGGATCATATTTTATGACAATGATGCAGGTAACATCAAACGTGAGCCTCTGAATAAAGGCCATGTTTAGATGCATGCTCAAGTAGCACAACTAGCCCTTGTTCCACCTTAGCTTGTGTAGCCTCAACTGTGAAGTCCACAAACATTTGACTTAATTCTGATGAAAGACTGAGTGATTTGCCTGTGGAATCTCCACAAAACTCCGTCAGAGTTGAAGATCCCGTCACCCAGATGTTGAATATGTTGCGGAATTCGGGTAGTTCGAAAAATTGGATGTCATTATGTAGTGAATATTGGCAGGATCCACGGTTAGCATGATGTCCATGTTAGTAAACCAAGGACCCTGGAGCAAGAAGGTATTATCTGTTTGCTCCAAAACTTTGACTAAGATGTTGTGAATCTGGTGCAAGTTGAAGACGACATTTGGTACTCGGCCAAGGAGTGGCCAACTCCATGGCTGTCTTCTCCTTGTCAAATAACAGGCGAAAAGTAAGCAAATGAGAGCAAGATAGATATATGGTAGTTCAAGTAAAGCCATTGTCATAACCTAGACATGATAAAACCTCATTGATTTGCTGCTAACATAAATATCTGTTGATGGTAAAATCTAAGCCTTCATAAAGAGGGGGATGCGAAGTATTAGTTTGTCATGTTGTGCATGATTTTGGACCTATGTTCATTCCTCTGCTTGGCTTACCGGGTTGCTTCATATTATTTTTTATTTTAATTTTGGGAGTTACTCATTAAAAGCCAAAAGACAGGCTATGATTATTGAAAGATTAAACGTAGTGTCATGTTAATTGTTGTGACATTTTTAACCGTTTAAATTAGCCACTTATTGGTTATAATTTGGACTCTGTGTTTGGTTGACAATCACATTCTTGCTGAGTAAAATCAGGAAATGTTTTACCAAAAAATTAAAACTGTTCCTAAATCTGATAAATTTTCGTGGAAAGTTTTGGAACTGGGTGCTTTAATTTCAGAAGTTACTCTTTGTAATAATCTGATTGTATTGTGAAAAGAAACAAGAATGATTTTAAGGGCCAACTAATGCAGGCCAGGTAAGTTGCACGGACACGGGACACTGACACGGACACGGGGACATGTAGACACGGGGAAACGCAAATTCTAAAAGTGAGAAAACGCGGGAAAACGTTAGAGAACACGATATTTTATAGTTTTGATAGTAGATTAGGTTATATTTTGAGAGATTTAAAGATATTGAAAGGAAAAAGTAAGGTTGAGAGGGAAAACATTTCTTCTAGTAACAAAAAACTATGTCGGTCTCGTTTCAATTTACTATTTATCTTCAAAAGAAAATTCAGAGTGTCTGAAAGTGTCCTGAAGTGTCGGAAACGTTTAAAGTGTCGGAAACGCGAAACGTTGACCCGTAGAGAGTGTCCGTGCATCATAATAAAGTGAGATTTAATCTAGCAGGTGCAACTAAAACTATTTTCTTATAACTTGGGGGACATTTCTGTCGAATTGCTACTCTTGTTTTTCAGGCTATGTTTGGTTAGCAATCCTTTTTCTATTAAATTTTAAGGTCAATAAGAGGAATTGGTTTATCGTATATTCGTATTTAATATTCAATCGTTTTGTAGTCGTGGAAAGTTACGTATGAAGAAATCGCTCTCTATCCTGCCTGTATTTCTAATACAAGAAATCATTCTGGAAAGTGTAAGAGGATCTTCAACTTCAAGTACCAAAATCTCAGGCCGTCTGATGATTTTGCAAGGAAAACATAATAATAATTGCAGATCTTTTTCCCCTTTATTAGGTTTTTCCCCTTTATTAGATTCCTTATAAGAAAGCTAGAGATAAAAGGGAAAATATTATGAACGGGAGAAGGAAGAACGCGGAAGGTAATGACTAATGATTAAGGAAAACTTGGAAAAACTTTTATCTACTATCCTCTACAATTTAAACTTTAAAGTAAGGAATGTAGGGAAGATCACTTTCTTTGGAAAAAGTTATCTTCTTAACCTTACGTAGTTCTCTTCTTTGGAAGTAGTTAGTATTTTCAAACTTGGAAAAATTATTTTCTACTTTCTTTGCAACATTTCACTTGTTCTCTTCACCTATTAAAAAGTTACGGAGAAATAAGCTCTAATCAAGGTTACCTAAGTTTAATTCACAATTACAATAAATTTAGATACATGTAGATAATTGGTTGAGAAGTTCATGTAAGTGAAATCCAAGGTCAAGAGAACACACTTTTAGAATACTTCTGATAATATGCTTTAAACCTTATGTGTAGTACTATGAAATGGGGGATCGAGGGTAGGTGGCTAAGTATGCTTCATTTTCGTCTACAGTGTTAGGTGGTCCAAGGTCGTAGCCATTGTCTATGTAGGTGTCTATTAGCCAATGGACTAGGACCAACTAACAAGGTTTATTGGTTGTGTTCATATTTGGTTCCATGGTGATTTGGAGTTGTTCTTAATATATAAAAACTACACTAATCCTGTTAATTTATTAGTTGCAACACTTTGATTGTCATGCTTAAAAAGACACAACTTTGACCATTAATATCTTAAATAATCTACTAGTAAGTATAAAGTTTGATGACTTAAACATATGTGTGTTTGAGAGAGAGAGAGAGAGAGAGAGATTCAACATGGTAGAGTAAAGAGGAATAAAGAGAAAAAGAAGTACCCTACATACGTTCAAGGAACTATGTACTTACTAAATGAGAGTATATATGTTATGAATCGAACGGAAGAAGTGAGTCGAATTTTGTGTGATGAGAGGTGCAAATTTACCCAATTACCCTACATATAGAATAATCTTTAAATGAAAACTATTTACATATGAGAATGTGTGAAGAGTGGAACTATAATCAACAATAGTGAAAATGTAATCCTTTATTAGAAATATTACATGTCTTGAAAATGTAAATTTTTAGGAAGATTGGCTTTGCAAGGGAAAAATTATTACATTTTAGCCAAAATTGAATTTTGTTTGCTAAATAAGATTATTAATTAGTGTTTTCACGCTCTCATATAAGTAGTGCTGATACAGGATACCAAACCTATATTCATATAAGTAGTGATTCATCGAAAATATACTCATTTAAATAAATGATAATCTAATAATTATATTGAACTTAATTAGAGAGCTTTTGTAAACGGTGAAATTATTCTTGGAAAAGTTGTTTTCTTATTTTACTTTGTTCGGTTTGTAAAGGATGGAAAATAGCTTTTCAAATTGTGGAAAATTAGCTCCTTTGTAAATATAAAAAAAATTCCTTCTTCATTAGAGGAATGCTATATTTTCTTGTACATTACTTTCCTCCCTTGCAAACTTTACCTTCCATTTCCATTCATTCTTCTTTTTCTTTCTAAGTTTTCTTACAATGAACCAAAGCAAGGAAACTAATTTACAATTATATTTTTCCTTGAAAAATGTCCATAAAAAATCATATTGCACTAAAAATGTCTTTCCTCCAACCAAATGGATCTAAATTCTGAAGCTCTTCTAAACTTGGCAAATGAATTTAACATCAGATGACTAGAATATATCTGCTTTGGATCCTCCCCTAAGCATGGCAAAAGAAACATAGACTGACTGGAATATGTCTGCAAATTAAATTTTGTCCAAAAGAAACATTCACTTTTGAGAAAAAAAACGTTGGATTTTGTCTGTCGTCTTTGAGTAGAGTTTGAAAGGTGCGGCGAAATAGAATACAGGGGTTTTAGGGGAGCAGCAAAGAGATGTACTACTACGGCGGAGGGGTTTTGTGACTTGTGAAGGAAATATAAAAAATAAAGAAAATTAAAAAAAGGGGTAAGTTTGAAGACTGAAGTCCAACCAAGGTAATAATGAGCTCGGCTTGTTTGCGAACAGTTCGTGCTCAACTCGGTCAAAGCTCGACTCTTGGTAGTTCGACTCGAGACCTTAACGAGCCAAGTTGAACTAGGTCAAGCTCTTGAACATGCTCGACTATTATTTTATATAAAAAATTAATATAACTCAAAGCTTTTAAAAAGTTATTATATGCTAAAACACTTTAAAAAATTATTTTACGTATCCGTTTATACAATATTTTATATTAAAAATTTCAATTTATTTTTCTTTTTGTATCCTTTTAGATCTAGTTTGTTGATTTTTTATGTATATTTGTAAGTAATTCATATTGGTTAGCATGTAAAAATGAATTAAAATATGTTTATTTGTGGTACTTTTTGAATTTAGTCTATAATTCTATAAGATATGTCAACAATTATTTTAAATGTCGAATATGGATATTCTGTTTGGTTTAATGTTGTTTGGTTTATTCTTTATTTGTCTTAAACCTAGTTCGAGCTCGAGCCCGAGCTGAGCCAAGTTCGAGCCTTGAGAAAATCTCACGAGCTCATGAGTCGAGTCGGGTCGAGTCGAGCGGAGCCGAGCCCAGTATAATTCGGGCTCGGCTCGTGCGATAAGCACCCCTAAGTCCAACCCGTCTAAGGCACTGTTTTTTTTTTTTTTTTTTTTAGAACTTCACTTCAGCTATTTTACTCTCG
This sequence comes from Beta lomatogona, assembly GCA_947646795.1. Taxonomy (NCBI): domain Eukaryota; kingdom Viridiplantae; phylum Streptophyta; class Magnoliopsida; order Caryophyllales; family Amaranthaceae; genus Beta; species Beta lomatogona. Next base: position 907,782 of record CANSNZ010001062.1, on the reverse strand, counting down.
ATTTTACTTGAGTTCAACGCAACTCACTTTAGTTCCATTCTGTTCAGTTTAAAAGAACAAGGTCTAATAAAAATAAGTTTTTAGTAATTTAGCCCTTTACATATAGAGAACCTAGCCGTAATAGTTGTTATTGATCACTAAATTAGTGTTGGTGGTTGTTTGTCAACATATGAAAAATGGGTCCTTTTACAAGATGCAACGTGAATGAATTGCTTGATTGACAAAGAATGAAAGAAATGTGAAATGAGGGAAGTAAAACATTTATATGAATTTTCACTTCCCATGAAATGTAGGAATTTACTTACCTAGTTCCCCGTGGTAAGTGGAAATTTTCATGGAAAGTTGCTTCCAAGTTACTAACTATATAGTTTTGAGAAATTCTCATGGATTTTGATTGTTGAATTTAATTTATGTAAATTGGAAACTCATGTTAACTTCTACTTCATTTGTGAACCAAACTCATGTTAACTTCTATTTAGTTGCTAACTAAATAGTTTTGAGAAATTCTCATGGATTTTGATTGTGGAGTTTAACTTAGGTGAATTGGAAACTCATGTTAACTTCTACTTCATATGTGAACCAAACGACCACTTGAACTAGAAGTAGAGGCGCTTTGAGATTTAATTTTCTTATTTTCCTCTCCTCTCAAAGTGCATGTCTTAATGAAATCTATTCTATTTATTAATAATTTCAAGTTTAGTGATAGCATCTAGTAATTCAAAGCCTATTAAACTCCGACTAATTTGACTTCAAGTCCGCACAATCCAATTATAAGGGAAAAGCTCTCCTGCAAGTATTTGTTGCATTGTTGTTGCTCGAACTGGAGACCTTTGCTTACAATAGAACAGTCTCTTTACTAATTGATTAAAGCACTTGTTGATCGATTCCATCACTTTGATCATCGTCCTTCTTGCATATAGTATAACAATGATTTAATTACACAATCATATCCATGTATAACTAATAACCACCACATATGAATCATATTTACACCAAACCTCTCGTCCCACACCCATAGTCCATGTTGAAACCATTTCTCATGTTCCTTGTGATCTTCATTATGAGTCATGACTCTGTTTATTCCTCGTATCAACATACAAGTTAGCTAACTAGGTAGATGCAAAAAGGATTAATTCTTACACTCAAGGAGGAACAAATAAAGCTCCTCTTGTGGCATTTTGGTCAATAAATGAAGTTTTTTTAAAAAAAATAATAAGATAAAAGAAAATTAAAATTATGTTGAATTCCAAATATGCTATATGTTAAATGACAAATTTTCTATAAGGAATTGTTAATATTATATAAAAAGGATAAATAATGTTGTATAAAAAATTATTAATGTTGCATACAAATTGATTGAATTTCGTTCAAGGTATGTATGAACATATTTTCATTCCTCTTGGGAAGGAATTAGAAAATTCTCGATTCAAAAAGCTATCTTTTCGAATTCTATAAGCATCAAATGATCACAAAACAGTATCTAAAAACTATTTTAAATAATAGTTAAATAACTAAGGTTATGAAAGGAAGTAATTAGAATGTAATAATTCAATTAGGAAAAAGATAAATCGAATAGGATTTTATTTACCGATACAAATATTTTTAAATTCAATCACCAATATAAATAAATTAACACTGCAAAATAAATCTCCTCGAAAAAGAAAAAAATTACATATTACATAGAATATACAAAAATAAATCTACATATTTAAACCATTATAATTTGTAATTTGAATTAACCATTATTTCCATAGGACTTCATAACTTCCCAGGATTAGAAAAGAAGCCTCTCTTAAACTTGGTTGGTGCAGGTCTAGTGCACCCTCTTCCACCAATCATGTCCTTGCTCAAGAATGGTGCAGCTTCTTCATTTGTAAGACCTTTCGACCAAGCAACTCTTTTTGCTCTACTGGCACCTGGTCCATAGCACTTGTACTCTCCATATGTCACAGTGCTACAACTAGGGGTGCTTAACGAGCGAGCCGAGCCGAGCCCGAATAGCACTAGGCTCGGCTCGAGCTCGTTTAAGTTTTCAAGAGCTCGGCTCGGCTCGTGAGCTCGCCGAGCCTGGGGGAGCCGAGCTCGGCTCGAGCTCGTGATGAGAATTCGCGGCTCGAGCTCGGCTCGTGAGCTCGTTTAGGCTCGGCTCGTGGGCTCGTTTAGGCTCGACTCGTGGGCTCGTTTATGCTCGGCTCGTGGGCTCGTTAGGCTCGGCTCGTGGGCTCGTTTAGGCTCGGCTCGTGGGCTCGTTTAGGCTCGGCTCTCTATTATGGGCTCGAGCGCGTTTAGGAAATTTATTTTGCAAACAATCTGTATAAAGTGAGTTTAATGATTCTATCATCATTGATGATTCCAATAAAACAATACAAAAGTTTCGCATATTGCAAACAATACAAAAGTTCTACAACAATACAAAAGTTCAACAACGATAATATATCAACCAACACATATACAATATATTACATAAAATAAAGAGTTCATTCTTTTCTCAAGGCAATGTCATTCTTGTAAGTTGCCATATGCTCCAAAGCCTACAATGCCCGCTCCATGCTACTTCCAATACACCATACAATCATAAGTTAAATAAAAAGATTAGTCAAGTTCTAAAAATACAATCATAACTTCTCTATCTTTTTTTGTTTTCTTTTTCTTTTTAATTGTTTTAACCTTTTCTTTTAATCTTTCTTCTATTATATAGCTTAGTTAATATCTTAAAAGAAATAATTAATATAATTTTTAATATCTATAAACAATTTTTTAATATATAAACAAGTTTTTAATATAAAATATTTTTTTAATATAAAATAATTTTTTTAGTATAAAATAATAATCGAGCTGTTCACGAGCTTTTCGAGCCGAGCTTTGCCTAGCTCGGCTCGGCTCGTTTATGTCTCGAGCCGAGCCCGAGCTCGAGCCGAGCTTCAACGAGCCGAGCATTGACCGAGCTTTGACCGAGCCGAGCCCGAGCTGCTCGCGAGCCTGTCAGGCTCATTATCACCCCTAGCTACAACAATACACACCAAAACAATAATTGATATCATCAAAATACTATTAGAAAAGGTTGTTAGCAATAAGCATACATTAGGGTTCAGTTCTTGTAATTAAAATCAGTAGTCATAACTTATTGGAACTAACTTCTCATGAATTGATTTTAAGTGAAAAAATTAAAATTTAGGTGGGTATTACAAGATGAAACAGAAGCCTTAAAAGTGTTAGTTTTCACTAGTTAAGCTGTATTTACTTGTTTATATTCTTTTATGTTTGGAATTAAGTATTATAATGTATTTAACTTTTAATAATCTTGATGTTTACCCTTTTTTTCACAGGTAAAATGGAAGGTTTTATCGAGTCAAACATTTAGCATATCAACCCAACCCGAGTTATGTGACTAGACGCTTTAAAAGTGAGGGGAATTAAGAGTAAGGGATCTTATTTCCCGAAAGTGCCCTTAATTAAAACATAAAGGGAAAATTAATATTTTGATAAGACTTATTATACTTGAAAACAATAGGAGGTAGAAGCATATTGTATACCTCTCTTTTTTGGAGTCACCCCAATTGTCCCATCCCACGGTCGAAATTGCATTAGACAAGAAACTCAGTGTAAAAATCACCCTTGAATGCACACCCCATGGCCTTCCAAGGAATGTTGTTTCGACCCTTTTGCCTGTGATTTTGCATCCCAAAAAGATAAAACCAGTACTTTCCCATGGTGTCTCCTGCTTTTGGGCAGTAATAGCAGCAATTCCAACTTCAATCACCGAATGAACATGACATTTCTGAAAAAAGGAGGGGAAAAACATATGCATCATTACATATGCATTTTCATGAAACATATAGGAGTATATAGTAATGAAAAATGAAATGCCTTTTAGTATTATATAGTTTTCACTAAGGCTCCGTTTGGTTGGGCGTAAAACATTTTCAGTGTAAAATGATTTTCATGGAAAACAATTTACAATGGAAAACACAATTCCAAAATTAGTTTTCCGTTGTTTGGTTCCATGTAAGAAAAATGATGAAATGAGAGGAAAATGAATGGGAAAGTAAGGAGATAGTGAGAGAAGTGTACAAAAGAGAGAAGGAAAACAGTTTTCCTTTCATTTTAAAAGGAAAATGGTTTTCCATCATTAAGAGAGCAATTTTACTCCAAGGGAAAATTGTTTTACACTCCTTTGCAAACCAAACAATGTAAAATTGAAAATAAAGGAAAATAGTTTTTCAGGAAAATGTTTTACGCCTTACCAAACGGAGCCTAAATTCAGCATCAATGATTATGAATGACCGCCTAAATGTGGAATGCAGAATGATGAATAGTTTCTTCATAAATCTCCAACTTTCTAAAAATATATGTTCACTCCTACACTGAAGTTCAATTCTTTTGACGGATTTTATAACTATCGACGCTTTAGTTGCTAAACTTTATGTTTGAGACAAAAGGTGATCATCATACACAAAATTGATGATTATTTATGTGTTGTCGAACATTTGCTAGTAATTCTCTATTACCAAAATTCAAACGCTACAGGCTTACAATGATTGTTGAATTTCAATTTTTAGAAATTTTAAGACTGATTACGATTAAAAAAAAAAAAAAAAAGAGGGTTGTTTACGACTGGTGGAGTTGGTCATTGAATAGCGTTTTTGTAGCATATTCATGATTTATGATTAGTCCAAACTCCAAAGGCATTACATGTTAGCAAAACCTTTTATTATATAGTAGTGACGTTAATTATTTCAGAGCTGTTATTGTGTATCTAACTAGTATAATTAAATAGAAAACTTACCTCAAAGAGAGAAGCAGCATTGCCACATATGAAATCAGTAGCTCCTTCAATGTAACAATTTTTATAATAATGTCTTCCAGTGTCATCAAGGAGAGTGTCCTGGTATGATAGCATTCTGCAGCCGTAGAATGCAGCCTTATCCCCTGCCACTCTTAAAGCAACTCCTACCCCTCTTGTTCCATACGTATTCTGTGCATATTCAAGAGGATATTTTTATTTTTGTGTTATTGACTTTTACTAAAAGATTTACTCTTGTGTTCATGCATGAGATATCTTACTACAACATATAACAGAAAAAACGAAAAATCAAATACAATTTTCTTGAGTAACTCTTGAAATGAATTTAGATAGAAATTAGTACAACTGGGCGTGTCTTATATGTATATCCAGATGGGTGGACGATAATTACGTACTTATGTATATTTGATGATGCATGATATAGTGCATATGATATACTTAATTATGTGCTACATTGATGATGCACTCGTCACTCTAATATGCATATCAACATAACATGTACTCACACAATGATGAACATACTTATATATATTAGTGTCTTATTATATAGTCTTTGTTTACTGATTTAGGTCTAAAAAACAGAAATTATAATAAACTTGCCTCAAATGTAAGGTATTGCCCCACAAAATTAGAAGCGAACACAGAAACAATAGCGGAATCATATATGTGACCACCATCATCCCATGTTATAATAGTATCATTTGCTAAATTTCCACTTAGAGTTATGTAGGGCTTGTTAGCTGGAACAACAATCTTTTCCCTGCAACAAGGAAATCATACAAACAGAAACATAACTAAGCTTCAAACCAATTAAGCACACAAATCTTTAATCAAGTATAGTATATACTGAAATTCGTTAAATAAAAGTTCGATATATAGGAGTATATAAAAAATGACTACTACTATAACAATTGAAATCAACATCTTTACAAATTTATGATGCTGAATTTTTAAAGAATTCTTAACTAAAAAACCTTGTAAGTGTCTTTTCAGAGGCACCTTTTAACAATTTTGATTCAGAAATCGTTAATTTTAAGTTAAGTTTTAACATGGTCCAATATCAAAAACCTCTAATAAACCTTGATATCTATATAGTATTAAATTCTAGTCTTATCTCGAAGAGAGATAAACATACTTGATTACTCGGGGATAAGAACACAAAGGTGCGTGAAAGGTACAATGTTCACTTAGCACAAAATTAGGGGAAAAAAAAGGATAGTTAGCTACTTAGCCTTAATCAAATGGCTAAGTTTAACATTATGATAATTTTGCCACAAATTAACGACTTTTGAATCAAAATTGTTTAAGGGTGTTTCGAGGAGATATATTGTCCCATATAGGTGGTTTATTTTACGCTTGCAAATCAGAATTACATGTAAGTTCCATGCTTAACCCAAATGAAAACAAACTCGGTATTATTAGAGGGCATAGCATCAATGGCGTCTTGTATCTTCCTATAGTTACCCTGACCCGATTGGTCGACTCGAATAAGGACCGCCGTGGACGGGTCCGTGGGAGCGCTGGTAGCCTTAGTAGTAGAAGACGAGGAGGAAGCCATAAGCGTGGACAAAATGAGGTGCTCCCGTTCGCTCTCCATGGAGAGCACTTGGAGAAATGCTCTCCCCCAAGAGCATTGGGAGAGCATGCTCTTGGTATATCAATATGACACATGTCATTGATAATTATTTATTTTCCTTTTTTTTTTTGCTTTTTGATTTTTTAATGAATTGGAGAGCTTATTGGAGAGCAATACCAATGTTAGCAATTGTTAGGGGTGCTCTTCGGAGTATCTCCAAAGATCGTCTGGGTTTAGCATCGCAACAGGCTCAACAACTTTCCTCTCATTATATTATATCAAGTCTTTCTCTTTAAGACATATAACCCACACCCACCATAAATCACCCAAGATAAGGTGAAATCGGACTAGTTCAGCAACACGTTGGTTTCTCTTTTTAGGATATGTAAGAGCTAGTGAAGCTACCATTAGTGTTAGTTTGCTTTCGGTTGCATGTTTTGTTGTGATAGCTTTAAGTTGTAATTTCGTTGTTTAATTAATGCAAATATATGCGATGCCAAAAAAAAAAAATAACAAAGTAATAGAATAGATTTGATTCAATAAAAGTAGCAATGGTATACATATAATTCAACGAAAAAACCTTTTTTGATTACCCAGCTCCCATAGCAAACAATTGCTCTTGCACCCAGCCCCTAACAAAAAACTAACCAGATTACCCCCAACAAACACCACAAAACTTCAACCTAAAACCTCGTGCTTCGACTAATCCTAGGATTGATACCAGTTGCTTCCCCACTATAACTAGCATTTGGTTTCCTGATATCTCGCACCTGCCCTTTACGACGATTGACTGCCTTATTATGCTTCATCTACACAATTTTGAAAAGAGCTTATATTAGAAAAAAGGGAAACAAATTATTCACAAAAGAGCTTAAGATCATCAAAAGGATGCACTTCTTGCGAAGTTCTAATTATTACCTTGTACTTTGTCCTTGGATTTTTATTCTCTTTCTTACGATTACGAGTGAGCCCTCTATTTTTCTCCATCTAATAGCATGTAAAAGAATAATATCATAACAGTTCATTCGAAAATATATTCCGAAGTGTTAAGACGACAAAGTAAATTTTTCTAGTTACCTGAGTGGTGATATGACGTTTTCCATCAACAGTGGTCTCTGGTTCAAATTGGATTTGTGGGTTTCTACGCAAAATAGAACACATCAGTCACAGTTAAAAAAGAAACATATTTCCTCCGCTCTCTCCTAATCTACACACTTTGACTTTGGCACTATCCACTAACTCTAATTTAACCATTGTTTGTGATTAAAAGTGTACAAATTTGATTGATAATTAAAGTTATTAATGGTCAAAGTTATGTGTTTTCGCACGTGAAAGTCAACTGCTCCTACTTTACCAGGAATTAAATTTTCACTAAACCCAAAGATCTTAAAATCACCTATGTTATCATTGGATAAATTTCACAAACTGACTCTAAATTCCAACCAATCCATAACTCAAACTCCGCTAAATTATGAAAATTCTACGAAATTTTTGGTCCAAAAAAGAAGTATGAAGTGCCCATACCCGTACTGAGGTGAATGACAATAATAGCAAACAAGCTCCGTGAAATAGGAGCACTATTCGCCAAGAATAAAAGAGCATGAAATGTAGGGAACTCAATGATTTACCTTGAATACATCTCTGCCTTCATTTTAAGCTTAGCTTCTCGTTGACCTTTTATAAGATTGTAGTAGTCGTCTTCGGATCCATTGTCTTCATCACTGTTTCCAGCATCAGCTTCATGGCCACCAAAACTCTCAGGCTTGTTCTCAAGTTGGGTATCATCATCATCAACATCATCATCATCGTTTGACTTGATTCCAGCTCTAGCCAGAACCCGAAGCTCGTGTTTCCATCTCCTTTCTCCTAGATCATCTCTTTCTGGCAGGTCATCATCGCCAGAAATACCCTTCAAAGGTTGCAAGAGAATAACAGCATGATCAGACTAAAGGCGTTAACCATAACAGGAAAAGGTCAGACCTTCCTAATGAAGACATAATGATTAACTTAAGTAGCTAAAATGGACGATTCTCATTCACAATCTGCAGTAGGAAATGTCAAGCATTTTCTTTAATCAAGGAAAAGCCAAAATTAACACCACTTCGAGGTACTACAACGTCAACTAACAAAAAAGGGCCTGAACCTAAATCAGAAAACTGTCACTAACAAAAAAAGACACCCCTTATCTGTTCCAGATAGACTGGAATGATGATGGATTAATAAACTGGCTATGGATCAGATAATCATGAGTTCATGACCAACAATCAAGATTTCCTGTCGCATTATCAAAACCCAAAATACTTTCCAATCTATCACTGCTCTTACGCATGTTACTTCAATGGTGAAGTATCAATGGGACCAGATCCAGCGTGGGTTCAGTGGGTTCAACCGAACCCACAAAAATCTGAAAAAAAAAACTGAAAAGAGAAACAAAAGTAACTACGCAATATAAAGATTCCAAGCGACATAATACAAGAAGATTTAACTTGGCCTGGTAGTTTTGCCAACTACATAAAGCCCTTATCCACTTGGATGACGCGGATTCGAACCCTAGTAAGAGAGGCTTTTTGTTTCCTCTATTTTCACTTCCTTTTTCTTTCTTTTCTATAGTACCAAGTTATTTTTTAACTGGTACTCCTCACTTTTCTCATTTTTTTCCTTTGCTTTCAATTTTTCAGTTTCTCTTTTTTTCAACTTTCTAAACAGCTAATACAACCCTTGTTTCACTATAATTGTTATCTCCGTATTTTGTCATCATTCATGTACTCTATTTTGACCATCGTTTCAGAAATATAAATAGGAAAACTAGTCATATAAAATCTTCATATTCATTAATCCTGTAACTTTGTACCTTATAATGCTTAAAGAGTGTTAAACAATTGCTAATAAATTCAAATGCCAGATGCTTACTCATCTATTCAGAGTGCTAATATCTAAAGATTTGAAATGTAGTTATGACTTTGATAGGATAATTATACTCTTATATGATAGGTAGAACTAAACTCCGCCTGTGAGTGTCACTTATGTGGCATACAGTGTCGGTCTCAAGCCCAGATAAAGAAGAAGAGTTGTGTTAGGTCTGTGGCGGCCAGCATAAAAAGTAAGTCATGTTTCATGACATGAATCTACAATGGAATATCATGGGGGTGTCCCCTTCACAGCGATGCGCTACACCTCTTAAGCCCGGGTGTAGTGGGAAATATGCAAGGGTTGCTAGGTCGTCTCCGAAAACGGCATGCCACCCTACACTTAGGGGTGGTGTCAAACATGCGAGGGTGCGCTGCACTTCCTGGGCCCCCTCTTCCTTGTTTGTTCTTTTTAACTCTCGCTCTTTTCTTGTTGTATTGGTCACAATGACGATCCCCTATGATGATTCATGTTAGCCAACCCCAAATCATTTTGGGACTAATTATATATGATAGGTAGAACTAATTATAATTTCTCTTGATTGATAATGTTTTGAAGGTGTAATTCAACAAGTTTACTCCTTATTTATCGGTTACAATTTGATATTTGAATTAATATATTAAAAAAACTATCGATTTATCATCATTATTTTTTCGAACAATTCCAAACCCATGTGGGTAAATTCCTAGATCCGCTAGTGAATGGGACATAGCTGTGTAGGAGATATGACATAGGTCCACTTTTCTCAAGCATTATTTCAGCAGACAAGGCAAACTTAGAATCGTATGGCCATCAGAACTGCCAAGCATATGCTTCCCGAGGTTGGACACATTCCTATCTATTGGAAATATCAAAGTACAACAGTATGTTGCTACAAAATCCAGCACACAGCAATCGACTTAATATAATACTGAGACAGAGAGGAAAAAGAGCCAGAAGAAAAAGGAATCAACGTACCTTCAGCATCTTTTTCTTCCCAGGAACAATCTGGGAGAGTTTACTGGAAAGCGTGGAAGTACTCCTAAGGCCACGAGTGGTCCCCTCCATATCCATGGCATCATCGTCAAAATCATCAGTTGTTTCAAGCTTTCTGTTAAATTTAAAATTTAAGCCATAATAACAAAAGCTTGATCAAAAAACAAGGTAAATCTAACTTAACAAATAAAAGGTGTCACTAAACTTTCAAAATAGAATATACCCAGCAAGCTTTGTAAGTTTCTGCTTCTTGTTGTTGACGGTTTCTGGTGCAGCAAAACCAGCTTTCTGCTTCAATTTTTCCTCAAGTGCTGCTCTGTATTGTAACATCTTCACACTCTCTGAGCTCACTGGCTGATCCTACCATATGATAGTTTCACATCAGTATCCTTGGCTTGTGGAAGAAATGATACAGACACACAGGCATATAATACACCACCAAAAGCAACAGGGGAAAAGAATCTACCTGGTGTTTATCCGTCCTCCGTTTTTTCACATTAACCTCCACAGACTGCATTTGAACTGGTTCAGCTACCTCCCTTAACTGCAAGTAGAGTATAAATCTAGACCTCAAACTTGGAAAAGAAGAAACCAACCATACTAAAGAACCAGGTTTGAGACAAGGATCACCTTGGATGGCTCTTGTTTCTCAGCTGATGATCCAAGCTCGTTAAGATTAGAAATAAGATCAGAAGATAACCCACGCTCTTTCCTGGCTGGCTTATTACCAGTTGCAATATCACTCTTTTCGACCAAAACACCCTCAAATCCATCTGGGATAAGCCCATCAAGTTCTTTCATCTAAAGGAGACCAAGACAATGATACAATCATAATAATTTCAAACATTAATGTGGATCGAACTAAAGAACACTATAAATAAGAGACAAAGACACGATGTAGAGTATATCCAGTCACAAACAGAAAACATTATGCTGCAATTCTAGGCAGAAGATATCAAAGTATCAAACAACTCTAGCCTCTAATTTTGAGTTCCTACATGTAATATAGTAGTAGCGGAAAAGAGGGGGAAATAATGTAGTAACACACTGGCATAACATGAACTAAAATATTAATTATGGAAATGAAGCAGGCTTCACATAATAGAACTGTGAAGAACTAAGATACCAGTAGAAAAAGCCAACAAGAGTGAGAAATAAACACAAGACTGAACCTCAGCTATCCTGAAGAATGTGAAACCTCAACAGCTTAAACCCACACATATTGCACATGCACCCAGCACAAGAAAGGACGAAAGACAAGAAAATAAGCCAGCTAGCTTAACAAATCATTATGCACTTTTCTCAAATTCTGGAGAGATGCTAACTGTTATATTAGTAAATATAAGAAACCTTGTCCAATAAGCTCTTGATCTCCATAAGGCGAGATATAACAGGATGGACACGAACTGGCTGCCCTTCAGATTTCAGAAGGAGATAAAAAGTGATAGCTTGGCAATAAGCGAGCAGCAAGAGCTGTTTCACCTCTAGATAATGCATTCCTTCTTTCTTAGCGTTCTCCCCCTTTCTAACCTAAAAAGAGCAAGAAAGTAAGGTTAGAGCATGCTGAATGACACGTTTGAATCATTGAAAGGACCAGACAGCATAAGGCTAGTCCTCAACTACAGACTAGTGAAATCACATGCTAGCATGGTTGTTAAAAATGAGTAAATAGTATAGCAGAACCTTATGAACAACAAATCCATTTATACTGCTTAAGTACCAAGTGCACTACATGCCCATCTGACTTGGACGAATCTTACAAGTACAGTGGCAAAATGCATCACAGATTAAACAAATAAGATCATTATATATTTGAATATCTAATGAGAAATATACCTTAGAAAGAAGGGGATTAACATCAGTCTCAAGCTGCTTGGAGGCATCATTCAACTCAGCTAATAGTCCAACTAATTCTGGAGCAGAACTACAGCAGAAAAAAGCGCAACCATAATACTATCAGCAAAGTGAGTCATTCGATAGCATAGAAAGATATGATGCCTTAAGTGATTCCAATAAAGCAGAAAAGGATAATGATATTACGATTATACTTCCTCTGTTTTTTTAAATGCAACATTTGCCTTTTTGGTGAGTGTATTAAAATAATCAAATGTTGCATCTAAAAACACAAAGGTAGTATAAAGTTGAGAACCTGAGAAATAGCCTACCATAATCTCATGGGACCACAAACAGAGATTTTTGATGTACTCTATACATGGATGGATCTAGGATTTTGAATTTGGGGGGTCCTAACTAAACCAAGTAAATAGATAATGATCATATATAATAACATATGCGAAATTTAGTTTCAACAGATTGACTTTTACACTCATCAACAGACGAGCCTCTTACCTTTAATATCTTCAATTATCTGTTCCTATAGTTTTTAGGAAGTTGATATAAATTTGGTAAATGTAAATAGAGACAAATCCAAAATTTTACATAGTAGAATTATTTTCAAGTATTTGTAAATAAATCTTGGTCATATTTAATATAGGATTTTTTGATTTTAATAATGCAACCTTTTAGCCATTCGCAACGAATAAGCTAACATTTTAGTTATTCCTAAATAATGCAACCTTTATGCCAAAATTCCTACAACAAGTCAAATTGACTGGTAACCTGTGAAATAGGTTAAAAAAAATTTGTAGGAAAATAAAAAAGCTAATTCTCTCACTCCCTCCTCCCTCACCCTGCTGCCCACCCCGTCTCCTTCCCCTTCCCCGCCCCCACCCCGTCTCCTTCCCCTTCCCCCCCCCCAAAACAACCCTCACCACTCGAAACAACCCATCCCATCCCCGAAACTAGCCAAACCCACCCACCCTATCCCTTAAACCAACAAAACTCACCAAAACCCACCCACCCCATCCCTTAAACCACCAAAACCCACCCACCCCACCCCTTAAAACCAGAGAAACTCACCAAAACCCACACACCCCATCCCTTAAACCACCAAAACCCACCCACCCCACCACCGAAACTCACCCTCCCAACCGTTAAATCTCGAAACCCGCCCACCCCTGAATTGAAATCCAACCCAAAGTTCGTGCGTTGGTGTGTGTTCGGATGCTGGTTTGAGTTTTGGGGGGTGGTTCGTGTGTCGTGGTAGGTGCGGTGGTTCGCGTTTCGTGAGGGTGATTCGTGTTTTGTGGGGTGGTGCGTTGGGTGATGATGATGGGGTGGTTTCGATGGGGTGGTTCGTGTTTTGTGCGGTGGTGCGTTGGGTGAAGATGATGGGGTGGTTTCGTGGAGGTGGTTCGTGTTTTGTGGGGTGGTTCATGAAACGAGGAGGTGGGTGAGTTTCGGTGAAAGAAGAGAGAAGAAGGTGGTGATGGTGGTTCGTAAAAGAGGGAGAAGCTAAGAAGGTGGTGATGGTGGGGGTTGTGGAGGAGGGGTGGAAGTGAGAAGAGAGGAGAGTTTGGGTCCGCATTTTTTGGGGGTGGGGGGAGGAAGAGGTGGTGATTTTGGGGTAGAGGGAGGGGGGTTTTCCGGTGGGTAAGGTCGTAGGGATGGGATGGGGAAGAGCTAAGTGTGCTGGTGGAGGGAGATAAGGAAGAGAGAGAAAAAATTTTTTTTTTTTAATTCAACAAACATTAAAAACTAACCAATGAAATTGTGACAAGTGTCCCAGGCAACTTGTTTATCAGGTTGCATCCGGTTTTTACCCATTCAGATAAATTTTTGTTAAAAGTTGCATTATTTAGGAATAACTAAAAGGTTAGCTTATTCGTTGCGAATGGCTAAAAGGTTGCATTATTAAAAACAAAAAATCCTTTAATATATCAATAGTGTAAAAAGTCAAATTGTTGAATTTATTTGAAAACAGAAGGAGAATAATCGTTATATCACAAAAAAAAAAATAGAGGTTAAATTAGAGCTAAAATTAAGAGAAATGGATACTATTTAAGATAATAATAAAATGAAGATCTAATATATAAAAGAAAAAGTGGTAAAAGAGAAAAGAGAAATAGAAAGAAGTAAAAAGTAAAATAATCAAACAAAGAAGAAAGAAGAAAAAAAGCTGGAATTGGTGCAGGGATGAATCGAACCCGCGTGGTAGTTGGTACTGCATTCAAGAATTCGGTAGTAACATTACCACTGAGCCAACGCTACATTGTATCTAATTATAGCGCGGATATCAGTTTTACCCTATGTAAAAATTGTCTGACGTTAAAAAAAAAGGAAAACTGATTTTTTTTTTTGGTGGGGCCTGTGCCACCCAGACCCTTAATAGGTCCGCCCCTGACTCTATACAGCAATAAATTGAACATACGAAGTCTGAAGATCTCAGAAATTAGTATTTTGTAGACTGTTGAACCTGCCCCAATATTTCTGTGCATCTATATCAATAGAAAACACATGTGCAACACACTTAGCACACCTTCTAATGAGTCAACCCCATACCATCTTATCTCCCAACCCATGAGGCCATGATCTTGGCAAGTAATCATGCATCACCCAAACTAGGAATCATAGAACTTTACATATCGATATTTGATTTATGTATTCTATACATAATAATCTTTCCCTCATAAAGCCAAGGGTTTAACAAACCTGCCTCAAGCACTGAAGACACAACTTAGAAAGTATATAATTAAAGCTCAAAATATTAAGTATCAGTGCTCCAAACATACTATGAGCACCCAGAATATCCATGCAAGTGTATCTTAATGACAGATGCCTAACACTATTAGTTTATTCAAGTGGGACGAATGAATACAAAACTTTGGAAATGCAACGATGATAATTCTCCCGTCATTTGAATGAAATTCCATCCAAAAATAATAGCGTACAATAGGGGTAGCAGGAAATAAGATGCTTACCTATATACAACATCCATTTGCTCATCCCTTGACAATGCACTTAAATCTTTCTTCACCTCTTCATACATTGGGACAGCATCAACTTCAGTATCTTTATCACTGGAAGATTTTGATTTAGGCCTCCCCCCTTTGACCATCATTTCCTAAACCCATCAATAGTACGAATCATTAACCAAGAAATACCAAAACAAATTACAATACCCAAATCCACCATTCCAGATTCTCCACCATCAAACATCGAAAAGGGTTCACAGCTTTTGCAATTAGAAATTTTAAAAAAGGAGTGATATAGCAATTAAAATGTTAGATAGAAGTATAGATTTTATAGGCCTATAACTGGTAAACTCACCTCCATAGTCGGCTCGTCATCACTGTCATCCTGCTCATCCATGAGTCCAAAATCCTCGGCCCTCAAAGATTCTGCTCTTTCCTTCAGCAACTTTATCACCTCTTCCTCTTCCTCTGCAGGGGAATCCTCACCACTTGATTGTAACTATCAGATACGATCACACAAATCATCGATAAGTTAAGAAAACTTCCCTTGAAAGTATTGATTCCAACTCTACACATGAATTTTTCAATTATATCACATCATTTTGTACTTCTTCTAGCAATTTCCACAGCTCTTTTATCTGTTTATACAACAAACGATTAACCACGATTTAATGGTACAACAGTTAATTAATATATTACCTCATAATCGACATTATCTCCGCCATGGTAAGCACTCTTTGCTCTAGACCAGACCTTCTCTTTCTTCTTATCCTCTTCAGTATCATCATCCACTTCCTCCTCAATACCACCAGTCTTTTCCCTTAGATATTTCTGCTGCCTTAAAACTGAGAATAATCCAGCATACATTAATCAGTCACATATGACACCAAAGTATAAATAGGCGAGGTAACAGAAAAAGAATGACGCGTGGAAATCAGGAAGCACACACGTCTACAATGGTTAGTAGTACAAGAAATGCATCCAAAAAAGCACCTTCCTTAGGTTAGCCATATATTGCAGGATGGGCCATGTCAGACCAAGTACATGTTGATGAAGGTACAAAACACATAATGAAGTACCACTAGCACATGATGATCAATTGATCACACATTCAAATCTCAAAATTTCAAGTAATAACTATCATATACCGATTTACCATCAAGATAAGGTGGCATGGCCTGGAAGATGTTCCTAACTTCCTGAAACACAAATAAAGCATTCTGCTGGCAGGCAACAGCAAATATTTTACAAAAATAAAAAATAAACATTCTCAACACGTTAAGCTTCTAAGCCTC
This sequence comes from Beta lomatogona, assembly GCA_947646795.1. NCBI lineage: Eukaryota > Viridiplantae > Streptophyta > Magnoliopsida > Caryophyllales > Amaranthaceae > Beta > Beta lomatogona. Next base: position 891,411 of record CANSNZ010001062.1, on the reverse strand, counting down.
TCGGGCAAAATGTCTATGACAACTAGTGTATCACAATGATTTTGTTAAGTGCAAGATTTATGTGGAAGAACCCTGATCATCTGCATAATAAACAGATAACATTTCTCCAACAAAACATGTTCCTGAAGCGTACAAATAGTGAGGAACAGTAGAGGAGGTACTTAGGGATTCTCTCATAAAAATCACACGAAACTAAACTGATATAGCACACTTCCAATTTGCAAAAGGATGTCATTATCTCATCACTAAATTAGAGCTTTTCGTCAAATTTTTCTGTAATCCAGTTCAGGGAGAGGGATATACCCTTGAAATAGCATAGCAACAAAAGATCAAATAAAACAATGTCGAATTATATCTTACTTTTCCCAGCAAGGCCTTTCAGGTTGCTATCATCGTCATCGTCCTCATCATCATCCTCATCGTCCTCATCATCATCCTCATCATCATCATCATCATCTAAACCCTATAAGAAACAAAATGGGAAGATAAATCCAAGTAAGACTCAACATAATTAATGCTAATATGCAGCAACTTATCTCTCTTTCAACATTCTAGCTTAACAAATTACAATCACTCCAGCAATAACAAAACAACTAGCAATTAGATAAAGTTCATTAATTTGAAAAAAATTACAAATTAATATAATACATCCATTTTCTGATTAAGCCAAACACAAACGTGAGAAACCAACCTTGTAATTAAAGACAGACAGCTCATCGTCATCGTCTTCAGAATCAACATTATCAGCATTTATATCCAAAGGAATTATATCTCTTTTCTTATGAACTGCAAATTTCACACCCACAAAAATTAATCAATAACCCACTTTCCCAAATTAAAAAATAAAATAAAGGGCACTAATCAATTGCATAAAAGAATAGAAAATCAGAATAGGAAAAAGAAATTTACAGGCATCAATTTCGTCGTCGGGATTAATAAAGTCTACATCTTTCTTATGCAACTTAATTTTCTTTGAATTCTGAGGGCCTTTTATCTGATTCTTCCCACGCTTCCCCATTTACTGGAGAAACTTCAAAAAAAAAAAAATTACTTCAAAGCCCTGAAAAATTCACGACAAATTATAAGCAAAACAATCGAAGAAACATTATATGGAGCAAACTACTACTACATAAATTTGCGTGCCTCACTTTTGAGAAAAAAACGTTGGATTTTGTCTGTCGTCTTTGAGTAGAGTTTGAAAGGTGCGGCGAAATAGAATACAGGGGTTTTAGGGGAGCAGCAAAGAGATGTACTACTACGGCGGAGGGGTTTTGTGACTTGTGAAGGAAATATAAAAAATAAAGAAAATTAAAAAAAGGGGTAAGTTTGAAGACTGAAGTCCAACCAAGGTAATAATGAGCTCGGCTTGTTCGCGAACAGTTCGTGCTCAACTCGGTCAAAGCTCGGCTCTTGGTAGTTCGACTCGAGACCTTAACGAGCCAAGTTGAACTAGGTCAAGCTCTTGAACATGCTCGACTATTATTTTATATAAAAAATTAATATAACTCAAAGCTTTTAAAAAGTTATTATATGCTAAAACACTTTAAAAAATTATTTTACGTATCCTTTTATACAATATTTTATATTAAAAATTTCAATTTTTTTTTCTTTTTGTATCCTTTTAGATCTAGTTTGTTGATTTTTTATGTATATTTGTAAGTAATTCATATTGATTAGCATGTAAAAATGAATTAAAATATGTTTATTTGTGGTACTTTTTGAATTTAGTCTATAATTCTATAAGATCTGTCAACAATTATTTTAAATGTCGAATATGAATGTTCTGTTTAGTTTAATGATGTTTGGTTTATTCTTTATTTGTCTTAAACCTAGCTCGAGCTCAAGCCCGAGCCAAGTTCGAGCCTTGAGAAAATCTCACGAGCTCAAGCAGAGCTTCACTTATCGAGCTCGTCGAGCTCATGAGTCGAGTCGAGCTGAGCCGAGCCGAGCTAAACAATAAACAAGCCGAGCCCAGTATAATTCTGGCTCGGCTCGTGCGATAAGCACCCCTAAATCCAATCCGTCTAAGGCACTGTTTTTTTAAAAAAAAAAAATTCACTTCAGCTATTTTACTCTCGATTTTACTTGAGTTCAATGCAACTCACTTTAGTTCCATTCTGTTCAGTTTAAAAGAACAAGGTCTAACAAAAACAAGTTTTTAGTAATTTAGCCCTTTACATATAGAGAACCTAGCCGTAATAGTTGTTATTGATCACTGAATTAGTGTTGGTGGTTGTTTGTCGACATATGAAAAATGGGTCCTTTTACAAGATGCAACGTGAATGAATTGCTTGATTGACAAAGAATGAAAGAAATGTGAAATGAGGGAAGTAAAACATTTATATGAATTTTCACTTCCCATGAAATGTAGGAATTTACTTACCTAGTTCCCCTTGGTAAGTGGAAATTTCCATGGAAAGTTCCTTCCAAGTTACTAACTATATAGTTTTGAGAAATTCTCATGGATTTTGATTGTTGAATTTAATTTATGTAAATTGGAAACTCATGTTAACTTCTACTTCATTTGTGAACCAAACTCATGTTAACTTCTATTTAGTTGCTAACTAAATAGTTTTGAAAAATTCTCATGGATTTTGATTGTGGAGTTTAACTTAGGTGAATTGGAAACTCATGTTAACTTCTACTTCATATGTGAACCAAACGACCACTTGAACTAGAAGTAGAGGCGCTTTGAGATTTAATTTTCTTATTATCCTCTCCTCTTAAAGTGCATGTCTTAATGAAATCTTTTCTATTTATTAATAATTTCAAGTTTAGTGATAGCATCTAGTAATTCAAAGCCTATTAAACTCCGACTAATTTGGATTCAAGTCCGCACAATCCAATTATAAGGGAAAAGCTCTCCTGCAAGTATTTGTTGCATTGTTTTTGCTCGAACTGGAGACCTTTGCTTACAACAGAACAGTCTCTTTACTAATTGATTAAAGCACTTGTTGATCGATTCCATCACTTTGATCATCGTCCTTCTTGCATATAGTATAACAATGATTAAATTACACAATTATATCCATATATAACTAATAACCACCACATATGAATCATATTTACACCAAACCTCTCGTCCCACACCCATAGTCCATGTTGAAACCATTTCTCATGTTCCTTGTGATCTTCATTATGAGTCATGACTTTGTTTATTCCTCATATCAACACACTCCCTCTGTTTTTTTTATCCTTCCCACTTCCCTGTGCGCGTCTTCCAATGCACATCTTTGAACTTAAATATCTTTCGTTATAAAATTATAATGATTGAATATTAATAAAGTACTAATTGAGACGATTCAAACAAGACCCCACATGACTATATTTTTTCTTATAAATTGAAAAAAATTGAGAAGATTCCCTCTAAGTATGAATAGTGTCAAGATTCCAAGTGAGAAGGATAAAAAAAACAGAGGAAGTACAAGTTAGCTAACTAGGTAGATGCAAAAAGGATTAATTCTTACACTCAAGGAGGAACAAATAAAGCTCCTCTTGTGGCATTTTGGTCAATAAATGAAGTTTATTTTAAAAAAAATAAGATAAAAGAAAATTAAAATTATGTTGAATTCCAAATGTGCTATATGTTAAATGACAAATTTTCTATAAGGAATTGTAATATTATATAAAAAAGGATAAATAATGTTGTATAAAAAATTATTAATGTTGTATAAAAATTGATTGAATTTCGTTCAAGGTATGTATGAACAAATTTCCGTTCCTCTTGGGAAGGAATTAGAAAAATCTCGATTCAAAAAGCTATTTTTTCGAATTCTATAAGCATCAAATGGTCACAAAACCGTATCTAAAAACTATTTTAAATAATAGATAAATAATCAAGGTTATGAAAGGAAGTAATTGAAATTTAATAATTCAATTAGGAAAAAGATAAGTCGAATAGGATTTTATTTACTGATACAAATATTATTAAATTCAATCACCAATATAAATAAATTAACACTACAAAATAAATCTCCTTGAAAAAAGAAAAAAAAATTACATATTACATAAAATATACAAAAATAAATCTACATATTTATACCATTATAATTTGTAATTTGAATTAACCATTATTTCCATAGGACTTCATAACTTCCCAGGATTAGAAGAGAAGCCTTTCTTAAACTTGGTTGGTGCAGGTCTAATCCACCCTCTTCCACCAATCATGTCCTTGCTCAAGAATGGTGCAGCTTCTTCATTTGTGAGACCTTTCGACCAAGCAACTCTTTTTGCTCTACTGGCACCTGGTCCATAGCACTTGTACTCTCCATATGTCACAGTGCTACAGCAATACACACCAAAACAATAATTGATATCATCAAAATACTATTAGAAAAGGTTGTTAGCAATAAGCATACATTAGGGTTCAGTTCTTGTAATTAAAATCAGTAATCATAACTTATTAGAACTAACTTCTCATAAATTGATTTTAAGTGAAAAAATTAAAATTTAGGTGGGCATTACAAGATGAATTAGAAGCCTTAAAAGTGTTAGTTTAATAGTTAAGCTCTATTTACTTGTTTATATACTTTTTGTTTGTAAAAAATATTATAATGTATTTAACTTTTAATAATCTTGATGTTTACCCTTTTTTATGTAGGTAAGATGAAAGGTCTTATAGGCCAAAATATTTGGCATATCAATGTCACCCGAGTTATGGAACTAGACAAGTAGACACACTATAAAAGTGAGGGGAAGGGTAAGGAAACTTATTCCGAAAGTGCCTTTAATTAAAACTTAAAAGGAAAATTAATTTTTTAATAAGACGTATTATATTTAGAAACTGTTCCTGCTAAGAAATTAAGGGTTGTAATTGGTTGGAAGATGTATTGTGGGCTCCAAGAGCGGTCGCCTGAGCTCCGATATTCGTACACCGGAATCCTGCAAAACAAGGTTAGACTACCCCGGGGGTAGCTCCGGGATCGCCCCTCCGACGCTCAAGTTAGATGAGATTGACGTAGAGAGAGAAAGTCTAGAGAGAGATGCTCTAGTTTGTTAGGTGAGAATTGAATACCTGTTCATTGATGAGGCAGTTGGTTGTTATAGTGTTGGGGATTTCCCAGACAGGAAACATTGTTCAGATGGACCTTTTTGGTACCAATGGGCATGTTACCTTTTCAGGCAATGATTATTTCACCCCTTTAAAAGTTTCCCAAATACTGATGACTATGTCAACTTTTAGGTGAGACCCACGACTGCCACCTGTCTCATACTTTAGGAGGCTTTTATGCTCCTTATTGGGCTGCTGATTAAATGAGCCCAAACAATTAGCCCCACGCCATAGATGGGGGATCACGAGAACCTGACTGGAGGGACGCCTGTCTGTGGCGGAATAACAACCATCTTATTTCTAACTGGTTGGTGACCGGCTTGAGTAGGCTGGTGGAATGGACCGTGGCGCCAACCAAGTTAGTCCCTGCTGAGGAGGTTCATGCCGACCGCCTTACCTCCTGCTGGAAGAGGGAATGCCGACCGGGTCCCCTTATTTCCGGGGGAATGCCTACCCGGTCACTTCTCTCTGAATGAGGAGAAAGCCGACCGGGCTACCCTTTGTTGAAGGGAGAATGCTGACCCGGTCTCCTCTCTTTGAGAGAGAAGTGGGCCGACCGGGTCCCTTCCTATTGGAGGAAGGATGCCGACCCGGTCACCTTTGGTTTGAAAAGAGGAAGGGTCCGACTGGGTCATTCCATATTGATGGGTAAGCGCCGACCCGCTATCCTCTTGCTGAAGGGAGAGAGATCCGACTGGGTCACCCCCCATTGATGGGAGATCGCCGACCCGGTCTCCTCACATTGAAGGAGGAGAGGGCCGACCGGGTCATTTCCTATTGGAGGAAGGATGCTGACCCGGTCATCTCTTATTTGAAGAAGGGGGTGGCCGACCGGGGTCGCTTCCTATTGAAGGAAGGATGCCGACCTGGTCCTTGTTCGCTTGAAGGAGGGCGAGTCCGACTGGGTCACTCCATATCAATGTGAGAGCGCCGACCCAGTATCCTTATGCTGAAGGAAGAGGGATCCGACTGAGTCACCCCATATTAATGGGAGAGCGCCGACCCGGTCTCCTCTCATTAAAGGGAGAGACGACCGACCGGGTTACAACTACTGACCCCCAAATTGGGCCGAATGGGTGCCAGATGACACCTGGCCATACTTGACCAAGTATAGAGGCAACTCGGCGAAGGAGGGGAGCTCCTGCTAGCCGAGTAGGGTATGGAGCCACTCGGATGAGGGGCTAATGAGCCCCAGGTTGGTCCGAGTGGATGCTAGCTGATACTTGGTCATACTTGACCAAGTATAGAAGCGACTCGGCAAAGGAGGGGGATTATGTTGGCCGAGTAGGGTATTGAGCCACTCGGGTGAGGGGCTAATGAGCCCCAACTTGGTCTGAGTGGGTGCTAGCTGATACCTGGCCATACTTGACCAAGTATAGAAGCGACTCGACAAAGGAGGGGGGCTCCTGTTGGCCGAGTAGGGTATGGAGCCACTCGGATGAGGGTCTAATGAGCCCCAAGTTGGTCCGAGTGGGCGCTAGCTCATACTTGGCCATACTTGACCAAGTATAGAAGCGACTCGACAAAGGAGGGGGGCTCCTGTTGGCCGAGTAGGGTATGGAGCCACTCGGATGAGGGGCTAATGAGCCCCAAGTTGGTCCGAGTGGGTGCTAGCTGATACTTGGCCATACTTGACCAAGTATAGAAGCGACTCGGCAAAGGAGGGGGGCTCCTGTTGGCCGAGTAGGGTAGGGAGCCACTCGGATGAGGGGCTAATGACCCCCAAGTTGGTTCGAGTGGGTGCTAGCTGATACTTGGCCATACTTAACCAAGTATAGAAGCGACTCGGCAAAGAAGGGGGGCTCCAGTTGGCCGAGTAGGGTATTGAGCCAATCGGATGGGGGGCTAATGAGCCCCAAGTTGGTCCGAGTGGGTTTCGTACTTCGAATGATGGGGATGCGCCTATTTTGCCCGACCAAGTATGTCCGACCTGAAATGCCACATGGCCACTCTTGATATGTGGGATGTTAGGACCCTTGTTATAGGCCGAGCTGAAGGGGCGTCCTTTGGAATTTCGACGCTTCAACTTCCTCGAGTTTGGGGGATTTTTTCTCGAGTTTATTGAACTTTGCATGGAACGGACTGAATAGGTCCAGTTGGGCCTCTATTAGAAGCCCATTAGAGCGACGCGGGGGGGTTTGCGTTGCACATCCCCCGAGGTACTCCTATATATGTATGAGAGGAGAGAGAAGTTCAGGGTCATTTGCTCATTTCCTCATTCTCTCTCTCTCAAAAATCTCCAAATCCTCTCCAACATTCCAAAGTTCTTCCTCCAGCTTCTTCGTCCGACCAGGTACGTTCTTGTTCTTTTAAGTTTTCTTTCTTTCATTTCTTTTGAATAATCTCGACCGACTCCCTTGTTCATAAATAATGGGAGATTCGTCCGAGTCGTCGACACCACCAGCCTCACCTCCCTATAATTTGTCCGAGGAGGTGAGGGGGATGGGAATAACGCTGGTGTCGACTGTAATAAGCTGCCCCGACCCCTCGGCTGTGCCCGACGCGATTGCTCTCCCGAGTCCGTCTTCTTCGGTGGAGGAGGAAGCCGAGGGTGTCATTCCCTACCCTTGGGAGGTGTCATTGGCCTATCCTCCTTCAAGGAGTTACTTAGACAAGTATTTGTCTTCTCATTGGCCATGCGATCCCGACCTTGATCCAAAAGGGGGGCCAGGGTCATTCTTTCCCGAGCCTGGTGTGATAAAGTCTCTGACAGAGGACCTCAGGGGAACAGCAACGAGATTTCAGACAAAGGACCCATACTACCTTGTCCGACCACAGGCCCATTGATAAGTCATTAATAGTTGTTATTTTAGGTGCATTTCTAAGTCTCATTTAGCCTAGTTTAGAGCATTTAGGACTAATTCTTGCATCATTCTGGCTTCTTTTAGTTCTATGGCACTTCACGAGGTATTTTGTGGTGTTTGAGTTAATTTTCAGGTTAATCAAGCATATTGGATATCTTGTGATGAGTGGGGGATGCATGAGCATGTACAGCATGGTGATAGGCTGCAGCAGGTCAACACGGGCGTGTCCTATTTGACACGTCCGTGTCATTTCCTTGGATTGCGAAGCAGCGTTACTGATTTCAGACTTTCAGGGAAACACGTCCGTGTCAATTTTGACACGTCCGTGTCACGCTCTTCTCAGGAAGTCAGTTTCAAACTGACATTAGCTTCCAAGGGCAACACGTCCGTGTCATATGTGACACGTCCGTGTTGCTGCTTTTTTCCCAGATCAGGAACCTTTGGTGTTGCGACTGATTTTGTAATATCAGGCGACACGTCCGTGTCACATTTGACACGTCCGTGTCGACCTGTTTTCCCGTCGATTTTATTTAAGTTGTTTTTGATATTTTAGGAAACTATATATAACTTCTTAGTAATATATTTTTCGGACTTAAGTATTATTAGGCAGTTTTAAGGGTGCTTGAGAGAAAAACTCCATTGTTAACCTGGAGAGCTTCAATTTTCATTATCTCGGATTATTTTCATTGAAGTAAAAGACTAAGTTTTCTATTTCTCTCTCTATTTATTATCATGTTTGCTTATTTATTATTCAATTACTTTGTTATTCCAATTATGAGTGAGTAGTTTTATAATCTAGGGTTAAGTTGAACCCTAGCAATGATTAATGTATGAATTTTCCCATAATCTCAATTTTAATGTGGTTAATTATCCTTGTTTGATTGAATTGTGCTTATTTTCATTATCATACTAGGGATAGGTGATTTTGAATTGATTCCTTATGTCTTGTATTCAATGGGAATTGAATCTAGATGGATTTGATTCAATCAAGAGTATGAATATCTCTATGGGAATAAGTAGATAGGATTACTAGGAACTTATTTGTAATGCCATGTTTAATGTCTCTTTCTTGCATGATTCCATGGGAATAGGTATGATTGCTTGTTAGAGTAGCCATAGGTACTCGGGAGAGATCTTTGGTATTTCTAGGGTGCATTACTCCTTTTGGATAATTGATTATGTTATTTGGGATGGGAACTATTCATGTATTACTCGTGCTAGTGGGGATACTTAATTCTAGATGCCTTTATTAATTGATTCTACCTCGTGTGTTATTAGTAGTTATCATAATTTAGTGTTAGCATTAGTTCAACACCTCTTCCACCGTTGTGGGTCACTTGTTTAGTTAAATTGAGTCAAGATATCTAGTGTTTAATACTGTTTGTCTCTGTGGATTCGACCTTGACTTACCCTACTACATAGTTAGGAGGTTAGTTAGGATTTATTTTTGTTAGGTGCACGACACGCCTATCAAATTTTGGCGCCGTTGCCGGGGACTAACGGTATTAGATTAGTTTATCTTTGATTTATTTAGCTAAACTTATTTTTGTTCAATCATTGTTACCCTGTTTGTTGTTTGTTCTCTTTTCTTTCGACTTTTTTGTTGCATGCGCACTCGAAGCAAGGGTTCAGAGGATCTAGTTACTCTTGATTGCGAGATCGAAGCCACAGCAAGGAGATTAGGAGGTCAACGAAGAAGACAACAACAAGAATTAATAATGGGAGACGAAACACCACCAAAGTCTCTACGGGAGTATGCTATGCCCGATGAGACCACCACAACCATTACTAGGCCAACCACCACTGCTACACACTTCGAGCTTAAGCCACAATTTATTCAATTTATTTCACAGGACTCTTATGCGGGAACACCCAAAGAGATCCCTACTGATCATTTGGCTAGCTTTTTAGAGAAGTGTAATACTTTGAAACTCACAAATGTTTCTGATGATCTGATTCGATATTGTGCTTTTCCTTTTTCTCTCAGGGATGAAGCAAAAGAATGGTTAAAAGAAGAAGAAGTGAGGAAGATTGTCACATGGCCAGAACTGAGGAAAGCCTTTCTCTACAAATTCTTCCCTCCTATGAGGACTTCAAAGTTCAGAAATGAAATATCTGGTTTTCAACAACACGAATTGGAGTCTCTTTATGAGGCATGGCAGAGATACAAGGCTTTGCAAAGACAATGCCCACACCATGGCATTCCTGAGTGGCTACTGATTCAGACATTCTATAATGGTCTGAAGCATGAGGTTAGAAGTTCTATTGATGCCGCGTCTGGCGGTACTTTCATGGCCAAAACTCCGGAAGCTGCTAAGACATTGTTGGATGATATGGCTGCCAACAACTATTTGAATGACTGGAGTGTGTCTCGCGGAGCCTCAAAAAGGGGAGGTAAGTATGAGGTTGATGCTATTGCTACTTTGACTAACACTGTGCAAGTTTTGGCAGCTAAGGTTGACCAATTGAGTAGCGGATCAATAGCACCTATTTGTGAGATTTGTGAAGTGCAAGGTCACTCATTGAATGAATGTCAATACAACACCATGGGCATGATATCTGAGCAAGCCAATGCCCTCCTAAACACCAACACAAGACCACAAAACAACCCATACTCAAACACATATAACCAAGGTTGGAAGAATCATCCAAATTTCTCCCACAAAAATAACCAACCTCAACCTCCACACACAAACTACTCCCAACCACCCGGCTTCCAACAAAGACCATCATTCAACTCTTCCTCCTCATCCTCTAGATCGAACCTCGAGAGTATCATGGAGAATCTAGCTTCTTCTCAAGCAAAGCAAGTTGAATATCAAGCCAAGCAAAATGAATTCTTCAACAACTCTCTCCAACAAATCAATGCTCACAATAAGTTGATGGAGAATCAGATGACCCAACTTGCACAACAAATCAGTCATCTTTCAAAACCTTCAGGCCAACTTCCTGGGAAAACTGAACCAAATCCTAAGGGGCATATCCATGCCATCTCATTGAGGAGCGGTAAGGAATTGCAAGAGCCTACAAAGAAGGTGACCGAGCAAAAGAAAAGTGCAGAAGAGGTTATAAGGTTGAGTGAAGACGATCAAGGTGAGAAAGTTTTGGAAGATGAAGCTAAGGAGACTGAGCAAAAGGAGCCCACTGTCATCCCTATTCCACCATACAAGCCACCTGTTCCATTCCCTCAAAGATTGGCACAGGCAAAACTTGAGAAGAAATACGGGAAGTTCCTTGACATTTTGAAGAAGCTCCACATCAACATCCCTTTCTTAGATGCTATTTCTGAGATGCCTTCTTATGCTAAGTTTTTGAAAGACATGCTCTCTAACAAAAGAAAAATTGAAGAGAATGTCACTGTTTTCACTAACAGTGAGTGTAGTGCTATTTTGCGTAACAAGCTTCCGAGAAAAGCTAGGAGATCCAGCAGCTATTCTATTCCAAATCAAACTTGGTGATATTGTTATCAAGAATGCTTTGTGTGATCTTGGGGCTAGTGTTAGTCTCATGCCATTGTCTATCTCGCAAGAAACTCAACATGGGTGAACTGAAACCCACACGCATCTCTCTCCAACTAGCAGATAGAACAGTCAAGTTTCCACTTGGTATCCTTGAAGATGTTCCTCTTAGAGTTGGTAAATTCTTCATTCCATGTGATTTTGTTGTCATGGAGATGGAAGAAGATGCACATGTTCTCATCATCCTTGGGAGACCCTTTTTGGCCACTGCTGGAGCCATTATTGACATGAAGAAGGGTAAGATCACCTTTGAAGTAGGTGATGAGAAGATGGAATACACTCTCACAAACTCCATGAATTCTCCTTCAATGGGAGAAACTGTTTATAGAGTGGATGCTCTTGATGAGGTTATAGCAGCCAATGCTTTCAGTTTGCAACTTGATGACTCACTACAAACTGTCTTGATGGGTAGTGCTAATGAGGAGGATTGGGAAACCAAGGAATACAAGAGACTTCTAGAGGAGACACGAGCCATTGAATCTGAAAAGCCTATCAAGGAGATATTGAGCTCGGGAGAAAATAAGGAGAGCACCACGCCTCCTAAGGTAGAACTGAAACCTCTCCCCTCTACTTTGAAATATGTATTCATGGGTCCTAATGATACCTACCCTATTATTGTTAATGCTGAGCTTGATGACATTCAAATTGAAAAGCTACTTATTGTTTTGAGAAAATACAAGAATGTCATTGGGTACACTATTGATGATATTAAGGGCATTAATCCTTCATTTTGCATGAATAAAATCATTCTTGAGGACGAGCATGCCTCTTCTATAGAATCTCAACGACGACTTAATCCAAATATGATGGAAGTAGTCAAGAAAGAGGTTCTAAAATTGGTTGATGCAGGAATAATCTACCCTATCTCTGATAGTAAGTGGGTTAGCCCTGTTCAAGTAGTCCCAAAGAAAGGAGGCATGACCGTTATCAAGAATGACAAGGGTGAGCAAGTTCCAACTAGAACTGTGACAGGGTGGCGCATGTGTATTGATTATAGGAGATTGAATAAGGCCACCCGAAAAGATCATTTCCCCCTCCCCTTCATTGATCAGATGTTGGAAAGGTTGGCAAAACATTCATTTTTCTGTTGGTTGGATGGATACTCCGGTTTCTTCCAAATTCCTATCCATCCAAGTGACCAGGAAAAGATTACTTTTACATGTCCTTATGGCACCTTTGCATATCGAAGGATGCCATTTGGGTTATGTAATGCTCCTGCCACTTTTCAGCGTTGCATGATGGCAATTTTCTCCAGTCTTATTGAGAACTCTATGGAAGTATTTATGGATGACTTCTCTGTCTATGGAACATCCTTTGATGTTTGTCTTGCTAATTTACAAAAGGTGCTCCATAGATGTCAAGAAGTTAATTTGATTCTCAATTGGGAAAAATGTCATTTCATGGTACAACAAGGCGTTGTTTTGGGTCATGTTGTCTCTCATCGGGGAATCGAAGTCGACAAAGCAAAGATAGAGGTCATTGAGCGTCTACCACCTCCTAACTCTGTCAAAGGAGTAAGGAGTTTTCTTGGTCATGCGGGCTTCTACCGCCGCTTCATAAAAGATTTTTCAAAAATTGCTCGACCTCTAACTGAACTTTTAGGCAAAGATGTCCCTTTTGTGTTTACTGATGCTTGTACTGAGGCTTTTCACAAGGTTAAAAGCAGCTCTTATCTCTCGCCCTATCATTCAATCGCCCGACCGGAATCTCCCTTTTGAGATTATGTGCGATGCTAGTGACTATGCTTTGTGGGGCAATTTTGGGTCGAAAAAAGATGGCAAGCTTCATGCCATCTACTACACAAGCAAAACTCTTAATCCGGCTCAGATGAACTATGCCACAACTGAGAAAGAATTGTTAGCAGTGGTATATGCGATGGAGAAGTTTCGATCTTATCTGGTAGGGTCGAAGGTAATAATTCACACTGATCATGCGGCATTAAGATATTTGATGAGCAAGAAAGATGCTAAGCCCCGTTTGATTCGGTGGATCTTGTTGCTACAAGAATTTGACTTGGAGATTCGGGACAAGAAAGGAGCCGAAAATGTTGTTCTTCGATCACCTTTCTCGACTTGTCCTTGATAGTGAAGGTGATGAGGATCTTCCAATTGATGATACATTTCCTGATGAGCAACTCCTAGCTCTCGCCACTACGGAGATCCCATGGTATGCTGATATAGCCAACTATTTGGCTAGTGACACTATTCCTCATGGCTACTCATCACAACAAAAGAAGAAATTCTTTAAGGAGGTGAGGAGATATTTTTGGATGATCCCTTTCTTTATAAATCTTGTGCGAGATGGGGTCATTAGAAGATGTATTCCTGGAAATGAGATCTCTCTCATTATATCTCATTGTCATGATTTACCTTGTGGAGGCCATGCTAGTACCAATAAAACTATGCGAAAATTCTTCAAAGTGGTTTCTATTGGCCTACTTTGTTTAAGGATGTTCATCATTATGTGCATTCTTGTGATCGATGTCAAAGGACGGGTAATCTTTCTCGTCGGAATGAGATGCCTCTCAACACCATCCTTGAGGTTGAATTATTTGATGTGTGGGGTGTGGATTTCATGGGGCCGTTCCCTTCTTCTTATGGGAACAAGTACATTTTAGTTGCTGTGGATTATGTCTCCAAATGGGTGGAGGCTCTTGCTTCCCCTACTAATGATGCTCGTGTGGTAAGTAGATTCTTCAAGAAAACTATTTTTCCTCGATTTGGCATTCCACGGGTTTTGATTAGTAATGGAGGCAAGCATTTTTTGGAGAAAAAGTTTGAAGCTATGCTCAAGAAATATGGTGTGCACCATAGAGTGGGTCTTTCATATCACCCACAAACTAGTGGTCAAGTGCAGATTTCTAACCGCAAGATCAAAACCATCTTAGAGAAGACGGTTGCGAGAACGAGGAAGGATTGGGCAAGAAAACTTGATGATGCACTATGGGCTTACGTAACGGCATTCAAAACCCCCATAGGTACCACCCCCTATCGCCTTGTTTATGGGAAAGCATGTCATCTTCCTGTTAAGTTAGAGCATCGTGCATTTTGGGCAATTAAGAGCCTCAATTTCGATTCCCAAACGGCGGGTGAGAAGAGATTACTTTAACTTAATGAGCTTGATGAAATTCGGCTTGATGCTTATGAGAGTTCAAGGTTGTACAAGGAGAAAACCAAGAGATGGCATGACAAGGGTATTGTGCGCAAAGAGTTCAGGGAAGGAGATTTAGTTCTTCTTTTTAATTCTCGTCTGAAGCTTTTTCCTGGTAAACTCCGTTCGCGGTGGTCGGGTCCATTTAAAGTTTGTAAGGTTTTCCCTTATGGTTCAGTGGAATTATGGAACCGCCAAGATGGCACTTTCAAGGTAAATGGCCACAGATTGAAGCACTACCGAGTTGGAGATCCCATTGCTGAGAGAATTGACATCATACTCTCTATTCCTTCATGTGATTGATAAATGAGGAGGTCGAGCTAATGACCTTAAAAACTAGCGCTTATTGGGAGGCAACCCAATTTTCCATCTTTTTCTCTTTTCTTTTCTATTTCTTTTTACTTTAGTTTTTTTTTTATTATTTTTATTTTTATAGATTTTTAGTATTTTATTGAATATCCATCATAGTTTCTTTTGTTACCTTTATATAAAAAAAAAAAAATATTTCGTGTTCTGCTGTTACAGGTAAACACGGACGTGTCACAAACGACACGTCCGTGTCGCTCGCAAAAACGCAAGTCAGTAGCTACTGACTTGAGAAGAGCAGGTCAACACGTCCGTGTCGTATATGACACGTCCGTGTCGACCTGCAGTCGGGCACATAAAACCCGCGCTTGGGTTTTGCTCCCTTTCCCCTCCCCTCATAACTTTCGAACCTCTTTTCTTCCCTCTCCCTCTCTACACCTTCCTTCCTCTTCTCCACCCTCCATTGTTACTCTCTCTCTCTCTCCTCACTCCTTTTACAAAATTCCTCCATAAATCTTTTCTTCACACCCTTTTTCTATCCCATTGCAAAATCTCCATTCTTTTTCTTCCATCCTTCTTCAAACCCTAGAAATTGAATTGGGGAAATTTTCTATTGAGTCAATTGGAGTCCCTTTGGTCATAAAATCACCTTCCCTAGCACAAATTGGAAGCAAGGAACGTTCATTGCGGGATTTACTCCCACGACATTGTTGGTAACACCTCTTTTTCTCCCTACATTGTGACATTGCAAACTTACCTCCATTGTTGAGTACTCATTATTTGTGCTATTTGCAAATTGCTTGGATATTGTGTTTCTTTTGTGCTAGTTGTGATTTGCTATTTAGTGATCTCTGTGGTTTACTATTGGGTGATGTTTGTGGCTTGGTCCTAGATTGGTGGTGATATTGTGAATTGGTTGTTTTTATTGTGGTTGGTTCGTTTTTCCCCTTTGCTTGCCAATTGCTTGTTTAACTATGGGTCCTAAACCTAGGAGAAACGAACCCCGAAACACTTCCACCACTAATCTCCGCAACCGCTCCCCACCACCTCCACCTCCTCCTTTGGCTCCCCCAGCTGTTGAGACTTATGGTATAACCTTTACCAACCCGGATCACATGCAAAACTATATGCGCATCTCACGCCGACGCCTTAGGCCTACCCGTTTCTATGACTCCACCGCAGTAGCAGCCTTAGGTATTGAGAACGATGTCCGACAATTATTTCACTCCATGGGTTGGGATAATTGGCTCAATCTTCATGCCCCGACCTATGCCCGTCTGACATATGAGTTCTTTTCTACATTGCATGTGCATATGGGTACACATAAGTCTCCTCGGAAGCTTTCTTTCCAATTGATGGGCAATCACCATACCCTTTCCATTAAGCAAGTCTCCGAGGCCTTTGGTTTCCCTCGAGGCTGTCAAATTGGCCCCCATCACTCTCACTCTCGCCAGTTTGATTCAGGACACTTTTGGCGCCTCCTTACATCCCAGTTCACTTATGACCCCCGGTCTTCTAAGGCCACCGGGATTATCAACCCGGGCTTTCATTATGTTCATCGATTACTTGCTAGTACATTGTTTGCTAGGGGGGAAAGTTCCGGGGTTGTTTCTTTGAGGGAACTCTATTTCTTATGGCATATGACTCAGGGGGATTGTCGTCTTGTGCCTTCTATGTGGCTCATGGATCATTTGGATGATGTAAGAAAGGGTAATGGGGAGATTACCATTGGGGGTTTGATTTCTATCCTTGCTATATATCTTGGCTATGATCTTTCTAACTTGGCAGCTGTACCTGGAGAGACGCGTCTTAATTTGCGCTCTCTCCGCGCTATGCATTGGATAGCCGAGCAGGATAATGTCTCTGGGTATGTTTGGCTAGTCAGCGACCTTATGCATATCTTCCTAACCCAGAGGCTACAGTGATCTACCTCCCGGAGAACTGGATCTTCCAGTCCGACTTTGAGTGGCAACCTGTTGCTGACCCTCATGGTGATCCTATGGATGAGGATCCGGGTGCCGCCACCCCCACTGCTGCTAATGTTCCATCCTCGTCCTCTTCTTCTGTGGAGCAGCAGCAGCTAGCCTCTCTACAGAGCGGCTTTGGTGACTTACGCTTAGAGGTCCAGTCTCTCAGGTATGACGTCCAAAACCTCACTCAGTCTAACCTTGCTATTGATGGCCATCTTCAGTCTCTGCAGGGTAGCTATGATACAATGGTGTCCGAGTTCCGGGGTTTCCGTTCTGACTTTCAGACTTGGACTCACCATGCTGGATGGCCTCCTGGCAGTTCTGGTATCTTTCCTCCTCCTCCACCTTGAGTTTTGTTTCTCTCCTCTCCTTGTCACATTGAGGACATTGTGACATGCTAGCTTGGGGGAGGTCCTCTACTCTTCATCTCTTGTACATTGTAGGCATTTTGAATCTTTGGCATGCTAGTTTTTGCATTTTAGGTTGCATTTAGGATTGATCTTTGATGATAATACACACTAAGCTTGGTTCTATGCTCAACTCTATGTGAAGTCTAAGCATGATTTGAATAACTTTAAACTATTTTTGATCCCTCCCTGCTCATTGTGACTTGAATGGTTTGTGGTATGACGGTTTGATCCCCCTAAGGGAGACTTGACTATACTTGATAGCCAAAAATCTACCTAGTGAGGTTATTTGAGCCTAATGGACTAACATCTTTTTAGTCCCTCTTTTCATGTGTGATGCTCTTCCTTGGCTATTATTCTCTAGAACTTGCATTGATACTCCTCGAGACCGCATTGACTTGTGTATGCATTGAGTATGATTGAGGCAATTTTTGTTTTCTGAGCTACATAGCCAAATGCCACCTACATTGATTGCTCCCTTTTTGTCACCCCTTTGAGCCTAGCCTGTTTCTTTTGATTAACTACATCTTAAGCCCTTTACCTTGTCCTACCTAGGGGATTGTGAAGCAATGTTGATGAAGTTATGTGTGACATAGGAGATACTTTGTGGTGTTTGATGTGACATAGTGTTTGTTCGGAACTCATGATCTTTGTTGAATTCGCCTCCTCATAGTTACTGTCTTTGTAACTCCCATTGATTTCCTTCTGTAAATGGTTTGTTGAACCCTTTATTGAAAAAAAAAACAAGAAAACAAAAAAAAAAATATAAGTTTGTGATTTATGTGTTTAGTGCGCAATAAAAGGAAATTGGAGTTCATAGTTGAGGAGTTATGAATTAGCTAATGAGAAAAAGAAAATGAAGTGAAATTAAAATGTGTGTTTGAGGTTTGGCAATTGTTGACAAAGGTTTGTGAAACAAGCTTCACTTTCCCCTTTGAGCACCATTTTTCATTATCTTTCCCACACCCATACCTTAAGCCTTCATTACAACCTATACAAAGTCCTCATGATTCTTTGCATATAACGTAGTCCCGTAGCGGTGGAGAGTGAGAAGATGTGCAAGCTTATGGTAGGATATAGTCCATGGAATGGAGTTTTGAGCGATCATTTGACCCTTTCATACACATGAGTGTTGTGTGCACGACTAGAGTGAGGGCTATCGTATATGTTCAAGGCAAGCTTGGGGGATGCAAAGTGGTAAGATTAGTTGTCAAGTCACAATTATGAGATTTAGGACTTGGATTGAATAGTTTTCCGTTTATTCTCTTCATGGTTCTATTTTCACATTGAAGTTTCATTTGAGAGCCTTGTTGTGTGTGTGCTTGAAAAGTTTTGTCTTACTTTTTCCTATGTTTCATGTTGAATTGCTTGAGGACAAGCATTTATATAGCTTGGGGGAGTTTGATGAGTCATTAATAGTTGTTATTTTAGGTGCATTTCTAAGTCTCATTTAGCCTAGTTTAGAGCATTTAGGACTAATTCTTGCATCATTCTGGCTTCTTTTAGTTCTATGGCACTTCACGAGGTATTTTGTGGTGTTTGAGTTAATTTTCAGGTTAATCAAGCATATTGGATATCTTGTGATGAGTGGGGGATGCATGAGCATGGACAGCATGGTGATAGGCTGCAGCAGGTCAACACGGGCGTGTCATATTTGACACGTCCGTGTCATTTCCTTGGATTGCGAAGCAGCGTTACTGATTTCAGACTTTCAGGGAAACACGTCCGTGTCAATTTTGACACGTCCGTGTCACGCTCTTCTCAGGAAGTCAGTTTCAAACTGACATTAGCTTCCAAGGGCAACACGTCCGTGTCATATGTGACACGTCCGTGTTGCTGCTTTTTTCCCAGATCAGGAACCTTTGGTGTTGCGACTGATTTTGTAATATCAGGCGACACGTCCGTGTCACATTTGACACGTCCGTGTCGACCTGTTTTCCCGTCGATTTTATTTAAGTTGTTTTTGATATTTTAGGAAACTATATATAACTTCTTAGTAATATATTTTTCGGACTTAAGTATTATTAGGCAGTTTTAAGGGTTCTTGAGAGAAAAACTCCATTGTTAACCTGGAGAGCTTCAATTTTCATTATCTCGGATTATTTTCATTGAAGTAAAAGACTAAGTTTTCTATTTCTCTCTCTATTTATTATCATGTTTGCTTATTTATTATTCAATTACTTTGTTATTCCAATTATGAGTGAGTAGTTTTATAATCTAGGGTTAAGTTGAACCCTAGCAATGATTAATGTATGAATTTTCCCATAATCTCAATTTTAATGTGGTTAATTATCCTTGTTTGATTGAATTGTGCTTATTTTCATTATCATACTAGGGATAGGTGATTTTGAATTGATTCCTTATGTCTTGTATTCAATGGGAATTGAATCTAGATGGATTTGTTGATTCAATCAAGAGTATGAATATCTCTATGGGAATAAGTAGATAGGATTACTAGGAATTTATTTGTAATGCCATGTTTAATGTCTCTTTCTTGCATGATTCCATGGGAATAGGTATGATTGCTTGTTAGAGTAGCCATAGGTACTCGGGAGAGATCTTTGGTATTTCTAGGGTGCATTACTCCTTTTGGATAATTGATTATGTTATTTGGGATGGGAACTATTCATGTATTACTCGTGCTAGTGGGGATACTTAATTCTAGATGCCTTTATTAATTGATTCTACCTCGTGTGTTATTAGTAGTTATCTAGTGTTTAATACTGTTTGTCTCTGTGGATTCGACCTTGACTTACCCTACTACATAGTTAGGAGGTTAGTTACGATTTATTTTTGTTAGGTGCACGACACGCCTATCACCCATCATACAGTCATCTCTCCTCCGCCCGGATGCATAAAAGTTTACTATAAGTCGATGGAGATGGGGCTTCGATTTCCCTTGACCCCTTTTGTCAAAGAGCTGCTGAATGCCTATCACTTGGCCATTTGCCAAGTTTCTCCTAAGTCCTGGGGGGGGTCAACGCCTTCCAGGTTTTATGCGACTTGATGAATATCCGACCAACCTTTAAACTATGGAGGCACCTGTACAAGTTAGTCGAGGTTATGGCCGCTAAGAACGGGCCCGGTTGGTGGAGCTTTCAGATCCGACCAGGGTATCGAACGGTTCTCAATCTCCCTACCTCTCATAAGGGGTTCCGCAGGGAATTCGCCTTCATTTATTTTGGCGGGGATTGGGGGATTCCCCTTGTTCCGCCTTCGGACGAGCCCATCCTTGCTCTGAATTGCCGAGTGGGGGAGTTAGATGATAAGGAAGGAGCGGCGGCCTGCTATATGCAGACCGAGTCGAGGATTATCAATGGAGGCGAGGTATTCGTACCTGGCCAGTGGTTGCCCGACTGTAAGCTCTCCGGAGATGAGCACTTCCTCTCGGCTATGGGTCTAAGCTCGACCTTTCCGAAGGGTAATTTGCCGAGGAGGTGGCTTAGGGTAGTCGGTATGATAATTTTTGTGTTACTGTTTCGACTAACACTTGTCCTCTTTTCGTTTTGTTCTGCAGAGCCTGCCCGAGCATACATAGACGAGGTAGATCCGATCATGGTCGACAAACTGAATGTGGCGGCAATGAGAGCTGCTCGGCTGAAGGCCGAGATTGCTGCTAAGACCATGAAGGTCCCCGCCCCACCCAAGGTATAATTTCCACTCTCTTTTGGTCGAGCGGCCTTCGTTCCTGTGATTAGCAGTTCACAGGAGTCTTCCTTTTGCTCAGGATCCTACTAAGCCTAAGTCCAAGAAGAGGAAGGAGCGATCGGCCGACAAGGTCGCTCAGACCAAGAAGGCGCTCGCGAGGGTCAAAGCCGATCGTGAGAAGGCTGATCGAGAGAAGGAGGCTAAAAAGGCCAAGTCCATTGAGGTTATCAGTTCGAGGGGGCCGTCGCAGCCGACCGATGGCGGCTCTCTCTCCCTTCACTCCTCAGACTTTCGGCCGATTGGGAGTCCTCAGTATACTCCCATGTCTCCCTTTGCCGACCGTCCTGGGGGTGAGTTGGGCGAGGTGGCGGCGCTCTTTGCCGAGTGCCTTATGCTTTATTCAAGTGTTTTATTTCTTTGTTTTGTTTGGCTAACTCTTTCCTTTTTCCAGTTTTCCGTTCAGTTGGCCAATGTTGCCCAGAACCGAGTGAGCATGGCCGAGGAAGTGGCTAACCTCAAGGAGGCAGCCAAAAAGCATTTCGACGAGGTCTATCGGGCCAAGGAGGACAAGCGGATTGCTGAGTCCAAGCTTGAGGATGCGGAGAACGCCATAAAAAAGGATTAGAAAGACTTTGCCGAGGAGCGGGCAAAATGGGAGAAAGAGAAGGCCGACCTTACTCTTTCCCGGGACTCGGCAAAGACTGCTAAGGATGACGCCCTCACCAAGCTGACAGCGGCCGAGCTGATGGTGACCGACCTTGAGGCCAAGTTGACCGAGTTGGAGGGCAAGGTCAAGACTAAGGAGCAGTGGTTCTCCGACTGGGAGAAATCCGAGGCCGCCGAGGTATATGCCAATGAGGTAGGCAGCGCGGCGCACAAGATGGGGGAGGACGAGGCCCTTGATCGGTTGAAGAAGGCCCTGGCCGAGTCACATCTTAACTTGATTTGGGCTGACATCTGGTCAGGCTATCAGATGTCAATTGACACTGACAACGCTGCGATCCTGGCTCGGCTGAAGGCGGAGGGGGCTGGCTCCGATGATGATGATGATGATGATGATGAGGACGATGAGGGCCGAGTAGACGTCAATGTCGTCGACGATGATGATAATGATGATGATGCTGATGCGGCCGACAATGCCGGTCGGGGGGAGGAGCTAGTCGGCGACAACACTGAAGCGAATGCCGAGAGTGTGACTGATCTTCCCCCTCCTCCTAGCTCTTAGGATATACAGCACTTGTACTTAGCCGTTTTTACATTTTGCCTCTCTTGCTTTTGTAATGGCTCCTCTTTTGTAATATCCGACCTTTTTCTAATGAAACTTGTCATTTTGTCTCCAATTTTCTTGTTTGTTGATTGCAATATTGTCCGACTAACTTTATTAATTCCGACTGACTTGTTTGCAATCAACCGGTGTGTGTTGAAAAGGTTGATCCATTTTTCCGAGACTTGACTGGTTAAGCCTTTCCCGAATGGGTGTCGTCTTTTTGTCCGATTCCGCTTGCCGGATCGGGTATTTGACTACTGGGCTGACCGTTTGTAAAAATACCGACCATCTATAATTTCCAGAAAAGATGCCAACTATTTTGACTGATTAAGTCTGATAGGTTGGCTAAGATACAAAATATGCCGACCGGCTGCACTTTGGCTATTACTACAAAAAGAGCCAACTCTAGAAGGTTGGCTTTGCTACAAAAGTGCCGACCGGCTATGATTACAGTATTACAATATATGCCCCTATTGCGAGTAACAAACTTTACACATAGTATTTTTTAAGGTTGTCTGCATTCCAGGGTCGGGCCAAGGGACGCCCTCGGAGGACTCTAGTCGGAATGTGCCGGGCTTGATGATTTCTGTTACTTTGTATGGACCATCCCAGATAGGTCCTAGCTTTCCCTTTAAGTGTGAGAGCCCAGTGGCCTCGACTTTCCGAATGACCCAATCGCCGAGTTGGATTGGGCGGGACCTCACTCGGCGATTAAACATCCGAGTGACTCTTTGCTTGTACTGAATGGATTTTAGCAGCGCGTTGCCCCTTGTTTCTGGCAACAAGTCTAAATTGACCGGTTTTTCTTCCTCGTTCTTCTCGAATTCATAGAAGGTCATTCGAGGAGATTGGATGCCAATCTCCACTGGTAGGACCGCCTCGCTCCCGTACACAAGGTTGAATGGTGAGTGCCCCGTTGCCTCCTTGGCAGTAGTTCGGGCCGGCCAGAGGACCCCGGGTAGGTCATCGACCCATGCTCCTTTGGCAGCCTCCAAGGATTTCTTGATTCCTTTTAGAACTATTTTGTTAGCCGACTCGGCTTGCCCGTTTGTTTTTGGCCGGGACACTGCAGAGAATTTGGTACATATTCCGAAACGAGCACAATAATCCCGAGTAGGGCCGCTGTTAAACTGACGTCCATTGTCGGAGATCAGGACCCTAGGGACACCGAATCTAGTTATGATGTTCCTCCAAATAAACATTTGAATTTGCTTATCGGTTATAGAGGAGAGTGGCTCGGCTTCAGTCCATTTGGTGAAGTAGTCGATGGCGACTATGAGGAACTTCCTTTGACCCGAGACCGGAGGGAATGGTCCTAGTAAGTCCATACCCCACTTATCAAATGGCAGAACTGCTTGAATTGATGTTAAGGGGGTGGTTGGTGCTCTTGGGATATCCGAATGGATTTGACAAGATGGACACCTTTTGACTAACTCAAATGCATCCGTTTTCAGAGTAGACCAGCAATAACCTGCCCTGAGAGCCTTCCCGGCTATGGTTCTTCCTCCTTGATAACTTCCACAAGCCCCTTGGTGAATTTCCCTGAGGATGTAATTCCCTTCCTCAGGAGTGACGCATTTGAGCAAGGGTGGGTGAAGGACTTTTTGTAGAGCTGATTCTCGTGCCATAGGAACCATCCGGATTTGTGCTTTACTCGCTCGGGTTCCTTGTGATCTTCAGGCAGCTTCCCATCTCTTAAATACCCGACTACCTCTTCCATCCAGGCGGATGTCCGATTCAACATGAGCTGTTCCCTGACATTGATGCTAGGTTGTCGGAGGACTTCCCACACGATTGTCCGAGGAGCTGACCCTTCCGCCGAGCTGGCCATCCGAGCCAAGGCATCAGCTTGCTGATTCTCTGATCGGGGTATGTGAGTGATTTTGAACTGAGACAGCTGTTTGATGATACCCTGGGCTTTGGCCAGATACATTATCATGTTGTCTTCTTTAGCCTCGTACTCGCCTGATACCTAACCCAATATCAGTTGTGAGTCGGATTTAGCATTAATCACGGTTGCCCCGGCCAGGAGGCATAACTCCAATCCGAGGATCAGGGCTTCGTATTCAGCTTCATTGTTGGTGCCTAAGAACTCAAATTTGATGGCGTATTCCATCTTTTCTCCGATCGGGGGTTTGATAACCAATCCGGCTGCACACCCTGTCTTGGTGGACGAGCCATCCACCTGCAACTCCCAGCTTGCCTGCTGACTGGGGGTCTGGATGTACACTCCGTTATGAAATCGGCCAAGGCCTGGGCTTTGATTGCCCTTCTGGGCTCGTATTCCAATCCAAAGTCCGCTAGCTGATCCGCCAAATTAGTCATCCGACTAGAGTGGTTCCTGCTTCCAATGAGCTTCCTGAGCGGCTGACTTGTAAGGACTTTAATAGGATGGGCCTGGAAGTAAGGTTTGAGCTTCCGACTAGCCATCACTAAGGCAAAAACCATTTTTTCAACTTCGCTGTATTTGGCCTCTGCTCCTCAGAAGGCGTGACTTATAAAGTAGACTGGGTGTTGTTTTTCTTCTCTCTCGGCTATCAAAACAGCGCTGAGCGCGTATTCTGAAATAGCCAAATAGATGAACAATGTTTCCCCTGGCAAGGGGGAGATCAACTTCGGGAGGGTTAATAGATGTTCTTTTAGGGAGGTGAAGGCATGTTCGGCTTCATCATCCCAAGTGAACTCTTTTCTTTTCAGAGTTTTGAAGAAGTGCAAGTTCTTATCCGGTGACCGGGATAGGAAGCGACCGAGGGCGGCCAGACAGCCGGTTAGGCGTTGTACTTCTCTTACATTCCGAGGAGACTGCATTTCCATTACATCTTTGATTTTGTCGGGATTTGCTTCGATTCCCCTTTCATCAACCAGGAATCCGAGGCACTTTCCCCCTTTTACCCCGAAGACACATTTCTTCGAGTTTAACATCATGCGGAAGCGCCTCAATGTTACAAGGGTCTCTCTTAAGTCTGAGGAATGATTTCCCTGGACCTTGCGTTTGACGATCATATCGTTGACATATACCTCTATATTCCGACCCAGTTGGTCGCTGAAGATTTTGTTGACCGTGCGCTGATATGTTGCCCCTGCATTTTTGAGCCCGAAGGGCATCATTTTATAGCAATACACTCTTTGGTTGGTGATGAACGCTGTGTGGACTCGATCCTGCCCAGCCATCGGGATTTGGTGATACCACGCATTTGTGTCCATGAAGCTTAGGAGGGCGTGACCTGCAGTTGAGTCGACCAACCTGTCAATCTTGGGCAGAGGATGGTTATCTTTTGGACAGGCCTTGTTTAGGTCTGTAAAATCCACGCACATTCTCCATGCCCCACTCGACTTCTTGACTAGGACAACATTGGCCAGCCATTCCGAATATTGACATTCTTCAATGAACTCTGCTTCAAGCAACTTCTTAACTTCGGCCGCTGCCGCGACGTTTCTTTGGGGCCTTGATGCCTCAGCTTTTGGCTTACCGGCTTGAACCCCTCTTTTATGTTTAGCTCGTGGCACATCACTTTAGGGTCGAGCCCGGGCATTTCATTGGCTTCGTAGGCAAAGACGTCTCTGTATTCTGTTAGAACTTAAATCATCTCCTTTCTTGTTTGAGGGTCCATGGCCTTGCCCACTCTTAGAGTCCGACCATGTTTCTCATCAATGACGACTTCTTCGTCATCCTCGGCTGGCTGAGGAAGCTCGTATTGCTTGGGATTTTCGGTGATGTAAACCCCGAGGCCACTTGAGGGCTGACCATCCTCTCGCTTTCTTTTCTTCGAGTCCTCTTGGACGTCGACCTTGCTCTTCAAGCTGTTCACATAACATTCTCTAGCTGCCTGCTGATCCCCCTGGATCTTTCCGACTTTACCCTCGTCGGTTTCGAACTGCATGAGGAGCGGATAAATGGAAATTGTTGCCTTGACCTTGTTCAGAGTTAGTCTTCCCATTATGATATTGTATGGCAGAGGGATGTCTACTACTAAGAAGTCGATCGGTAGGCTTCTTCCCTTGCCTTTCTCTCCCATCCGAGTAGGCAGGATGGACTGAGTTTCCCTCGAAGCCTATGAGCAGCTGATTGAGTGGGGTTACGTCCCTTTCGTTATATTTCAGCTTCCTGAGGCACTCCAGCGTGATTATGTCAGCTGAGGATCCACTATCCACCAACACTCTTTTTACTCGGGCATTGGCCACCCTGAGCTCAATGACCAGGGGGTCGTCATGAGGTGTATGTAAAACCCGACTGGATTCCCCGAATGTCATAACAGGGCAATCGGGGTGGGGGTGGTTGACAACGAGCACTTGATGCTTAATATTTTGGAGGTGGGCTTTGCGTGATCGGCCGGTTAGGCCTCCCGACGCGAAGCCACCCGCTATGACTCCGATAAACACTTTTGTGTCTCCGCTGTTGGATTGACCAACCTTTTGCTTGCCCTTCTCCTCACTAGAGTGCTTGAGGTATCGGTTCAGTTTCCCCTGGTCAGCTAGGTTGTCGAGGGATTTCTTGAGTTCCCTACAATCTTTAGTGGTGTGCCCACATTCTTTATGATATTCGCACCACTGGCTCTTATCTCTTCGAGCAGCTGACGTTCTGATGGGAGGTGGGCGGGGAAGCATGGATTTGTCCTTTATGTCTAAGTAGATTTCTCTTCTGTTTTTGCTGAATCGGGGATCGTGGCCGTGGTCACTGAACCTGTCTGACCGACTCCCTGTTTTTTGCTGTTTCGAGTGGTCCTTGGGTTTTCCTTCTTCTTTCCTCTTCTCACTTCCATCGTCCGAGTGGCGACATATGTCTGTCGCTTGGATGAATCTCTGAGCCCGAGTCATTGCTTCAGAGAAGGTTTTGACTTCGTTTCTGCCAAGGACCATCTTAGCAGACCAGGTTGAAGTCCGGACATAAGGGCGGCGAAAGCAACCGCTGATAAGTGCGTTTCTAACGCACTTTATTACCTTCTTTTGGCTTGTTTTAGCTCCCTTTTCCTCCTTTTCTTCCTTCTTTCTCCTCACTTTTCCCTTCTTTTTCATTCACGTGATCATACTTGGTCATAGTGACATTTTGCTAGATTTTCGATCTATTTCGATCGAATTTCTAGCACATATGCTTTCACCATGTTTGTTCGTGTTTCTATTGCAGGTATTGCCCTTTTCGGGGTCGAGAAATGCGAGACATGGCATAAGGGATCGAGCTAGAGGCTGAAAGGTAGCCTGAGGTGCGCTTGGTATGCCCCGCACACGATGGTGCGCCCGCACAAGCCACCGGTGCGCCCGCACCATCGACCAATTCCCGGGAGCACAAAACAGACTACATTGGTGCGCCCGCACCTTAAATTGGGTGCGCCCGCACCTTAATTGGGTGCGCCCGCACCTTCATCTGGTGCGCCCGCACCATTTGACGAAGAGAATTCCACCCTGAGACAGAAGATTCAGGTGCGCCCGCACCTGAAGTCTGGTGCTCCCGCACCTGAGCAAGGTGCGCCCGCACCTCCTTTTGGTGCGCCCGCACCTCACGATCCGGAAAGAAAACATTCGATCATTAAACCCTCTTTTGGAGAGGAGTAGAGGGGAGACGCTTGATTCTAGTTTTCTACACAATATTCTAGGGTTTTGTATTAGAGAGAAAACACTTTAGTTTGATTGAGATTTGAGAATTGTTGATCATAGTTTGTGATTTCCAATACATTCAAGGTACTTTTCATTCAATTCAATTCAAAGTTTTAGTTTTTATTTCATTCTCTTGGTGTTTGTTTATGTTCTCATATTATTTAAGATCTTCATTCTCTTAGTTTAATAATTGCGATTTCTATTAGTTTAATAATTTCTTAATCATGTTTAACCTTAGATTAGTCATAGATTCATTGTTTAATTGCTTTAACTCCATGATTAGTGAGTAGTTTCATATCTAGGGTTAGGGTGAAAGTATGAATTAGGGTTTTAAAAATGTTGTTGATGTGATTGTGATGTATGGAGAAGTTTATGCATTGATCTTGGTGTTTTGAGACCTTAGGATAGATATTGATCACATTTATACTTTGGTATTTTGATTTCAAATGTTCTTAAATCGGATTTTGAACTCTTTTATCATCCCCAAGAATCAACTTAATTTCTATACCAAGATATTGGGTGGAAATTAAGGGGATCCTTCATTAGGGGTTTTCCAAACTTATCGAATCTCTTAATCAATTAACTAAAGACCATTCGAGAGAGGATTTAGTTGATAGATTAAGCGATTACTCTTGAGGACCATTCGAGAGAGGACTCAAGTATTTTAGAGGAAAACTAAACCTTGCATAATCGTCTTTGTTGCTTCACAATCGCATTAACAATCATCATCCGTTCTTATTCATACTAGTAGCCTTAACTCTAGTGTCTTTATTTGATATTTAAACTCGTGATTTTTGCTTGTTCTAGCTGATAGATAGTCTTAATTGTTACCAAACATCTTTTAAACCCCCAAATACCTTTCAATTAGGTAGTCTAGACTAGATAGACTCTAATCAATCCCAATTTCCCTGTGGATCGACCCTTGACTTGCCCTTACTATTCTCTTAGTAATTGCTTGTTAGGACTACAAATATTGTTTGGGAAGCGGTTTTTAGTGCCTTAACGACACACTAAAAACCTCTTATCAACCGCGTCTTGCAGATCCGAGATTTTCAATGACTCCTCATGGAATCTTTTAATGTAGTCGGCCAGGCTTTCATTCTTCTCCTGCTTGACCCCCATCAAGTGGAGACTTGTTTTCTTTTGCCTTTTTCTCGCAACAAACTGGTGAATGAATAGGTCTTCGAGGACCAAGAAATCAGTTATGATCCCCGCGGGAAGCTCTTGGAACCAGCTCAGGGCCAAACCCTTAAGTGTTGTGGGAAAGAAACGGCACCAAGTGGCTTCGCAGCCAGTCTGAACACTCATTTGAGCTTTGTATGTCGCCATGTTATCGTCCGGGTCGGTTAGGCCCGCGAATGGTTCGACAGATGGCGTTTTAATCTTTCCCGGGCTGGGCACCTTGAGTATGGCCTGACTGAACGGGACCACGAACTTGAGCGCCCCACTGTTAATTCGAACGGGGTTCGATTGAGCAGAATCACCTTGACCTTCGCGCTGAGCGACTTTTTTGTTTAATATGTGCCTCGCATCGTAACCTTTGTTGAGGCGCTTCTCATTGAGGAAGTGTCGGGCATCGTTGCGCTTGTGACCCACGTCGCCCCGAAGGGACTTAGATATGTGAGTCTCTTCAGCATGCCTAGCTGATCTTCCTTTAGACTCGTGTCGGTCTTTCTCCCCTTGCTTTGATCGTCGTCGACCAGGCTGGCTGTGTTCCCTTGCCCCCGACTGCAGCCGGCTAGGCTGACCGTGGTTCTCCGCCCGAAGGGAAGGGACCAAGGCTTGGTCTTTAGGGGGCTGAAGGGGGCGTCCTTGCTGTAGGTTGGCCAATATATCTATCAGGCTCTGTTGTAAAGTTTGCTGGAGCTGAGCGGCTATCATGTTTATATCCGCCGTCGATATAGGATGGGGGTCAGCGGGCTGAAGCTGATGGGAGGGGTCCTGCCCGTTTTCTATGGACTGTTCTTCTTCTTCACGGTCAAGGGTTTGAACGGTCGGTGTATTGGGCCGTTCAGACCTTCGCTGAAGCGATGGGGACGGATCCCTTTCAGATCTCTGAGCCTGTGCTGAGGGTTGTCGAGTCCGAGCGCTCTTAGCTGGGGCCATTGCGGAGTGGATCTTAATGAGTGGTGGCGAAGCGACTTTGATTGCAGCTCCTCCCCACAGACGGCGCCAAACTGTTTCTGCTAAGAAATTAAGGGTTGTAATTGGTTGGGAGATGTGATGTGGGCCCCAATAGCGGTCGCCTGAGCTCCAATATTCGTACGCCGGAATCCTGCAAAACAAGGTTAGACTACCCCGGGGGTGGCTCCGGAATCGCCCCTCCGATGCTCAAGTCAGATGAGATTGAGGTAGAGAGAGATACTCTAGTTTGTTAGGTGAGAATTGAATACCTGTTCATTGATGAGGCATTTGGTTTTTATAGTGTTGGGGATTTCCCAGACAGGAAACATTGTTCAGATGGGCTTTTTGGTACCAATGGGCATGTTACCTTTTCAGCCAATGATTATTTCACCCCTTTAGAAGTTTCCCAAATACTGATGACTAGGTCAACTTTTAGGTGGGACCCACGGCTGCCACCTGTCTCATACTTTAGGAGGCTTTTATGCTCCTTATTGGGCTCCTGATTAAATGAGCCCAAACAGAAACAGTTGGAGGTAATTGTATATTGTATACCTCTCTTTTTGGAGTCACCCCAATTGTCCTATCCCACAGTCGAAATTGCATTAGACAAGAAACTCAGTGTAAAAATCACCCTAGAATGCACACCCCATGGCCTTCCAAGGAATGTTGTTTCGACCCCTTTGCCTGTGATTTTGCATACCAAAAAGATAAAACCAGTACTTTCCCATGGTGTCTTCCTCTTTTGGGCAGTAATAGCAGCAATTCCAACTTCAATCACCGAATGTGCATGACATTTCTGAAAAAAGGAGGGGAAAAACATATGCATCGTTACATATGCATTTTCATGCAACGCATAGGAATATATAATAATGAAATTTGAAATTTGAAAGCCTTCTATTATATGGATTTTACTAAATCCAACATCAATAATTATGAATGACCGCCTAAATGTGGAATGTAGAATGATGAATAGTTTCTTCATAAATCACCAACTTTCTAAAAATATATATTCACTCCTCGTGTCTCCTACACTGAAGTTCAATTCTTTTGACCGATTTTATGACTATCGGCGGTTTAGTTGCTAAGCTTCATGTTTGAGACGAAAGGTGATCGTCATACACAAAATTGTCATACACAATATTGATGATTGTTTATGTGTTGTCGAACATTTGCTAGTAATTTTCTACTACCAAAATCTGAACGCTTACTACCATAATCTGAACGCTACAAGTTTACAATAATTGTTGTGAATTTCAATTTTAAGACTGAATTTGTGATAAAAAAAA
The DNA here is from genome assembly GCA_947646795.1 of Beta lomatogona. Taxonomy (NCBI): domain Eukaryota; kingdom Viridiplantae; phylum Streptophyta; class Magnoliopsida; order Caryophyllales; family Amaranthaceae; genus Beta; species Beta lomatogona. The sequence goes on along the minus strand of CANSNZ010001062.1, from coordinate 860,292 downwards.
AGGGTTGTTTACGACTGTTTGAGTTGTCACTAAATAGCGTTTTTGTAGTACAGTCATGATTAATCAGAAGGCATTACACGTTAGCAAAATCTTAATTATATAGTAGTGACGTATATTTCAGAGCGGTTATTGTGTATCTAACTAGTATAATTAAGTAGAAAACTTACCTCAAAGAGAGAAGCAGCATTGCCACATATGAAATCAGTAGCTCCTTCAATGTAACAATTTTTATAATAATGTCTTCCAGTGTCATCAAGGAGAGTGTCCTGGTATGATAGCATTCTGCAGCCATAGAATGCAGCCTTATCCCCTGCCACTCTGAAAGCAACTCCTACCCCTCTTGTTCCATACGTATTATGTGCATATTCAAGAGGATATTTTTATTTTTGTGTTATTGACTTTTACTAAAAGATTTACTCTTGTGTTCATGCATGAGATATCTTACTACAACATATAACAGAAAAAACGAAAAATCAAATACAATTTTCTTGAGTAACTCTTGAAATGAATTTAGATAGAAATTAAAGTACAACTGGCGTGTATTATATGTATATCCAGATGGGTGGACGATAATTATGTACTTATGTATATTTGATGCTGCATGATATAGTGCATATACTTAATTATGTGCTACATTGATGATGCACTCGTCACTCTAATATGCATATCAACACAACATGTACTCACACAATGATGAACATACTTATATATATTAGTGTCTTATTATATAGTCTTTGTTTACTGATTTAGGTCTGAAAAACAAAAATAATAATAAACTTGCCTCAAATGTAAGGTATCGCCCCACAAAATTAGAAGCGAACACAGAAACAGTAGCGGAATCATATATGTGACCACCATCATCCCATGTTATAATAGTATCATTTGCTTGATTTCCACTTAGAGTTATGTAGGGCTTGTTAGCTGGAACAACAATCTTTTCCCTGCAACAAGGAAATCACACAAACAGAAACATGACTAAGCTTCAAACCAATTAAGCACACAAATCTTTAATCAAGTATAGTACATACTGAAATTCGTTAAATAAAAGTTAGATATATAGGAGTATATAAAAAATGACTACTACTATAACAATTGAAATCAACATCTTTACAAATTTATGATGCTGAATTTTTAAAGAATTTAACTTAAAAACCACCTTGTAAGCGTCTTTTCAGAGGCACCTTTTAACAATTTTGATTCAGAAATCGTTAATTTTAAGTTAAGTTGTAACATGGTCCAATATCAAAAACCTCTAATAAACCTTGATATCTATATAGTATTAAATTCTAGTCTTATCTCGGAGAGAGATAAACATACTTGATTACTCGGGGATAAGAACACAAAGGTGCATGAAAGGTACAATGTTCACTTAGCACAAAATTAGGGAGAAAAACAGGATAGTTAGCTACTTAGCCTTAATTAAATGGCTAAGTTTAACATTATGATAATTTTGCCACAAATTAACGATTTTTGAATCAAAATTGTTTAAGGGTATTTCTGTAACGCCCCGACTTTCATCCATCCTTATTAAGCTAATTAATCAGGATTAGCAGCGGAAAACTTAGCTTAGTCGGCGCGTTACCGCCGTACTTTCCACTAGGGGAAAATACAAGGCGACCTTTAACATTAACTTACATGGACAAAACCTTGATTTGACACTCTTTAAAGAAACACTTTAATAATAGATTACTATTTTCTAGAAATTTCGGCAGAGTTTCCTTTGTAAATTGGTCAACCCACAATGGGAGAATGTTTGAAAAACCTGTTACAATAAAATATACCAAATCCAAAACTCAACGCTTTCGCGGAGTAGCAGCTAACGAGAAACAGGAGCACTATTGCTCATCCAGCGCTCGAAATAAAACTAAATCATTACTTATTATCTATTACAAAGCGGAACGTCCTCGCCTCAAAAATAAACATAAAACAATCATAGCATAACTCTTAGCACGTAACCGCTTCTATCTTGGAGAAGATGCTCCAGAACTTCAACCTGGAACTATTGTAACACTGCCACCCACCAAGTGACAGGCCACAGTAGTGACAAAACAAAACATTGACATACACATCAGCATAACGCTGAGTACTAACCCATAAATCATTCTTAAAACATGCTTTGGTGTCTACGACTCTCACGTAATCATCATGTTCTCATCATTCATAACCATATCACAACAACATAGCAATATTCACATCATCCATTATCATTCATCATGTTTCGTGACCTTTCAGTACTCTCAGAAATCATAGCAGAGTAGTAACATCATCATAGTTCTCTCATATCAAAGTAGAAGGCATACTTTCCTATCATTAGACCATAAACATTCATAAACATATACTTTAAGTCATACAGGACATCATAAATCATCATCATCTTTCATTTATTTAACTAGTAATAATCGTACTATCTTAATGACATAGTTATTTCATAGCATTCGTCCATAAACATCGCTAATCATCATATTCATAAAACATTCCATATTTCCTAATCCAACATCGATAACATAATATGTGAAATCATAAAACATAATCGCAATCATAATCATACTTTCGTAACATCAATGTCATCATACTTCATAACATTAAATCATTTAATACATCATCCATATAGCATATATTTCATATCATATCATATCGGTTCGTATCATATCATAAGCTTCATCATTATCTTTTCATTTACTTAATCCTTCTTGGTAACTTGGCAAGTATATCAGAAGGGACGTCTCCCCATAACTTTACAGAAAGGCGGCCACAACATAGGTGACACTATCGTTGCCCACATTTTTAACAGAAAGGCGGCCACAACATAGGTGACACTTTCGGTGCCCAAATTACTTCAGAAAGGCGGCCACAACATAGGTGACACTTTCGGTGCCCAGATTATGAACTAGAGACGTCTCCCTAGATTATACAGAAAGGCGGCCACAACATAGGTGACACTTTCATTGCCCACATTTTTAACAGAAAGGCGGCCACAACATAGGTGACACTTTCGGTGCCCAAATTACTTCAGAAAGGCGGCCACAACATAGGTGACACTTTCGGTGCCCAAATTACTTGCCAAGAACCATCTTTCACTTAGCTTTATCATGTTTCGTTCCTTTTACATATCATAATTACATTACATCATTGTAATCATAATCATGAAACATCATTAACATCATAGTGTTATCACACTCATATTTTCATAAACATCAAAGTCATTTCATTTCATCGAGAATCATCATATTCATAAAACCTTTCATATCCCACAATCCACACATCAACAACTTAGTGCGAAATACCATAATTACATCATCATAATCATAATCATGGAAACTAATCATAGTCAGGAATTTCATAAACATCAAAGTCATTTCATTTCATCGAGAATCATCATATTCATAAAACCTTTCATATCCCACAATCCACACATCAACAACTTAGTGCGAAATACCATAATTACATCATCATAATCATAATCATGGAAACTAATCATAGTCAGGAAAAGTAATCACAATCGTATTTTCATAACATCATGATCATCATACCACATAGCCTCAAATCATTTGATTATCATTTACATAGCAACTATTTCATATCAGAGTCATACCTCCTATACTTTCAACTCATTTCCGAATAATCATAACGTATACTTTTGCGAAATCGGAAATTTATAAACATAACTCATCACCTTAAGTATATCAGAAATACATGACAAGTCATAACATAAACATCATGGTAATCCTTTCATACTTTCAGATAACTTACGGGGACATAACATAAGACCCCTGTTTATAACATCATAATTTCATACATGTCATTTCTTAGTATATAATTTACATCTCGCCATTCATAATACATGTAAGTCACATGTATGTAGGGACATCGATAACATCGACTATTAACTTTCCTTGTCTTATAGTCATCTTATCTCAAAATATAAGTTATCCCTACCAAATGTCAATTAACAAAGACAAACCCGAAAAGCCATCCTATATTTGGTGTAACATCCATGACGATCAGAAGTCTCGTGTTAGAAATTAATTAAGGATACTTAATCGACTTAGGCTTAGTTATACTCTGAATTGACATATGGTACATATGTATATCATTGGAGTATCTGTAAATATCGCGATAATTTCAATGGATCATAACTCACTTTATTAATTCGGGGACTAATATACTTTAGTGACCATCACCCATAAATTTACTCAACCTTGTTCATTAATTTACGACCATTCTATAGCATTAGTAACCTCTAGTTTCATTCGAATCTCGTCAGTCGGCTCTGTTAATAATAGATCTGTTTTAAGACTTTTAGTAAATACTTAGTCTCACTGCATCCTGTATATTTCTTAAATGGAATCAACCAATTAACACCTTCATATAATCATTCAACACACTCAACATCAATTTAGAATTTCAGTACACCAACAAACCATAAATTCATCATCCTCAACAACATCACATAACTAATATTCACCATCCACAATTGAATCATAAATTTTCATCCAAGAATTTGAACCATAAGAATAAGAGCAAGGGAAGGAGTAAGAGGTTAGTACCTCTGCTCACTTGGAGCAGGGACGAAACAAAGGAGGCAGGGAAAAGGGAGCTGTGCTCCGGCGAGCACGGGTACGCCGGCGAGGCTACGCAGCAACGCGGGGAGGTGGCGGCAAGGCACAACAGCGAACGAAGGAGAGGGACACACGAGCAGGGAAGCTCGAACAGCAGTAGCAATGAAACCACAACAGCACCGCGGTGGCACGCGAGCAGCACCGACAGCAGACACCCGCGGACGGAGGAGAGAGAAAGCTCCGGCGAGCTTCGGATTTCCGGCGAGACAGGAGGGACGAGAGAGAAACTGGGCTGGGGTTTTGGGGTTTCACGGGAAGAGAGGAGAGAGAGAAATGGGTTTCCTTGGGGTGTTTTTCCACCGGGAGAGAGAAAGAAATATAAGGGGCTTGGGGTTTCTTTTGGTGAGAGAAAATAACAGAGAGAGAGAAAATTTGGGGGGGGGTTTGGTTATCTTTTGGTGAGGAAAATCATGAGAGAGAATTAAAAATTCAATTGGGTTATTTATAATCCAAAATACATTATTCTTAATAATAATTTCATAAAACAAAATATACTACAAGTACTACAAATATTCCAAACTCAAATAAAATAAGGATTTTCAGAACATAATTAACTTTATAATTACAATTAATGCTAATTAAAACGCTCTTAAAAATCGGGGTATTACAATTTCGAGGAGATATATTGTCCCATATAGGTTGTTTATTTTACGCTTGCAAATCAGAATTACCTGTAAGTTCCAGGCTTAACCCAAATGAAAACAAACTCGGTATTATTAGAGGGCACAGCATCAATGGCGTCTTGTATCTTCCTATAGTTACCCTGACCCGATTGGTCGACTCGAATAAGGACCGCCGTGGACGGGTCCGTGGGAGGGCTGGTAACCTTAGTAGTAGAAGACGAGGAGGAAGCCATAAGCGTGGACAAAATGAGGTGCTCCCCGTTCGCTCTCCATGGAGAGCACTTGGAGAAATGCTCTCCCCCAAAAGCATTGGGAGAGCATGCTCTTGGTATACCAATATGACACATGTCATTGATAATTATTTATTTTCCTTTTTTTTTTGCTTTTTGATTTTTGGAAAAAATAAATTAATGAATTGGAGAACAATATCAATGTTAGCAATTTTTGAGGTGTGCTCTTGGGAGTATCTTGAGGAGAGAGGGTAAAAAATGGGTTGGAGAGTAATGTTGAAGAGCTATACGCCTGTACCAATGTTGGTGCTCGTAGTATTTATTCCACAATTTCTTGTTATCTTCTAACGTGCGTTGCCATGATTCCACCAAAAATGCAATACCAAATGAAGATAACAAAAACAATCCTCTAGCTTACGATATATTGATATATTGATACTATACTGTATTAAATATTAAAGAGACCTTGATACAACCATCAAGCTTGATAGCACGAATTAAACTCTTCTGGGCAAGAACCTGCTTTGATGGGATAGCACAAATCACAACATCCACTTGCTTCAATGCTTCAACCACGCTCTTCTCATCTTCCAAACAACCCTTCAACCAAAAACCAAAAAAAAAAAAAAAAAAAAAAAAAAGACCCATAAAATTCTAAGAAATACCCACAAAAAAATAGGAAGAGGGTACCCAAAAAATAAAGGACATACCTTAAGAAGAAAGGCACCAGCATCTAAGAGAGACTGAAGTTTGTGAGATTTGAGAGGGTCGGAAAATGTAGTTTCTCTTACAAGAGCAAATGTAGGGTGGGACCCATCGATGCTTGCTTTTGCGATGTGGTACCCTAAATTCCCGGTTGCGCCGATTATTAAAACTCGACATTTATTCATTTTCCGGTAACCGGAGATATGGTAGTTGATACTCTTGTTTTTTTTTTTTAAATTCTATGTTACTTCATAATTCATTTGTTTTGGGATTACAGCACTTTCCCTATATTCTGTTGGGTTTTTGGAGTTTATCGGTTTGGGCCTTGGGGTAGCACCTTAGTCGGGCCGAATGTTTCGTTACGAAAGATTGAATGTACGGTTAGGAGTTACTCCCTCAGTCTCATAATATAGTGTTTGTTTCTTTTTTACACGGTGTTTAAGATAAACATTTGACCTTCGATATCTTCAATTCTTTATTAATAAAAAAAATATAAAAAGTTGATATTTTGAAATCACATTGAAAAGAACCCAACAAGACTCCACATGAATATGTTTTTTTCATATATACAAATGAGAATATTTGGTCAAATTTTTTAAAGTTTGACATTAAAAGAGAAAACAAGCACTATATTACGGGACATATGGAGTACTAGTTAGGACTTAGGAGTAGTTCACTAATTCTTATCAACTCGACAACTCGAAGGGTACAACTTACAAGGTTTAATTTAATACTAGTGCCAAGTGTCAAACAAACATTGGAATTTATTGCCAAAAATTTGGAATTGATTGCTCCAGGAAAAATTGTGATTGGTTGTTTTATTTTTTTTGGCAACCAAAATTTTCGAATATACAAACACAAATTTTAGATGTGCAAATATAACATATAATTTGGATGTGCAAACATATTTCCTGGATGCACAAATATACATCTTGGATGTGCAAACATAATATATAGATTTACAGATATAATTTTTAGATGTGCAACTATACATTTTCAGATGTGCAAACATTTGCATTTGATGTGCAAATGTACATTTTAGATGTGTACATATACATTTTGGATGTGCAAAAAAATTTTTGGATGTGTAAAAATAATTTTGGATGTGTAAATATAGTCTTTACATATGCAAAAATTGCTATTTGGGTGGATACTTTACAATTAAAATATTGCTAATATTTTAATTGGCCCCTGGACTGTCATGGGGGACTTTAATAATGTCTCCAACTGTGAGGAGAGGCTGGGAGCTGATGTAACTAGAAGTGAAACTGAACCTTTCATGAAATGCCTTGAAGATTGTCGCTTAATTGATGTTAAGTTCACTGGAAGATTCTATACCTGGAATAACAAACAAGATGGTGCAGAGAGGGTTATGGCAAAGCTTGACAGAGTACTTGCAAACTCTAGTTGGGTGGATACTTTCACTACTGCAGAGGTTCTTTTTTTGCCTGAAGGCTATTTTGACCATTCTCCTGCGTTGATCAAATGCTTTCCCTCTGTGCAGGATAAGAAACCTTTTAAATTTTTTCATATGTGGAGCTCTAGTCCGAGATTTCTTGATGTAGTAAAAGAGAATTGGATGGCCTCGATTACTGGACATACTATGTACAAAGTAGTCCAAAAACTGAGACACCTTAAGGATGATTTAAAGAAGCTGAACAAGGAGAGATTTCAGGATATTCATGTTGCTGACTCTAAAGCAGCTATGGATGTCAAGTTCTATCAGGATAAAATGCACCAGGAGCCTCATGTTGCGGATTGGGCTCATAAGGAGTATGAGGCAAATATTACTTATAAAAGCATTCATCAGAATTATGTTTCTTTTCTCTATCAAAAATCCAAATGTGGCTGGATTAAGGAAGGGGACTCAAATACTAAAATGTTTCATAGCAGTCTCAAGATGAGATATCATAAGAACAGAATCAATATGGTTATGGATGCTACTGGTTTGGGTTTATGATTATAATGCTGTGAAGGAGATGTTTGTTTCTCACTTTCAACAGTTTTTTAATGCTGCCAGGAATCAGGTTATCCCTGTGAAGAAGAAGATTATGGATCAGGGATTGCGTTTACAAGATCACCATATCACTAAACTTGCTCTCGACTTCACAGATGAGGATATTAGGCAGTCCATTTGGTCTATTCCCAGCAATAAATCTCCTGGTGTGGACGGTTATGGCAGCTCCTTTTTCAAGGAGACTTGGGACATTACTGGCCCTGAGGTGGTGAAAGCTGTGAAGGAATTTTTTCTAACTGGAAGAATGCTTAAAGCCGTTAGCACTACTTCGATAACTCTTGTTCCTAAACTGAAATGCCCAAAAAAGGTGAGTGATTACAGACCAATTGCATGTTGCACTGTCATCTACAAGTGCATAACTAAACTGATCTACTCAAAACTTCGTTTAATTCTTCCTGATCTGGTAAGCGAGAACCAGGGGGCATTTATCACTGGAAGGAGTATACTGGACAACATTCTGGTTTGTCAGGACATTATTAGGCATTACACAAGGAAAAGAACTTCAAAGAGCTGCCTCTTGAAGGTTGATTTGCAGAAAGCCTATGACACCATTGAATGGTGTTTCTTGAAGGAGCTACTGATTAGTCTCAACTTTCCTCCGCATTTTATTAAGGTTATTATGAGTTGTATTGAATCTGTTAGCTATACAATCCTCTTTAATGGCTCTTGTACTGATATGTTCACAAAGGAAAAGAGGCTTGAGGCAAGGGGACCCTATGTCTCCCCTTCTCTTTGTCCTATGCATGGAGTATCGACCAGAACTTTGAAATATTTAGGCACAAAAGAGGGTTTTCATTTCCACCCTAGATGTGGTAGATTACAGCTGAATAATCTAAGTTTTGCTGATGATCTCATGATTTTTTGTAAAGGTGAGTACCGGAGCACTTATCTCGATGCTTCAAGGTTTGCACCTGTTTGAACAAACTTCCGGCCTTCTTGCTAATAAAGGGAAGTCCGAATTATATCGAAGTTGGTATGGAGAATGGTGAGATAACAAAACTTTGTAAAGTTTCCGGTTTTAAGCTTGGTTCATGGCCTTTCAAGTATCCGGGTGCTCCTATTAGTACTACCGGACCGAGAACAGCGGATTGTGACCTTCTTGTTGATAAAATGCTGGCAAGAATCGGATCATGGCAATCAAGGAATATCTCTTTTGCGGGAAGACTTCAATTGGTGAACTCGTGTTCTCATGAGTATTTGTACCTACTGGATGCAAATATTCATTCTTTCGAAAGCTATTATTAAAAGAATTAATCAGGTTTGTAGGAATTATCTTTGGCAAGGTAATGAACACCAATCCAAACCTGGTTATGTATGTTGGTCATCCGTATGTTGCAGTAAGAAGTTTGGAGGTCTTGGTGTTAGAGACATTGGTCTCCGGAATACCCTTTGCTTGTAGGGAAATTCATATGGCATATAGGCGAGAAGAAAGACACTCGTGGGTGAAATGGGTGAACAACGTCTACATCAAGAATAAGGATCGGTGGCTTTATACTCCACCAGTTCATGTGAGTTGGATATGGAGGTACATGTGCAAGGTGAAGAATCAGATGAGAGATGCTAATTGGTTGCCACAAGCTGGTAAAAAATACTCCATTAGTACTATCTACAAAGCTATCAAGAACCAAGGCATAAAGGTGAACTAGGATCAGGTTGTTTGGAACAAATTATCTCTCCCAAAACATAAATTCATCTTCTAGTTAGCTGTCTTACATAGACTCTTGACTAGAGATAGATTGAAGCGTTATGGTATTTGTCAAGATGATACGTGTTTGCTTTGTGGAATGCATGCTGAAACTCCAACACACCTTTTCTTCTCTTGTCAATTCAGTTGTGCTTGTTGGGAGGCAGTTCTATCCTGGCTTCAAATCAGGAAGAGGTGGACTAACATGGAACAATGTGTACTCTGGATTCAAAGGAGAGCTACTGGTAGAGCAAGGAAAAGGGTGTTATATGCTGTTGTAGCTGCTGTCATTTATGCTATTTGGACGGCGAGAAATAGTGCTCTATATAACTATTGTGTTCCTAATGTTACTAGTTTGTTTAGAGAGATTCAATGTATAATTCGAACTAGAGTTCAGTTAATTCTGAATTGTAAAGCGTGTCAAAAGGACCAAAACTGGCTGGTTCAGCTATAGGTGATTGCTTGTTGAGGCTTCTGCCTTTGTTTTACTAGGCTTGGTTGTTAGGGGGCGTTCCTAGAAGGGCTGTTAACTCCTTGTCTAGTTTGTATTTTGGGTTCTATCAATGAAATGTTTTACTTATCAAAAAAAAAAAAAAAAATTTGCTATTTGGATGTACACTTGTTGAGTGAAATCAACAAAAAAAAACAAAAAAAAAATTGTCAAACTCATTCAACAATGGACAATTTGTCAAATAGCCAGACTCTAAAGTGAATGTTAGGTAACAATTTGGTATACTGTAAAAACTCAAAAGTCCTAAATTCTTTAGAAATAATAAAAAGTTGTGATAACAAAAAAAAACTATATATAATAAAAAAAGGTAGATTTGTGAGATAGAGTTGCATTAATGGTTACTGATTTCCCCCTTTCTTTTTCTTGATTTCATTTATTTCTTTGTCATAAACAATATAGACCCATATTTTTCATCAAACACAATGCCTTTTAATATAGTGATAGGAAGGCTTACACATCATTAATTGCTTTTAGATCCTTCTCTCTCTAAAATTCCCTCCAGAAACCCTAAAGCGCACACAAAACAGCAGCCTCCCTAGGCTCGCTGGTGGCTGGCCTCTCAACTTGGTCGTCGGCGAGCCTAGCCCCTTCGTCGTCTAGTTAGTTTTAGGGTCTAGTTCCTCGTTCCCCTTCCCCCTTCCCCGATGTTCCCCACCCAGCTCCCTCGTTGTTCCCTTACCCCGTTGTTCCCCCACTCCATTCCCTTACTTCCAACGTTCCCATTCCCCTTCCCTGTGTTTCGGCTTTTCCTTTCCCGTTCTCCCCTTTTCCCCCTCCCCGTTCCCTTTCCTTATCCCATGTCGTTTACCTTCGTCGTTTCCCTTCCCCGTTCCCCTTTCGCGTCTCCTATCGGTCCCTTCCATGTTTCGCATTTGGTCCCCTTCCTCGCGTTCCCCTTCCTCATTTCCCCTGTTTTTGTCGTGTCATAGATAATCAAGGTCAAGGTCGCCTGAGCGCGCGCCGTAGCCGGTCAAGGTCTCGTCGCTAAGGGCCATCTTTTGGTTATGGTGGTTAGTTCGATAGTTGTTTTACGTTATTTTTTTTGTTTCAGTATTAGTTTATTTTTTTTCTAGATCCAATAATTATCCTTGCCATTTTGTTTATGGTTGCGCTAGGGTGGTATTTAGTAGTGTTAGGTGGGAAATACGATCCATAGAAAGGTGTTACTGGAGTTTTCTATTGTTTGGTATATGCAGCTTTTGGAGTTCGAATGTTGGGTAAGATGAGAGGTGGCTCTCACTTTAGGTCAGAAACTACATCTGTTGTGGTTCGATCTTCTAGATTTGAGATTGTAGGGTTAAATATTCAGATCCAAAGGTTGGGTGAAGTAAATCAATATCCTTCACCCCAATAGTATGTGATAACTTGCGGCGTCATACACTTCAAATATTATGCATCTTGTGGGAGGTTCTTCAATTTGATTTGGGGTAAGTCTCGACCTCCACGCATTCTGAATTTCAACCTTGCAAGGCAAACTTTGGTTACCCTCACAACAGGGTCAGAAGTCAACAAAGAATTGACTTCTTTGTTCGTTAAATCAATAGAATCCCATGAAGATTTTTCCGTTCAAGAACTTTGGGATTTAGCATCTTGTGAACAAAAGGTTCGACAAGATGAACAACGGCAATCCATCTCCAAAGATCGTCTGGGTTTAGCATCGCAACAGGCTCAACAACTTTCCTCTCATTATATTATATCAAGTCTTTCTCTATAAGACATATAACCCACACCCACCATAAATCACCCAAGATAAGGTGAAATCGAACTGTTTCAGCAACACGTTGGTTTCTCTTTTTAGGATATGTAAGAGCTAGTGAAGCTACCATTAGTGTTAGTTTGCTTTCTGTTGCATGTTTTGTTGTGATAGCTTTAGGTTGTAATTTCGTTGTTTAATTAATGCAAATATATGAGATGCCAAAGAAAAAACCTTTATGATTACCCAGCTCCCATAGCAAACAATTGCTCTTGCACCCCAGCCCCTAACACAACTAACCAGATTACCCCTAACAAACACCACAAAACTTCAACCTAAAACCTCGTGCTTCGACTAATCCTAGGATTGATACCAGTTGCTTCCCCACTATAACTAGCATTTGGTTTCCTGATATCTCGCACCTGCCCTTTAAGACGATTGACTGCCTTCTTATGCTTCATCTACACAATTTTGAAAAGAGCTTATATTAGAAAAAAAGGGAAACAAGTTATTCACAAAAGAGCTTAAGATCATCAGAAAGATGCACTTCTTGCGAAGTTCTAACTATTACCATGTACCCTGTCCTTGAATTTTTCTTCTCTTTCTTACGATTACAAGTGAGCCCTCTATTTTTCTCCATCTAAAAGTATGTAAGTGAACAATATCAGAACCCATTCCAAAATATATGCCAAAGTGTTGAGACGACGAAGTAAAGTTTTCTAGTTACCTGAGTGGTGATATGACGTTTTCCATCAACAGTGGTCTCTGGTTCAAATTGGATTTGTGGGTTTCTGCACAAAATAGAACACATCAGTCACAGTTAAAAAAGAAACATATTTCCACCTCTCTCTCCTCATCTACACACTTTGACTTTGGCACTATCCACTAACTCTACTTTAACCATTGTTTGTGATTAAAAGATACATTTCAATAATCAATATATAATTGCGTGATAAATTTTATTGATAATTAAAGTAATTAATGGTCAAAGTTATGCGTTTTCGCACGTGAAAGTCAACTGCTCCTACTTTACTAGGAATCAAATTTTCAATAAACCCAGAGATCTCAAAATCACCTATGTTATCATTGGATAAATTTCACAAAACTGACTCTAAATTCCAACCAATCCATGACTCAAACTCCACCAAATTATGAAAATTGTACGAAATTTTTGGTCCAAAAAAGAAGTATCAAGTGTCCATACCCGTACTGAGGTGAATGACAATAATAGCAAACAAGCCCCATGAAATAGGAGCACTATTCGCCAAGAATAAAAGAGCATGAAATGTAGGAAACTCAGTGATTTACCTTGAATACATCTCTGCCTTCATTTTAAGCTTAGCTTCTCGTTGACCTTTTATTAGATTGTAGTAGTTGTCTTCGGATCCATTGTCTTCATCACTATTTCCAGCATCAGCTTCATGGCCACCATAACTCTCAGGCTTGTTCTCACGTTGGGTATCATCATCATCAACATCATCATCGTTTGACTTGATTCCAGCTCTAGCCAGAACCCGAAGTTCGTGTTTCCATCTCCTTTCTCCTAGATCATCTCTGTCTGGCAGGTCATCATCGCCGGAAATACCCTTCAAAGGTTGCAAGAGAATAACAGCATGATCAGACTAAAGGCATTAACCATAACAGGAAAAGGTCAGACCTTCCTACTGAAGACATAATGATTAACTTAAGTAGCTAAAATGGACGATTCTCATTCACAATCTGCAGTAGGAAATGTCAAGCATTTTCTTTAATCAAGGAAAAGCCAAACTTAACACCTCTTCGAGGTACTACAACGTCAACTGACAAAAAAGGGCCTGAACCTAAACCAGAAAACTGTCACTAACAAAAAAAGACACCCCTTATCTGTTTCAGACAGACTGGAATGATGATGGATTAATAAACTGGCTATGGATCAGATAATCATGAGTTCATGACCAACAATCAAGATTTCCTGTCGCATTATCAAAACCCAAAATACTTTCCAGTCTATCACTGCTCTTAGGCATGTTACTTCAATGGTCAAGCATCAATGGGACCAGATCCAACGTGGGTTTAGTGGGTTCAACCGAACCCACAAAAATCTGAAAAAAGAGAAACAAAAGTAACTACGCAATATAAAGATTCCAAGCGACATAATACAAGATGATTTAACTTGGCCCGGTAGTTTTGCCAACTACATAAAGCCTCTATCCTCTTGGAGGATGCGGATTCGAACCCTAGTAAGAGAGGCTTTTTGTTTCCTCTATTTTCACTTCCTTTTTCTTTCTTTTCTTTAGTACTAAGTTATTTTTTAACTGATACTCCTCACTGTTCTGATTTTTTCCCTTTGCTTTCAATTTTTCAGTTTCTCTTTTTTTCAACTTTCTAAACGGCTAATACTACCCTTGTTTCACTATGACTGTTATCTTCGTATTTTGTCATCATTCATGTACTCTATTTTGACCATCGTTTCTGAAATATAAATAGGAAAACTAGTCATATAGAATCTTCAGTCATTAATCCTGTAACTTTGTACCTTATAATGCTTAAAGAGTGAAACAATTGCTAATAAATTCAAATGCCAGATGCTTACTCATCTATTCAGAGTGCTAATATCTAAAGATTTGAAATTTAGTTATGACTTTGATAGGATAATTATACTCTTATATGATAGGTAGAACTAAACTCCGCCTGTGAGTGTCACTTATGTGGCATTCAGTGTTGGTCTCAAGCCCGGATAAAGAAGAAGAGTTGTGTTAGGTCTGTGGCGGCCAGCATAAAAACTAAGTCATGTTTCATGACATGAATCTACAATGGCATATCATGGGGGTGTCCCCTTCTCAGCGATGCGCTACACCTCTTAAACCCGGGTGTAGTGGGAAATATGCAAGGGTTACTAGGTCGTCTCCCATAACGGCATGCCACCCTACACCTAGGGGTGGTGTCAAATATGCGAGGGTGCGCTGCGCTTCCTGGGCCCCCTCTTCCTTGTTTGTTCTTTTTAACTCTCGCTCTTTTCTTGTTGTATTGGTCACGATGACGATCCCCTATGACGATTCATGTTAGCCAACCCCAAATCATATTGGGACTAATTATATATTATAGGTAGAACTAATTATAATTTCTCTTGATTGATAATGTTTTGAAGGTGTAATTCAACAAGTTTACTCCTTAGTTATCGGTTACAATTTGATATTTGAACTAATATATTAAAAAAACAATCGATTTATCATCATTATTTTTTCGAACAATTTCAAACCCTTGTGGGTAAATTCCCAAATCCGCTAGTGAATGGGACATAGCTGTGTAGGAGATATGACATAGATCCACTTTTCTCAAGCATTATTTCAGCAGATAAGGCAACCTTAGAATCCTATGGCCATCAGAACTGCCAAACATATGCTTCCCGAGGTTGGACACATTCCTATCTATTGGAAATATCAAAGTACAACAGTATGTTGCTACAAAATCCAGCACACAGCAATCGACTTAATATAATACTGAGACAGAGAGGAAAATGAGCCAAAAGAAAAAGGAATCAACGTACCTTCATCATCTTTTTCTTCCCAGGAACAATCTGGGAGAGTTTACTGGAAAGCGTGGAAGTACTCCTAATGCCACGAGTGATCCCCTCCATATCCATGGCATCATCGTCAAAATCATCAGTTGTTTCAAGCTTTCTGTTAAATTTAAGCCATAATAACAAAAGCTTGATCAAAAAACAAGGTACATCTAACTTAACAAATAAAAGGTGTCACTAAACTTGCAAAATAGAATATACCCAGCAAGCTTTGTAAGTTTCTGCTTCTTGTTGTTGACGGTTTCTGGTGCAGCAAAACCAGCTTTCTGCTTCAATTTTTCCTCAAGTGCTGCTCTGTATTGTAACATCTTCACACTCTCTGAGCTCACTGGCTGATCCTACCATATGATAGTTTCACATCAGTATTCTTGGCTTGTGGAAGAAATGATACAGACACACAGGCATATAATACACCACCAAAAGCAACAGGGGAAAAGAATCTACCTGGTGTTTATCCGTCCTCCGTTTTTTCACATTAACCTCCACAGACTGCATTTGAACTGGTTCAGCTACCTCCCTTAACTGCAAGTAGAGTATAAATCTAGACCTCAAACTTGGAAAAGAAGAAACCAACCATACTAAAGAACCAGGTTTGAGACAAGGATCACCTTGGATGGTTCTTGTTTCTCAGCTGATGATCCAAGCTCGTTAAGATTAGAAATAAGATCAGAAGATAACCCACGCTCTTTCCTGGCTGGCTTATTACCAGTTGCAATATCACTCTTTTCGACCAAAACACCCTCAAATCCATCTGGGATAAGCCAATCAAGTTCTTTCATCTAAAGGAGACCAAGACAATGATACAATCATAAGAATTTCAAACATTAATGTGGATCGAACTAAAGAACACTATAAATAAGAGACAAAGACACGATGTAGAGTATATAAGATTTCAAGAATGTCCAGTCACAAACAGAAAACATTATGCTGCAATTCTAGGCAGAAGATATCAAAGTATCAAACAACTCTAGCCTCTAATTTTGAGTTCCTACATGTAATATAGCGGCAAAGAGGGGGAAATAATGGCGTAACACACTGGTATAACATGAACTAAAATATTAAATATGAAAAATGAAGCAGGCTTCACATAATAGCTTAACAAATTACAATGACTCCAGCAATAATAAAACAACTAGCAATTAGATAAAGTTCATTATTTTGGAAAAAAATTACAAAATAACAGAATACATCATTTTTCTGATTAAGCCAAACACAAACGTGAGAAACCAACCTTGTAATTAAAGACAGACAGCTCATCATCATCGCCTTCAGAATCAACATTATCA
Source organism: Beta lomatogona (assembly GCA_947646795.1). NCBI lineage: Eukaryota > Viridiplantae > Streptophyta > Magnoliopsida > Caryophyllales > Amaranthaceae > Beta > Beta lomatogona. Next base: position 843,365 of record CANSNZ010001062.1, on the reverse strand, counting down.
GCATTTACATCCAAAGGAATTATATCTCTTTTCTTATGAACTGCAAATTTCACACCCACAAAAATAAATCAATAACCCACTTTCCCAAATTAAAAAATAAAATAAAGGGCACTAATCAATTGCATAAAAGAATACAAAATAAGAATAAGAATAAGAAAAAGAAATTTACAGGCATCAATTTCGTCGTCGGGATTAATAAAGTCTACATCTTTCTTATGCAACTTAATTTTCTTTGAATTCTGAGGGCCTTTCATCTGATTTTTCCCACGCTTCCCCATTTACTGGAGAAATCTCAAAAAGAAAAATATTACTTCAAAGCCCTGAAAAATTCAAGACGAATTATAAGCAAAATAATCGAAGAAAAATATTACTTGCGGCGGGGTGGGTTGTGATTTGTAAAGGAAATACTACCTCCGTTTCTTTTTATTAGTTACACTCTGCTTTTCATTAGAACCAAGGTAAAATGTGTAAAGTACGAGAGATAAGCTATATAAAGGTAAAAGTTGGCATCAACAAGTACAAATAAACAATAAAAAATGGCAAGAGAGAGAAAGTTGGGATCAATAGTGGGAATGATGATTGAAAATTTGAAACCACATGCACTACAAGAAATAGCTAAAATAACGACGGCTGGACAGCGACGGTCAATAAAACGGTCGGTGATTTAAGATACAGCGACGGCTTTAAGCAGTCGGTAGTCACCGACTGTTTATTATGTGAAGAACGACGGCCTAACCATCGCTGACCCGCAGTGACGGTTATAAACCGTCGTTGTTTAGCTTAATGTAAAAAGGAAAAGGTTTTTACTTTAGACGTCGCATTCAACGACGGTTTTAAGCCGTCGTTGTTTAGGTTAAATTAAACCTGAAATTTTTATTTTTTAGGCGACGGTCTTAAACCGTCGCTGATGTCGAGGGGGGGTTAAATTAAGTAGCCTGTTCCAGTCGGGTTTTATGCGGAAATTTAAAAGTGAGAAGTTCTCCAACCAACGAACGCGCCGACGAAAACGCCTCCCTCCAACCAACGGACGCCGGACGAAACCGCCTCCCTTCAACCAACCTTCGCCGCCTGATTCTTCGCCGCCGGTGAGCTTGAATTTAGTGTAATTTTTTTTTTCTCATGAAACCAAACCCTAAAAGTTGGGATTTTGGGATGTAGGTGGCGAAAAGCACCGTTGGCCGCCGGAAAATCCAAAGCATTCTCCTCTCGCCGCCGGTAATACCTAAATCTATCCTATTTAATAATTTTTTTTTGAATTTTGGCCACTCACTCCAAATCTTTCCCCCTACTTTGGCAATGCCTAAATTCAAGTTTTGGCTCGGAACTCGGTGGAGGACGGTGGACGGACAACCTCCAAGAATCGTGACTCGTGACTAGGTACATCTTAATCTGCTCAATTTTGTTGATTTCTTGTTTTACTTTACATATTAGGGTTTATCAATTTCATGAGAATTGGAAAATAAATTGCAATTTTTCTTGTTAGGGGTGTTTATATATCAGATTATATAATTTTGAATTGTTAAAAATGTTAATTTTGTTGTTGTACTTTGATTTGGGGTGTTGTTGGTGTTTGAAAATTGAAATGGCATTATATTTGAATTGGGCATTATCAATGTTAATGCTGATTTTGGTGATTATATTTTATGGTCTATGGCATTATCAATGTAATTACTTTGAAGATTAAGTTACTTTAATTGTATAAGCTTAAGTTACTATATAATTATCACAATAGTTTTTATAATGGTTCGTTTATTAAAGGTTATAAAAGTTAAAAACTATATAATTATGACAATAATTTATTTATTGCACATTCCTTTATCTAGTTTACACTATTTAAATTGTTTATATTGTTTTTGACATATTTGTTTTCGTGGAAATAGTTTGGATGAGGTTATAAATTAAAGTTAAGTGTTTAAATAAATATGTTTGCATCATCATGTGCCTAGATACCCGTTCAAGGTATACTCATTAGGAGTATATCTTGAATAGTCCCCGATTGGGACTGTTCTTCGACGTTTGACCTCACTTAGGTGGTGAATGTATGCCTTTTGTTCTATTCTATGTAATTTCCGGTGATGTTGTTTCTCTATGTTGTTCTCTCGGGTACATATGTAAGCTTTTACTGAAGCCGACATTGTGTACTTGGAGAACTCATGGGAAATGCTGCCGGAATTTACGTAGAAGCGAATAGTTGGCATAGATTCACTAGTGGGGTTAGACGTAGAAGAATGGGTTAGGTTGGAGTGATAAGGACCTTTGGACATCATTTTAGGCCCTATATGTATTTCACACATATGTTTTAATTGTACGTATGTTGGTTGTTAATGAGTATTGTCATTGAAATGGTTTAGAATTGTAGAATTGGTCACCATGAAACGGAAGGAGCGTTGGTGGATGTATGATAGATATGACAATGTGCGTAACTTGAGGCCCGAGTTCTTGAGGGGGTTGATGAATTCATTGATTTTTGCAAAGTAAATCCCGAAAACCCGGTAAGGATGAAGTTAGATGTCCGGTGTCCGAAATGCAAGAAAAGAGGTATGCATAACGCAGACACGGTTAAAGTGCATTTGTATAGCAAGGGCTTTATACCTGATTACTACGGTTGGTATTCTCATGGTGAAGAGTTACCTCAACCCGCAGAAGAGCTATCTAATCCGTACCGTGAAATGGTTTTCGATGCTCTTGGGAATAACCCGGAACCGTCTACTGTTGAAGAGCCTAGTGGAATGGAGGAGGAGCCTAATCCTCAAGCAAAGGTATTTCTTGACCTATTAAAGGCTTCTGAGGAACCGTTGTACGACGGGAGCTCCATGTCTGTGTTGGAAATGGCATCTAGAATAGTATCTTTGAAGTGTGAGTACAATTTGCCACATAGGTGTGTTGATGCTTTTGCTTCATTAATGAAAGAAGCAATACCTAGCAACAACAGCATGAGTAACACATTTTACGATACGAAGAAGATCTTGGAGGGATTAGAGCTTCCCCACGAGAAGATTCATGCTTGCCCCAAAGGTTGTATGCTGTTTTGGAGAACTGATGCACACTTGGACAGATGTAGAGTGTGCGATAGCGACAGATACAAGAGGACTTCTAAGGGGTCTTTAGTTCCAATGAAAGTTTTGATTTATTTCCCAATCACACCGAGATTGCAGAGGTTGTATGCAACAAAGAACGTTGCTGAAGAAATGACATGGCATGCCAAAAATCCAAGAGTCGAAGACAAAATGGCTCACCCTAGCGACAGTGAAGCTTGGAAGCATTTGGATAGATCATTTGGCGAATTTGCATCTGAGCCTAGGAATGTTCGGCTCGGTTTGTGTACCGATGGGTTTGGTCCACATGGAAAGTTTGGGGGTCAATATTCATGTTGGCCGGTCATCTTAACCCCGTACAACTTGCCGCCATCTATTTCAAAATTGTAATCTATTTCATGTAATTATACAACTATCAATGCAAATTGTAATATATATCAAAATTGCATATTTTTGTAATTGAATGCGATGGAGGAACAGCTTTAGTGTGGTCCACAAGCATGCAGCTGTGCTGGTACAGGTTTAATTATTGTTAACAACAAAAAATATTCTAAATAATATTATTTCAAAACAACAACGACGGCTAAACATTAAATCAACGACGGCTAGGCAGTCGTTGTAAGGTATACTATGCATCCAAGGACTTCCACTTCAACGACTGCTTTTACATAATAGCGACGGTTTATAACAGACGTTGATGTGGACCAAACAACGACTGCTTATAACCGATGGTGAATCACCGACGGTTGGTAACGGTCGGTAAATCAACGACGGTTCAAAACCGTCGTTGATTTAACGGCTGTTTAAAACAGTCGTTGGTTTGGTGCCAACGTCGGTTTTTGGAAACGGTCGCTGATTACAAGGAAACCGTCGTTAAATTATTTACCGACGGCTTAGCGGTCGTTGATTCCAAAATCAGCGACCACCTGTGCACCGACTGCCATTTAACGACTGCTGGCCGTCGGTGATGTTTTAGCGACGGTTTTTCTTAAATTACCGACGGCTTTTAGCCGTCGTTAAATACCAACTTTCTTGTAGTGATGGGGGCTAATAGTGGGGATGATGATTGAAAATTTACCTTATATAGAAAAAGTAAGAGTGTAACTATTAAAAAGAAACGGTCTAAAAAGGAAACCGTAACTATTAAGAAGAAACGGAGGAAGTATAAAGTAAAAAATTTTTAAAAAGGGTAAGTTTGAAATCCAACTAGGGGTGATAATGAGCTCGGCCAGTTCACGAACAGTTCGTGGTCGACTCGGTCAAATCTCGGCTCGTGGTAGCTCGGCTGGAGACCTTAACGAGTCAAGCCGAACTAGGCCAAACTCGGTTCGAAAAGCTCGTGAACAGGCTCGATTATTATTTTATATAAATAATTAATATAACTTAAAGCTTTTAAAAAGTTATTATATGCTAAAACATTTTAAAAATTTATTATACGTATTTTTTATATTAAAAAATTCATTTTTTTTTCTTTTTGTATCATTTTATATCTAGCTTGTTGATTTTTTATGTATATTTGTAAGTAATTCATTTGGTTAGCATGTAAAAATGAATTAAAATATGCTTATTTGTGGTAATTTTTAAATTTAGTCTATAATTCTATAAGATTTGTCAACAATTATTTTAAATGTCGAATATGAATATTCTATTTGGCTTATTCTTTATTTGTCTTAAATCTAGCTCGAGCTCGAGCGCGAGCCGAGCCTTGAGAGAAGCTCATGAGCTCAAGCAGAGCTTCACTTATCGAGCTCGTTGGGCTCATGAGTCGAGCCGAGCCGAGCCGAGCCGAGCCGAGCCGAGCTAAACGATAATCAAGTCGAGCCCAATACAATTCGGGCTCGACTCGTGCGATAAGCACCCCTAAGTCCAACCCGTCTAAGGCACTGGTTTTTTTCCATAATTTCACTTCAGCTATTTTACTCTCGATTTTACTTGATTTCAACGCAACTCACTTTAGTTCCATTCTATTCAGTTCAGCCTAAAAGAACAAGGTCTAATAAAAACAAGTTTTTAGCAAGTTAGCCCTTTACATATAGAGAACCTAGTCGTAATAGTTGTTATTGATCACTGATTTAGTATTGGTGGTTGTTTGGTCACCATATGAAAAATGGGTTTTTTTACAAGATGCAACGTGAATGAATTGCTTGATTGACAAAGAATGAAAGAAATGTGAAATGAGGGAAGTAAAACATTTATATGAATTTTCACTTCCCATGAAATGTAGGAATTTACTTACCTAGTTCCCCTTGGTAAGTGGAAATTATTAATGTTGAATTCCAAATATGCTATATGTTAAATGACAAATTTTCTATAAGGAATTGTTAATATTATATAAAAAAGGATAAATAATGTTGTATAAAAAATTATTAATGTTGTATAAAAATTGATTGAATTTCGTTCAAGGTATGTATGAACAAATTTTCGTTCCTCTTGGGAAGGAATTAGAAAAATCTCGATTCAAAAAGCTATTTTTTCGAATTCTATAAGCATCAAATGGTCACAAAACCGTATCTATAAACTATTTTAAATAATAGATAAATAATCAAGGTTATGAAGGGAAGAAATTGAAATTTAATAATTCAATTAGGAAAAAGAAAAGTCGAATAGGATTTTATTTACCGATACAAATATTATTAAATTCAATCACCAATATAAATAAATTAACACTACAAAATAGATCTCCTCGAAAAAAGAAAAAAAATTACATATTACATAAAATATACAAAAATAAATCTACATATTTATACCATTATAATTTGTAATTTGAATTAACCATTATTTCCATAGGACTTCATAAATTCCCAGGATTAGAAGAGAAGCCTTTCTTAAACTTGGTTGGTGCAGGTCTAATCCACCCTCTTCCACCAATCATGTCCTTGCTCAAGAATGGTGCAGCTTCTTCATTTGTGAGACCTTTCGACCAATCAACTCTTTTTGCTCTACTGGCACCTGGTCCATAGCACTTGTACTCTCCATATGTCACAGTGCTACAGCAATACACACCAAAACAATAATTGATATCATCAAAATACTATTAGAAAAGGTTGTTAGCAATAAGCATACATTAGGGTTCAATTCTTGTAAATAAAATCAGTAATCATAACTTATTAGAACTAACTTCTCATAAATTGATTTTAAGTGAAAAAAGTAAAATTTAGGTGGGCATTACAAGATGAATTAGAAGCCTTAAAAGTGTTAGGTTAATAGTTAAGCTCTATTTACTTGTTTATATACTTTTTGTTTGTAAAAAATATTATAATGTATTTAACTTTTAATAATCTTGATATTTACCCTTTTTTATGTAGGAAAGATGAAAGGTCTTATCGGCCAAAACATTTGGCATATCAACGTCACCCGAGTTATGGAACTAGACAAGTAGACACTATAAAAGTGAGGGGAAGGGTAAGGAAATTTATTCCGAAAGTGCCTTTAATTAAAACTTAAAAGGAAAATTAATTTTTTAATAAGACGTATTATATTTAGAAACAGTAGGAGGTAATCGTATATTGTATACCTCTCTTTTTTGGAGTCACCCCAATTGTCCCATCCCACAGTCGAAATTGCATTAGACAAGAAACTCAGTGTAAAAATCACCCTAGAATGCACACCCCACGGCCTTCCAAGGAATGTTGTTTCGACCCCTTTGCCTGTGATTTTGCATCCCAAAAAGATAAAACCAAGTACTTTCCCATGGTGTCTCCCTCTTTTGGGCAAGAATAGCAACAATTCCAACTTCAATCACCGAATGTACATGACATTTCGAAAAAAGGAGGGGAAAAACATATGCATCGTTACATACTCCCTCTGTTTCTTTTTAATGGTTACAGTTACACTTTTCACGCATGCCAATGCAAAACTTTGAGGATATATATCTCTAATTTTTGTAGTTGTAAAAATTATAAAAAGTACATATTAATAAAATACATACTAAGACGAATCTAACAAGATCCCACATGACTATATTTTTATTCATGTATAAATCACAAATAAGGGTCAAAGTGCAACTTGTGAATAGTGTAAAATGTCAAAGTGTAACAATTAAAATGCAACGGAGGAAATATGCATTTTCATGCAACGCATAGGAATATATAATAATGAAATTTGAAATTTGAAATTTGAAAGCCTTCTATTATATGGATTTCACTAAATCCAGCATCAATGATTATGAATGACCGCCTAAATGTGGAATGTAGAATGATGAATAGTTTCTTCATAAATCACCAACTTTCTAAAAATATATATTCACTCCTGGTGTCTCCTACACTGAAGTTCAATTCTTTTGACCGATTTTATGACTATCGGCGGTTTAGTTGCTAAGCTTCATGTTTGAGACGAAAGGTGATCGTCATACACAAAATTGTCATACACAATATTGATGATTGTTTATGTGTTGTCGAACATTTGCTAGTAATTTTCTACTACCAAAATCTGAACGCTACAAGTTTACAATAATTGTTGAATTTCAATTTTAAGACTGAATTTGTGATAAAAAAAATTGGGTAGTTTACGACTGTTTGAGTTGTCACTAAATAGCGTTTTTGTAGTACAGTCATGATTAATCCGAAGGCATTACACGTTAGAAAAACCTTAATTATATAGTAGTGACGTAAATTTCAGAGCGGTTATTGTAGTATAATTAAGTAGAAAACTTACCTCAAAGAGAGAAGCAGCATTGCCACATATGAAATCAGTAGCTCCTTCAATGTAACAATTTTTATAATAATGTCTTCCAGTGTCATCAAGGAGAGTGTCCTGGTATGATAGCATTCTGCAGCCGTAGAATGCAGCCTTATCCCCTGCCACTCTTAAAGCAACTCCTACCCCTCTTGTTCCATACGTATTCTGTGCATATTCAAGAGGATATTTTTATTTTTGTGTTATTGACTTTTACTAAAAGATTTACTCTTGTGTTCATGCATGAGATATCTTACTACAACATATAACAGAAAAAACGAAAAATCAAATACAATTTTCTTGAGTAACTCTTGAAATGAATTTAGATAGAAATTAAAGTACAACTGGGCGTGTCTTATATGTATATCCAGATGGGTGGACGATAATTACGTACTTATGTATATTTGATGATGCATGATATAGTGCATATACTTAATTATGTGCTACATTGATGATGCACTCGTCACTCTAATATGCATATCAACACAACATGTACTCACACAATGATGAACATACTTATATATATTAGTGTCTTATTATATAGTCTTTGTTTACTGATTTAGGTCTGAAAAACAAAAATAATAATAAACTTGCCTCAAATGTAAGGTATCGCCCCACAAAATTAGAAGCGAACACAGAAACAGTAGCGGAATCATATAGGTGACCACCATCATCCCATGTTATAATAGTATCATTTGCTTGATTTCCACTTAGAGTTATGTAGGGCTTGTTAGCTGGAACAACAATCTTTTCCCTGCAACAAGGAAATCACACAAACAAAAACATAACTAATTAAGCTTCAAACCAATTAAGCACACAAATCTTTAATGAAGTATAGTACTGAAATTCGATAAATAGAAGTTAGATATATAGGAGGATATAAAAAGTGACTATTATAACAATTGAAATCAACATTTTTACAAATTTAAGATGCTGATTTTTTTAAAATAATTCTTAACTAAAAACCACCTTCTAAGGGATGGGACTATAAACCACTCATATATGATAAACAGTCTTTTCAGAGGCACCTTGTAACAATTTTGATTCAGAAATAGTTATTATGGTGGACCATTTTAACTATTTCTGTATCAAAATTGTTAAAAACCTCTAATTAACCTTGATATTCATGTATTAAATTCTTTCACTTAGCATAAAATTAAGGACAAAAAAAAAGGATAGTTAGCACTTAGCCTTAAATGGCTAGCTAGTTTAACATTATGATAATTTTGCCACAAATTAACGATTTTTGAATCAAAATTGTTTAAGGGTGGCTTCGAGGAGATATGTTGTCCTATATAGGTGGTTTATTTAACGCTTGCAAATTAGAATTACCTGTAAGTTCCAGGCTTAACCCAAATGAAAACAAACTCGGTATTATTAGAGGGCACAGCATCAATGGCATCTTGTATCTTCCTATAGTTACCCTGACCCGACTGGTCGACTCGAATAAGGACCGCCGAGGACGGGTCCGTGGGAGCGTTGGTAGCCTTAGTAGTAGAAGACGAGGAGGAAGCCATAAGCGTGGACAAAATAATGAAGAGTACTACAATATATTTGCCAAAAAACAAGAGAACAAAATAAGAGTAGTTGTGATGATATTCATGAAGACGTCGTTTAATATAAAGGCCACTACTTCCTCCCATGCATGTGCGCATGTGATTGGTTTCTTGCAACAAATTATCCTCCTTACTCGATGGAAGTGCAAAAGAGAGGAAGAATAGATGAAAGTACAAAGCTAATTATTCTCTATTGTTGAAGATGAATCAAGTAAAGGTAGTTGTATATCTTTATGTTTTATATTTTGTACGTAAAAATCAAGGTTGTGACAATTGGTATATATATACGTGATGATTGTAAGGCCTTTTATGTTGAGAAACTTATTATATGATCTTTATGTAGCTAGCCGATTTCTTACCAACAAAGTCCAAAAATGGCATTATGGCAAGTTTTTTACGCTTCGGTGTCATCAGAATTTGTTGGAAGAGGATGGCAACTGGCAATGCGCTATCATGGCTGCTTGAATAGTTCAGCTATAGAAGTAGTACGTACTAAAGTGCATTCATGATTATACACTCACGTGTACCGTGAGTAACTAAGTATGGTATATTTAAGGCTATTTTTTGTTCAGCTGCTTATTTGGATCTCACCTCAATTTGCTAATTTTGTTCATCATCATTTGAAGTTTTCCAAATGAACAATGAGCAAGAAAACAGTCTTGTGTGTTTCATGCTTACAATACACCAGATGTATGATAAAAAGTTATATAGCGTAGTGCTAACTACCTCTATTTATTTCTACTCCAACATGCAAAGTTTCATTTTCATATTTCCCAATAACGTTGATCATTAACGTATTATCAATAAACAAGGGGAAAAAAACTATCGTTGTGGAATGTTTTGCTTAACGTTCAAGCTCAAAAGTTTGAAATTCTTGTTGGAACTATATTTATATTATACATACCTCTACTAAAGTCGTCTATTTTCCAAGAAAAATGGCGGGCTTTATGTGTTGGTTACAGGTTATAATGCCTTAATTTAGCGTTTGACATCCTTGCTAGACTTTGATTAGACTGAACTCAAGAAACTTTTCAACATTATCTGTTAGCAAATACCCAATTTCATTGAAAATGCTAGCTTTAAGAGTATAATGATAACCAACAAGCTAAGCGTGTATCTGATATGGCACGGCGCAGCCTTTCCTCGTGATTATCGTAAGCAACTCTGAGATGGTTTAATTAGCACCATTGCAATTTCCTGTCATTCTTATATACAGTATATATGAATCATCATACAAGATTACAAGTAATACTACCATTTACCAATGATGTCTAAAGTCTAAGTACATTATCCAATCACAAATTCTTGGGTGTAACAACCTATAAACTGTTGGGCCCACGTTTTATCCGACGGTGTTAGTTTTGATTTTGAAATGGAGAGATAAGTGGGGTTGGTTATCAAATGTGGAAGATGAAAATTGGTGGGGTCCTTAAAGTAGTTAGGGGAGATAATGAAGGAATCAGTTGCAAAGAAGGGGGGCGAGGGGTCCTATTTCTATGGCATGGCCAACGGTAACAAGGGTGGTTTTTAAGAGTATATATATACCAAGTGTAACTTAGTTTTACATTCATTCAGGAGCTACTAATTACTCTCAATACTTGTAATCAGTCATCCCTTCCTCCTCCATAAAAATTCTGCCATACTATACTAGTCATTATTGTATTTACAAGCTGTTATTGACGGCGGCACAACTATAGTGGATTGGTGGTCAAGAGAATCACCCGCGGTTTTTCCCGTCATTCGGGTTTTCCGCGTCAACAATCGTTTGTTTCTTATTTTATTAATTGCATTCTTATTAATCGTTATTTCTTACGCATTAGTTTAAGTATATTGTTCTTGTTGTTGGCTCCCCAATACCTTTTGCGTACTTGGTACAAAATTGGCATAAACAATTTGGCGCCCACCGTGGGGCCCTCAGCAAGATCTATATACATTTTTTACCATCTTTTCTATTTTCTATTTCCTTTTTTCAAGTTCGTTTGTGCCTTTTTCCTTTTTCCTGTGTTGACGATGGCAGGAGAATGGGTAACAACTCAAGAGGTCATCAACGAGCTCAACCGCGTCAAGGCAGCAATGGCTACTTTCAAGGAGAGCTATGTCGTGTCCTGCATGGAGAACCAAAGCCTGAAGTCTGCTCAGCGACAGTCCAAGGGAGCTAAATCTCGCAACATCGGCAACATCCCCAAGATGCCCAATCCAGACGAGGAAGCCTTCGAGACTCCAGTGAACCGCGACATCCCTTTGCACGGCGAAGATTCAGACGACGATGCTGACAATGACGCCGGCGTCGCACCCCAAAGAGGCCAACGGCGTTCCTCTCCTGATGATCCGATCCAGCAACGTCTCCAGCAACTAGAAGACATGATCGCCAGAATCCCCGGTGTCCCTCACCCTATGGAGAAAGCGACACCGAACAGCTATGCAGATTCGCCTTTTGCTGACCCTATTGCAATGATCGAAGTTCCGAAGCGGTTCTCTGTCCCAACCATGAAGCTGTACGACGGCACTTCAGATCCTAATGACCACGTCGCTCAATACAAGCAACGGATAATTACCATATCAATTCCTCGAAGCATGCGCGAAGCTTGTATGTGCAAAGGCTTCGGGTCAACGCTGACGGGACCGGCACTGCAGTGGTTTATCCATCTTGGCAACGGCACTATATCTTCTTTTGCTCAATTAATTAATGCTTTCAATTTGCAATTTGCTAGTAGCCGTAAGATGGAAAAACAAGCTAGTGATTTGCACAGAATTATGCAAAAATCTGATGAATCTTTGAAAGAGTTTGTTAACAGGTTTAACAGGGAAAAAGTGTCAATCCCCAACTGCGATGTCAGGACGGCTATTGAGGCTTTCCGACGAGGATTGGATGAGGAATCAGATTTGTACAAAGAGCTGACAAAGTACCCTTGTCCGACTTTCGAGGACGCTCAGGCCAAAGCCTTGGCTCAGATCAGGTTGGAGGAAGACATGCAATCAAGGAAAGCGTTCAATGACGCCGGCAGTAGAAAGTCGACGCCGACGAAACAAAGCTCTTGGCGTCCAAAGCCCTACGATCGTCCGAAGCAGGTCAACAACGTCCGTCAGAACGGAGCATTAAGCGATTGGAAGAATGACCCCGGCTTGCCGCCAAAGCTCACCGAATATGGGTTCGGCGTCGACGTGTCGTGTATTGTTAACAATTTACGTTCTTTGGGTAACGCCGTTAAGTGGCCTTTCGGGAATGAAAAAGCAAGACCCCGACGGGGATCGGTCGAAATGGTGCGAGTTCCATGGAGACCACGGACACGACACAGACGAGTGTGTCGCCTTACGACGTGAGGTGGCACACCTCCTCAAACAGGGTCACCTAAAGGACCTATTAACTGAGAAGGGAAAAGCAACAACATCAACCTACAACGAACGGCGACAACCCCCTGCGTCGCCGACACATGTGAAGGTAATTAATGTCATTAGTGGTGGATCAGATATTTGTGGACTAACCTACTCTGCAGCTAAACGTCACGCGAGAGACGTCCCAAGTCAAAACATCATCCCAAAGGAACTCCGACATCCCCGTGACGCCGAACTTGAAGCTATGCCTATCACATTCGACGAGGACGACCTCGGTGACGACCGAGATATCCATCACGACGGTTTGGTAATCTCTCTTACTGTTATCAATTGTTTACTAAAACGTGTGTTAGTGGATAATGGCAGCTCAGCTAACGTCCTTATGAAAGACGCGTTAGAAGACATGGGCATCGACGAGCGCGATATCATCCGAAAGTCTACTGTCCTCGTCGAATTCAGTGGCGAGGCCAAGCATACGATGGGCGAAGTGACGCTGCCCACCTACGCCAAAGGGGTAAACATGCCAACCAAATTCTACGTCGTGGATTGTCCGTCATCTTACAACGTCATCCTGGGAAGACCTTGGATCCACAGCATGAAGGCCGTCCCCTCCACGTATCATCAGTCCGTAAAATTTCCTACCAAGTGGGGAGTGCAGGAAATTAAAGGGGACAGACGGATAGCTCGAGAATGCTACAAGACGTCCCTCAAACCTCGTAAAATGGAAGCATAGCAATTACAGATGCAGACGTTGGGGGAACAGGGTTTCGACGAACAGCTAGTCGACGAGGTCATACTTGACGCTGGCAAACCAGATCAAACGGTCAAAATAGGAGCGTCATTGGCCCCCGACGTCCGTGAACAGGTAATAGAATTCCTTACAGCTAACGCTGATTGTTTTGCGTGGTCGCATGAAGATGTAACAGGTATTGACCCAGACGTCATAACACACAAACTTAACGTCGACCCACATCATAAGCCAGTAAAGCAGAAGAGACGCAAGTTCGCTCCCGAAAGAAATCAGATAATCAATGACGAGGTCCAAAAGTTAATTGACACTGGCAAGGTAAGGGAAGTTAAATATCCCGATTGGCTAGCTAACGTCGTTGTTGTAGGTAAAAAGAATGGGAAATGGCGGGTGTGCATCGATTTCACTGATCTCAACAAAGCTTGCCCGAAAGATCCGTTTCCATTGCCGCACATCGATGCTCTCGTCGATGCCACCGCCGGACACGAGCTACTGACGTTCATGGACGCCTACTCTGGGTACAACCAAATACTTATGCATCCAGAAGATCAGGAGAAGACGTCGTTTGTCACCGACCGCGGCATCTATTGCTATAAAGTCATGCCGTTTGGATTGAAGAACGCCGGCGCCACCTACCAACGTCTCGTCAACGCCATGTTCAAAGACCAGTTAGGGGACACAATGGAGGTGTATATCGATGATATGTTGGTGAAATCCAAGGCCGCTTGTGACCACGTCTCACACTTACAACAAGCATTCGACGTCATTCGAAGGTATGGAATGAAACTTAATCCTACTAAGTGCTCTTTTGGAGTGTCTCAAGGGAAAATTTCCCGGGGTACATCGTCACCCAACGAGGCATAGAAGCTAGCCCCGACCGGATAAAGGCTATCATCAACATCCAATCCCCAAGGAACATTATAGAGGTGCGAAAACTAACCTGGACGTGTTGCCGCCTTGAATCGATTTATTTCAAAATCCTCCGACAGATGCAGGCTATTCTACGATATCCTGAAAAAGAATAAAGGCTTTGAATGGAGCGAACATCATGAGCAGGCACTGCAGGAACTCAAAAAATACCTTATGACGCCGCCTTTATTATCCAAGCCGACGGCAGACGAGCCCTTGCAGCTTTACGTCGCCGTCAGCGAATCATCAGTCAGTGCCGTCTTGACGAGGGAAGATTCAACGGGCCAGCTACCCATTTATTATGTAAGCAAATCCCTTGTCGACGCCGAAACCAGGTATTCCTCTTTAGAAAAGCTTGTTTTGGCATTAGTTACTGCCTCTAAAAAATTAAAACATTATTTCGAAGCACACGTCATACATGTAAAGACTAACTATCCCATTAAGTCAATTTTGAGACGCCCAGAATTGACAGGAAGAATGAGCAAATGGGCCATTACTCTTAGTAGTTATGACATCGATTATCAGCCACGAACGGCCATAAAATCGCAAGCTTTGGCAGATTTTGTGGCTGACTTCAGCCCACGACTGGAGGCCTCGGCACAGAGAGAGGTGAGTATGCTTGACGTTAACGCAATTAACACTAAATGGGTGTTGTATGTAGATGGATCTTCGAACTTTCGAGGCGCCGGATTAGGTATATTGCTGAAGTCGCCACAAGGGGACACTATAGCCCGGGCTATTAGCTGCAATTTCAAAGCTACAAACAATGAGGCGGAATATGAAGCATTATTGGCTGGATTGACTTTAGCCAAAGATTTGCAAGCCACCGACATCGAAGTATACAGCGATTCACTGTTGATAGTTAGTCAAATCAAAGGAGAATTCGCCGCCAAAGATTCTAAAATGACGGCGTACTTAGAGGCAGCCAAGTTAAAGGTAAAATCTTTCGCAAAATTTAGCATTCATCAGATCCCAAGGGATCAAAATACGCAGGCAGATGCATTGGCCAATATTGGCTCAGCCATGAGAAAGTCAGGATTCAAGAATATACCCATAGTACACTTAATGACACCAGCGATCGATCGATCAGTAAAAGACGCCGATGTCAACGAGATCACGATGACGCCGTTCACTAGTTGGAAGGCGCCGATCATTTCATATCTCAAGGACGACATACTCCCAGACGACAAACTACAAGCAAGAAAGGTACGCTTTAAATCTTCGATGTATGTTCTGATTGACAACGTACTCTTTCGAAAGTCTATTGCAGGACCTTATTTGCGTTGCCTCGACGGCGACGAATGTAAACAAGTGCTCCAAGAGATGCACGACGGAAGTTGCGGTAATCACTCAGGAGGACGCAGCCTGTCCAACAGAACTTTGCGAATGGGCTACTACTGGCCGACATTAAGGCGTGACGCCGCTGAATACGCCAAAAAATGTGACGCTTGCCAGCGACACGCTGCCATGTCTCATAAACCAGCCGAAAAGCTACATCCAACTATTACCCCATGGCCCTTCATGAGGTGGGGCATGGATATTGTTGGCAAATTGCCTCAAGCACCGGGGCAGAAGGTGTTCATGTTAGCATTGACGGATTATTTTTCTAAGTGGATCGAGGCTGACTCATTCACCCAGGTACGTGATAAAGAAGTTATTACTTTTATATGGCGAAATATAATATGCAGGTTCGGCGTCCCGTCAGAGATAATCTGCGACAACGGTTCACAATTCATCAGTACGCCCACGCGAAACTTTTTGGCAAAATGGAACATACAACTAAGCACTGCGACACCGAGATATCCGCAAACCAACGGACAAGCTGAGTCAAGTAACAAGTCGATTATAAAGGTCATCAAACGGCGTTTGAAAGCTGCCAAAGGAAAGTGGGCAGAGGAGCTACCGTCAATTCTTTGGGCCAACAGAACTACCCCCAAGACGGCGACAGGGCAAACTCCATTCTCACTAGTATACGGGTGCGAAGCAGTTTTACCTCCAGAGGTGCAGATTCCGACGGCAAGATATGGGCTATTGACACCGGAGAGAAATGAAGAGGAGATAGGCCACGACCTTGTTACTAGCGAAGAACTAAGAGAATCGGCGTTTGTACGGATGGCGTCGCAACAACAGATAGTAGCTCGAAGTTTCAATAAGAACGTTAAGGCAAAGACATTCAAGGTAGGCGATTGGGTCCTTAGAGAAGTATTTCAAAACACTAAAGAACTTAATGCAGGTAAATTAGCACCAGCTTGGGAAGGACCATATCGCATACAAAAGGTAGTAGGCAACGGCGCCTACAGGCTATGCACAAGGGAAGGAAAACAAATCCCACGAAGCTGGAACGCCGTCCATCTAAAACTTTACTATTTTTAAAGGTATGTTGATAACAAAACGGACGCCGTCACAGGTAAGTAATTAATCGAAACATGTCTCTTTTAGTCAAGTCATTTTGTTTCCAACATATTTTCAGTATTATGGTCATAGGCAACATACTGACTTGAGCGTCGGAGGGCCGTTGGTAAAACCAACGGCCATCTCACCTTTAATCGTGCATCCAGGTATGTGAGATAGAGGAACGTCGACGACTTGCAATAGATATTCTCAAACAGGTGAAATAGGACAACCCGACGTCGTCATGCTCTATGACGGCGGCACATTACATCAAAGTACAAGAACTCGACGGCGTCCAGACAAATACAGTGTGACTTACCATACGATAAGGAACACACACCTTAGGAAGTCATCAACAATACATACGAGCTAAGCATACTTGATTAGAAGTGGTGACTTGACCCTTCATGACAATCAATGTTGCAAACAGCTCTCAACACTAAAGGTACCTACTCACATACATACATACACACAATGACATTGGCAAAATATGCATATACATGGGGCAAATGAAACACGCGATGAAGAAACATAACATTAATACTCGCCGTCATGGCGATATGTCAAATAACACAACTAAAAACTTGCAGCTGTTTAAAGAGACATCAGTGTTCTAACATTAATGCAACTAAACAAAAGAGAAATTGTTCTGCGTTGGCGGCACAGCACCATGAAAAAACATTGAAAAATAACTTTTAATTTGTATCCATGGCATCTTTGTTTTCACCACCAGGGGTCGACTCAGCTGTCGCCGTCATCTCAGCAGTTGCAGCTACGCCGTCAGGCTCAAGATCAGTTTCAGACCCATAAGCAGCAAGGAACATTCTGACGTCGTCCTCTGGAGTCCATGACGCCGTCTGGCCCTCCATGAACTGCTTCATCAACCTTGCCTTGGTTTTCCAAGTATACAGGCTCGCAGCGTCAATAAGCTCTTCTTGCAACGCTGCCACCTTGGCCTCCAGCTCAGCAGTGCGAGCATCCAGCGTCTCTTTGAGTGATGCCGCTTCCACAACCTTGGTGACCAATTCTTCTTGCAGCGATGTCACTTCAGCAGTCTTAGCTTTCAGCGCCTTCTCGGCTTCCGATTGAGCAGTGATCGACCTTTCCAATTTCTCCCTAAGAGTTTTGCACTCTTTGTCCAGAACGGTAGCAGAGTTGCGGATGGCCAAAGAATTTTGAATGGCCTATTTAAGACAAGCACAAGTTAGCATCACGAAAGACAGGGGCAATAGTGTTAATGAGGAGGTAAGCGACTCACATGCAATTGTAGCGCCAGCCCTTCACCGGCGACTTGATGAATGGGAAGCTTGGCAAGACGACGTTGGGGCGCTGGAAAGGCTAATTTTTCAGCGTCAGGCCAAATGGTGGGGGTAGTGTGTAACGCCCCGGAGATACATAACCTTAATCGTCAGCGGAAGCACAACTTAAGCCTGTGGGTTATGGCCCACTTATAATATAAATAGCCTAAAACGGCCTATTAAACATACATATGCTCAACTTAAAGTAATAATTATTATCCTTAATACAGAGTATTCTAAATATCCCGAATATACAGAGTCGCTTCAACTCAACCTTCCGGAGCATTACTGACATAACCGATCATTCGCCATCTTCATACTACCTGAATGATTTCATAGAACCGGGAAAAGAGAAAACACAGCAAAATAACCTAAAATGAGTTGAAAACTCAGTAACTTCACTCCAGCCCGTAAAAACGGTTTTAGTTCGTAAACATTTTCACATATAAGCATATATAATAACACTTTAGTAATCATTAACAGAGAACATTATCATTAGCTTTGAATAGTCTGCTGGCAAGGACCATTTACGTGACTTTAGTTCATTGGCAAGTACAGGTTTTGGACATATCATAACTTTCGTAATTCGTAACATTAACATCATCATATGACCTTTTTGGTCCGTATCGTTCATCGTAACATAATTCCTCCACCTGTGACTTGCCCATTTACCGGATCATTTCATGACTCCAAACCAGCAGAACCATCCACTTTTACTATCATAACTTATCATACATCATATATTCTTTAATTCGGAATCATCCATAGATCGTAAACATAATCATAAACATGACATTTCATAACATACATAAGCATCGTCACATCATAGCATATCTTATCATGCCACATAACAGATTATAACACATAATCATATCATCAATATCATCATAATCAACATCATATAATTGTATCCACGCATACACATGTAAAACATCACATCTAACACATACGGGCAATCACATAGGGTGCTGGACATAAAGGTTACACATAACACATACGGGCACGCATAGATGCTGGACATGAATATTACCTCATACGCAATCCAATTCCTTAATTTCCAAGTCCAATAATTGAGAACCACTAAGCTTCCTTGACTGCTTCCAATTCCATATACCAATTTCAGCAATTCACGCACCTCATAATGGTAAGCATAATTAATAGCCGCCCATACTAAACTGATAAACTAATAACTCTTCATAAAAGCTACTATTCACTAACTGAAGACACTGAGCATAATTCAAGTCATCTAATTAACTAGAATTCCATAATCGCTTCTCCATGATCCATCATAAACTAAAACTACGTCCTCATTCATAACCAAAATTTCCATTTCTAAATTCTCTAATCGATTATGGAATCCCAATGATAATAGTAATCTAGTTTAGTCATTACAACCTTAACCCAACTAGTTATCTATCCTCAATTATCACTAACAAAATTCAGATTAGGGCCTACCGATTATTTAACAAAATAGCCTAACATGACTTAATTGAAACTAAATAAGTTTCTAAGCCCAAATTCAACCAATTAACTTGGATAATAATTGGGTTTAAGTTCTAAACATGAAATCAGAACTTTAGAGGGGAAGGAGGTTATTATACCTCTGCTCCTAAGAGCAGCGACGAAACAGAAGCGGGGAGTGGAGCCGAGCTCCGGCGAGGCGACGACAACGATGATCGGCGGGCGTGGAGGCAGCGGCCCGGTGGTGCGACACGGTGGCATGCCGACCATCACCGCAGCCCAACAACAAGCAAGAAGAACAACAACAAGGCGCAGCAAGCAAGAGGAAGGGGAGGACGAGAGAAAGAAAGGAGGAAGGAGAAGAGGCTGGGTCGGTGTTCGTCGAACTCCGGGTGGGGCGGGAATCCGGCGAGAGGACACGGCGAGCGACGAAAAGGGAAAAGAGATAGATCAGGGAAGAGGAGAGAGAAAATTTGGGGGATTTTGGGGTTCTCACGGGTGAGAGAGAGAAATATGAAGGGGTTTGGGGGATTTGGGATGACAGAAAATGACAGAGAGAGAGAATTTGGGGGTTTTGGGGTTTCCTTTTGGTGAGGGAAATCATGAGAGAGAGTTAAAAATTCAATTGGGTTATTTAAAATCCAACATACATTATTCTTAATAATAATTTCATAAAACAAAATATATTACAAGTACTACAAATATTCCAAACTC
This sequence comes from Beta lomatogona, assembly GCA_947646795.1. Lineage (NCBI taxonomy): Eukaryota > Viridiplantae > Streptophyta > Magnoliopsida > Caryophyllales > Amaranthaceae > Beta > Beta lomatogona. The sequence goes on along the minus strand of CANSNZ010001062.1, from coordinate 823,246 downwards.
AAATAAAATAAGGGTTTTCATAACATAACTAACTTTATAATTACAATTAATGCTAATTAAAACGCTCTGAAAAATCGGGGTATTACATCCTACCACCCTTATAAAAAAGTTTCGTCCTCGAAACTTGCAATAAGTTGATCGAGGGAACAATAAGCTAAATTCATTTAAACAAAACCAAGATCTCAAGCTTTCATGGCTTCGTTAGGAATTCAGCCTCCATTCCGCCATCATCTTTTGTATCTCTACTTCAACTCGACTCGCGAAATCGAGGAGCAAAGAAAACAAAAGGGGCAAACTTGTTGGCAATGAATTCTAACTAACTCATTCAGTGAGATCTCGTTTGAAAACCTTTTGATTACTCATACCATATAAGTTAAAATTAATCGAAATACTATTAAAATTCACATATCGTCACGTAAATCACAACAATCATATAATCATATAACTTAAGACCAACTAGGTCCAGGATAAGCCACTTAAACTCCAAAAGGACATTCATAACATTATTTCTCATATCTTAGGCTCTCTTAACCCAAATAATCATCAAAATTGACCTCTACTTTCTCAACGTCTAAATTCCCAAAGGATCATACCTAGGCGATGCAAAGTCTAAGACTCCGCACTTCCGGCTAGGTTTCAGCTCTGATACCAACTCTGTAACGCCCCGGAGATACATAACCTTAATCGTCAGCGGAAGCACAACTTAAGCCTGTGGGTTATGGCCCACTTATAATATAAATAGCCTAAAACGGCCTATTAAACATACATATGCTCAACTTAAAGTAATAATTATTATCCTTAATACAGAGTATTCTAAATATCCCGAATATACAGAGTCGCTTCAACTCAACCTTCCGGAGCATTACTGACATAACCGATCATTCGCCATCTTCATACTACCTGAATGATTTCATAGAACCGGGAAAAGAGAAAACACAGCAAAATAACCTAAAATGAGTTGAAAACTCAGTAACTTCACTCCAGCCCGTAAAAACGGTTTTAGTTCGTAAACATTTTCACATATAAGCATATATAATAACACTTTAGTAATCATTAACAGAGAACATTATCATTAGCTTTGAATAGTCTCGGCAAGGAGGACCATTTACGTGACTTTAGTTCATTGGCAAGTACAGGTTTTGGACATATCATAACTTTCGTAATTCGTAACATTAACATCATCATATGACCTTTTTGGTCCGTATCGTTCATCGTAACATAATTCCTCCACCTGTGACTTGCCCATTTACCGGATCATTTCATGACTCCAAACCAGCAGAACCATCCACTTTTACTATCATAACTTATCATACATCATATATTCTTTAATTCGGAATCATCCATAGATCGTAAACATAATCATAAACATGACATTTCATAACATACATAAGCATCGTCACATCATAGCATATCTTATCATGCCACATAACAGATTATAACACATAATCATATCATCAATATCATCATAATCAACATCATATAATTGTATCCACGCATACACATGTAAAACATCACATCTAACACATACGGGCAATCACATAGGGTGCTGGACATAAAGGTTACACATAACACATACGGGCACGCATAGATGCTGGACATGAATATTACCTCATACGCAATCCAATTCCTTAATTTCCAAGTCCAATAATTGAGAACCACTAAGCTTCCTTGACTGCTTCCAATTCCATATACCAATTTCAGCAATTCACGCACCTCATAATGGTAAGCATAATTAATAGCCGCCCATACTAAACTGATAAACTAATAACTCTTCATAAAAGCTACTATTCACTAACTGAAGACACTGAGCATAATTCAAGTCATCTAATTAACTAGAATTCCATAATCGCTTCTCCATGATCCATCATAAACTAAAACTACGTCCTCATTCATAACCAAAATTTCCATTTCTAAATTCTCTAATCGATTATGGAATCCCAATGATAATAGTAATCTAGTTTAGTCATTACAACCTTAACCCAACTAGTTATCTATCCTCAATTATCACTAACAAAATTCAGATTAGGGCCTACTGATTATTTAACAAAATAGCCTAACATGACTTAATTGAAACTAAATAAGTTTCTAAGCCCAAATTCAACCAATTAACTTGGATAATAATTGGGTTTAAGTTCTAAACATGAAATCAGAACTTTAGAGGGGAAGGAGGTTATTATACCTCTGCTCCTAAGAGCAACGACGAAACAGAGCGAGGGAGTGGAGCCGAGCTCCGGGCGAGGCGACGACAACGATGATCGGCGGGCGTGGAGGCGGCGGCCGAGGTGGTGCGACACGGTGGGCGCCGACCATCACCGCAGCCCAACAACAAGCAGCGGAAAACAACGGCGGCGCAGCAGCGCAAGAGGAAGGGAGGACGAGAGAAAGAAAGGAGGAAGGAGAAGAGGCTGGGTCGGTGTTCGTCGAACTCCGGTGGGCCGGGAATCCGGCGAGAGGACACGGCAAGCGCAGAAAAGGGAAAAGAGATAGATCGGGGAAGAGGAGAGAGAAAATTTGGGGGATTTTGGGGTTCTCACGGGTGAGAGAGAGAAATATGAAGGGGTTTGGGGGATTTGGGATGACAGAAAATGACAGAGAGAGAGAATTTGGGGGTTTTGGGGTTTCCTTTTGGTGAGGGAAATCATGAGAGAGAGTTAAAAATTCAATTGGGTTATTTAAAATCCAACATACATTATTCTTAATAATAATTTCATAAAACAAAATATATTACAAGTACTACAAATATTCCAAACTCAAATAAAATAAGGGTTTTCATAACATAACTAACTTTATAATTACAATTAATGCTAATTAAAACGCTCTGAAAAATCGGGGTATTACATAGTGTGTTCTAGAAATCCCTTGGGAAGAGAAATGTTGAAGTTTCCTTCTTTGGTTGGTGTTGAGTCTTTGACGGCGTTAGCGTCATCAGATGTGACGGCGGCAAGAGGTTTGACAGTAGGGGCAACGGTGGCAGAAGGGGCAGGCATACTTGCTTGGGCCCTCTTCCTTTTCAAGGTTCTCTCCAGCATCTCCGCTTCCGTCAGAATGACCACCGGAGATTTACTTTTGGTAGATTTGGTGTTCTCTGGCAGCGATGCATCAATATGAGTACGAAGTTATACAAGGAAAATGACAGCGTTTGTATATCATACCTGAAGCCATTGATGGAGAAGTGTTGTTGGAAGGTTCGTCGGGGTCCCTCGGATGTTCGTCGACGTCGGCAGGCACTAGGTTGAAGTTGGCCCTGAAGGCACGTTCTTCCGTCGAATAAGTTTTCAGAAGTCGGTTGGCTTTGGTCCGAGAGTAATCGTTCTCCTCCAACGACAAAGGTAAAACTTCTGCAAAGTACAACAAAATTAGAACATGTCAAATTCTTAAGACCACAGAAAAATCACAAAAGGAGCAAAAGTTATACCTTCAGAATTCCAGCCGTCGCACAAAAATGCATAATCTTTCCCCAATGACGCCTTTTCTACAAATACATATCTTCTCTTCCATCCTCTGTCGTTGGCCCCAGTATTACCCACAAGGGATAAACGCCCAGATCTCAGGAACAAGGTATACCTTGTGATAAAAGGTTTTTAGTGTGTCGTTAATGCACCAAAAATCGCTTTTCAAACAATATTCATAAAACTTAACGAGCAATTACCAAGAACGTAGTAAAGGCAAGTCAAGGGTCGATCCACAGGGAAATTGGGATTAATCAAAGTCTATTAAGTCTAAATTACCTAATTGAAGGGTTTTTGGGGGTTTTAAAAAGGTTTGGTGACAACTACGACTAGATAATATCAAGCACTAGCAAATAACACAAGATGAAAAATTATAGGAAGACACTAGAGTTAAGGTTACTAGTATGGATCAAAGCGGATAACGATTATTAATGCAATTGTGATTCAAAGGCAACGATTACGCAAGGTTTAGTTTTCCTCTAAAATACTCGAGTCCTCTCTCGAATGGTCCTCGAGAATGATCGCTTAATCAATCAACTAAATCCTCTCTCGAATGGTCTTTAGTCAATTGATTAAGAGATCCAATGAATTTGGAAAACCCCTAGTATAGGATCCCCTTAATTTCTACCCAATATCTTGGCCTAGAAATTAAGTTGATTCATGGGGATGATGAAAGAGTTCATAATTCAATTAAGAACATTTGAAATCAAAATACCAAAGCACAAATGTGATCAATATCTATCCTAAGGCCTCAAAACACCAAGATCAATGCATAAACGTCATTGAATCATCACAAACACATTAACAATACATTTAAACTCTAATCCATACTTTCACCCTAACCCTAGATACGGAACTACTCACTAATCATGGAATCTAAGCAATAAAACATGAAATCTATAAGTAATTTAGGGCTAAACATGATTAAGAGATAATTAGTCTAATTAAAATAACAATTATGAAACTATAATAAAGTTGATCTAGTAAAAGGGAAGAACAAATAATAGCAATGAAAAGAGATAATAAAAACTGAAACTTTGAAACTAATTGAATTAATATACCTTCAATGTTGTAGCAATCACAAACTATGATCTAGAATTCTCACATTTTGATCTAAAACTAAGTGTTTTTCTCTCTAAAGTAAGCCCTAATAATCTTCTCTAAAAACTTGGAATAAAGCATAAGTGCCAAAAACTAAAACTCTCATGTTATTAAGGCAAGCCTCGTCTTTTTTTTCTTTGCGGATTCGAATGGTGCGGGCGCACCAAAAACAGGTGCGGGCGCACCATTCCTTCTGCCCCAAATCTGACATCAAGCGTTGAACGGTGCGGGCGCACCATAGTTTGGTGCGGGCGCACCATTGTTTGGTGCGGGCGCACCATTGTTTGGTGCGGGCGCACCCTTCTTTCTGATCTGGTCGGACAGTTCAACTTAAAACGAGCATAACTCTTTCGTTTTAGATCCAAATCAAACTTATGACCAGTCGTTGGAAAGCTATCAAAACAAGCTTTCACCTCCAACTGGAATTACTTTCATCTGATTTCTGGTTTGAAAGTTATGTTCATTTGAATTTCCTTGTAAAAGATATTATTGTGCAATGTACTCCTTGGTGCAAGCGGACATGGGGTATAGTGTGAACGCACCATTTATCAATGTGTGCTATTTTCATTGCTTTCTTTGCCGACTCTATAACTCGTAGCCATCTTCGTTAGTTCCACCTATATTAAGCACATGGCAAAACAGGGTGAAAGCAAATGTACTAGAAATTCGGTCAAAAATGACTAAAAATCTAGCAAAATGTCACTATGATCAAGAATGATCAAGTGAATGAAATAGAAGGGGAAAGGGAGAAGAAAGAGGGAAGAAAGGGGAGAAAGAGGTTCAAAATGAGCTAAAAAGGAGTCCATAAAGTGCGTTAGAAATGCACTTATCAAACTTCCCCAAGCTTAGCATTTTACTTGTCTTCAAGTAAAACAAGAATGAGAAAGAAGCAAGAGAAGAGGAGAAAAAGATGAAAAAGAAAAACCATGCAACAAACCAACCTAAATGCTCTATATGCAAAGCTACAAACATGACATGCAAGCTAACTGAGTTCATAATAAGATTTAGGAGACCAACCAAACACAAGAGGAAAGATGACTAGGAAGCACAAGAGTGACTTAAGGGATCTAATCCACCAATCAACCGAGTCCCTTGAGAAATAGGCTTTCTAAGAGTGATTTCTCACTCCTCTCCACTTCCAAGTCCCGAATTTGACTCCCCCCTAGGGATGCTCAACCATAATAGCTCGCATCTACCACATTTTGATGACCCTCATCATGACTTGCACAAAATCTCACCCGCCACTACTAATTGACCAAGTCCAATCTAGAAGTCAAAAGGGACTTTGTTTAGGTTGTAACGGGGCTAGGTTAAAGGTGTGGATAACAATTTAGGAATGTGGTGCAAAAAGGGTAAAGTGGAGTACACACTAGGGGTAAAAACTCCCCCAAGCTAGTCCAAACACCAACTCAAATCGAAATCTCACACATCTTTGATTATCACTTTGATTTTTACTTTTTGGAACACATTTTTTTTCTTTCTCAATAATTTGCTCTTTCTTTCTTTTCAATAGAAATCCAAATGAAGCACTAAGAGCATTCTTTCTTTCTTTTATTTCCTTTGTCTTTCCTTTCTCAAAATTTTCCTTAACTTTTGCAAATGTAAACGCACATTATTCACTCTCAACCAAAGACTTTGTATCAAAACAACTCAACTCAACTCAACACAAGCTAGACATGTACTCCACTTTGGGGAAAGTTTGGCCATGACTTATTATGAGGGTTAAGCAAAAATTGGATAGAAAGGCTCAAATGGGTTGAGAAGCGGATAATTTTGCAGGTATAAAAGCTTTTTGGCTTTTGAGCTCCTATTTCTAGCAAAAAGAAAAGCCCTAAATCATTCTTCTATAGGCTCGATCTTATGCAATCTTGGGGAGCAAAAATGCAAGTCACAAGTTAGCGATCAATGGTGAGGGTTGTAAATGAGTCTTACGAGGTTCGTGGCCCTCCTTTGGGGTTCACCGCACAAGGGACAAGGCAATCCAATCAACCAACTCGCCTAGTTTCAAAAAGACTCTACCAAAAGTTATCGTTCTCAAAGATCACCTAAAGTCACACCAAGGCTTCCAAAACCATCAAGTCGAATGCAGGGAAGGTCTTCTAATCAAGTTATGAACACTCTTAGCCACAAATCATGCATGCAACCAAACTAATCTAAATGCATAAAAATGGAAAAAAAAAAAGTACGAAAAGAGAAAGAAATTTTTTTCTTTTTTGTTAGTTTCTTTTATGCAAACCTAACATGCAAATACACTAATATGAACCTAATTACAAAAAGGATGAAGAAAATGTTGAGATGGAGAGAACACATGCTAACTCCCCCAAGCTTAATACAAACTCCGTCCTCGGGGTTGACAAGGAAAGTGAAAGTAAGGGAGGAAGTAAGGGCACAAAATCAAGCAAAAATCCAAACCAAATAAGATAAGGAGAAATGTCACATAATACCTGCCAGAAAGTGCTCTTTTAGGATCTCTAGCTAGACCTTACCACTAAATAATTTGACAAAGATCTCAATAGTTTATCATAAGCATTAGCACACATTTCACAGTGGATCAAATCGGTATGACATAAACAAAGAGCATGCACAAATTTCAATGGGTCTATATGCTTACCAAGTGATGAGTGTCGAAGATAATGAAATTTTCGAGAGAATCCTGGAAAGTATGAAGAACAAACATCAAAATTCAAATAAAAAGAACAAAACAATGAGTTCTCCTTTTGATGGTCCTTGCAACTTTTAAGCTCGATCCCGTCCTCGATGACTTCCATTTGAGTCTTGTGAAGGTTTAAAGAGGCCAAAGGCTCTTCCAATGGTGAAACTTTGAGGAGAGGGAATAAGACGGGGAAGGAAGGAACTAAGTCGAGTTTCCTTGAAAAGGGAATATGAAGAGGACGAGTAGAAACAAAAGTCTCATCAACTACTTCTTCAACATCATTAGACTCTATAGTGTAAACTTTCTCAACAAATGATTCCTCTACTACGGGGTTCTCATCCATATCCCAATCATCATCATCTTCATTGGTTATAGTCATGCAAGAGTGATTTTGGTTATTGATAATTCGACCCAAAGTTTCGATTGATCTTTTGCTAGATTCGACAAAGTTTTCCATCATAGAATCACACCTATTTAACAAGCACATATTTTCTTTGAGTGAATCAAGAATTTCAGAATATATATGTACTTCACAACTAGAGACATCTTCTAAATTTGAGAAAGTAGTATTTCCATGGTCCCACTCATAAGTGTCTCTAGATAGCCACCCAAAGAAACCCCATGCTTCATCAAAGTGTTGGCATCGAAATTCACCATTAATCATAGAATCCACCACCTCTCTTGTATGCATATTCAGACCTTCATATATCACCTCACACATCTCCCAAATCTCAAGTCTATACTTAGTTAGAAGAGTGTTCTCAAATCTCTGAAAATAATTCCAAAATGGTTCATCCTCATATTGAGGAAAAAAGAAGTTTGCCATTTTTTTTTTTGGAATTCTCTTAAAAGAAGCAAAAAAAAAAAAATTTATACAAATTCCTAGACTCATATACACGACACTTACCAAATAAAATAAAACAAGATAAAAAAAATAAGCCAATAAAGAAAAGTAAAAAAAAAAAAAAAATCAATTAAGCAATTTCAAACTAAAAAAAAACTTCAATCAATAGCGCACCAAAATCCCCGGCAACGGCGCCATTTTGATAAAAGGTTTTTAGTGTGTCGTTAATGCACCAAAAATCGCTTTTCAAACAATATTCATAAAACTTAACGAGCAATTACCAAGAACGTAGTAAAGGCAAGTCAAGGGTCGATCCACAGGGAAATTGGGATTAATCAAAGTCTATTAAGTCTAAATTACCTAATTGAAGGGTTTTTGGGGGTTTTAAAAAGGTTTGGTGACAACTACGACTAGATAATATCAAGCACTAGCAAATAACACAAGATGAAAAATTATAGGAAGACACTAGAGTTAAGGTTACTAGTATGGATCAAAGCGGATAACGATTATTAATGCAATTGTGATTCAAAGGCAACGATTACGCAAGGTTTAGTTTTCCTCTAAAATACTCGAGTCCTCTCTCGAATGGTCCTCGAGAATGATCGCTTAATCAATCAACTAAATCCTCTCTCGAATGGTCTTTAGTCAATTGATTAAGAGATCCAATGAATTTGGAAAACCCCTAGTATAGGATCCCCTTAATTTCTACCCAATATCTTGGCCTAGAAATTAAGTTGATTCATGGGGATGATGAAAGAGTTCATAATTCAATTAAGAACATTTGAAATCAAAATACCAAAGCACAAATGTGATCAATATCTATCCTAAGGCCTCAAAACACCAAGATCAATGCATAAACGTCATTGAATCATCACAAACACATTAACAATACATTTAAACTCTAATCCATACTTTCACCCTAACCCTAGATACGGAACTACTCACTAATCATGGAATCTAAGCAATAAAACATGAAATCTATAAGTAATTTAGGGCTAAACATGATTAAGAGATAATTAGTCTAATTAAAATAACAATTATGAAACTATAATAAAGTTGATCTAGTAAAAGGGAAGAACAAATAATAGCAATGAAAAGAGATAATAAAAACTGAAACTTTGAAACTAATTGAATTAATATACCTTCAATGTTGTAGCAATCACAAACTATGATCTAGAATTCTCACATTTTGATCTAAAACTAAGTGTTTTTCTCTCTAAAGTAAGCCCTAATAATCTTCTCTAAAAACTTGGAATAAAGCATAAGTGCCAAAAACTAAAACTCTCATGTTATTAAGGCAAGCCTCGTCTTTTTTTTCTTTGCGGATTCGAATGGTGCGGGCGCACCAAAAACAGGTGCGGGCGCACCATTCCTTCTGCCCCAAATCTGACATCAAGCGTTGAACGGTGCGGGCGCACCATAGTTTGGTGCGGGCGCACCATTGTTTGGTGCGGGCGCACCATTGTTTGGTGCGGGCGCACCCTTCTTTCTGATCTGGTCGGACAGTTCAACTTAAAACGAGCATAACTCTTTCGTTTTAGATCCAAATCAAACTTATGACCAGTCGTTGGAAAGCTATCAAAACAAGCTTTCACCTCCAACTGGAATTACTTTCATCTGATTTCTGGTTTGAAAGTTATGTTCATTTGAATTTCCTTGTAAAAGATATTATTGTGCAATGTACTCCTTGGTGCAAGCGGACATGGGGTATAGTGTGAACGCACCATTTATCAATGTGTGCTATTTTCATTGCTTTCTTTGCCGACTCTATAACTCGTAGCCATCTTCGTTAGTTCCACCTATATTAAGCACATGGCAAAACAGGGTGAAAGCAAATGTACTAGAAATTCGGTCAAAAATGACTAAAAATCTAGCAAAATGTCACTATGATCAAGAATGATCAAGTGAATGAAATAGAAGGGGAAAGGGAGAAGAAAGAGGGAAGAAAGGGGAGAAAGAGGTTCAAAATGAGCTAAAAAGGAGTCCATAAAGTGCGTTAGAAATGCACTTATCACCTTGTGTTTTCAACTTTTTTCACTTCATATACATGCAGTAGATCCACTAATCCAAAATCCATATTCATACCCTTGGCCAAAACATCAATTACATGGATAATCCTCCAAGCCAAGGGCATAATTTGTCCATGGCTTACCTTAAGAGTATCGAGAAGTTCAGTCATGAGGGGGCAAAGAGGGAATTTGTGGCCAATTTTGAAGGGGTATTCGTAAAAAATTATCCAACCTATGGGACAGTCATCAGGGCGCTCTTCCTTTTCGGGAATTCGGACATTTATTCGGATGGGCAACCCAGTTTTTTCTATGAATTCATCTACTTCTTCTTCTATGAAGGTGCTGGGTACACTAGGGCCCCCAATTACACCAGCATTGATAACTATCACCTCTCCACTAGTCTCCGCAGGCTTGGGGGACTTGCTAGTCTTCCTAATTTTGGCAGCATCCTTTGGAGCCATGGAAGGAAAGGATAATTCTAAAGAAATTAAAATAAGAAGTTGAAAGAACAAATTACCTGGAATTCGCCGGATGTTGAGACGAAGATGGAAGCCGAGAAGTTTCTTGGTTCTTCAAGAAAGAGTGTTTGTGTGGAGGGTTGAAAGTGACAAGAGAGAGAAAAAGATAAGGGAAGCGTGTGTTTTTATACAAAATGACAGGAGCAGTTGGTGCATTAATGACGGTTATTGGGCTGTGTAATTGACACCACTTTCTAGGCGGTTGACGAGTGGTATCAATTAGGGGCAATTGTTGGGCCCACGTTTTATCCGACGGTGTTAGTTTTGATTTTGAAATGGAGAGATAAGTGGGGTTGGTTATCAAATGTGGAAGATGAAAATTGGTGGGGTCCTTAAAGTAGTTAGGGGAGATAATGAAGGAATCAGTTGCAAAGAAGGGGGCGAGGGGTCCTATTTCTATGGCATGGCCAACGGTAACAAGGGTGGTTTTTAAGAGTATATATATACCAAGTGTAACTTAGTTTTACATTCATTCAGGAGCTACTAATTACTCTCAATACTTGTAATCAGTCATCCCTTCCTCCTCCATAAAAATTCTGCCATACTATACTAGTCATTATTGTATTTACAAGCTGTTATTGACGGCGGCACAACTATAGTGGATTGGTGGTCAAGAGAATCACCCGCGGTTTTTCCCGTCATTCGGGTTTTCCGCGTCAACAATCGTTTGTTTCTTATTTTATTAATTGCATTCTTATTAATCGTTATTTCTTACGCATTAGTTTAAGTATATTGTTCTTGTTGTTGGCTCCCCAATACCTTTTGCGTACTTGGTACAAAATTGGCATAAACATAAACCACTATTAAAAAAACTCAAATCACATTAAATTTATGTCAATATTTGTATAGTGTCATTTTTGTTGAAGTATATGTCATTATGTATGTTGTGAGATATTGTTACACAATAAGTTATGATGTAACATGTTACATTCAAGACGGACTCTTATTTAATATGTTACATGTACTTAAGACCTTTGATCGAATTTTAGGTATATATCATTAGTTCATGGCCCTTTATCATGCGTAATCTTTTTGAAGGAAGAACTGTCATAAGGGCCTAAGGCTGGGTATCAACACATGAGGTGTGGGGTGGGGCCTTGGGGAGGGTAGTTTCCATCTCGGTTGCGTCCTACCTTAGGTAGGTGGTCCAATTTATAGTTAAAGAAAAACAAAGAAAGAAAGTTCAATGGCTTGCACTTACATACATTGTGAATTCATAACCGAAAAAAGACTAGAAAACATGTAATTTTTACAAGCATCCTAAGTAATCATCAAACATAACATATTTCGAGGGTGAAACATATCACAATTATGGATTGCTGCAATTTATATTAGAGTTTTTTGTCAGAAACAATCTTTTAAAAGTGTCATTTTGTGAGAAACAGCCTTATAAATTTATTTTGTGAGAAACAACCTTTAAATGCGATTTTCTTGTCAGATCAGACCTTTCGACCATTTTCCGACATTGACTTGATTTTTCCGGCGAAGACTTGAATTTTCCGGCGAAGACTTTTTTTCACCCCCTTCCCTCTCTTTTCCCCTCCAATTTCTTCCTCCCAACCCCACCCCATCCTCCAAACCTCACCCCCCCATTCTCCATCCCTCTTCCCTCTCTCTAAAACCTAGCTAGGCCACCACAACAACAACACCACCGCTCAACCACCTTAGCAACACCACATCAACCAATACTACCACCCATCAAACCCTACAAAACTGCCCCCTCAGTCACCGAAACCCATGCCACACCACTACACCAATAAAGCACCACCTCTGCTCCTAAAACCACCACGAAATCACCCCATCCCCCACCACCAAAACCACCTCCTTCGCTCACCCACCCCGAAACCGCCCCCCATCTAGGACTCGAAACCAGGAATAGAGCAAACAATAGCAGCAATAGTTCCCCACCGGTGATGTTAGGCGATGCTCGACCTAGATCAACTCATCTCACGCATATCCTTCACCTACCCCTACTGCTCCAGATCCACTCCCCCTCCTCAACAGGTGGTGCCACCATCTGCAAGTCCGACGGATAGCAACGACCTTGAATTGTTGCATGTTTGACCGGTTCTGGGTGGATTGGTAGTTCGAGTGGAATGGAAGCTAGGGTGGGTGGTTCGAGTAGAGAGAGGGGAGGGGGATGGAGAATAGGGGTGAGGCTGGAGGTTGGGGTGGGGTTGGGAGGAAGAAATTGGAGGGAAAAAGAGAGGGAAGGGAGTTGAAAAAAAATCTTCGCCGGAAAATTCAAGTCAATGCCGGAAAATGGTAGAAGGGTGTGATCTGACAAGAAAATCGCATTTAAAGGTTGTTTCTCACAAAAAAAAATATAAGGTTGTTTCTCGCAAAATGGCACTTTTAAAAGGTTGTTTCTGACAAAAAAAAAAACTCTTTATATTATACACTTGGGTACACTATTTACCCAAGAGTTAAAACTATTTTTTTTTCTCATTGTTCATTTGTAAAGTTGTAAATAAGTAATGAGCAAAATGAGACTTTCTTTCTCTCTCAAACCCTAGTCTCCCTCTCTCTTTCTCTCTCAAACCCTAGCCTCTCCTACCCCTTCTTCATCAATTAGGGGCTGCCATGGATGATTTCATCCATGGTAAGCCCTTTTTCCCCTTTTATTTTCAGTTTTCAGTTCATTTTCTTGTTTTGTTTAATAAATTAGTCTCTCTTTATGAGATCTTTTCAAACCCTGTTATGTGGTTTTTAGTTTCTGTTTTGGAAATCTCCTTCTCCCCTATGGGAGTTGTGAGTATGTTTTTTTTTGTTTTTAGGTATGAGAAATTGTTCTCATTGGTTGAAGTTCGAGACTCAACATGAAGGTATTGGAATCTCGAATGCGTTCAACATGACTCGATCAAGAATGTTCTTCCCAAACTATATCATAATGATAGACTTCCTCATCAATAGCTGCTTGGTTCAGCAAACACAAGGGGGCTGCGCTGTATTGCTCGATCAGGTTCATTGTAGTTTCTTCAAAGACGAATTTGATTTAGCCTTGTTTAGTTGTATCTTGTTTTTCTTAAATACTTATTGTAGATGCCGTTTGACCTTCAATTAATGAAATTTCTCTTTAAAAAAAAAAAGTAATGATAAAAAATTTAGCCTTGAACATATGATATTTTCATCCGATTTATGTTTTTACTGTTTACTAGATCCAGATACTACTACTTTTGGAGAAACTTTACAAGATTCATAAAAGATGAAAGTTGAAACAAGTGGTAGACCATGCACGAAACTAGCCACAATGATAACATACAGATTGGTGGATCTACCAAGAGAGTTGCGGCAAATATTGACGTTAATTTTGAGCCCGTTTGATATCATCCTCATAGTTTTTGGTTATTGACTTTAAGATTTTTGAAAATATATTATAGAAGTGTAAGTTTATATTGAAGTTAGAGGTATATGCATTTTTACTAATCATGTTATGTAGAAAACTAACAACAAAGGCTGAAATTTTATATTTAGTTTTTAGTTGTAAAAAAGGGACTATTAAAAAATTAAAACAAAAATGATAACGAATATGTCCTCTAAGTAGGATCCAAGCGAAGAAGTAATACTCCACCATCGTTGTACCTCTCTTATCATATTAGGAAAAAACATGTTAGTTTAATTTGCTCTTGTTTTAATGCATGTCTTTATCGGGTTCGTGGTCAAGTCAAGGATACCCCAAACCGAGCAAGTGGTGCTAGCATCAGTGGGTCCTAAGTGTGTGTTTCTTTTCTTTTATGCAAAATAAAATACTTAATGGCGCCATGGCAAAACTAAAAAGAAATATACTTACACCGTTCCGAATTAAATGCAACAAATCCACTTTTACGCATGCTGAGGCATTATTTTGACCATAAATATCTGTAATTACATATAAGTAAAAATTATAAAAATTACATTTTATGAAAGTACGTCACGAGACGATACTAACAAGATCCCACTTGACTATGTTTTTCATTATTTATAAGAGTTTTTTGTACGTCAGAAACAACCTTTTATAAGTGTCATTTTGTGAGAAACAACCTTATAAATTTTTTTTGTGAGAAACAACCTTTGAATGTGTTTTTTTGTGAGATCAGACCAGGTGGCCATTTTCCGTCATTGACTTCAGTTTTCCAGCCTTGACTTTTTTTTACTCCCCTTTCCCTCTCTTTTTTTACCCACCCACCACCCCTCCCCCAACCCCTTTCCCCCACCACGCCCCAGCCCCTCCCCTACCCCCAAAGACCCCCGAAGCCCCCTCCCCCTTCCCCAACCTCCGCAGCCCCCTGCAGCCCCCTCCCCCTGCAGGTCGCGCAACCACCTCCCCTCCTTTTCTTCGCAGTCTTCATTATTCTACACACAATTTCTCCTCTATTTCTTCTTCTTCCCTTCGCCCGAGTTTTCCCGACGACGAATATCGTCGGAGGAGAGAGAGTTGCGCGAAAACATTACGCTTTGTTGGTGGATTTTACAGCCCAACACACATCCCCCACCCCTTTCGAAAAGAGAAGAGCAGGGGAACGGAGAAGAGAAGGTGGCGACGGAGGAACGGTCTGTCGCACGACCCAGGGGAGGAGGTGTAGAGGGGCGGGGGAAGGGGGGGGGGCTTCGGGGTGCTGGAAGGGGATGGGGCTTTGGGGGCGCTGGGGGAAAAGGGGAGGGGGGGGGGGTGTGGCGGGGAAAAGGGGGGTAAAAAAAGTCAAGGTCGGAAAACAAGTCAATGTCGAAAAATGGCCACCTGGTCTGATCTTACAAAAAAAAACTTTCAAGGTTGTTTCTCACAAAATGACACTTATAAAAGGTTGTTTCTGACAAAAAACTCTATTATTTATAAATCACAAATCTTAGTCAAAGTGAAAAGTGTAAATAGTGAAAAAGTAGATTTGTTGCATTTAATTCGGAACGGATGAAGTATAAAAGTATTCAAACTAATATGTGACGCAAAATGTACATACATATACTAAGACAGACATACAAAAGTACTGGCTAGATCAGTTGGTAAAGTCTTATGAAATGTTAGACGATACAATTTAAGGGCCTATTCGGCGCAAGTTTTTGAGGTATCTTTTCGTGTGTTGATTGAGTCAGAAAAATAATAGAGTTTCGTAAAGTAGCAGTGCGGGTAGCATTTAGTGGTAGAATTAGTGTTACAGTAGTGGTTGTCAATGAGCTAATATTTGTAGCTTTTGGGGAATTGGTTAATGGTGTACAAATTTTACGCAAAAGTTTTGTTTGAATTTTTGACTAATTATTTGTAAGCAGCTACTTTAACATTTTATTTCACATAACATCAACGTATACACTACTTTGACAACTAACAGGTAACAATTATACATCAACTACTAAAAACTACCAGCACAACTGACAACTACTCTTATAATATAAAGTAAAAACTAGAACCACGGGTCCACAACTACTATTGCCAAACACGTCCTAACTAAATCTACAATAACTCATAGCATATACTACGTCTTCGGATCCCACGATTCAACGGAGGCCCAGATGACTTAAGCCCTAACCATCAAAAGCATATTGGAACCCAATACTATTTGTTTGGTAAAAACCCAAAAAGATGCTGTGGATTCGAATAGGGTTGAGATATCGTCGGATATAAATTAAACCACCCAAACTCTTATCAACCATTCAAAGCCGTAAACCCTAAACGGTCTGCACTATAACTTTAACTTCATCTTTATCGGCTTCTATTTCTTTGTTCATACCATTTTCTCTCTCCTCTCCGAATTTCAATTGTGTTATTTTTTTCTTATCTTTGTAATCGTTTATTTTATGGAGGTTGAAGGTGCAATGATGATTATACTAAATCTCGTTAATCCGAATGATTGCTGAGGATAATTTTGAATTCCATTCTTAATTCTTTCTGAGCACCTCTCCTTCATCTTCATCTTAACTTCTATTCGTTTTTCCTAAAAACAATTATTTAGCATTTGCTTGGATTCGATTATTATTTACAGAAAGCCCCTTTTATTTAAAATCTTGCTTAAAATGTTTTCCTTTAGTGTATGGATCTGAATTTGGTTTTGGTCACTTAAATTCAACCAATTAGTAATTTATAGAACATAGCAAATTAAATGCTTGTGTATAATTCACATATCACACCTGATTGTTTGTTATATTATTCACAAATCACTGTGATTATATACAAAAATAATACTTGTGCGTATGCAATTTCCACTGTTTTGGATTTGATATCAGGTTTTGATTAGTGTTATTCTGGGTTTCACATGTAAATACACTTGTAAGGAAGTATCATCAGAGAGTTGAAGTCGATTAAAAGAAAAGTTTTGATCCAAAATTTGAGAAACTGAAAATCCGACTTGAATACATTAGGAGGTGCATTGAAGAAAGAAAATAGGATTCAAAGTCAAACAAATGAAAATCTGACTAAGATTTTATAGGATGAAAACTGAAAGGCTTATGTAAAATTTAACATATCTCATTTAAATTATATAGGAGAAAGAGCTGATATGAAATATGACAAATTTGGCAAATATGATGTACATAGTAAAGCTGATTATAAACGTATTCTCTAGAAAATGGAACACTGTCTTATGGCCTGTTTTCCCCAACTTACTTTCAGTTTAGTTCAGTTTTTAAATTATAATCATTACTATTAATTAGTTATAATTTAATTTGGTTCAGTTCAGTTATTTTATGCCGAAGAGAACAGACCCTTTCACTCTTATTTAAAGCAATCTGGAAGCTCTACCATTAGTCCTTTGCGGCTCATCTCTTATCAGCGTAAGAATTGCTCAAAATTTGGACTTCCTTCATAGAAAATTCTTTTGGAGTCCGAATAAGGAAAAAAAGAGAGCATCCCCTAATCTCTTGGTCGCTAATTTGTAAATTAAAGAGTATCGAAGGCGTGGGGTTAAGAAAAACTTTTGGACTATAGAGCATTATTGCAAAGCTCGGTTGGAGAAATCCTAACTAATCAAAACAACTTATGGAGTTATGGTAGAAGATTGTTATAACAAAATACCTAAAAAAAAGTATTCCTTCTTTAAATACTCGCCAAAAGTAAACGACTCTCTTATTCGGAAACAAAATTACAGCCCAACGAGAAATTCTTAGGAAGGGAATACATTGGAAAATAGGAAACGGAAAAGACATCATCTTTTGGGTGGACAGCTGGTTTCCACACCGCAGCCTAATAGAGTGATGATAGTTATGACAAATACCTCTCAAAGTCAAGTAGACCTAGATTTGCGTGTCGCTGATGTTTTCCTACGTAATCACATATCTGATATTCAGAAGTTTCGTTACATGCTACCAAATCATATAGTCACCCCTATAAAAGGATTACCAATCCCCACCTTTCCCTTCGACGTTACCCCATCCGGGACCCCACAACTAATGATTATTTTTCTGCTGAAGTCCGCAATTGGTTGTCCCATGGGCCTAGAGCCAAGTCGTGACTAATGGCTTTTCCGCTAGATTTGGAACCTAAATGTTCCTCTAAATTCGAAAAAAATTATTTGGCAAATATGCCACAATTTTTTATTTTTTTTAAAGGTAAGGAAAAAGAAGGTTAGGAGACCCTCGGCACGAGGGGAGCTCCAACCTTTATTATTTACAAGAATGGCAGATAACTCGGAACTAGTACAATCATCAATGAGAAAAACAGAATTGACTAAATGTCCTACATTGGCAATCCAATCTGCTGCCTTATTAGCTTCCCTGTAGACATGTCTGATATCTCACGTAGTGAAGGAGAGGAGGAGCTTGTGAATGTCCTTGAGAAGATGACACATCTGCCAAGGGGGCTCCCAAAGGCCCTTAAGGGTGTTAACAATGAGAAGGTTATCGCCTTCGATGTGAAGATGAGAAATGTTATTCTGAATAGCCAACTGAATACCGTGGTGGAGGGCCATGGCTTCGGCCATGTAGACAGTAGTGATGCCGGGGTTGAAAGCAGCAGCCTTAATAAGAGTACCCTGAGAGTCCAAATTCCAAATCCAACGAAATTGCCATTTAGGGATATTGGGAGGAAGGTTATGGGCCAGCCAAGTAGCAGATTTCACTGTAAATTCGCCAGTAGAGCTGGGACCCTAGATAGGTTCATCTGGAGAAGGATGGACTGGTAAAGGAATGTCTTTGATCAATTTGATAATGGAATCAGGAACCATGGAGCGGAGTTTTTCAAAGTCCCAAGAATGGTTGGGGGTAATAAATTCTTTAAGCAAAGTGGAGGAGTCCACTTGATTTTCTTTTAAGTTCAAAATAGGGATGAGATTATCCTCCGAACACCAGTTATGTTTCCAGAAAACGATCGTAGACCCATCCCCAATTTTCCATCTTATTCCTTTTAGTAGAAAGGGGCGTTGAAGCATGATTTTTTTTTTCCATATGGTGGAGTCTTTAGTTTGGCATTTGTAATTGAAGAAAGAATGACTTTTTAAGTATTTTTCAGAAACCAATTTGACCCAAAAATTAGAGGGATCAGTGAGAATCTTCCAACCTAACTTGGCTAAGAATGCTTTGTTAAGAGACAGACTTTTCCTCAGACCCAAGCCACCATGGGTTTTGGGGGTGCAAATTGTATCCCATGCTATAAGTGGTATTGCGTTTTTATCCTTGGATTGTCTCCAAAAGAATTTCCTATGAGTAGTATCAATTGATTTGGCCAAATCTTAAGGGAGCATAGTGAAAGCACAAGCATAAGCCGGGATGGCCTCAAGGTTACTTTGAATAAGGGTAAGACGACCTGCTTTGGAAAGAAAGCCGGATTCCCATTAGTTAATTCTTTGGTTTGTTTTCTGTAAAATAAGATTGTAGTCTGACTTAGTGGGTTGATAGGAACTGAGAAAGATCCCAAGATAACGACCCAGGGACGAGTTGGGGATCATGTTAAAATGACTTGCCAAAGCCGATTTCCTATTTGAGGGGACCAACTTGGAGAAAACAATGGACGATTTATGAAAGTTGATCAGTTGGCCGGAGAGATCACAAAAACTATCTAGAATATTTTTGAGGTTCCTACATGTTGTGGCAGAGGCTTTACAAAAAATAAGACTATCGTCTGCAAAAAGGAGGGCAGGAATATTGCTGGATCTTGGGTGTAATTTGAAACCAATACCCGAGTCTCTTTCTTGACTTTTAATAGTCAATTGTCGGACAAGAACTTCCATACATAGGATGAAAAGATACGGTGACAAAGGGTCTCCCTGACGGAGCCATCTGGATGGGCGGAACCATGGGGCGGGTTGGCCGTTGATTTTGATGGAGTATGAGACGTTAGTTACGCATTCTTTGATCCATTGAATCCATGTGTCAGGGAAACCAAAAATATGAAGAGTTTGTCATAGGAAATCCCATTCAATTCTATCATAAGCTTTTTCCATATCTAGTTTTAAAGCACACCAACCAGTTTTATTTTTGGACTTTCGAAAAGTATTAAGTGCTTCTTGTGCGATTAAGAGATTGTCATGAATTGAGCGATCTTTGGTGAAGGCAAATATGCCACAATAGCCTTCTAGTAAATACCATCCGTACTTACTATACCCATGTTGTAACCTATTTTGTGAATCTCTTGGTCATCTAATTCTGCACTGTCCTTCAAGTTATAACATGTGAAACTCACCTTACTACAAAGAATTGGGTAGGTGTATAACTATCCCTACTTGCTCAATACATAAGCTTCTAGAGTGGCTTCATCAGCACAAATCCTTAGCTCCAAAAGGAGTCTACCTCATATGGAGCATATGGAAGGAATGTAATGCTATCAACATTCAAAATAAAAAATTAACTAATCCCATAATGATTCACAGAGAAATCCATCTCGTTTTTGAATGGATACAACACCAGTGATCTAAACACCCTCGGCTCTACAGGTACCCATACAGATCATTACAATTTCCTTCCTCGACCTCCAGCCACTCGCACCATGCTCATCACCTAGGATCCCCCTTCTCCCAACTTCACTAAACTCAACTTTGACGGCTCCGTCCGTGGCTCATCGTCTGCAACATGTGTTATTCTCTGCAACAATGAAGGCACCATGATCAAAGCTTGTTGATACAACCTCGGGAACCGTAGCTCCTTCATTTCCGAAGTCAAAGCTCTCCATCTAGGGATTCGACTAGCTCTTCCCAAAAGATAAAGAACATTTGGATCGAAGGATACAATCTTTTAGTCATCAACTGCTTACAAGGAATCTGGGAGCACCATGGCAAATCGATTACATCATTAAGGATAGTTTATCTCTTCTCACGTCCTTTGAGAACGTCTGCTTAGAACACATTTACAGAGACGCAAACAGAGCAGCAAATTGATTGCAAATGTGAGATATCTGATTCCAGACCAGCTCGACATCAATAGATCCATTAACTCCTCACTCTTTCCCAGTTTTGTATCAGGCACATTAGGTTTACCCCTCGGGAGTAGAGCCACCTAATGTATTCTCCTCACCATTTAAAAATAAAAATAAATGATATACATAATACAATTTATGGTGTGTCCTATTCACTTTATTTTTCTTAATTTATCTTATTTAAAATTTGAACATATTTCGAAACCTATTAGAACTTATGGAAACATATTTAAGCTTACTAAAACTTATTTGAACATCTTGAATATGAAACTATTTTTTTAAAATGAAGCGAGCTTAACATACTCAAAAATCAAGAAGATAATTTACAACTTGTAAAATCATACAAGGACGTCCAAATATTTTCGTTCCATTCAATAGCTATAAGAGACTTCAAAAAGTATCAAGCCACACATTAGTTTAGTAGAAGTAGAAGTAGAAGTAGAAGTAGAAGTAGAAGTTAGTAATACACAATGATTTCTTATAATTACGATTATTTTCTAAGACCTTACCCTTTTTAAGGGACATTAAGCCAATATTAGACTACTAAAACAGCACCCCATGTCCCTCCTTCCAATTGAATTGAACCTCACCCCTTTAGGGATGTGAAGTGACTTGTTCACCAACCATAGTTCACATGATTTTCGTCCTTTAATTTTTACCCTCTTTGAAGGGTGGCTAATTTTTTATAGGCTTTATGAATTATGATATTTTAGCTTTCTTTTTGAATAGTATAATCTATTAACTTCAACAATTCACGTGTCATAATTGATTTGGTATTAGTTGTAACACTCCGTAATTTTTATACCCAATTAGTAACTATTTGTATTAAATTATTTCATGAAAATAATTTCAGATTGCTTTTATTTAAAATATTTTTTTTATTAGATTTGACTTTGTCTTAGAAGTGGTCAAAACAAACTCCTAAGTTTGGATGATTCTACCATGGTCTTTTTTCAAAAAAGACCATTGAGACAAATGAATGTGAGCCACTCATTCTTGCTAGTGGAGCCCTCACTTCTTTTCTTTTCCCTTTTCTTTTAATTGCCAAAACTAATTTCATTTCATTTTGTTTATTTACCAAAGTTTATGAAAATATTTTCTGAAAATCGAAAAAATAATTTAAAAAAAATAAAAAATCCGAAATTTTTTTTTCACCAGCCAAACAGTAATTCATGTTAGGAAAAAAATTTTGGAGCCAAATTTTTTTTACCCATTTTCTCTCTCCTCCTTGTTCTTCATGTTCTTGGTGTTCTTCACCAAAAACTCAAGAACACTTCATCTTCCACGATTCTCAACCGAATTTCTCCCAAATCCGATCCATTCTTCCACCTTCTCCCTCAATTTCGACCCTATCTTCCATCTTCTCCCTCCATTTCGACTCATTATTCACTTCTATTTCACCCAAACCTTCACCTCCATTGTTGAACTTCACCTCCATGGAAATCGAACTAAACTCTTCACCCATAGATGAAATGGATGTAACTTTACTTGAATATTTCGCATATAGTAACGAATAAATGATTTTCTATCTTCATTTGTGCATTTGAGTAAGATTAAACTTGCAATTTATGAAAAATTTTCCCAAAAAAAAACCTAGGATTTTAGGGGAAATAAAATGACGGTGTTGATGATTAATTGCTCTAAATTAATGCATTTCACACTTTTATGCGACAATTTGTTGTTACATTTGAGTAGTCCACACTTTAATTTAGCTACTAGATGATGCAAAAAATTTTCAGATTTTTCGAAACCTCCATGGGAGGTTGAGCTGTTTTTTAGTCTAAGGTACTACAGTGATTTGATAATTATTAAAGATATTTTGGACATGACCAAACAGAAAGATATTTTGGTAATTACTAAATATATTTTGAACATGACCAAAAAAAAATAAGGTGTGTGTGAAATAATTGCAGTAAATCAATGCACTTCACACTTTTATTGGGATACATTTGCTGAGTAAATCATATTTTAGTTTAGCAATTAGATGAAAAAAAAATTGCAGCATTTCGGAACCTCCATTGTAGTGGAATGTCACTGATTTTTTGTGCAAGTTACTGCAAGATTTAGGTAATTACTAAAGATATTTTGGTCATGCCCTAACATAACCACTATATATGTTAGGTAATCATCTAATCAGATTAGGTATTACCAAAAATTTTAGGCCATTACCGAATCCATTTTAGGGCATTACCTAAAATAATAAATGTCTTGGACAATGGCCCCAAATCATGTGACTATAACATATATGATGAGGGATTGTATGGTTAAGATGTGGGTTATTGATAACCTAATCCATGAGATTTTATGTGGTTCATATGATAAGATTGCATCGTGGTAAAACGTTGCATTTTTTCCTTTTTCTTTTGCTTTCAAATGATTGAATTGAATGACTTAAGGTTCATCGAAAGAATGTTTATGTGAATAGCGGATTGGAATGGTCGACCAATCTCTCAAAAGAATCATCTCCATTGTAGTGGAATGTCACTGGTTTTTTGTGCAAATTACTGCAGGATTTAGGAAATCACTAAAGATATTTTGGTCATGACCTAACATAACCACTATATATGTTAGGTAATCACCTAATTAGTTTAGGATATTACCAAAAAATTTGGGTCATTACCTAACCCATTTTACGGCATTACCTAAAATAATATTTGTCTTGGACAATGGTTTTAAATTATGTGACTATAACATATATAATGAGGAAATTGTATGGTTAAGATGTGGGTTATTGATAACCTAATCCACTAGTTTTTATGTGGTTTATATGATAAGATTGAATCGGGGTAAAACATTGCGTTTTTTCCTTTTTCTTTTGCTTTCAAATGATTCAATTGAATGACTTTGATGATATGAAAAGTTCATCGATAAATTATTTATGTGAACAGAGAATTGTAATGGTCGAACAATTTCTCAAAAGAATCCTCTCCATTGTAGTGGAATGTCACTGGTTTTTTGTGCAATTTACTGTAGGATTTAGGTAATTACTAAAGATATTTTGTCCATGACCTAACATAACCATTATATATGTTAGGTAATCACCTCCTTATATTCGGATATTACCAAAAATATTAGGTTATTACCTAACCCATTTTAGGGAATTACCTAAAATAATAAATGTCTTGAGCAATAACCTGAAATCATGTGACTATAACATATATGATGAGGAAATTATATGGTTAAGATGTGGGTTATTGATAACCTAATTCATGAGGTTTATGTGGTTTATATGATGAGGGAATTATGTGGTTAAGATGTTCTCTCAATCACAATCCATTCTCATTACCCATCAAAGCAATCCTATGGGGATTGGACAATCATTCCACTGGGTCCATTAGGCCCAATACCTCACCCAACCCCATTAACTTGAGTTTTGGGATCCATTGTTACTCCTTGTACTAAAAAGCCCAAATTAATCCATATCATATGCTTTTAGGTAATTACCAAACATGTTTTGGACATTACTAAACCTACTAATATAACACCCCCACGATCCCTCCTTATATAAACTAGGAGAAATTACGGGAGTGTTACGCCACGCATGATAATACGTAAGGCTAATCAGAGACTACAGCGGAAGTCTTTTAAAATAAACTGGAAATACTTTAATACAACTGAAATAAGAAAGTATGTAAATGAGTTACAAACTCGAAAACTATCCCATAACAGTCTCATCTTCAAAACAAGTCAAACCTTGACCCCAATGGTCAAGTAAAGTCAAACATACAATTCAAAATAACTTAGATATATAAGAAAGTAATCGTGTACTATAATTCCCATCCGGATGCTTATGATTTCCATGCACATCAAGAACTTGTACCTGAAACTTCTCCTCTAAGCTCTGCTCGCCAAATGGGTCATCACAGGGTCGTTGAGGAAAAACAACAACCAAAAGAAAACAAGGAAACACATACATCAGCAACGCTGAGTACATAACACTACTAAACTAATGCAAATAATGATGCATGCAATCCTCAAACAACTTCGGCTTGCTCTTCTTGTGACACTACATGCGACAAGCACATAAATGAACTTACTAAATACTTTCTTTTATTATTATTTGGCAATGAACGGGCATCGTCATCCTCTTGGAATCATACGGGCTCCTATTTCTTGTGTAAGAGATCCCACACCTCTTACTAAAGTTCCATGAACTTTAAATAACTTGACTCGAGAAATTAAGCTTGTTAGTAATGAAAGAGGGTGAGAGTGAGCCTCTAGACTCAACATCTCAGAGATACTGAATACGAGTGACGCCTAGTCCACTCAAAGATCTTGATAATTGGAATTCCATAAACTTGCTTGATAAAATAAAAGCATTAGCATCGACATGCTAAGCTTTATGCAGGAGTGTAGTTTCACACTAACTCCCCCCTTATGTTCAATACTCATGGGGGATCCATCCCAAGAGTTTTATTGCCAAAGCCCATTATGTGAGACACGATCACAATAATAATACATCTAGCAAATAAATTAATTTCTTATCTTTCTTTAACAAGTGAATGCAACAAATACCATAAATAACTCGATTCTAAATTCTTTGAGACCTTGCTCATCTTATTACTTTAATGACTCCATGAGTCCTTTCTTACTTTCTTAAGGATCCATGATCCAATCAATTGAGTCCTTGCTCAATGATTCAAATACTCGTGAGACCTTGCTCAATAACTTTAAAACTTGTGAGACCTAGCTCAACAAATATATAACTTCTATTGAGACCTTGCTCAATAAGACATATCACTGCTAATGAGACCTTGCTCAATAAAACATATAACTTCTAATGAGACCTTGCTCAATAAAACATATAACTTCTAATGAGACCTTGCTCAATAAAATATTCTCATGCAAGCCCTAGCTTCAAGAATAACATTGAATAACTTTAATCATGCTCAAAAGCAATAATCATCAATTACGTGCTTTTCAAATATAGGAATAACTCAAAAGTTCCATTCCTAATCTCCTTTCTAAGTTCTCAACATGTACTCAAACAATTATAAGGCATAAGCCTCTCCTTACTTCTCATGCTCAATAAATAAACTTTTAAACACTAAAGTCAAGGTCAAAGTATATGTACCTTGCTAACACACAAAATCAACAATTTAAATGTTTCACTTGCTTTTACTATGCTTGAAACCTATCAAGAACAAAGTACTATCAATTAGTACTTACCAACAACAATTCAAGGCTACTAATAATAAAAATCAGCACTTATAAAATTAATATTAAAGCTGATTTTTCTTTAAAAATGCTTTAAAAACTATTTTTGAACCATAACTTGAAAACCTTTACTAGTAGGCAAAAACCCACTATAAACTAATACTTAAAACTTCATAAAAATCACTAATTTGTTACTTAATTACTGCTGTAAATTAATTAATAAATAATTACAAATTTTTTTTTACATGTGGTTCGAAAACCACAAAACTTGGAAAACCACACCAACCGGCCACCACGAGCACCACCCGCACCACCACCGGCGAGGCAGTAGGCTGGGCGGCACTCGTTGTGCCCAGCTGCTGCCACTGCCGGCACGGTAGTGGGACGGCCAGCACTCGCTGGTGCCCAGCCGGCGTCCCACCACCGCCGGTGGCCGGAAAAACGTACCCAAAAATTTTTTTTTTTTTTTTTACACGTGGTTAGAAACCACAAATCTTGAACTAACACCAACCGGCCAACACCAACCCAGCAGCTGCCACCACTGTCGGCACGGCAGTGGCCCACGCAGCACCGCCGGTGCCCAGCCGGCGCACCACCCCCTTGGTGGCCGAAAACGCAGGAGAGAGAAAATAAGGAAGAAAATAAAATCGAGAAAATTCAACCTCTTACTTCCCTTTGATATTTGCAAGATCCTCTTACAATTTTTCAAAAACAAAACTAAATTAAACTTGAACTTTGAAGGAAACTTGAGGAAGAAGAACTAGAGTTGAGAGAGGAAGAAGGAGTCTTACTCCTTGGTTGAAGAAAGTGGCTGGTGAATGATGGCAAAGTTAGGGTTTCTTCCCTTTTTTTTTTATGTTGAGGTAGTCTTTGTGGGTAAAAGACTAAAACACCCTTACTCACCGAATTACCGAAATACATTTGATGATAAAATTGCGAAACTAATCTTCCTACTAATATAACTAAAACACTTTCTTGAAAAGACTAAAATACTTCTCTGTGAAAATACTCAAATACTCTTTTGGTAAAATGACCAAAATACCCTTCTGCTCTGAAATACTGAAATTAAATAGCTTTAATAATTCAAAAATGATTAAAACTATTTAATTAAATAACTTAAAAATATGGGGGATTACAGTCTACCCCCCTTAAAAGAAGTTTCGTCCCGAAACTTAATCAAAAACTCCTCTCTTCTCCAAGCTTTCAACTTTGGAAAACTTATGAGCATTACGCCCTAATATAGTTCTTTCTTAAGAAGTAGCCAAATAATACGCTACTAAGTAAAACCTTCGCTTGAAAAGTTTTCCTTGAAAACTCTAGAAAAATCGTGCACAAATGCAACAAATTCTTACTAATTTCTAGCAAAATGCGCAAATTTCTAGCAAAATGCGCAAATTTCAAGCTAAATGCGCGCACGCACTCTACCCCCTTAAAGGAGTTACGTCCCGGAACTCAACTCACCTAGTCGAAGAGCTCAGGATACTTTTTTCTCATCTCATCTTCAGTCTCCCAGGTAGCCTCTTCGGTACGCTGGTTAGACCACAAAACCTTGAGTATCTTTATGTCTTTATTTCTTGTACTTCTCACCTTAGAGTCCAAGATCTTCACTGGTCTCTCTTCAAAAGAAAGCGTCTCATCGACTTCTATAATCTCGGGATCTAACACATGAGACTTATCGGGTACATATCTCTTTAGTTGGGATACATGGAACACATTATGCACCTTTCCCAAGTTATTCGGCAAATCCAAACGATAAGCTAATTTTCCAATGCTTTCAATAATGTCATATGGACCTATAAACTTCGGGCTAAGCTTTCCTTTTTGCCTAAAACGCATCACCCCTTTCATAGGTGACACCTTCAACAAGACTTTCTCGCCTACTTGATACTCACTATATCTTCTATTCTGATCTGCATAAGCCTTTTGACGATCCTGGGCCACCCTCATCTTTTCACGGATATATCTCACTTGAGTCACGGTATCTTCAATCATTTGCGGTCCCAAAGTAACCGTCTCGCTAATATCATTCCAGCACAATGGACTACGACATTTCCGACCATATAGAGCTTCGAAAGGAGCCATCTTAATGCTAGAATGGTAACTATTATTGTATGAGAATTCTATTAAAGCCAACATCTCATCCCAAGTCTTAGGATAATCTAAGGCACACGCTCTCAACATGTCCTCGAGAGTCTGAATGGTTCTCTCCGATTGACCATCAGTTGCTGGATGAAAAGCCGTACTCTTAAGCACATCGGTCCCAAAAGCTTTCTGTAATGCTTCCCAAAAATGAGATAAGAATCTTGAATCCCTATCAGACACAATAGTGGAAGGAACTCCATGATGCCTCACCACTTGGTCTACATATACTTTACCACATTGTTCCATCGACCAATTGTCCTTCATCGGAACAAATTTTGCTACTTTAGTTAGTCTATCTACAATCACCCACACTTTGGTGAATCCTTTCGCTGTCTTAGGAAGACCTACAACGAAATCCATTGCTATATCATCCCACTTCCACTCAGGCACTGGTAACGGTTGAATCGTTCCTTGAGGTCTCTTGTGTTCGCTCTTCACTTTCTGGCAAGTCAAACACCTAGCAACAAATTCAGCTACTTCTCTCTTCATATTGTTCCACCAGAACATCAGCTTCAAGTCTTTATACAATTTATCCCCCCCAGGGTGGATAGAATAAGTCGTGTTGTGTCCTTCTTTCATCACTTTCTCTTTCAACTCGGTGCAACTTGACGGTATACACCACCTGCCATTGAATCGGACACTTCCATCGCCATGGATGTTAAACTCCTTTGTCTTCTTTTCCTCAATCAGCTTCTTTATGTTCTCTATTTCCTCATTCCCTTCTTGAGCCTTTAAAATTTCTTCATTCAATGTTGACTGGATTGAAATGGCATTTAAGCACGCTTCTACTCCACCACTCCCAACAACTTCAATATTGAGCTTCCTAAACTCATCACACAACTTATCGGGAAGTACCAAAGTACTTAAACTATGGCTAGACTTACGACATAACGCATCGGCAACGACGTTTGCCTTTCCTTCATGGTATAAGATCTCAATATCGTAATCATTAACCAACTCCAACCATCTTCTCTGCCTCATATTCAAATCTTTTTGAGTATACAAATACTTCAGACTCTTGTGATCCGTGTACAACTTCACCTTCACTCCATACAAGTAGTGTCGCCAAATCTTCAAAGCAAACACTATCGCGGCTAACTCTAGATCATGGGTTGGGTAATTCACTTCGTACGGTTTCAATTGCCTAGAAGCGTAGGCTATAACCTTTTGGTTTTGCATCAACACACACCCTAGACCATTTTTCGAAGCGTCACTATATACCTCCAACTCAGCATTCTCCTCTGGCAACGTCAAGATCGGAGCTGTAGTCAATAACTCCTTAAGCTTCTTAAAGGCTTTCTCACACTCCTCGGTCCATATGAACTTTGTATCCTTCTTCATAAGACTAGTCATTGGTTTAGCTATCCTCGAAAAATCCTTCACAAAACGTCTATAATAGCCAGCTAGACCCAAGAAACTCCTTATATCAGTAATATTCCTAGGTGTAGGGCTCACTGCGGCTATCTTTGACGGATCTACGGAAATTCCCTTCTTTGACACAATGTGGCCAAGAAACGCCACTTCTTCCATCCAAAATTCACATTTCGAGAACTTTGCGTAAAGCTGATGCTCCCTAAGTGTAGATAATACCAATCTCAAGTGCTCTTCATGTTCCTCCTTGTTCTTTGAGTAGAGAAGGATATCATCGATGAATACGACTACAAATTTGTCCAAATACTCTCGAAACACTCTATTCATGAGGTCCATAAACATCGCTGGTGCATTGGTTAAACCAAATGGCATCACGGTGAACTCATAGTGACCATACCTCGTCCTAAAGGCAGTCTTTGGTATATCTTTCTCCCCAATTCGCAACTGGTGATACCCTGACCTCAAGTCTATATTCGAAAATATTTCAGCTCCTCTTAATTGATCGAATAGGTCGTCAATCCTTGGCAACGGGTACTTATTCTTAATAGTCACCTTGTTGAGATCTATAATCTATACATAGCCTCAAACTCCCATCCTTCTTCTTTACGAACAAAACAGGTGCTCCCCAGGGGGAATAACTAGGTCTAATGTACCCTTTCTCGAGTAATTCATTTAGTTGCTTATTAAGCTCCTTCATCTCTGCTGGAGCCATTCTATAGGGTGTTTTTGATATAGGGGCAGTTCCAGGAACTAAGTCTATGGTGAATTCTAACTCCCTTTGAGGTGGCATTCCCGGTACATCTTCCGGAAATACGTCTGGAAACTCATTCACCACCTTCACATGTTCTATCTTAAGCTTCTCTTCTTCCAACCTCTGCACACTACACAAGAATAACAAAGCTCCCTTACTCACTTGCTTTACCAAATTAAGGATGAAATGATCTTAATTCTACCTTCTCGTGGTTTAGTCTTGAAAGTCACCTTTTTCCCGTTCTTATTCATCAATCTCACTTTTTGTTCTCCACACAGAATCTCGGCTTTATACTCCTTAAGCCAATCCATTCCTAAAATGATCTCCAAGTCTTCCAATGGAAACTCTATGAGGTTGGTTTCAAAATCTACATCCCCAATTCTCACAAGGACGTTCTCATATACTCTTGAGCAAGTTACTACTTCCCCAGATGGTAACATAATAGGAATTTCAACATCCCTAGGGTTTTCTAAGCCATATTTTGAAACAACTAACTTTGAAACAAATGAACGCTCGGCTCCTGAATCAAATAAAGCTTTAGCATAAATGGAATTTATAGAAACATTACCCGTAACTACGTCCTTAGACGTCTCAGCTTCTGTAGCACTTATGACGTTTAATCTTGCCACTGCAGGCACACTAGGGCCAGCTCCACTCGAAAAGGTCTTATTGCTCCAATTTTGCTTGTTCCCACCATGATAGTTGTTGCCTCCTAAATGGTTTCGATTGCCCTGACCAAACTGGTTTCCGCTCTTGCCCTTGTTAGTCTTCAACTCAGGGTTCTTGGAGAAGCACTCATACTCTCGGTGACCCAATTTTTGGCAGTAGTTACACTCCACTAGCTTTCCTTCACAATCCTTTCCAGGATGATTGTAGGGGCACTTCTTGCAGAAATACACGCGTTCGTCTCCTTTCCTTCCCTTATTAGGACCATTTCCACCCTTCTGTTGTTGATACTGGCCCCCATTCCTTTGGCCATTAGATTGTCCTCCTTGGTGAAAGTTATGTTGAGGCTTGAACTTCTTGTCATTCCTCTGGAAATTCTGACTAGGGTTCTCCTTTCTCTTGTTGTTTGAGCTCTCAATTCCAGCTTGTTTCAAATAGGAACCTAAATGAGCAGCTCTATCGTACACTTCCTCTAAGGTCCTGAAAGTTGAACCTCCTAGCCCAAGCTTCACCTCAAGACTAAGTCCAGTCTCAAATCTAATAGCTTTTCTTTCCTCAGTAGGTACTAACTCTGGAGCAAACTTCATCAATCCTACAAACTTCTCATAGTACTGCTCCACAGTCATGTCACCTTGCTTCAACTCATCAAATTCACTGGCCTTTTGCCTCCTCAAGAAATTGGGATAAAATTTCTCCTTCATAGCTCCTCCAAAAGCCTTCCAATCAAAGTCAGGCCTTGCCATTAACGTCTCCTTATGTTGCGACCACCAAAAATCGGCTTCCTCTTTGAGGTAGTACGCCGCTATAGCTACCTTCCTATTATCTGGACATTGGATAGCATCGAATAGTTTCTCAAAGTCCCTAAACCAGTTCTCAAGCTTAACAGGATCGTCTTTCCCATCATAAGAAGGCGGTTTACTATCACTAACCCTCTTAAACCAATCAACAGACTTCTTTTTCGAAGGGACTCTCTTAGCTAAATTCGTAGTCACTCGGACCAAATTCCTCAGCTGAGCATCAACTCTAGCGTTTCTGTCGACCATTAATCTGCCCCAAAAAAAAAAAAATGACTTAAAAATCGCTTATTGGACCCCAATATAGATCAAAACTACTAAGCAAATGCCATTCTGACATTGAATTCTCAATTTCCTCTCTAAGGGGCTTTCACACTAACTCTCTTACTAGAGTAGTAGCTCAAAGCAAAACCAGCACTAATTTGTAGTCATACTACACCTTTTAGTCAAAACTGGAATCTATGCAAGTAGAAAATATCAATCACGTTGCAATCAAACACTTAGTCACATAAAACACATCAAAAATGTTACTAGACCTTAGAACACTTACTAATCTAAACACTTAGTGACTAATGCGATGCAGTGTGCATATGCATATGCAATTCCCTTCCCTTTTGCAATTCAACTTTGAAATACTTTTAAGTTTGAAAACTTTTGTAAAATAAAGGTAATATAACCTTTGGAGCTCTGGTAACCACTTTATAACACCCCCACGATCCCTCCTTATATAAACTAGGAGAAATTACGGGAGTGTTACGCCACGCATGATAATACGTAAGGCTAATCAGAGACTACAGCGGAAGTCTTTTAAAATAAACTGGAAATACTTTAATACAACTGAAATAAGAAAGTATGTAAATGAGTTACAAACTCGGAAACTATCCCATAACAGTCTCATCTTCAAAACAAGTCAAACCTTGACCCCAATGGTCAAGTAAAGTCAAACATACAATTCAAAATAACTTAGATATATAAGAAAGTAATCGTGTACTATAATTCCCATCCGGATGCTTATGATTTCCATGCACATCAAGAACTTGTACCTGAAACTTCTCCTCTAAGCTCTGCTCGCCAAATGGGTCATCACAGGGTCGTTGAGGAAAAACAACAACCAAAAGAAAACAAGGAAACACATACATTAGCAACGCTGAGTACATAACACTACTAAACTAATGCAAATAATGATGCATGCAATCCTCAAACAACTTCGGCTTGCTCTTCTTGTGACACTACATGCGACAAGCACATAACTGAACTTACTAAATATTTTCTTTTATTATTATTTGGCAATGAACGGGCACCGTCATCCTCTTGGAATCATACGGGCTCCTATTTCTTGTGTAAGAGATCCCACACCTCTTACTAAAGTTCCATGAACTTTAAATAACTTGACTCGAGAAATTAAGCTTGTTAGTAATGAAAGAGGGTGAGAGTGAGCCTCTAGACTCAACATCTCAGAGATACTGAATACGAGTGACGCCTAGTCCACTCAAAGATCTTGATAATTGGAATTCCATAAACTTGCTTGATAAAATAAAAGCATTAGCATCGACATGCTAAGCTTTATGCAGGAGTGTAGTTTCACACTAACTCCCCCCTTATGTTCAATACTCATGGGGGATCCATCCCAAGAGTTTTATTGCCAAAGCCCATTATGTGAGACACGATCACAATAATAATACATCTAGCAAATAAATTAATTTCTTATCTTTCTTTAACAAGTGAATGCAACAAATACCATAAATAACTCGATTCTAAATTCTTTGAGACCTTGCTCATCTTATTACTTTAATGACTCCATGAGTCCTTTCTTACTTTCTTAAGGATCCATGATCCAATCAATTGAGTCCTTGCTCAATGATTCAAATACTCGTGAGACCTTGCTCAATAACTTTAAAACTTGTGAGACCTAGCTCAACAAATATATAACTTCTATTGAGACCTTGCTCAATAAGACATATCACTGCTAATGAGACCTTGCTCAATAAAACATATAACTTCTAATGAGACCTTGCTCAATAAAACATATAACTTCTAATGAGACCTTGCTCAATAAAATATTCTCATGCAAGCCCTAGCTTCAAGAATAACATTGAATAACTTTAATCATGCTCAAAAGCAATAATCATCAATTACGTGCTTTTCAAATATAGGAATAACTCAAAAGTTCCATTCCTAATCTCCTTTCTAAGTTCTCAACATGTACTCAAACAATTATAAGGCATAAGCCTCTCCTTACTTCTCATGCTCAATAAATAAACTTTTAAACACTAAAGTCAAGGTCAAAGTGTATGTACCTTGCTAACACACAAAATCAACAATTCAAATGTTTCACTTGCTTTTACTATGCTTGAAACCTATCAAGAACAAAGTACTATCAATTAGTACTTACCAACAACAATTCAAGGCTACTAATAATAAAAATCAGCACTTATAAAATTAATATTAAAGCTGATTTTTCTTTAAAAATGCTTTAAAAACTATTTTTGAACCATAACTTGAAAACCTTTACTAGTAGGCAAAAACCCACTATAAACTAATACTTAAAACTTCATAAAAATCACTAATTTGTTACTTAATTACTGCTGTAAATTAATTAATAAATAATTACAAAATTTTTTTTACATGTGGTTCGAAAACCACAAAACTTGGAAAACCACACCAACCGGCCACCACGAGCACCACCCGCACCACCACCGGCGAGGCAGTGGGCTGGGCGGCACTCGTTGTGCCCAGCTGCTGCCACTGCCGGCACGTTAGTGGGACGGCCAGCACTCGCTGGTGCCCAGCCGGCGTCCCACCACCGCCGGTGGCCGGAAAAACGTACCCAAAGAAATTTTTTTTTTTTTACACGTGGTTAGAAACCACAAATCTTGAGCTAACACCAACCGGCCAACACCAACCCAGCAGCTGCCACCACTGTCGGCACGGCAGTGGCCCACGCAGCACCGCCGGTGCCCAGCCGGCGCACCACCCCCCTTGGTGGCCAGAAAACGCAGGAGAGAGAGAAAATAAGGAAGAAAATAAAATCAGAAAATTCAACCTCTTACTTCCCTTTGATATTTGCAAGATCCTCTTACAATTTTTCAAAAACAAAACTAAATTAAACTTGAACTTTGAAGGAAACTTGAGGAAGAAGAACTAGAGTTGAGAGAGGAAGAAGGAGTCTTACTCCTTGGTTGAAGAAAGTGGCTGGTGAATGATGGCAAAGTTAGGGTTTCTTCCCTTTTTTTTTTATGTTGAGGTAGTCTTTGTGGGTAAAAGACTAAAACACCCTTACTCACCGAATTACCGAAATACATTTGATGATAAAATTGCGAAACTAATCTTCCTACTAATATAACTAAAACACTTTCTTGAAAAGACTAAAATACTTCTCTGTGAAAATACTCAAATACTCTTTTGGTAAAATGACCAAAATACCCTTCTGCTCTGAAATACTGAAATTAAATAGCTTTAATAATTCAAAAATGATTAAAACTATTTAATTAAATAACTTAAAAATATGGGGGATTACAACTAAGTGGAAGATGTTCTCCCAATCATAATCATTTCCCATTACTCATCGAAACAATCCTATGTGGGCCGGACGATCATGCCACTGGGTCCATTAGGCCAAATACTTTACCAAACCCCATTAACTTGAGTTTTGGGCCCCCATTGTTCATTCTTGTACTAAAAAGCGCAAATTAACCCCATATCATATGTTTTTTGGTACTTACCCAATATGGTTTGAACATTACTAAACCTATTAAGTGGAGGATGTTCTCCCAATCAGAATCCTTTCCCATTACACATCAAAGCAATCCTATGGGGATCAGACGATCATGCCACTGGGTCCATTAGGCCTAATACCTCACCAAAACCCATTGACTTTAGTTTTGGGCCCCATTGTCCTTTCTTGTATTAAAAAACTCAAATTAACCCCAGATCATATGCTTTTATCTAATTACCAAATATGGTTTGGGCATTATCAAGCCTATTAAGTGGATGATGTTCTCCCAATCAGAATCTTTTTCTATTACTCATCAAAACAATCCTATGGGGATTGGACAATCATGCCACTGGGTCCATTAGACTCAATACCTCACCAAACCCCATTGACTTGAGTTTTGGGCCCCCATTGTCCCTCCTTGTACTAAAAAACCTAAATTAACCCCAAATCATATGTTTTTAGGTACTTACTAAACATGTTTTGAGAATTACCAAACCTACTAAAGGCCTGTTCTCTTCGGCATAAAACTACTGAACTGAACTGAACTGAACTGAATTGAATTGAACTGAACTGAATTAAATTATAACTAATTAATAGAAATGATTATCATTTAGGAACTGAACTGAACTGAATTGAACTGAACTGAACTGAATTGAACTGAACTGAAAATAAGCTGGGGAGAACAGGCCCTAAGTGGAGGATGTTCTCTCAATCATAATCCAGTCTCATTACTTATCAAAGCAATCCTATAGAGATTGGACAATCATGTCATTGGTCCATAAGGCCCAATACCTCACCAAACACCATTGACTTGAGTTTTGGGCCCCCATTGTCCCTTCTTGTACTAGAAGGTCAAAATTAACCAAGATCATATGTTTTAAGGTAATTCCCAAACATGTTTTGGGAATTACCAAACCTACTAAGTCGATAATGTTCTCCCAATCATAATTCATTCCCTTTACTCATCAAAGCAATCCTGTAGAGATTGGACAATCATGCCACTGGTTCCATTAGACCTAATACCTTACCAAACCCATTCACTTGAGTTTTGGACCCCCATTGTCCCTCGTTGTATTAAAAAGCCCAAATTAACCCATACCATACGCTTTTAGGTAATTACCAAACATGTTTTGGCCACAACCAAACCTACTAAGTAGAGGATGTTCTCCCAATCACAATCTATTTTATTACTCATCAAAGCAATCCTACGGGGATTGAACAATCATGCCACTGGGTCCATTAGGCCCAATACCTCACCAAACCCTATTGACTTCAGTTTTGGGCCCCCATTATCTCTCCTTGTACTAAAAAGTCTAAATTAACCACATATCATATGCTTTTAGGTAATTACCAAACATGTTTTGGCCATGACCAAACCTACTAAGTTGATGATGTTCTCCCAATCACAATCCATTTTCATTTCTCATTAAAGCAATCCTATGGGGATTGGACAGTCATGCCACTAGGTCCATTAGGCCCAATACCTCACCAAACCCCATTGACTTCAGTTTTGGGCCCCCATTATCCCTCCTTATACTAAAAAGCCCAAATAACCCCATATCATATGCTTTTAGGTAATTATCAAACATGTTTTAGGCATGACCAAACCTACCAAGTGGAGGATGTTCTCCCAATCATAATCCATTTCATTACTCATCAAAGTAATCTTATGGGGATTGGACAATCATGCCCCTAGGTCCATTAGGCCCAATACCTTACCAAACCCCATTGACTTCGATTTTGGGCCCCCATTACCAAAGCCCAAATTAACCACATATCATATGCTTTTAGGTAATTACCAAACATGTTTTGGCCATGACCAAACCTACTAAGTGGAGGATGTTCTCCTCATCAAAATCCATTTCATTACTCATCAAAGTAATCCTATGGGGATTGAACAATCATGCCACTGGGACTTAAAGTGTCCGTTCAGTCATCTTCTTCCAACTTCATCTTCAACCTTTTGATTTTTTCTCTCTCCTCTGAAATTCTTCATCTAGTGTGTGATAATGGTTATCAAGACTCAAAAAACGCACAAATCAGTCCAAATCGGTGGTTTCCCAACATCTTACAACAATTCGAACCATGTTTTTATTAAATTCATAACCTATAATTTTGATTTTGAGTTTCTTCATTTGAAAACTCATACCTTAATTTCCATGGAAATCCGGGCGTTCATGGTGTACATACAATCATCAATTTTATGTTTGTTCATCTATTTCATGAATTTACAAAGATGAAAGAGAGAAAAGTGAAAAAAAAAAAATCCCCAAAATTTTCCCCCAAATTTTTTCCCAAAATCGAAAATTATAATTACGATTTCACAACTTCTCCATCACAAATTCATGATTTCTTCATGAATTCTTACCATTTCAGGGAAAGAGAAGGGTCCAAGGAAGAGATCTACTGAAAATTCGAGAAAAATTGAAGATTCATGGAAGATTTGAGGGAGGAAGGGGTAGAGGAGAGGAGAGAGAAAATCTGGGTAAAAAAAATATTTTGGGAAATTTTTTTTTTGGCAGAATTTTTTTTCTGAATTTTTCAGAATTTTTTCAATTTTTTTTTATTTTGTATTTTTCAAAATTATTTAAAACATTTTTAGAAATTAGAATAAATCATTTTGGTATTTTGTAAAATCATTTCAAAGCAAAAAAGGAAAGGGAAAAGAAAGGTGAGGTGGATGGCTCACATTGATTGTGGCCCCACTATTTCCATGGTCTTTTTTGAAAAAAGACCATTGTAGAATTTTCACCTAAGTTTACTAGGTTAAGTAGAACCCAAAACCTATTAGAAATAGAAAAGTAAGTAAGCAAAAGAAAACAAAAAAAAAAAAGGAAAAAGAAAAAAAGAATTAGAAAGAGGGGAGTTAGCAGAGGAAACCCACGACCCTTTTCTTTTCTTTTCTATACTCCATCTTCCTTTCTTTTCCTTTTCTAATCTCCAACCTCCATCTCCATCCTTTTCTTTTCCTTTCTATGATTCAAGGTTATACCTAAAGCATTTTCTTGCTAAGCTATTGCATATCAACCGTCCATCATCCATCTTCACTCGTTTTTGTGGACAATTTCGAAGAGCATAAATAGGGCTTTTGGGGTGCGGCCGAAAATCGGGTCAAGGAGACGAAATTTTGGGTCTTTTTACACTCTTCTACATTCCAATTACTTTATTAATCAAGTAAGGTTCTTTCCCATGTTTTAATTTTAGTATGTGTTAATTTTAAATTGGGGTTTTATAAAATTAGGGTTCTTGAGAAATTGAATTGGGGAAAATTTCTATCATACGAAATTTACATGATTAGTTCATATTTGATGGTTAATATGATTTAGTTAGCATATTTTAAGTTTAATTTGCTGATTATTAGTTTCAAGATTTACTCCAAATTATTGTTATGTATTGATTGTGGCTGCCGGATTTTTTGTATAATATTATAGTTGTCTGTTAAACAAAAATTTATTAGTAATTAGTATGATTTTTATCGTAGTATAGAGATTCCAGTCAAGTGTGGTGTTATACTGTTATTGTAGTTGCGTTTCCAACATTCCATTGTTGGGGTATGCTGTTGTTGTGGTGTTGTAGAATGTTTAGGAAAATTTATGGCTTGTGCAGCTCACATTTTATTGAAAATCAACTTATTAAATTCAAGATAACATGATGAACCCACTGTCATGATGTAAATCGATCTAGACATAGGTTGTCATATTTATGAAAGATAAACCTTTAGTATTAGAGTCAACCCCATCCTTATTATTTGACCATCCAAGTTTTAATAAGTTGCTCGAGTTACTTCTATTGACCTTTAATTTATGAACTTTAATTTTTGACTTCTTAGATTGAGACAAGTTGAGTTGGTTCCAATTTAGTGAAAGCTTGTTAACTATGTTGTGCTATCTATAGATGAATTAGGTGAAGTATAGTCAAGTGACTTATACTATATTATTATATTGTAGATTGCGGGTTCGTAGAGGAACCTTTCTGACTTGAGATTGAGATTTATTGACTGTAGTTGCTGATAAGGTAAGATTTCTTATTGTGCTTGTACAGATGAGTTCAGAAATTGTTTTACACGGTTTGGTAATTTATTTCTACAATGAGATTGTTTTATGAAGTTATACGTTGAGTTATAAATGGTTCTCGATATTTATATTGAAAGAGTTTATGAGATTATTTATGAGATTTATATTAAAAGGAGGAAGTTCCTCATGGTTACCAAGTTTAATGAAAATGTGGGGTTGCCGGTAAGCGGTATTCCTCGAGTATGGAAGTATGTTGAGTTAACGGTGTCTCAACCGTTTATTTAGTAGTTGGGAGTATATTGATCAATACTCTTGCCATTTGTCTTCCTTCTTGGTACGTTATCAAGTTAGGGGTATGCATACTAGGGACTTTGGTGTTTACCTTATCTAGTGAGCCTAGCTAGTTCATTGGATTTTTATTACTTCCTACTCACAGATTATGAAAAGTTATATTTGAAAGTTTTACAGAATGGTTCAGAAAGAAAGAAAGATTGGAACTGAGATTGTTAGAAAATTAATATATTATATATAATCTGTACAGCTTTTAAATGAATTTGTAAGATATTCCTATGTATCTTACCTGCACATTGAGTAGTTTTGTTTTATTATAGTATGAAATCTTGCTCGGCCTTTGGGCGATACTACGATGTTTAATGTGCAGGTACACCGAAGATAGTTAGCTTTTGGTTGGGTTAAAGAGTGCGTTGGATCTCCTTTAGCTTAATAGACTTTAATAAGACTTCCGCTGTTATTTATTTGACTTTAGAATTTACATTCTGGTTTGTAATAATTAATTACTTTTTAACTAGTTGGTCTGTAATAATTATTTAAAATTTATTGTCTATTATTTTAGTTAGAACCATTAGCCTTGCGGTTATTATTATTAATTATCGCGGCATAGCACCTTTGGATTTTTGAGTTTATTTATTATAAGATGTTTTTGAGTTATTGGAAATTCAGGGTTGTTACATTAGTCATCAAGTGTCGACTTCCTATATCATCAGTAGAGAGAAATTAAAGGGAGTGAATTATCAGAGTTCAAATATACCAATTGTAGAACTTCAATCTTCTAATACTCCCTCCGTTTCTTTTTAATCTACACTTTCTTTTTTGGTCTGTTTCTTTTTAATCTACACACTATTGCCTTTTCTATTTTAGGTAACATGTCACATCTATTTTCTCCTCTTTTTCCACCCATGTCATCCACTTTTTAATATTTTAACCCACTTTTTACTTTCTCTCTATTACTTTTCAGTTTCTCTCTCCACCTTTTCAATTTATCTCTCATACTTTTGTACTTCCTCCTTGGTTCTCCCCCAAAGTGAAGTGAGTAAATTAAAATGAAACGGAGGGAGTATATGATAGTCATAACTCATAACATAACTCATATAATGGCATATTTCCCTTCTTAAAGTTCCCGAATATTTGGTTGATGGATTTCAGATATTCGAAAATTTCAAACCAGACAAAGATATTAGAATTTGGTAATTATCGAATATATGATCCGTAATCGATTTTGAATCAGATATCCCATATGTAACTCAATCCCAAGTAAATTTTTGCATTGGCCGCCTCGGCTGATATGCACTACAGATCGTCGCACCTCTTGGTCTGCTTACCTCAACCACAAACGAAAAAAATACAAAATTCTTAAGGAGCCTTGCTAGCACGATCGACCCGACATGGCAAGTGGGTTTGGTCGTCATTGACCGCTCCTTTAGGGAGCGTTCGATTCATATGATTCTGGTATGAGGTATGGTAGTGTTTGTTTAATAAATTGATAGTTTTAAAACACGTACCTCAAACCCATAACGTATGAGGTTTAGAAACCCAAAAGGGAGGTGGATATGGCTCATACAAATACCTCTAGGTATCAAATAAAAGAAAACATTTCATTCCCAAATAAAACCAAGCACATAATATTTTAAGTATCAAGTTCCAAACCTATATCACCTTGGTTTAATTCCTTATTCTGAACCCATACCACCATATGAACCAAACGCCCCTTAAAAGTTTGACACGATCTGACACAATTATTCCTTTGCCCATTATAAACCTAGACTGATGTGGCACGAGGCACACTGGCTCGATACGAACCCGCCCGTGCACAACTCAACAGTGAGTCAAGACCGGGCCTGTTTCCGGGCCTTGTGAAACTGAATCCATATCTAGAAGCCTCGTGACTCGTTCTTTCCAAAAAAAAAAAAAAAAACATCGTAACTCGTGATTATTCCTTAGCAAACGAAACTGTAACGCGTGAGAAACACCAAACTTTCAACAATGGCGGCTTCTTTTTGCCACCATATTCCAATTAAACCCTTACCCCTTTTCCCTATTCTCCCAAAATCAAAATCAAAATCAAAATCAACCAAAACTAATATAGTTTGAGGAGAGAGAAAATGAAAACAATAGGAGAAGAAGAAGAGGTTTACAACTGGAGAGAAGTGCAATTACCATCATTGATACCAATAGTACCTGAACCAGAATTAGAGAGAGAAACTGGAGAGAGAAGGAGAGGAAGAGATGTGTTAATTGCAGTAGATCATGGGCCTAATAGCAAGCATGCCTTTGATTGGGCCCTGGCCCACTTTTGCCGCCTCGCCGACACTCTTCACCTTATTCATGCTGTTTCCAGTTTGTTTTTTTTTTTCACCCTTTTTTTTTTTAATAAATTATTTGGATTTTTCTTTATTGATTGTGATTAGTAAACTTGAGGGTATTTGATTTATGATTAGGTGTGAAAAATGAGGAAGTTTGCCAAGCAACAGAGGTCTTGATGGAGAAATTAGCTGTCGAGGCTTTTCAGACAGACATGGTGAGTTTAAGTTTCCATATTTAGCCTTTTTCTAATTATTTTCCCTTCTTTTATTTGGAGTATTTTTTGTTATATGAAATAACTGGAAGAAAAGAAGTGGAGAGGATCTGAATTCGCATATATATTTTGTTTGGTGTAAATGAGCGACTAAGCGCACTGATGTAAACAAGATCCTTACCAACTATGCTAGATAACATCTACAATTTGCTTTATATATTAAGTTTATCAAGATCTTATATGAGACTAGTAAGACGAGGGTAACTTGTTGTCTTAAAAAACCTATTATCTAAAAGTAGCCCCTTTAATGGCTCTAACTTATAAAATTGACCTTTTTAGGGTACAAAGTGAGCACAAAACTACAAATTGAGGTGGTCTTACGATAATTTTATTATAAGCTTACTAGTTGTGTTAATTTATAACATTTAGCCTATGGGATCTTACATGTGCTCGACTTTGTCTTATTAGTTATTAGAGAGATTGGAGAGTTTTCTATTTTATTTAATTTGTAGTTGGGTTAATCATTTTTCTTTTGTAATCTAATTATCCATCGAGGAGGTTATTTGGAGTCGGGGCTGGAATAAGTATGATATTAAAGATTGAGTTTTGTATTTCTTTTTAAATTGATATTTATGTTGTCGTGTTTTACGAACTAGTAGTGTTGAGTTGTGCTAAGAGTTTCCATGATACTGCATTTTGTCTAATGATAAAGACAGTGGTAGCGACACGCCTATTATCAAAGTAATGTTGGGAAGATTAAGAAGTTTTTTTTGAATATGACGAGATGGAACAATATGTCGAGTATTTTTGGATGAAGCAGTAGTTGGTAAATTTGTTTTGGTGATACGTTGACATAGAATCGACGCTTATAAAGTGATGCATCTTTATCTCAAATTTGCATTTTTTTCTTACCTAGATTTTCTAGTGTAGCAAACTAGCAATAAGGAATCCATCTTTAGTCTGCATATAGTTGATGGTACTTGATGCAATGCACTGATGCAGGCATGCGGCCTTGCAATTAAGCTTTCGATCTTTTGGCAACCAAATAATGTGAAGAGGAGTATTCAAGGAAGTTAACAGCTTTCTCGAATCTTAGGCAAATTTCTTAAGAACGGACGAAGGGGTTTTCGACGGTTGCAATTACAGTACAGTTTCTGTACACTTCCTAAGAACTGTGTGAGTTGCGCTAGTTTCAAGAATCCTTAGAGAAGGATGAAGCCTTACTTTATAGTTTATACTATCTATATAGACTAGGCCTATATATTTACAAGGTTACACCTCACTACTAAATAGACTAGGCCTATATATATTTTTCTTATCCCCCCTCTAAGTTGGACTTGGGGAGAGGAAACAAGTCCTAACTTGAAAGCAAGAAACTCATGTTGAGTTGAGGCAGGCATCTTAAGATATGAAGTTCTGGCTCGAGGTAAGCAGTGAAATTAAAACCTTTTCGGATATCATCTCTTACGTAATGAAAATCAAGCTTTTAGTGCTTGGTGCAGCTCATGAAAGACTGAGTTGTGTACAATAGTTTGAGCTGTTTTATTGTCACAATATAAAGAGATTGACTTAGAAATGCAAATGTTCAAGTCTTCTAAAACGCCATTAACCCATACTGATACTTTTGTATTTTGATTCAGTAGACGACTTGGACATTGTCTTTTGCCTTTCAGTTTTGCAAGATACTAAGGAATCCCCTAGAACAACTCAATAGTCAGTGCCCTGTGAGAGACCTTCCGGAGAAGGCACATGAATCCAAGTTTGCAATTGAAAACAGATTTGCTTTTGGAAACTGAAACAGGAAAACCTCAGTATCCATCCATTTGTGGGCTTCATTAGCATAGTAACATCTAGGGTTTTGGAAACAGAAAAGTTCCCGAAACGGTGAAACTTTATATCACAGATGTTCTCGTGCTTCATAGTGCATAACGATAGCTAGTGATGCTGAGATCTCCTTGTGAGTAGTAGTATAAACCCCAATTAAGTGTCCCTCTAAGGTACTTCTCCACATGGAAGGCAGCCTCCCAATGTGGCACCTTTAGGCAGCTCACATATTGACTTGCTGTTGAAAGTTAGGTCGATTTTGCCAAGATTAAGGTAGAGGAGC
This sequence comes from Beta lomatogona, assembly GCA_947646795.1. NCBI lineage: Eukaryota > Viridiplantae > Streptophyta > Magnoliopsida > Caryophyllales > Amaranthaceae > Beta > Beta lomatogona. Next base: position 778,835 of record CANSNZ010001062.1, on the reverse strand, counting down.
CTTCCTATGAGTCTTCTTTATTGTTATGTATTAGACAACAGTGAACTTTGATTTGCGGATAGCTTCACCGGCTTTGGAAAAGGGTATTTAGTCTCTCTGCATTGGGTTAATTTTGTTCAGATGGGAATATTTAAGATATACTTTCTTTGTTCAACCATTTTGCTAACCCCAAAAATTGTCTCATTTCTCCCAAATTTTTGAATGTTAATTCTCATCAAGTTCTGTCTCCAAATAAGTAATAAAATTTCATCATCTGCTGATATGAGTAGATGATCTTACATATTCCAGTACTACACAACATTTGCCATCTACTTCTCTATGAAACAGAGAATAGGCTCTTTTTTACTGCTTGAAACTTCTTTTAAGCAAAAACTTTGTGAGATTTATGTTCCACTGTCTGGATGGCTGCTTCAATTCATAAAGACTCTTCTTGAGTCTGCAAAATTTTCCAGCTGACACATTTGAATATGCAAATTTTCCAGCTGGTACCTTTGAAATCCATGCAATAAGGCATTTTTTTATCTAGTTGGTTCAAGTTCTATTTTCTTAGTGTACCAAGAGCAATAAGAACTCGCACAGTAGCAAATTTGGATACCGCAGAAAATGTATGTTTGCAAGTTTTATCCGTCAAGTTGTTTGTTTCTTTTAGCCACAACTTTAGTTTGTATCTAGTTTTATAAACCCGTCTGAAACTATTGCTCTCTTGTCACTTTGTAAATCATTGATATCCTAAGTTGCATTCTTCTCAAGAACTTCAAGCTCGCCTTTTGGGACCCTGCTCGTTGTGAGGCTTCTTTGTAATTGTTTGTTGTGGCACCCGAAGGACTTTTCATAGTGACACCAGAACCTCAGGGGTGTAACTTTTTGTATCCTCTAGGACCGAAAAAGGAGACATGTTTGCGTTGCTATTGTTCTTTCTCCCAGGTATTGTGTATTCATAGTCTTTCAAAGTTCAAACTCTCCAGCAAATATCTACTTCTTGTAGAATTTTTGGTTTCTTCTACAGTTTCACCGTTGTCTATTCTCACTACATTTCCTATTCCTCTATTGAAACTTCACAGTTATTTCTTGCTGCTTCAAGATTATCTTCACATATCATGTTGCCATCACGCCATGTTCCTCATAACTACTCACTAACGGAATTTAATTTGAGTTTCATTTATAATAGATCCTTATATTTCTCATAATCAAGGGAAGGAAATATTTTCTTTGAAAACGACATCTCTACTCTGAAACCTTCTTTTCTTCTCAAGATTAAAAAAAAGCTTATATCCTATTTGTGCGTAGGGTTGACTAACTAACAGACTCCTTAGTCGTTTTCTCTTTTGCTTCAAATTTATGAGCCTTTCATAGGGACTTTTCCGTCCTATCACTACACTAGGCAATAAAGTGATCAAATGTGTTGCTGCCAAGATACCTGTTCCCGATAGACAATATGGGAGAAACCTCCATGAATTTGAAGTGCCCTAGTAGTTTCAAGTGAAAACCTGTATTTCCTTTTTGTTCTTTCTTTCTGCTGGGGTAATTCTATGACGCTTTTATCATGCACTATGCCTTTATAAGCTAAGATATTTTCACAGTGAGATTGCAATCTGAGTTCCATTGTCACTAAAGATTTAAACCTTAGCATTAATGTGGTTCTTCACAGTCTCTAGTATCCTTATCTGGATTTCCTTCACTTACAGCTTACGCTATACATGTCAACAAATGTGTCTTAAGTCCACTAGAGCCATCGACTACAGTAAGTATTTTGTTCCGATTAAGGTAGATTTCCTTTAGGGTCCCCATGAGTCGTGATGAACTAGATCAAAAATATGCTTTGTAAAGCTATTTTGCTAGGAGAGTTTGGTTTTCTGATATGTATAGAGAGACATGTGAGTAAGAAATAAATGATATATTTTCTCTCTTCTACTTGTGAGCTATTTACATGTGGTTTATGTGGTTGCTGGATCCCACTTGAATAACACTGGTGGGCTAGTTTAGTTGCTGGGCGCAGCTCCTTCTCTTTGTTTTTTTTTCATTTGCCTTTCTTTTGACGCTCTTGGACTGGTATCAGTAATAGGCTCAAGTGGATGGCCATTAGGGATTCAAACAATGATTAATTGAAACAAGGATGTCTACTTGCAGTCACTAGCATAAGAATCAAGACTAATTTATCACGGGTTGCTATTTGCTCCAATCAAATATCCACGCGCTCTTTTGAGAACTGACACTGGCCTCTTTTTTCTTTCCCATGTCCAGATAAAGACTGTCGCTAGGATAGTGGAAGGCGATGCAGGGAAGGTCATCTGCAAGGAAGCAGAGAGGTTGAAGCCTGCTGCTGTGATCATGGGTTCCAGAGGCAGAGGATTGGTTCAAAGGTACTTACTTATCTGACTAATGCATCTAAGGAATACATAGATTTCACATCCTTTAAGTTTTTTTTTTTTTTTGGTGCAACATCTCTTAAGCTTTCTTTAACAAGTTTCCTAATGTTATGTCCACTAGTGTGTTGCAAGGGAGTGTTGGTGAATATTGCTTCCATCACTGTAAAACCGCGCCAATCATAATAGTTCCTGGGAAAGGTATTGTTCTCAAATCTATTTGTGAAGTTGTTGATCTAGTTACGTAATATTGGAAACGCTGATGCAGTTGTTTGGTATGCAGATGTGGGCGAGCAATCAGCGATTTGATTGAGGGAAGAGTTGTAAATTCTGATTGTTTTTTACCTTTGGATTTTGAAGTGTTTAACTGTATGCCTCTGTAGTTACTGGACTGTGATTGTGTCTGGTATGTATTACATTTATGATTTCATGGAGATTGCTTTAAACTGTTTTTTAAATAGTAAACCCGAACTCTATACAACTTGGATACAAAATTGAACCCATTTACATATTTTGTAATTATAGTTGTGGATTAGTGGTTTAGCTCTCACATTTTATTTTAGAGGTTGAGGTGGTGGAGTAGTGGCATCACTTTCCACCTTAGATCCCTGAGGTTTAGGGATCAAACCTCATGGGATTTATTCCCCCTCAAGTGAGTCTCCTTCATCTTACCTTTAAAAAATAAATAAAAAATTATAGTGAGCTCTACAGTTTTCTGATACATTTGTAGCATAACCCAAAATTGGTTCGAAACTCAACGAGATTCCAAATTGATTGTCCATATGTCAGTGCTAATCATACCAAAATTAAGGATTATATATTGTTTATATACAAGGGCAATGTAATTTCTAATGTGTCAAAAACAACAAATTGTTTATATATTAGGAGGTTCGACTATCAATATTTTTTATTTTATTTTTTGGGTAAGAAGTGGCCTGGACCCCGCTCGGGTCTTAATGGGCCAGACACTTGAGAGTAAGAGGGAAGGGCAAGGGGAATCCCTACCCTCAAAGTGCCTCTAGTGGGGGTTGAACCCCTAACCTTGAGGTTGAAAGGGTGTTTTTCTTACCACTAGACTATCAATATGTTTGAGTTATTTAGCTCAATTTTATCTCTACCTTGATCTTGGAGACAACACCTAAAATATAAAACACAAAAAAAAAGGTGCATTACTAAGTTCTAATAAGATAGCTAAAATATTAATAAATAAAAATATTACTCTAATGAACGAATGAAGTTACTCGTATGAATAAATGTGATCATTTTGACGGATAAGGTTACCTTTAGCAATAAAAGAGTGTTACTCTTGTAAGCAAATGGAGTTTCTTTCATACCAAAAGGGGGCTAATAACAAGTTTACTCTTATGAACGAATGAAGTTACTCGTATGAATAAACGGGGTTACTTTTATGAATAATTGGGGTTACTATTAAATAGGGTGGTTGTATCCATTAAATGAGGTTACTCATATTAACGAATTAGGTTGCTTTTATGATTAAACGGGGTTACTCATGATTACACGAAGTTATGTATATCTAAACAAGGTTACTTCAAAAAAATAATGGGTTACTCATCTAATATTTTAAGGTTACTAATCAATTAAAGGGGTTATCTTATAGACAAATGGGGTTACTCGTATGAATAAATGTGGTTACTCTTATGAATGAATGAAGTTACTCGTGTGAAAAAATGTGGTTCTCTTAACTATAAAAAAAATGTGACTCTTATGAAAAAAATGAGGTTATTTTTTTAACAAAAGGGGATAATAATCAGTTTACTCTTATTAACGAATGATCGAGGTTACTCGTATAAATAAATGTTACTTTTATGAACTATTGGGGTTACTCATATGATTAAATGAGGTCGTCGTATAATTAAAAGAGTTATTCATGTAATTGAATGTGATTACTCCTAACGGATGAGATTACTCTTAACAATAAAATGGACTATTATTATAAAGAAATAAGGTCGCTTTTATAACAAAAGGAAATGCTAATCAATTTATTTTCGTGAAAGAATGTGTTACTAGTATGAATAAATGCAATTAGTTTTGTGAACATTTGGGGACATTGAGGTTACTCATATGATTAATTGATGTTACTCATATGATTATTTGAGGTTACTGATATGAATAAATGAGGTTTCTTTTATAATTAAATAGGGTTAATCATAATATTAAATGAGGTTACTCATATGATTGAACACGGTTACTCAAAAAAAATTGAGGTTACCCATATAATGTAACACTCCGTATTTTGGGAGTTATCTTGCTATAAATAAGAAAATATAAAGTAAAAGTGAAAGTAAATTATAATACAGTTTGGTAAGCCTACAATTATAATTTAAATATACAACCTACCTTGGTCCCTAATTATATTTTAATTCGGTTTTGTTAAATAAATTAGAATTTGATTTGGAAACGAATCCTAATAAACTAAGGTTTCTCATACTATAAAAAGGAAGAGAAAAAAAAATTAATTAGAAAACCCTAGTATTCTAACTCAGCCGTTTTTTTCCTCAAGATCTTTTTCTCTCTCCTCCTTCCTTCTTCTCTCGGGCGTTCTTTCCTCCTTCTCTTCTCTACATTTCTTTCTTTCTTCTTCACTGCATCTGGAAACCCCCTCGCCGGCGTCGGTTAGTGGCAATCGTTGCCGGCTGTTCGTGGACGTTGCCAGAAGTTTCGCGCAAGGCTGCGGTGGAGGTTCGCGTCGCGTCTGGTGGTTCGAGCGTTGGTGGGGGTCGCGCGAAGGTGGGTCGAACCCCGCGTGGTTGTGCGAGTTTTGCCGGTGATCCAGCGGCTGGGTCGTGGGTCCTGTCGTCGCTGCCGGAAGTGTCGCACACGAGGCTCAAGGGGTTCGAGGTCGTGCCGCGCAGTAAAGGTTCGTGGCTCGCCGGTGCTCCGTCGGCGTCGGTCGTCGACGGTTTCCGGTGGTTTTTCCCCTCTCTTTTCTTCTTCAAATCAATTTATTAAATCTGATTTTGTTATGTATTTTGATTAAGTTTTGTAATTATTAATAAAGCATAGAATTATTAAAACAAAATCAGAATTATAATTATGCTTTAATTGTTGAGATAACTTTACTCCTCAAATTTGATTTTATAATACTTGGATATAATGGTTTGACTTAGTTTTGTAAACTAAGTATAGTAAAGGTTAAAGCAAAAATCAAATTCTTAATTATATTAGTAGTTCTTAGGAGGATGTTTAAGTCTCAATTCTGTTTTATTATACTTATGTTTAATGGGTTAAGTTATAATTGTAAATAAAGGTACATATTATGAAATAAAAGAAATCAGATTTATATTACACTACTAGTTCCTACTTTGATCTTAATTCTTCAATTCTGATTTTATAGTTCTCATATAAGTATCTAGTTAAGTTTGTTATTATAAACAAAGTAGTGTAAAAGTTAAGTTTAAGTTTTGTTGTCATGAACAAGTATAAAATAAGTTAGAGGAAATCAATTTCGCAAACTTATTATTAAGTTCTAAATATATTAGTTTAATAGAGTTCATGAAAAGAAATTTAAAACAATAAGATTGACTAATGTTAATATTCAAAACACCATATCTTACATAGTTGGATAAGCTGGTCTCTACTTTAATAATATCAAGGACTTAGCACTAAAGTATTTCTATTACTCGATTAGGTCCCAATTTCATAAGCGGAACGTTTAAGTAAGCAGCAAAGATTCTTCGTTACAAGGTACGTACGTGTACCAGTTTAGTTGCAATTACTAGTATCATGATAGGTTGTGATTTACTCTGTTGGAACCTAGAATCATGATAGGAAACAATTGTGATGGCAGAGATTGTTTGGTAACATGATTGTGATTGAAAATCGATATGTATCATGGTAATGCGAAATTCTATGGTATCATAAGCATGATTATTGGATTTGTATTCTTCGATCTATTGTGTAACAATTGGATTTGTATTCTTTGATCATGGTGTAACAAGGATGTTACAAGAAGTAAAGATTTGAGTATTATATCTAAAAAAGAATGTTAAATGATTACATGTTTAATGTGGTATGAAAGGACATTACTAAGAAAGGATTTTGGCAATAAACTTGTAGTTGGATTCCCTACAAGTGATGAACAATGGGGGGAGTGTGAGACTTGTTCTACACTCCTACGCAGGCCTACTGTGACGACAGTAGTGTCCTTATAAATTTTGATGACTCAAGTAGGCGGAAGGTTCCGTACGATCTTGGGGGTATGCATACTAAGGTGATGGATGTGGGACGGAACGAAACCGTATTTACATTCCATCTAATAGACCAAGTTGTCTATTAAGAATTAAGTAGCCCGTATGATTATGGTAAAGATGACGGTGCCCGTACGCTGCCAACTAAATGAAAAGTGAAGAATATAATGCTATGGTAGTATCATGTCTAGGGATTATCCTTACTGCTCTGTTTATGCTTTGTATGCACTCAATGCTTTACTATGTACTCAGCATAGCTGATTGTGTGTTATTGTGTTGTTTGTTGACCTGTGATGAACCATTGATGCTACAATAGGGAGCAGACTAGGTGTGCTGGTGTTGCTGCATGATGTTGAGCATATGGGGGATAGATCTTGGTCTTGAAACTTTAAAGTGTTTTAAATTAAGCATTTTCAGACTATTATGATTTACTTAGTTGGTTTGTGGTTTGAATAAAAAGGGGTCCTTGGTGATTCCCGAGTTGTAGTTAAAGTAAACATTTTATTTCCGCTGCAATGTAGTTTCTTAATAAGGAGTTGTAACGTTTTGATTTTATTATGCCTTGCGTTTCACCGCGGCGGTAACACTCCCAAAGTCGATGCGTCGTAGTCGTAGACGTGTATGGATTTTGGGGGTGTTACAAAACTGGTCATCAGAGCCAAAAGTTCCTATTTTCAAAAGATGTTTTAAAAGATTTTTAAATGGGTAGTATGGGATAAGAGCATATAGATTACTTTTGCGTGCATTAAATCATAGGAATAATTTTATTTGTACTGCCCTTCTTGCCTTTATTTGTCTGATTATATGAAATGTGGTTGGTTTGTTTGATTGAATTGGTGAAAGGTTCTTTGGAATCTTTGAAATGTAAATAGAGTAGGAGGATGTTCGACGATAGTGGTTGAAGGCACTAAAATCCGATAGTAATATAATATTCCAAAGATGTTTCAGAAAGGTATTGAACTAAAACTTTATTTCGAATATTTTAGGAAAGAATCATATAAATTGTCATAAATATTTTGAACTTGGGATTCTAAATTTGAAAATAATCGTTTTACCTCTTATATATGTTTATATATAATGTATACTTAAAAACCTTAAATTCACAAAACTTAGACTATTTTCCTTCTTTAAATTCGCAGATGGTTTACGACATAGGTCCTAAGGAATACCTGATGAAACACCGAATAGCGGAAGATTGGGACATCTGGGCCCATAAAATGGAAGCTGCTATGGAGTATAGGACCTTACAGGGAGATACTAGACTAAAGACTGAAATGGAGAAAATATATTTTATGCTGCAGTACGTCCCTAAGGAGGAACCTTACCTTTTCGTACACCGTAGATATGGGGATATATGGTCAGAAAATGGAAATTTTAATTGGGTCAAACACACTTACTGGAACCAATACCTTCCTACTGTAGGACATTTCATTACTGATCTTAAATACTGTGAAAATGAATGGAGAATTCGTGAGAAAAGAAGTTGGGAGCCCTCTGCCTCATCACCTTTAGTTCGAGGAACCTATCATGTGGGGGAAAGCTCGGGAATTAACGTGAATTCTGAGAATCCTAGAGTTAAATCTGAGCCGCAAGCGTCCTTTAGAGCTGCAAAAAGAGCTAGGTACCAAACTTTTGAAGATGAGTTCATACCCGAGGACTACCACATAGCGCCAAACCTCAGAACTGTTACCTACATTTCCGATGATGAGGGAAATAATAGGACTTTCATTGCAGTGATTGGGGAAGATAATGTTGAACCTATACTTGACTTGGAAAATGAGGAAGAGGGAGATCCTAATGAAAATGAGCCTGTTGAAGAGGAAGATCCTAATGAGAATGAGCCTGCTGAGGAGGATCCGATTGAGGAAAACGAAGAAGAAGCAGAAGAAGAGCCCATAGAAGAAGAACCTCTGGAGGAAGATGAACCTATAGAGGATGATGAGTCTTCTGAGGACGAAGCTGACATGGAAGAAGGAATAGAAAATCCTAATTCAGATGACGAAGCTCACCATTATAGTCCTTAGTTTCTTTTGATTATATAATTAGGATTAGAATATTATTTTATTCGTTTATTTCAGTTTTAATAAGGCTTGCATGCCATGTAGCAAATTAGTATTCTTTTATTCTTTTATTTATTCATATTATATTTTCCTTGGAAACAATAAGTTTTACCTTTTTCAATAATAATACAACAGTTTTATTCTTTTATTTGATGTAACGTCTTATTTGAGATGTTTATATTGCAAGTCAATAGAGACTTAATGATTGTTCGCAATAAAGATGTGTTATATAAATGTGCCAATGTGTAGTAGTTAAATAAATAAACGACTATGTGCATATCGCCGAAACAAGATCGTTGTATCATTTTTCAGCCGCGGGAATGGTTCGTCAAGGCGGCACACCTGATACCTCTCTGAATGTCGAGCAATCGATTCGTGATCTAGTGCATATCACAGCTAACCTAGCCCAGGGTCATAACCGGGATGGGGACTTGTCTGAAAAGGTTGCTCGTAGGAACCCACCAATACTGAATGGGAAAGGGGGGGCCGGAGGAGGCTGGAAAAATGGGTTTGGGAGTTTGATAAGTCGTTCTTTACCCTCTCCCCGTCCGTATGATAAGATCGTGCCCTTAGCAAGCTATTACCTTCGGGGGATGCTCACTTTTGGTGGACCCAAGCTAAGGACAACCTCCTTAAACAACCTGACTTTGGGTGGGAAACCTTCAAGAATGCCCTGAGGGATAAGTATTACCCTCCATACCTCAAGAAGCGGAAAGCCCAGGAGTTTATGATGCTAGAACAAGGGAACCCGTCTGTTGAGGAGTATTATCGCAAATTCATTGAGTTGATGAGATTTGCTCTCCGAAATTGCCCCTATTGAGGAAGCTAAGGCCTCACGTTTTGAGTTAGGGCTCACCCTTGACCTGCAGGGGAGACGGGGGAGATACTTTCACCTCGTTGGACCATGTCTTTGGCAAAGCTGCCCACCTATATGCCATAAGGAAACGAGAGGAAGGGGGTAAGCAAGGTGAGAAGCGAAAGGAGAATCCAAACCCCGAGGTTCAAAGGTTTGAAAAGAAACACCAGGGGAACCAAAACAATCAAACCTTCCAACGAAACTTTGGTAAGGGACCCAACAACAACAACCCTCAACACAATAATAATAACCGAAACAATAACACCAACAACCGCAGACCTGAGCGTGTGTACAGGTGTAAGAAGTGCCCAAACAACCATCCTGGGAGAGATTGCGAGGGTAACAAAGTGGAGTGTCGTGAATGTGGGAAACTGGGGCATAGGCGTATGAGTGCTACTCAAAGAATAAGGTTAACCCCAATGGTCAGAAGAAGGGAACTATGGAGACAAGCCTAGAAATGGGAATGGAAATGGTGGAAATGCATACAATGGGTCAGGGAACTCTAATTACTCCAAACCACCAACTAATGCAAATAACCAGGCACCATCTGGGAATCATGTGACCAACAACAATGATAATAAGGGCAAAGGGAAGCTGTATATGATGACGGCTAGTGAAGAAGAAGCTCGTAGAGATGTTGTCACTGGTATTTTTTCTATTAACTCAATTCCTGTTAAAGTATTGTTCGATTCTGGAGCATCTTTGTCTTTTATTGGCCATACAATTGTTAGAACTCTAGCACTGGTTGAATCCGAGTCAATTTATATGCCTATAATTATTCCGTCTGGGGATATTGTTAATTGCTCTAAGAAATTCCTCAATGTCTCACTGAAAATAGAGGAGGGCTTCTTTCCTTCCGATCTAATAGAGTTTAATTTATCGAACCTAGACATCATTTTGGGGATGGATTGGCTTGGGAAGTACAAGGCTAAGATAGACTGTGATGCACAGAAAGTGGAACTGAGAGATCCTTCGGGAAAAAGGGTGTCATATAGGAGAATACCTCGAGAACATGGGATTAAAGTAATCAATGCCTTGCAACTTAAGGGTTATATAGGCAAAGGATGGCCTTTATTTATGTGTTCTGTGAGAAGGGTTGAGGATGATCCATTAAAACCGGAGGATGTGTCTATAGTTAGCGAATTCCAGGATGTTTTTCCTGAAGAAATACCTGGTATGCCGCCAAGGAGAGATGTAGAGTTCACTGTTGACTTAGTACCTGGAACTGGACCTATCTCAAAAGCCCCATACCGAATGGCTCTAGCAGAAATGAACGAGTTGAAAAGCCAGTTGGAATAACTACTAGAGAAAGGGTACATTAGACCTAGTATGTCACCATGGGGAGCCCCTGTCTTATTTGTGAAGAAGAAGGCTGGTAATTTGAGGTTGTGTATAGACTACCGTGAGTTGAACAATGTCACTGTGAAAAAAAAATATCCATTACCTAGGATAGATGACTTGTTTGACCAACTTCAGGGTGCAGGGATGTTCTCCAAAATAGATTTAAGGTCTGGTTACCATCAGTTGAGGATTGCTGACCAAGATATACCTAAAACTGCCTTCAGGACTAGGTATGGACACTATGAGTTTACCGTTATGCCTTTTGGGTTAACCAATGCACCTGCTGTTTTTATGGACCTCATGAATAGGATTTTTCGACCCTACCTCGATAAATTCGTAGTCGTGTTCATAGACGATATATTGATCTATTCAAGGAGCAAAGAGGAACATGAGGGACATTTGAGGCTTATTTTACAGACACTTAGGGAGAACCAACTGTATGCAAAGTTTTCAAAGTGTGAGTTCTGGTTGGAAAAGGTGTCATTTTTGGGTCATTTCGTCTCTAAGGAGGGTGTGTCAGTAGATCCTGCAAAAATAAAAGCTGTGAGTGAATGGCCTACCCCAAAGAATGTCACGAATATAAGGAGTTTCTTGGGTTTAGCCGGTTATTATAGAAGATTTGTGAAAGACTTTTCGAAGATCGCAAAACCCATGACTAACTTGATGAAGAAAGATTGCAAGTTTAACTAGACTGACGATAGTGAGAAAGCCTTTCAAACACTCAAAAAGAGATTAACCTCAGCACCTGTTCTAGCCTTGCCTAACGGGGATGAGGGGTATGATGTCTATAGTGATGCGTCAAAGAATGGGTTGGGTTGTGTTCTTATGCAAAATGGGAAAGTTATAGCTTATGCGTCCCGTCAACTGAAACCATATGAGGTTAATTACCCAACGCATGACCTAAAGTTGGCCGCAATTGTCTTTGCCTTAAAAATTTGGAGACATTACCTTTATGGGGTGACTTGCCGAATTTTCACCGATCACAAAAGCCTCAAATACATCTTCACCCGTAAAGACCTTAATATGCGACAAATACAGATGGCTAGAGCTCATTAAGGACTATGACTTAGATATTCAATACCATGAGGGTAAAGCAAACGTTGTTGCTGATGCATTGAGTCGTAAGTCTAGCCATAGCCTAAACACCTTGGTAGTTGCTGACAAACTTTGTGAAGAATTTTCTAAACTCCAGCTTGAAGTGGTTCATGAAGGGGAAGTGGAAAAATTATTGAGTGCCCTAACCATTCAGCCCCAACTTCCTAGATGAAATAAGAGAGGGTCACTGGGGATGTGAAACTTGAGCGGGTCAAAGCAAAACTTAAGGAGGGAAAAGCAGAAGGGTTTGAAATCCATGAGGATGGGAGTATACGCTACAAGGGTCGGTGGTGTGTACCGCAAAAATGTGAGGAGTTGAAGCAAAAGATAATGAGTGAAGGTCATAATACGAGTTATTCCGTCCACCCGGGGGGGGATAAGTTATATAAGGACCTCAAAAAGATGTTTTGGTGGCCTGGGATGAAGAGGGCAGTAGCCGAGTTTGTTTCCAAATGTCTGACGTGTCAAAAGGTTAAGAGTGAGCACAAGAGTCCTCAAGGCAAAATTCAGCCTCAACATGGAAGTGGGATTCAATATCCATGGACTTCGTAGTAGCCTTACCTAGGAATCGGGGAGGCAATAACACAATATGGGTGATAGTGGACCGGTTGACCAAAACTGCAAGGTTTATACCCATGAAAGACACGTGGAGTATGGAAACCCTAGCCAAAGCATATGTTAAACATGTCATTCGACTGCACGGAGTACCCACGAGTATAGTGTCTGATAGGGATTCGCGATTCCTTTCGAACTTCTAGAAAAAGGTACAGGAAGCATTTGGTAGTGAGCTGTTGATGAGTACCGCCTTTCACCCAGCTACAGACGGTCAAACAGAAAGAACAATCCAGACCTTGGAAGACATGTTAAGAGCTTGTGCCTTAGAATACCAGGGATCATGGGAAGACCATTTAGACCTCATAGAGTTCTCATACAACAACAGTTATCATGCTAGTATCAAAATTGCTCCATTTGAAGCGTTGTATGGGAGAAAGTGTTGCAGTCCTTTATGCCGGAACGATATTAGTGAGACAATGGTGTTAGGTCCTGAAATGATTCAAGAGACTGTTGATCAAGTGCGAGTCATTCAAGACAAGATTAGGGCTGCACAGGACAGGCAGAAGTCCTATGCGGATCAGAAGCGAAGGGAAGAGAACTATGAAGTTGGTAAAAAAGTGCTGCTGAAGGTGTCTCCAATGAAAGGAGTGATGCGATTTGGGAAGAAAGGGAAACTAATCCCTAAGTTCATAGGACCATATCAGATTTTGGCGAGAGTAGGCAAAGTGGCTTATCGCTTAGATTTGCCAAACGAGTTAGAAAGGGTTCACAACGTGTTTCACGTATCCCAACTTCGGAAATACGTGCCTGACGAGTCGCATGTCCTAGAACCTGAAAACATCGAGTTAGACGAAACCTTGTCCTATGAGGAGAAACCCATCAAGATCCTAGACCACAAGGTGTGTAGTACGCGAAATAAGGACGTCAAAATCGTGAAGGTGTTGTGGAGAAATCAGAATACTGAAGAAGCCACATGGGAAGCAGAAGATGCGATGCGTCTGAAGTACCCTGAGCTTTTTCAAGAGGTAGGCAAGTTACGAGGACGTAACTTTTCTTTTAAGGGGGGAATAACGCGATAGAATTTCGCGCTTCCCCTAAAGTTTGCTTAAGTTTGTTATTTATGTGTATTATTGTTTATGTGACTTGCGAAAACTAGAAAAGGCTTGTGAAATTTTGGGACTTAGAAGTGCGACAGTTCGTCGTTAAGACTGGCTACCTCAAAGTTTCGGGACGAAACTTCCTTTAAGGGGGTAAGCCTGTAATACTCCGTATTTTGGGAGTTATCTTGCTATAAATAAGAAAATATAAAGTAAACGTGAAAGTAAATTATAATACAGTTTGGTAAGCCTACAATTATAATTTAAATATACAACCTACCTTGGTCCCTAATTATATTTTAATTCGATTTTGTTAAATAAATCAGAATTCGATTTGGAAACGAATCCTAATAAACTAAGGTTTCTCAAACTATAAAAAGGAAGAGAAAAAAAAAATTAATTAGAAAACCCTAGTATTCTAACTCAGCCGTTTTTTTCCTCAAGATCTTTTTCTCTCTCCTCCTTCCTTCTTCTCTCAGGCGTTCTTTCCTCCTTCTCTTCTCTACCTTTCTTTCTTTCTTCTTCACTGCATCTGGAAACCCCCTCGCCGGCGTCGGTTAGTGGCAATCGTTGCCGGCTGTTCGTGGACGTTGCCGGAAGTTTCGCGCAAGGCCGCGGTGGAGGTTCGCGTCGCGTCTGGTGGGGGTCGCGCGAAGGTGGGTCGAACCTCGCGTGGTTGTGCGAGTTCTGCCGGTGATCCAGCGGCTGGGTCGTGGGTCCTGTCGTCGCTGCCGGAAGTGTCGCACACGAGGCTCAAGGGGTTCGAGGTCGTGCCGCGCAGTAAAGGTTCGTGGCTCGCCGGTGCTCCGTCGGCGTCGGTCGTCGACGGTTTCCGGTGGTTTTTCCCCTCTCTTTTCTTCTTCAAATCAATTTATTAAATCTGATTTTGTTATGTATTTTGATTAAGTTTTGTAATTATTAATAAAGCATAGAATTATTAAAACAAAATCAGAATTATAATTATGCTTTAATTGTTGAGATAACTTTACTCCTCAAATTTGATTTTATAATACTTGGATATAATGGTTTGACTTAGTTTTGTAAACTAAGTATAGTAAAGGTTAAAGGAAAAATCAAATTCTTAATTATATTAGTAGTTCTTAGGAGGATGTTTAAGTCTCAATTCTGTTTTATTATACTTATGTTTAATGGGTTAAGTTATAATTGTAAATAAAGGTACATATTATGAAATAAAAGAAATCAGATTTATATTACACTACTAGTTCCTACTTTGATCTTAATTCTTCAATTCTGATTTTATAGTTCTCATATAAGTATCTAGTTAAGTTTGTTATTATAAACAAAGTAGTGTAAAAGTTAAGTTTAAGTTTTGTTGTCATGAACAAGTATAAAATAAGTTAGAGGAAATCAATTTCGCAAACTTATTATTAAGTTCTAAATATATTAGTTTAATAGAGTTCATGAAAAGAAATTTAAAACATAGTTGGATAAGCTGGTCTCTACTTTAATAATATCAAGGACTTAGCACTAAAGTATTTCTATTACTCGATTAGGTCCCAATTTCATAAGCGGAACGTTTAAGTAAGCAGCAAAGATTCTTCGTTACAAGGTACGTACGCGTACCAGTTCAGTTGCAATTACTAGTATCATGATAGGTTGTGATTTACTCTGTTGGAACCTAGAATCATGATAGGAAACAATTGTGATGGCTGAGATTGTTTGGTGACATGATTGTGATTGAAAATCGATATGTATCATGGTAATGCGAAATTCTATGGTATCATAAGCATGATTATTGGATTTGTATTCTTCGATCTATTGTGTAACAATTGGATTTGTATTCTTTGATCATGGTGTAACAAGGATGTTACAAGAAGTAAAGATTTGAGTATTATATCTAAAAAGGAATGTTAAATGATTACATGTTTAATGTGGTATGAATGGACATTACTAAGAAAGGATTTTGGCAATAAACTTGTAGTTGGATTCCCTACAAGTGATGAACAATGGGGGGAGTGTGAGACTTGTTCTACACTCCTACGTAGGCCTACTGTGACGACAGTAGTGTCCTTATAAATTTTGATAACTCAAGTAGGCGGAAGGTTCTGTACGATCTTGGGGGTATGCATACTAAGGTGATGAATGTGGAACGGAACGAAACCGTATTTACATTCCATCTAATAGACCAAGTTGTCTATTAAGAATTAAGTAGCCCGTATGATTCTGGTAAAGATGACGGTGCCCGTTCGCTGCCAACTAAATGAAAAGTGAAGAATATAATGCTATGGTAGTATCATGTCTAAGGATTATCCTTACTGCTCTGTTTATGCTTTGTATGCACTCAATGCTTTACTATGTACTCAGCATAGCTGATTGTGTGTTATTGTGTTGTTTGTTGACCTGTGATGAACCATTGATGCTACAATGGGGAGCAGACTAGGTGTGCTGGTGTTGTTGCATGATGTTGAGCATATGGGGATAGATCTTGGTCTTGAAACTTTAAAGTGTTTTAAATTAAGCATTTTCATACTATTATGATTTACTTAGTTGGTTTGTGGTTTGAATAAAAAGGGGTCCTTGGTGATTCTCGAGTTGTAGTTAAAGTAAACATTTTATTTCCGCTGCAATGTAGTTTCTTAATAAGGAGTTTGTAACGTTTTGATTTTATTATGCCTTGCGTTTCACCGCGGCGGTAACACTCCCAAAGTCGATGCGTCGTAGTCGTAGACGTGTATGAATTTTGGGGGTGTTACATATAATGTTTTTAAGGTTACGCATAACAATAGAAGGGAGTTACTTTTATAAATAAATGGAATTACTTTTATAAATAAAAGGAGATACTAATGAGTTTACTCTTATGAACCTGGAGTCACTCGTATGATTAAATGTGGTTACTTCTTACGGGTGAAGTTATTCTTAATAATAGTAGAGGTAATGAGGTTACTTTTATAACAAAAAGAAATTACTAACCAGTTTACTCTTCTGAAAAATTAGGATAATTTCAAAAGGTTATATCTATCAACACACTCAACATTTTGGAAAGATTAAATTTGGAGATGAAAATTTGGCTCGATAGCTTTCCAACGCCTGATAAAAACTCAATCTCGATGAAAAACGAGTGAGATATGACATTTTGAAAATTAACTGACAATTTGTGGTCGA
Organism: Beta lomatogona; assembly: GCA_947646795.1. Classification (NCBI taxonomy): domain Eukaryota; kingdom Viridiplantae; phylum Streptophyta; class Magnoliopsida; order Caryophyllales; family Amaranthaceae; genus Beta; species Beta lomatogona. The sequence goes on along the minus strand of CANSNZ010001062.1, from coordinate 762,137 downwards.
CCACATATAAGAATTTGTGATCTTATAGATGTCTATTTACGCCTATCACGACTCTTCTAACTATAAGCCTATAACCTAGTATTTCCAGGTGGAGGTCAACTTTTGCAGAGTCCAAGTTCCAGATCCATATGACCGTACTTTTAGAACCTACTCTAGGGCCGAGGTCCATTCGTAAATTAGGGCCATCCTATGTTGTTCTCAATGTTCTCCATCGAAGATTAATACTTCCTCCGTTTCAAATTACTCGCTACACTTTCCATATAGGGAAGTTTCATATTACTTGCTACACTTCCTTTTTGGGCAATAAACTCTCTCTATCTCTCTCCTCTCACATGAGTCTCTTTTCTTTTTACTCTCTACCTCTCTCTTCTCCAAAAATTGCCTAGGAGTCCGTAAATTGAGAAGTGTAGCGAGTAATTTGAAACGGAGGAAGTACATCATAATCTACCCACTGGCTCAGGGACATTGGAATTTGGGTAGACTATCTAATAAAAATAGACAATTAAAAAATATTTAATTTTTTTAGTGCTGAGTGGTACTCCACTAATTATTACCTCTTTCTAATGGGTGGATTATCACTTGCTAGATGAAGTTTTTTTTTTCCACTTCTCCTCCCATTTCTATCTGACCTGATGTCTTTTTGAAAGGTTTGATTATGGAAGTTTCGAATACTTAAATATTCCATTTTTGTATTTGAAAGACAAATTTCCCGCCTTTCACTCTATCTTCCTCTTTCCCGCCACATCACAGTGAGATGAGATGATGATGTTCAAGCAATTATTGATCGTTAAATCAAAAAATATCATAGGTGCGATTTCTTCAAACCCTAACTTCAAATTTCTTTTATTCGATTTCTCCTTTTGTTTAATCTTGCGATAAAATCGTAAAATACGTCAATTGATTTCGAAATTTGTTTCTGTTTGACAATATTACTTTACATTTCGAGCAAGAAAGATTGTAAATTAGGTATTTTATACAGTTCTAGAGAAACGAATTTTACTGGAGAATTTCATCGTTTTATTTGATGAGATTGATCTTCAATGAAGCTTATGATTTTCGCATTTTTCATAATAAATCACTAAATTTATGTTAATCTATGTTTGTGTAACTTTCTAATTACTATTGATATATATATTATGATAGTAACCAGTCTAATGATTGCATAATCGTGAATATTTGCATGTCAAAAGTTGCATAATGGATGTTTTTTTCGGCAAGACAGCTATATATAATCATGCTTTGGTGCTAAAATACCTTTTAGATCAATTGATTCCTGTAGCTTGATTTCTTGACTTATGTTAGTTCTAAAGTGCTACTCTGAATGTGTACGCGATTTACGCGTTTCTTGATGAGCTTTCTATGCATAACATCTTGGGTGGAGGTGATGTTTTTAATATTAAGTTTGCATCAGTTTGCTTTGTGTACTTTATTAATACTCATTGTTGATACTTAGCACTAACATCTTTTCTAAGGAACTCTAAAGTTGATCTCCTGGAGATACAAAAGAGTCCAATCCAATGTTTTTGGGGTGGTCGTGGTGGAACTGAGGATATACTCCCTCGGTCCTGTAATAGTTGTTTCACTTTATCTTTCACGGTCTCTCCAATACACACATTTGACCATTAATAATTGTAATTATACAAGCATAATATCTATGGAATTCTAAAAAAATCAATCAAGATCTGATATAATAATATCTTCATACATAGATCATGGAGAAAATACGGTCAAAGTTTACAAACTTTGACCTTAAACTAAAGTGGAGCAACTGTTAGAAAAACTTAGGGCGTATATGGTTGTATCTCACATGGCTGTAGTAGTGGTATATGGTTATGGTGGCACCTTGGTTAGTTTTGGTGTATATGCATGCGACAATACCTCAAATTGTGGTCATGCTAATTTATTTGGTTGTGGTGGCGGGAAGGTGCAATGTGTGCAAGTCCTTAACCCTCCTTGTCTTCTGTTAAGATAATCTGAAAAAAAAACAGAAAGTTTCTGGTATGCAATGCCGTTATTAAAAAAATCTTTCTATGTGTTGGTATATTTACATAGGAGAAGGGAATTTATCTTTTGCATTTCTTATTCTTCCGTTCTATGGAGCTGCATAAACGTTGTGGTGGAAGGGGACTTCACATATAGAACGGTCCCATGAATGAGACTATGAGATAAACAAGGTCATTGCTTTTGTATTTCCTATTGTTGGGAGTAATGGTGCTTGACTGCTTGGTGACTGTATTTGAATGGAAATGTCATCGCGAAATTTTCGCTGATACCAGGAGAACACTACTAGAGTGATTAACTGGATGAGGTTGCAGGACCACCTATATACTGTTTATATGCCTTGTAAGGGAGGGAAGCTGTGGCTCATGACTTTGTTTCAGGAAGAAAATGATGCTATCAAGGCATAGTTATTGCCTGTGGGCCTTCTGCTGTTGCTATAACGTTCTACTATACCTGAATTGCACCTTTCCTTGGCTTTCCTACATTCACAAAACAAAAGAAGCCTTATTGGTCAAGCATAATTTATTGCTTTTGTGATGCATAGTAGATATTGTATAGAGCTCTAATGTGCATACAGGAATAAAATTTAATGAGTACGGAAAAAATATTGATCATCTAAGGTCACCAAGTTGTTGCATATTAAGAAGTTAGTTTTCAGCGATTTTGTTGTGTGGTTCATAGATTTGGTGTAAAGCTTGTTGATAATTTACTGAGGTCTCCACACTACTTTAATAATACCCTGTTTCTGTGATCATTGGTAGTTCTCCCGTCCTTAGGTCCCATTACAGTTGGCATCTTTTCCTCTCTTATTCAGCTCTATGTTAGATAAAGATAACACATAATCAAGAATACGGACTTCTCACTGTTAGTATTGTCACTGTAGTTTTTGTTGTTTACTTGCACTAAGAAAGAGTTTTTATTAGATGTTGAAAACAGCATATTCCAATTTGTTAATTGTACAAGATTAACACTTTATTTGGTTAGCAATATTGAAGAAAATATCCAATCTTTCCAACATTGCAAGGATTTGGCTGATAAAGATGGCGAAGAATATGAATCATTCCAATTTTCTCCCCTTTCCTTCGCCTATGTTATATTGAAACATTGGAAAATGAATTCCTATTCCTTTCCCTCTGTCCTCCAAATTCTCATATCCAAAGACACTCTAAAGTAGAAATTGGCTAACTTATTCACATATCCAAATTCTATCATTGTGCTAAATCATAAGCTAGTAGACAGAAACTCGGCATGATTCAAGTGTCGTCATGCTATGTGACCGCGACACATCAGTTGCCATTACCAGCTAGGCAACTAGTCTATAATTGTTTGCAGTAGTAATTTATGGGGTTAGAAGGAATCTCTTATGATTTTGGTCCTAGGGGTGCCTACAGGTTCAGACCAAGAATTTTCTGTCTGTACATGTTTCCACTGCACAAAACTGGTAATAGTTCAGTGATTTTGTACGGATTGGAGACCTTTATTAAAGCAGAATAGGAAGGAGGAGGGTTAATAATCAGAGCAGGAACCCAGCAACTTAAATCGAAAAAGTACTACTTCATATACAAGTAAGAGCTTAGAGCTGCAATGTAATAATTCACAGAACCAGTCTGCTTATTGCAATACTACGTCCAAATGTCTTTTAGCTAAAGAATCTCTATGATTCTGTTTGGTTCTCACAATTTTTCGGAATATCTATCTACTCTGTTTCTTTCTCAGCACCACATCATGTTTGGTGCTATCAAAAATCTACCGTGAAATCATACAAGTATGTGTTTGTGTGACTGGATTGGCAATTTAAAACTTCCTCAGTTGCTGATCAATACTTATAAGTTAATGCAATATTGAGTTTCATGACTTTAGCCTCATTAATTAATTAGTAGCTTTTAGAGAATGTAACTTTGGTTTCGTTGGAAAGTTATTGATTGCATTATTATTCTTGAACTGATCCATGATACTCATAAGTCATACCCACTTTCCTTCATTTGCCTGTTAAGTAGCAACTTTTTTTTTTTTTTTTGAGGAGAAGCAAAAGAAGTGACCTTAATATACCCATGTATCATAAATTCACAATTCTTCTTATGTCTATTCGCTTGGTCCTCTTGGCTGTTTATTTCACAAGGTTATAAAAGAGCGCGAAACGGATTAGATGTGGATGATTGAAAACAACTTTCATATTCCCTTTCTGCTCTCCTTTCATTGTTGCTTTCCCTCTGCCCCCACCAGTATCTCTCATAACTCTAGTCTTTGTTCTCTGGTCCCCTTCCTCGCTAAAGTGACTATAGACTATAGTACTGTTGATGCAATTAAGCAGAAGGCAGATGCCAATGGGTGCTAAAATTATTACTTTCACCTCATCGCCTTTGGATTTATACATACAAATATATACCTATGTACTAAACAGAATCAGAAAAGAATCCTAGTTAAAAAATCTGATTTGATGCTCCTCAGATGTAACTTTTAAGATTCGACAACTGATTTACATCTCCATCTTTAAATTGCTCGATTCAATGGTGCCTGCACATTAAATGATGGCTGTTAAAAGACCTGTGAAGTGTTTAATGTTTTCATAAATTTAAGTCAAACACTAAATGCATAAAATAAAAACTAGCGACTAGCGCGAGAATGTAATTATAGTTTTATGCATTGCTGCTTAATGTGTCTTCCAATTATATTCTTGTTGCTATTATTAACTCTATGCTATCAAAAATCAGTATTATTTTAGGCTAAATACCAAAGTCCTGTTCCTGTAGATACTTCTTCTGAGATACCATGTTATTGGATTGGTGCTTAAGATAAGTAACATCATGTGAAAGATGTCCTCATGAGCTAGTTTTGTTAAGCACATCCTTTTCAAACCAAATTTTGTTATATGTAGGTTTTATAGTTAGAAGTAGGAGCACATGAAACCTAATAAGGGAAATTAAATAAGATGTTTCGGTGTTATCTACCTGTGAATGTCTGTAGTGGAAATGATGTTGATTTTCCCTGTTGAAATTCCATGTTGTAAATATTTTGTAATTCGGGATCCCATTGTAAAAAATTTGGAATTTGCTGCAAATATTAAATCAAATTAATGTTAGTGAAAGAAAAGAGTTACTAACAAAAGATTGGTCTCTAGCAAATGTTTGTCGGAATGGAGATAATTCTCCTTTTGTAATTAGGCATTTTCCCATAATCCCTAATTATTGCCAAGAACTCGTGTTGTCGGATTGTAATAGGCTTTTTGCCACAACTGATCAATCTATGTTACCGTTGTTCACCAAAAAAAAAAAAAAAAAAAAAAAAAAAGATTGGTCGCACTGAACGGAAAAGGAGGAAATTACATTGAAGTAGGATGTGTCGAGAAAATTCTCTGGTATTGATACAGGAGCACTGATGCTTCGCTTCAACCCCAAATCGATTGGGTTTACTGCGACTGTGGATCCACTAACTGGATCCATTTGTTCAATAGGGTTGTATTGTAGGTAGCTGGGATGAGTTAAATCTGGTGATACCCCCATTGTTGGTAGACTAGTAGAGCATGCTGCAAAAACCTGTTAAAGAGAGTTGCAGAAATCAGTTTTATTCAGCAATTTTCTTGTCTCTTTTTGGATGAAAAGTTTCTGCATGATTAGTTTTTTCATATGTATTTACCTCTTTGGCAATTAAGTCATCAATGCTAAAATCAAGCCTGGGATTAACTGTTGCCAGTTTCATGGAAAGGAACTGTTTTAAAGAAAGAGGGAAAAGTCAGTTAACTATTGGGTAGTTACAGGAATTTTTTTTTCAATTTTATTAGGAACTCTGTTTACCTCTACTTGTCTTTGGAGAGATTGAACATAATTAATTATTTCATCAAGCATTCCAGCTTTCCCTGTGATCTTATTGCACCCTGGAACTAAATCTTGGAGATATTTCATTCTTTCACTGATTTTTTCCCTCCTTACCTGCATTACAACCCATTAATGTAGAATATGAGTAACTGGTAGGATCAATGTATCAATGTTTATTTTCCTCTATTACAGTGTATATCTTTGCTTACTCTTTCAGCTAAGCTGTGGCTATCAGTGGCCTGGCCACGCCTTGCTCTGACATGAATGTAATCAGGCTTGTCTAGCTCGGATGCTTTTGAATTATCTTTAGATGTAGACCCTGAAGTTTCTTTGTTTTTCTTGTCATTGTTATTCTCATTGCTTTCCTTTTGTTTATATTGGCTACTATTGCTGCGTCTATTGCTATGTTGTTCGGTGATTTTTGATTCTTCCTCTTCAGCATACCCTTTGCTCTTCTTTGATTGGCTGTCTTCTTCTGCATCCACTACCTGCAACATATAATTTGGACCGGAAGATTTTAGGGGATCAGTCAGTGATATATAATTTGCTGATGAAGTATTCAGTCTACAGAGAGTGTTTTTGGCTTTTAAATGCGGAATTAAGTTCAAAAACCATAGAGAGATCTTTACCTTTGGTGTAAAATGGTTTGCTTTCCTCTTTTTGAAACTCTCTTTTCCAGCTGCTCCACTCAGCTTCTGATCGGATGGGAGGAATTCTGTTCCTTTGGCATCATGGGTCGCCTTAACAGCGGCTGCTACTGCCGCCACTGATGGCGGGCAACTGATTGTTCTTGAAATGCCATAATCCATCTCATAGCCAGGACTGTTATGGACTTGCCCAGCAGACTCCATTGCCAAGCTCCCAACAGTAACCCCACTTTTCGGCATCCCAAAATCCATCCACCCATTCTCCGAACCCGGATCAGCCTTAATGGGCCGGTTCAAAAGCTCATTTAGATTTGGACCAGTTGTAACTGGGCTTGTGCTATAATTCATGTTCATGTTCATGTTCATGTTCATGTTCATGTTCATGCTCATGCTCTGAAAATCCTGTGCTTCAACAGGTAAGTAAGAGAGCACACTCAGGTCACTAAAGCAGTTCAGTTCTTGTTGTTGCTGGTGTGGTTGGAGATGGAGGAGCTGCTCTTGTTGCCACTTAAAAACCAATCTCTGTCTTTCCAAAACACTCATCTCCATGCCCTTAACTCCGATAACATTTCCGGGCATGTTCAGGCAGTGCAACATCTCCGGCAAAGTTCTATTCATTGCCTTACCAAATCTAATAATAGTAAGTGAAAAATGATTGCTTTTTGTGCTATTACCAAGTCTTAATATGTACTTGTACTAAAACTGTTTGTTGTTCTTTTGCTTTTATGAAGGTGGGGGGGAAAGTTGGTGTGCTGTAAGGATTAGGCAGGCTTTTGTAATGATTTGGTACCTAACACAAGTTCTTCATGACCAAGGTACTGCACTATGACTCTTTCTTCTCTCTTTTATTTGCCCTTTTGTAAATTGATGCGGTTTTAACCTCTGGTTGGAAAATGGATTGAGAGAAGAGATTGGGGGGAGGTGAAGGTATATATAAAAGGAAAAAAAAAAGACGCTGCTATCTGACGTAACTAGTAAACTAGCCGCAATAATTAGGAGAGATAAAATTTTCATCTTCGTTTTGAATTTTATTTTTGCATCAAATATATTGATGTTCTTGGGGGACCTGAGGAGGCAAGTAGAGAAATGAAGTAGATAGATGAGAGAGATAGAAAGGGGCAACTGGGGCAGAGAGCCATCGAATGTATCCATAACTAGAGGCTGTGGGTTGTGGGACCTTCTTGACATATGACTGCTACGTGGGCTTGTCCTGCCAACGGCAAAACGGGGTTAGAGACTTAGAGTGAGTCTTGCTTGGACGGGGTTTAGACTTCAGACTTCAGAGTCAGAGGGTGTATGGTTTTCTTTGAGCTTATGATTTGTGATTAATTGCATGGGTTAATTTAGGATTGTAGTCATATTGTTTGTTAAGGATTTTATATTTTATACGCCCTCTGTCTCACAATAGATTTTGCATTTCTAATTTTGGCACTATTCATGAGTAAAAAAAATCTTCCAATTTTTTCTTTTCCAATATATAAGAAAAAAAGCAGTCATGTGGGGGTCGTGTTTGATTTGTTGATTGAGTACATTACTAAAATCAAACTTTTATAATTTTTACTAATATATAATTAAAGATATTAATGATACAAAACGTGTATTGACAAATATGAAAATGAGAAATGAGAAGTCTTTTAAGGAACGGAGAGAATATTTTCTTATCTTGGATTTGGGGTAGAGGTAGTGGTCCCACAGTGATGGCTTGGCTGCAGGGAAGTCCGGGCCTTCATTACGTTTATGCCCACATGGTTAAGTACATGTGGCAGTTTGTAGGAGCTTCTACCTATGACATGGCAGCTTGATGATGTGTAAGGTGATGAGGTGAAATGGAGGAGTGTAGGAGTCTGGTGAAGTATGTTGTTAAGCTGCCTTTTGCCTGAAGATTCTGCAGGTATCTGGGAATGGGGGTGTTAAGTGTACAATGATGAGTCTACCAAATTTTGCATCTCTAGTTTGAAAAATCCTATAGGAGTACTTTGCTTAGTAAAAGTAATCTTAAGAAGATCATTATCTTCCCTTAAAAAAATCATATTGTTAATCATATTGTTAATCATATATTACCATAATAGTTATGGGTTATACAAACAGCTTTCATCCCGTCATTCAAGTAGTTATTGTCTAACAATTACGGCTTTAATTTGCTTGGTCAGGGGACCTAGGAACATATGATTTCTTATGTCTAATTAAATTTAGTTTTTGATGTTAACCTCTTGAGTCTTGCCCCCTCACTAAAAATAGGAGGTGTAACAGGATATAGATTATGACCAATGTTGATAAGACTATCAGATATTAAATCAGTATGACTTAAACAAGATTAATCAGATACTAAACCTTGTTTCTAGGAATGGCCTATGATTATACTGTGGATTGGTTAGCATTTAGCACTTTAGAATTAATGAAGAAGAATTTCTGCTTTTTTGTTATTGAAGGATAAGATGTCTACTTCATGTACTTATTTCACAGATTTCGCCAATCTAATTATGTCGCCCATTGTGGGCTTACTTAGACAGTGATAGATGGATTTACATAATTTTTCCCATTTGGTTTGGCTGAAGTGACAAGTTCACTTTAAGCGGGAAGCTCAAAGACAATTTTAGGAATCTCAGAGAAAATATCTACTAAATAGCAGAAAATTAAGGATGTGTCTTGTTCCTTGTAGAAGAAGTTGATTGATGGAAATTAGTATGCATACTGAATCGGTTGGTGGCCTGAAGTTCTTTATTTCTGCTCATAATTAAAGATTAAAGAGTAGTTAAATTGGCTAATAATATACTTGATCTCTGCTGTCTCTGATTCGCAGAAGCTACTAGAGTATTGTTCTTTTCTAGCATTCTACATATGATTGTCCTTCACCTGCATAAAATTACTTGCAGGATGCTATGATTTGATGCTGTCGTTTTCTAACATTCTCGTCATATTTTTGCTGTCTTTAGGTAATGTAATTATATCTGGTGATCTATTACCCCCTCAAAGAAGAAATAAAAAATATGGTGATCTATTTTTCTTCAGAAACTTTTACATTCTTCTATTCTTCTCCTATGATATTATGCTAATGAAAACCGATTATATGATCAATGACGTAACACAGTCTTGTCTTGCTTACATGATGCCGTGATAGACAATTACGTTCGAACACCAATTTGAAGAGGCATGTTGAAGATAATCTGAATATATGGTGGGGAGCAAGTCCAGTGAGGATGAAGGGTACTTCCATTATTAAGCTCTGGGCCCTGCAAATTCTAGTGTCAATCTCTATCCTACCTTTATAGTTAGTAAGTCTCTCTCTTCCCTCTCATTCTCTTTCAACAAGTTGCAACTTGCAAGGTAGCCACACATAATGATCCTTAAGAAAAAAAAAAGTATTAGGGACACCTCTCTCATACTTTCCTTTCTATCACTGTCATATTTGTGGGCTTGATCAACTCAGAAAGATTACCTATTTTTCTCTCTTGCCCCTCCTTGCCTCTACCTTTTTTTTTAGCAAAAATTCGAGTTTGATACTATTCACGTTTGCCCCAATTTGTCAAAATAATAATCAGGGCTTTTCATATACTATTGAGTAGTGATTTGTTATTTATGGAAGTTCATGCTTGTCAAGTTTTATCTAGGATAATTTCTGGCATAATGATAGGGACAAGTTACTTGTTTAGATTTGGATATGTGAAGTAGGGTTTTTCTGAAGTCAGGTTGTTGCGAGTGTCTTAGCTTGTAATTAGTAATATGCAAGAACTTTTGACAGAATGACGTAGGGTTAGCGGTGCATGGTTAGACTAATTAAACGAGAATTTTGTAGATAATGACATATAGAGCATTAGCGCAATAATGTCTTGTTCTTTTGAACAAGAGTTAACTAAATTTAATTTAAATACACTGAATTGAACTGAATCTAATCTAACTAAATTTAAATTTACGTGAAAATTTAACTAAATTAGATTTAATTTAAATGAATTGAATTTAATTTAAGTGTATTGAATTTAATTTAACTAAATTGAATTTGATTCAAGTGTACTGAACTGAATCAGAAAATTAAGCATATAATTAAGCATATTATGATATTGAGATTTTATTCAATGAATGAAAACATAAGTTTAGTTTATTTATTTCCCTTACTACTTATACTACCATTGAATTGGTGGTAAGAGATCATATCTTCTCTTTGCCAAAAGGTAATTTGATTCAGAATCTTAACCTACATTTTTATATAGTAGAAAGTTCTACTTTTCAAAAAAACTGAAGAAAGTTGCTTACTAGATCAATAGATCCCCTTTTGGTAAGTGGAGCTCCCTATGATTTTTTTTACTTTATAGGAAATGTAATGACAGGATAAAAACAACTTTTGTGAAACTGTAACTCTTTTTGTTCAGCCAAATGATCGACTAAAGTATTTAACATGTTTAAAGTTGCTCGAATAATTTATTCTTCATCTGTAATTAGTGTAATTTTCATCTATCGTACGATACATTACCCTTCAGAGAAGATTATAAAGAGGAAAAAGGTAGAATAGATAAAGGGAGGAAGAAAATACTCCAATCACACTAAATAAGGTATAACTGTAACCTTGTCCAAAAGTAGAGGAAAATATTTGTTTAAATGACGACTTCATTAAAAACCATAGCAGTGTAGTGGAGTGTTGAAAAAGTAGGACTTTCCAAGTATTAAAGAACAAAATTGATTAAGGTGTCAACTTTTGGGAGTATTGTGGTCCTGATCAAATCTAAGGTGGAAGTTAAATTAATAGGTCTTCTGCAGTGCTGGTCCATGGAATTTGCCAGTGGTTGATAAATAGCATCGCTACTGTGAGTTTCAGACTGGAGAATTTTATTTCATGTAATTATATAAAACATAATTAGGCTAGGTTTCCATATTAGTTGAAACTGAGGTAAAAGTTCTTGGTTATATAAAACTAAAAAGGTTAGCAACTGAAACTGTCACAAGTAGTTGAAATCGTAGTATTTGATAACATGAAAGGTTTGGTAAAACTAATTGATTTAAGTAGTTGAAACTTTTTTATGAACTTTTTTTAATTCTTATTGAGCACCTTATATAGAATATAGGAAATTTTTCACTAAGACACCTAAAGTTTCACAAAATTTCACTTTGGGTACCTGAAGTATGAACATAATTCTGCTTTGGGTAACTTATTTAACATCGTTTATTTTCGACAAAATTTTTTTATTTGACAACGGGGAAAATTTGCATTAAGTAAATACGAAAGTACAACCTAACGCTAATACAACCAAACAAAAAACAAAGAAACTAAACTGAGCTTTACTCGCTCTTACATAACAATTACAATAACATAAAAAACTTAAAATTGGATAAAGCTGCTCGATCTGGAGGTCTGTGATGTTAGATAACTGTATTGAAGCTTTTCTGCCGATGGATGACGATCGCCAGAAACCTGATGAAAGGGGTGGGAGGAGTGGACGGATTTCACAACCGGGGCAACAAAGTAACAACGAGATTAGGAACTCGCAACAGGACCAATCCCAGTGACCTTCTGTCACATGGGATTCTTGGATCTGGATTCCTGGAAGAGCCACATTCCTTTGTGACTCAATACCCTCTTGAATGAGTATTTCAAGCTTCTCCTTTGAGGGGAAGTTCAAATGAGTTGATGCACTATAAACCCAATTGACAAATTGGGGAGCCGCCTTCAGATATCTTTTTGTCAAGGCAATGATTGATATATTACCAAGCGAGACTGAAATCTAACCATCGTTAGATCTCCAACAACCATCCGATTTTCAAAATCGGAGAAAACATACTCCGACCATGAAACCTCTTGCCACGCACACCTTAACCAACCACATAAACGAGAGCCAACATCTTGAAGATAAGGACTACCTCCAACAATGAACAAAAGTATCAAGCAGATTGAATAAACAAACAACAAACTCATTCTAACACAACCAACAACTAAGCAGCGAAACGCGAATAATTAAACGTAAGGGGAAGGGAACAGTGGACGCACTTCCAACGTGACACTAGGGGAAGGGGGAAGGGGGAAGGAGACGCACCACACTAAACAAGGGAAGGGGGAGGGGAAGCCCAAACAGACCAATTCAACACCGAACATGAGAGGGGAGGGAAGCCCAAAACCGACCGGCGAACCACTAACCGGGGAGGGGGGAAGGGGAAGCCCAAAAACCGACACCAACTTACCACTAAATAGGGGAGGGGGGAAGGGACGCCCAAGCAGAAAACCTACAGGGGAGGGGGGTAACCGACGTTGGGGACGGGGACGTGGAAGCCAAACAAGGTGGAAGCAAGGGAAGAAACAGATGCGACGAGGGGATGCGACTCAACAGAACGGAGAGAGGGTGGACTCGACTAAGAACTACGAAAGGAGGCTGCTGAAGGGTCGCCGGCGACCTGCGGCCACCAGCGAGCCTGCTGGGCGGCGGAGAGTGCGCTTAGGGTATCTAGGGTTTGAGAGTTTAGGGCAGTTTTTTGTTTTATATAGAAACGTACCTTTAATTTGTTTGTTTTTTAGTGCTAGCAATTTGGTGACCAAATAGAAAACATTTTTCAAAAAACAAAACACAAAAGGAAGCTTTCCCACCGTCCTATCTTTCCTATTATATGACAAACACGGTTTAAGAAAAGGAAATAAAAGACCCAAAACCGACCTGAATTTTCGTGAAAAACCCAAAAAACCATTATATTATAGTAATATAATGAAATTACGAGAATTCTGTTGTTTAAATTTCCTTTAGCTATTAATGAAAATTGATTTTAGTAATGGTTTTGACTTTTATTGGATGTAGACGTTATTTGTGTAGTTGAATTAGGCAAACGGTTAAAGAAGACAAGGCTATTGTCTATGAGGATGCAAAGAATGCATTCTACCTTTAATTCATTTAGCAGAGTTTGCAACTAATCCAAATTTTTTTGGTGTTGAAGATTTTTTTGTGTGCATGCATTGTAATATTATTTGGTAACTGAGTAGGCTAACATCATCACAATAAAAAGATATTGCCACGTTAATAAAAGTAAAATTGAAAATATAACACTGTGAAGCTGAGGGTGCCTAAAGCTGGATAAAGGAGCGTTTGGTTAGGGGTCTACAAGAAAGGGAAAGGGAAAGGGAATTGGTTATGTTGATTTCTTTTCATGTTGTTTGTCTGGGGGGTTTTGACATTTCCTTTACCCATTTTTGAGTTTAAATTTACCCTAAATCCCTCTAAATTGATTCCTTACCCCGCAAAAGTTTTAGATACCCCAATATCCCTCTAAACCGCTGCCAAGCTCGCCTCAATTGTGGATACCGACCACGCACCGCCAATGACCTCATCCCATCCACATCTCTAAACAATCGGCGTCCCCATCCCACAAACCATATAGAGGGGAGACACGGCCGATGCGAGAAGGAGAATCGTCGGAGAAGGAGAAACAACATCGAGAGAGAAGAAACAATCGGAGAAAGGAGAATCGTCGGGAAAGGAAATGCTGGTGAGATAAGAAATGTGGGTAAGAGAGAGGGAGAACGAAGAACGAGTGATCTCAGCGGTGAACTTACACTTAGTTGTCGGTAGTGTGTCAGTTGCTCGTAAGAGAGAGAAAGAGATGGGGGGTGAAGAGGGTTTGTAAGCCTTTCTAGCATAACCAAACACATAAGGGAATTTTGGGGTTTAGAGTTTCTTTTCTTACCTATTCGCCTCTCCCAATCAAACTCCCCTAAGTTCAAACCTTAAGTATCCAAAATAAAACTAAATTCAAACCCAAGGTACCCAAAGTAGTATAACGAAAACCTGAGACACCCAAAACCTTGGATATCCAAAGTGACTATATTCCTACAATATAAGCTACATATCAAACAAGATAGTTGCCAAATATCGCCTTAGTGGAGGAGTATAATATCTTGCAATATACATGTATTTACTATTTAGCTATACTATGATTGATGAATTTGGAATTTTATGAATTTAGAACGTTGTGTCATGAGTCATGATTCCTCAATCTTTGCACTCTTACATGTCACCCTGTGATTGGAGCTCAATTTTCAATGTGATATTATTGGCTTAGAGCTAATAATAGTTCAAGAAAATACTAGTTCAGGGCGAGTCATTGATGCAAGATTGGTACGAGTAGTAGTTTAATAGTATTTTCATTTAAAAACAAGTCAGATCATCTTATCTTTCTACTTGTATGTACTGAGTGGAAGCATAATAATAGAGAGAGAGAGAATGGGGTAGATGGAGATAGATTCAGGGAGGCAGTGAGAGACATACAGCTGATCCGATGGGGAAAGGGAATCCCATTACTACCCAGTTACCCACCCTTCTTTCCCATTACTACGCCCCTTGTTTCTGTCCTCTGTTGCGGCTCACAGTGATTTTTAATCATATGCAAATGCCGCAAAAGGACACTCTAGTCTGTGCTTCCTTTCCTTTTAGAATATGAGCTAATTACTTAGTGGATGCCTTTCATTAGTTGAGGCCAATGACTTACTATAATAGCGTTGTTTTTTTTTTAGCTTTTGCAACAAAAATAATGATTGATATATATATACTCCTATATAGTGCTTCTAACTTGGGAGTTTTTTATAATAAAATTACACTGTGTTAGTGTTATGAAATATCGAAAGGTTGTCTGATTGTCATAAAAATGTGGTAAATAAAACTTCTTAGAATGTAAATAAGGTGATGTTGTATCTGGTTGACAAAAATGTAGGAATTTGCATTTCCTAGGATATTCTACTCTGCACAAAGCGAGAGGAAGTTGCTTTTCTTAGGGGGACCCGAGGTAAGTAGAACCGCCATACGAACAACCAAACAATTTTTACCACTCCTAAATATTGGAACTTCAAGGAAAAAACAATCTCATAGGGTACAATACTTCCTACCTTCAACCAAACAATATCCTAGTGTTCCCACTTCTATCTTTTAATTCCTGCAAACTTTAGAACCCATCCAATTACATCGAGAAACAAAAGTACACTCGAGGCAAGGTTACTAACACTGGTATTTTAATCATTTGCATTTTTCAGATAAATCAAATGTCTTCAAAATTTTCTTCGAAATGACTAAATTATCTGGTAGGGTATACTATTTATAGGTACATTCGGGTGATGATAGGTATCTTTGATTATATAAAAGCTTAGAGTCTTGGATTATCATTCTCCAAAATCTTCTCTAACGACTTTAAACACTTCTACATAAACAGTGGCATTCAATGTAGCTTGGTTTTTAAACAGTGACGCATAGTATCATACTAATAGTGTAGAGTACCATTCTTGGATCAAATAAAATTGGCTAACACAAGTCACAATGGTTAACTCTAAGTTTTGAAGATGACATATAACAAACACAAACTTATTTGGACTAAAATTCTACAAGTGTTATTCTTAGTGAAACAAGTTTATCATGGACCTTGAAAAAACAAGAGGAGTTGGATTCTAGAAGACTTGATGAAGCAGTTAGAGTGAAGTTCCCAAGATCATTACGGTGTTCCTAGGAACTTTTGTAAGAAACACGCAACACGCTAGAACAAGTGGTTGTTCCCTAAGTTCGGGAACACATTCATTAGCTTTAGGAGCAATAGCTCAATTTATTTAGCACTATGTATACTATAAAGGAACATCTTAGGGAATAAAATCGGATTTCTAAATTTAATTTTACTTAACGTAGTTAGTATTTTTATGTTGAAAAGATATTATCTTTATGAATAAAATAAAAGCAAATATTTTCTTTATCTTTTAGTTAGTTTTATTATAGTTATTTATTTTTAATCTTGAAAAATATTATCTTTTACTTTTTAGCTGATTTTTCTTAACTCTATTTTTGGTTAGTTATTTAAAGATATGCATGTGTAACTCTTGGAATTACTTAGCTTGTGTCTATAAATAGACCATTTTGATAATCTTTTAGAGTATCACTGAATGAGTGTACTTGAGCGCATTAAGCTATTGAGTTAGTGCCACAAACAGTTCTCATAAGCATCACTATCCCTAAGTTTGTTGTTTGTTCTTCTTAGAGTTGATTCGAGAATATGTAATTGTATTGGGGTTGGGATTTTGAGTGAAATCCTGTAATTCAGTAAGCTTTGAATGAAGCTAGAGAGATGACTTTGAGCGAAGTCAAGAGTGTGTAGCAACAGTTTCTCAAACAGTTGAGGAACTGTTGTTGGGTTGTTGTTCCTAGTGGAACGAGAGAAAGAGAAAGAGAAGAGACTCATTGTAATAGGTTATACTTAGGGGTTGACTTATTATTAGCAGATGAGTTAAGTTTAAAATCTCTTGGCGTCGAGGTTCTTACTTCCTATTAGATTTAGGAAGGTCTTCCTCGTAAAATCTCTTGTGTCTTTACTTTTGCATTTGCTTAAATTTCGAAAAAATCAATCATTGTTCCCTACAATACAATCACTTCTCCTCTTGTATTGTTTCTAATAGGATAACAACACTATAAATTTTTAAAAGTTTTTAGCTTCTTTTTGCATTACTAGTCATTTGAACTATAACAGTTTTTTTTTTTCGGTGGGAGATGGTCAGCTGCCCTGGTGGGGGTGGGGATTGCATGGATCTAATAATTCTAATGTAAATTCAACACTAGTAATAATACCCTCCTCAGTACGTTAAAAAACGTAGCAATGTGCAAGATATCATGTAGGACCACAATGGAAATTATCCTTTGCCCATTTCACTTGTTAGTCGTGTCAGATGGGCGATTTTATGTGTGTGAGCAAACATTAATTAGGAATGGTCAAGCAACCTTGTTAACTTCGTTACATTGTACTACAGTGAATTCCTTGGCTTTCTATGTTATGGTCTCCCATTTAGCTCGTGGTCCTAGAAGTACTACTAACATAACCTATGTTACCTCATAATAAAATAATCTAGAATTCCTATTCTTTTGCTAGAAAAAGCTTTCATTTGGGAAATAATAATATGTATCTTGTTTTGACCTTTTCTATATCTTGGGCATGAAGGAATTTTATGATTGGAAAACGCCTATGTTAATGTGCCAGCTTGATCCTTTCATAGTTTCATGCTCATTAGATAATATGATAAAATAGAGCCACTAAACAAAGGATAGGTATGCAGATTGTAGGATATGAATATATGAGTATACGATACTAAAAAAAAAATCATCCTCTTAATCTTTTATTTTCTTCATTAAATCATATTCTTAATCTTTTCTTTTCTGCATTTCTGGCATTGTTTGAGATGGTTAGTTGAAAATGATAATAGCTAGGAAGATCTTTGTCGATTAATGTTCATTGATTTTCAAAATGAAAATTTATGTACTGACCACAATCAATTATACTCCCATGATGCAAGAGTTATTGATGTGCTTTCTGACTTTCTGGGTGTACCTACTCAATCTATTTGATTGCTTCAAGTTAATATTTTCATATATTGGACACTTGAGCCATGCTTAAAATGAGGGGAATTATTCAAGGATAGAGAGATCTGGAATAATTAGACTATTTTCATGGATTGGTCATATTCCATGTTCGTGCTTCGTTTTAAGCTCAGGAAAAACGCATTAGATATGCTTGCTAATTATACTAGCGGACTTCCTTGGTATTAGCCTATTAGGGAATTGGAAATTCACAACCATTGTTGTGACGAACGCAATAAAGCAACAAAGAATTAAAGAACAACCGACATAAGAATTTAATGTGGTTCACTAACAATGTGTTAGCTACGTGATACATCCACACAGCAGGAAGACCCCCGTGCTTGGTTAATCCTAGCGCCAGATTATTAATTCAAGGTATAGTTCAACAACCGTAACTGAGAATTGACAATCACATTAAGCCACGATATAATATTTTTGTTTGCTTGTCGATTGAAGGGTGTGTTAGGGAATTTTCATGGTGTTCCTTACAACAAGTTTGGATGGAAAAGAAAGGAAATGAAAGTATAAATGACTTTTCCATGTTTCTTTCTAACACTCATGAGGTTTTATCGGAAGTGTTTGACGCGGGAGGAAGTGATGAGAAAAGATTCTACTAATATCTTTACTTTTCTTTTCTCCCAAAATTGAAGAAATAAGGGCGAGAAGACAAACTAAGGAGTTGCCAACAAATTTTTTTTTTCTCCTTCCCTTTGGGTTAATTGGAGCTTATGAAAAAGTAGATTCCTTTTAAATCTTCCATTAAATCAAACAATTGAAAAATTTAATTACTTTCGTTTCTCTTCTCTTCCTTCACTAAAAAAAAACCAAACAAGCTGTTAGTCAAAAGCACAAAAAACTTATTATATTAGTGAAGGATTGTCAAAGCTCAAATATAAAGATTAATGTAACTTGAACATTAAGAACTCCTTTCTATGACTATAATTGATTTTAACCCATTACTATTTCTATTTTTATTTTTATTTAAGTTTTCAACTTATTGTTCTTCTATTCTTTTTTTAGTCTTACATTGCAATTTGATTTTGGACTTTAATACCATGCACCACATTATATATGATTTTCAATCACATAAGTTTATGCATCTAACCAAAAGTTGATTTGACTTAGTCTTACGTATAGATAGACTTAAACTTGAAAACAAAAAAAAACAAGAAGACTAATCTAAAATAACTCGACTCGAATCCAATTTGAATTAGGGAATTCCCATTGGTAACCTTGTAGTTTTTCGGTTTTCTAATAGTAACCCTGTGGTTTTCAAATTTCCAAAAATGACCTTGTACTCTTGTTTAATTCCCAAAAGTGACTTTTTCCGTTAAATTTCCGTTATATCTAACCGTTAAATCAATAAACGCATATAGAAATGTTTATGGAATGCAAATTGAAGGGAATTCGATCGTTTTTTGCAAATTTTGACCTCAAATTTGACCCATTAAGGGCTAAATTGACCCGCAAAACCTTGACAGGGCCACTTTTTTCGGCACACAAAATAATGCACGCAAATTCAGATATTTTTGGAACGCAAATTATTTCGAAAAAATAGCCCTGTCAAGGTTTTGAGGGTCATTGTAGCCCTTTATAGATCAAATTTGAGGTCGAAATTTGCAAAAAACGATTAGACTCAATTTGCGTGCATTGATTTAACAGTTAGATTTAACGGAAAAAGTCACATTTGAGAATTCAACAAGAGTACAAGGTCATTGTTGGGATTTGAAAACCACATGGTTACCATTGGGAAACCGAAAAACTACAAGGTTACCAATGAGAATTTTCCTTTGAATTACCCTGTTGGCTTCTATACGTAAGACTAATGGCCCATGCCAATGGAAAAGAGGGAAGGCTTATTGAATTAAAGAAAGCAAATGTGTGGAGGCCAATGAAGATATAATTATCAATGCAAAAATAACCGATTGTTCGTCATTGGCCATACTCTATGGGTTTCTTTCTCTCCTGGCTCCTAGTTTTCAATAAAACATGGAGCAACTGTCTTTGGCTTCTTAAAATATCACACATCTTCAGTTTTCTATGTTATCTTGATCATCCAATAAATACTGTGCATCAGCATGTTCTTTCCCAAAGTTTCTTTAGGCCATCAATTAAGCGTCGTTCGATATTAATAGAGATAGTAATTTAACATTAACGAGTTTGCTTTCCGGGACATGCATGCTAACTGCTAAGTTATGCAGAAAACTACTCCCTTCGTTCCATATTATAGTGCCTGATTCTGTTTTTGCACGGGTATTAAGGTCAATAGAATCTAAGAGGAAAAAGCTAATTTTAGGAGAGAGAATGACAATAAGTGGTGAAAGAGCATTAAATGCATAGCTAATTCAACTCTTGGGTTGAATAAACAAAGCAAAAATCTATTTCCAATAAGTAAATAAATAATGGTGGTACAATATTTCTAGAAAAATCATGGAAATGCGTAGAATCAAAAAAGGAAACAAGAATTACATTTTGGGACACTTTATAAGAAAATAAACATTATAATATGGGACGGAAGGAGTACTATAATCAGTATCAATCCTTGAAAGCGAAAAAGATACGTGCCTGTTTACTCTAACAACAGATACTAATTATGAAGTATAACTTTAACCGTCACACGTTCAATGTATTACATATTACTCCATGATTAAACATCAAGGTATTTAATTAATAAAATTAAGATATGCTTAGCCTTTTTTGACTGTGTCTGAGTTAAAAATTTTCACCGTGAACTACCCCATTATAGATCTATAGTATAAGAAAAAAAAATTATTACGTGGAATTTTTATAGATATGTGTTAATATGTATTTTCAAGCAATAGGTGATTAAAAATATTATGGATCAAATGTTGCTTTGAAAACCATAAAAAGAAAGGGAGGAGCTAACAAGAAGAGACTAGAAGTAATCATTCTCCTTTTCTTTAATTGAAAGAGACTAGAAGTAATCATTCTTCTTTTCTTTAATTGAAACGTTTTAACATCACATTAACTTTAATCATTAATAATTTTAAGGCAAATGCTAAGTGCTAATGGGCGCCTTCGGGGAGTTAGATAATACTCCATCCGTTCCAAAATATAGTTTCCATTTCCATTTTGGGTGCCCCAAAATATAGTTCCCATTTCCATATTTAGTTCCACATTTTTCCATAATTTGTCTAGAAAAACCGTATTCCATCATCTATTTGCTTCTTGAATTTTGTTTTTTGCTTTGTTTATTCAACCCAAGTGTTACAATTAATGCTCTTTCACTAATTATTCCCCATACAACATTTATTTAAATAAACAAAAAATCTTTACTATCCCTCTTAGATTCTACTTGCATAAATTACCGTGAAAAAAGGAAAAAATGGAACTATATTTTGAGACGGAGGGAGTACTAAAATATCTTACCTATATTAATCCTAGTCCCAAAACGAATTAGATAAAATACTTTTTACTCAGAATAAAGAAATGAATAGGTTTTTTAAGGAATAGGTTTATTGTTTCATGATTGGCCACAACACTAATATATTTTTAAAGTGTACACACTAATATATAAGGGGGAAAATATAGATGAATTGCAAGAGTTGAGCGCCTCCATGTATAAGGATCTGTAACAAAATGAACGAATAAAGAATGGAATACAGTGAAGAACCTCATAAGCTATGTCTGAACTCTAGAGTTAGAAGCAAGGTCATCCGATGGAGTATAGACAATGCAGCCATTATAAGGGAGAAAAATATTTTTTACTGGATACTGTAAAAGCTTCATTATCTAACATCTCATGAGAATTATAGTTCTCTTTTGGGGCAAAAGCAATATGCGTGTAATTTCCCCAGCTTCGTAGTTCTCTTGTGGAGCATGTCCGCATGTCCCCTTTTCTTTATAAAAAAAGTAATAGTTAATTGGCAAATGCTACATAAAAATTATAGTTCTTATCTAACGCTCGGGGCACCCGTTAGTAATAATTAATTAGGTATCTATATAATTGATTATAGTATCTAACGCTTGGGGCATTCTTTAGTAATAATTAATTAGGTAACTATATACAAAATGATAGTTCTTATCTAACGCCTCGGGGCACCCATTAGCGTGCTCGTAATTTTAACTATCTATTAGTAAAAAAAATATAAATAGTGTATATCCTTAAAATCTACATTGAATACAAGTTTTAAAACATCTTATTAGAAATTGTTTTTACATATTAGTAAGGAACCCAAGTGTACAAATAGTGTCAAAAGGCAAAACAATGACCTAAAAAAATCGGTGGAAAAATAATGTGGCAGCGCAAAGAAACACTTATGTTTTTTCTTTAAAGACCAATGATCAACCAAATCTTGAAAACACATTCACTTCATGAAATCTATATTGAAAATATATATAGTATGTTTATTAGTAGAATTATGTTTACATAGTTTTATTTAATTAATATATAAATTATATTTTCGACATTATTCTCGTGCATTATGTTTGAGATTTATTATTGACATATTCGTAATATTTCAGGTTTTTTCGACATATTCGTATCAATCATATTGAAATAGTGTCAGCTTTCATGCAATTTATCATGATGATGACCATAGATATGGGGGCATATATACTAACTCAGTCTTTCACCAATTAGGGGCCCACGATTGAGAGATTTTTTATTACTTATTATGCTGAGAATTTTCTGGCCTGTTTCTTTCCTTGTTGGGCCCAAACTAATAGGGCTAGGTCCCATTAATGGTGGAGAAACGATATGCTATCCTTTCCAACAGTGACTAGTTTTATCAAATGGTAAAACAAAAAGGCGATTGATAGCAACTTCTGATAACCTAAATTACTTGGCTTTATAAGCTTATAGTGCAATTCACCAAATCTCCCGGTGTATGGCTCAAATTTGGTAATTATGTAGTCACTAAATTGGTTTGATCTTGACAACACACCTCCACCCCAGGAAAAAAAAAAATCTGTCTAGCTGAAGAAAGTCGTGATCCCTGGCTCTGGTTTCTACGTCTAGCCTCATCGGCCCATTGTAATGGACTTATGTAAGCCGGCAGAAGGCTAAATCAGGCTTGTGAGGCGAAGGCCATAAATGCCCTAAAAATAGAAGAATCATAATTGGGAATAATATGTGGATGTCGACTAGCTTAATTGGTCAAATTTTTAGGAGGTGGTGTCCAAAATTTGAGATTAAATCCCATTTACATTATTTGCTCTTATGGCTCTCTCTACACTAAAAAAAAAAATTACAAATAATATTAAGTTGGTGTATTGATTTATTTTACCCCAATCAATAGGGCTATGTTCTACTCACCTTATTATTACTTGTTATAAGGAGAATAAAGTGTTGTTTGGTTGACTATCTAATTCACGGGAAGTTTAATTTCCTGGAAAGTTAGAACTAAAGAGGTTGTTTGGTTGACGTGAGCATAGAAGCTCTACTTCCCACAAAATGGTGGAAGTTGCTTACCTAGCCCCCTTAGGTAAGCAGAACTCCCCATGGGAATTCCAACTTCCTATGCTCAACGCCTCAACCAAACAATATTTCTTTATTCCCAGGAAGTGAGAATACATAGGAATTGCAAAAACAAGGAAAGTGTAGCTTCCTAAATGCAAACAAACAACCGCCTAAATTCAAACAAATTATAAAGTGTAAGTTTAAGGAAATTCAAACAAGTTAAAATTCCTTGACAATTTAAGGCCTAAGATATAGTCCAATAAGTTTCATAGAGGTCCAACATGTTAATCTAAGTTTAGATAAGTTCATATTATTTCATGGGTAAGTGAAATTTAAGTTAATATAACAAAACTCTAAATCGGTATTGATTCTTGAAAGAATTTTTTTAAAAAGTTCGAACATATGTCATAACTTGTAAGGTTTTCCTATAAATGAATATGTATTGAAGGTAGACATAAGTACTGGCTCAAAATTAGCTCAATTTGATGATCAAAATTAAAATAATTGAAACACCTGACATTCAAATCACTCATCTTACTATTATTTTTGATTAATTTTTCTATCTACCTTGTCCATCTTCATTTTAAAACTAGTTTTATATGTGAAAAGATTTATATACAAGTATAGAGATTAATACTTCATATGTTTCTTAATAGATGCATCAAATTACAACTTTGACCATCAATATCTTCAATTATATATTATTAAAAATTATAAAAATTAGTATTTAAAAAATATACATTAAGATTAACCCAAAAACTAATATATCAACATTTATCTTTACATGATAGTAATTAAATATAGTCAAATTTGAATTCCAAATAGCGTAAAAAATCAATATGATACATCTATTAAGAAAAGGAGGAAGCAGTTCCCACTGAGCAAGTCGGCATCTACTTCGTTTCCTTCAAAGGATTGGTGGATTAGAACAAAGTAATGTGATAAAGATATTGTCTTTCCCTTTAAGGAAAGCAAATTTATAGAGGAACATAATACTTCTCTTAGATGGAAGAAATAGAGTGGATAGATGCATGCATATGAATAATGGAGTAAATGATGAGAGTATAAAACACAATATAAAATGAGTAGTCAATTAGCACACAGTGGAGATATGGTCAAATATCACGTGAAGATGCCAAAAATAAAAACATTAGAACCAGAGTGCCAGGGGGATCGAACTGGAAAAGGAAAAGACTACCTTCCCTTCGCCCAATGTCAAATCATGCACTTAAGTTCCCCTCAAAAAAAAAAAAAAAAAAAAAAAAAATATCATGCACTTAAGTCCATGTGATCAAATTGCAGCCGCAAATTTTATCTAGTCCAATAGTATGTGTTACTTACCCCCTTAGTCTATTTTGATGGTTTTAGTATAGTTTGTTTAGTTAACCATAGAAATATATGGAAATTCGTTTTAGTATAGTGTGTTTGGTTAACCATATAAATATATGAAAAAATTATAAATTTCGTAAATGAGCTAGATGTTTTGTTAACCCCAAAAAATGAATATAAAAGGAAATGAAAATTTATAGAAAATAGAACTTCCTATGAAAAAATATGGAAAGTTATTATTCACTAGTCACTATGCTCATGGTCAATCAAAATAGTAATTATTATACATTCAAATGTTGAAATACTCTTTATGGATTCTCGTTACATAAACAAATCCTACAACGAGCTTAGATCTAGATTAACTACAAATACCATATACTTCCTCCGTTTCATTTTACTTGCTACACTTCTCAATTCACGGACTCCTAGGCAATTTTTTTAGAAGAGAGAGGTAGAGAGTAAAAAGAAAAGAGACCCATGTGAGAGGAGAGAGATAGAGAGAGTTTATTGCCCAAAAAGGAAGTGTAGCAAGTAATATGAAACTTCCCTATATGAAAAGTGTAGCGAGTAATTTGAAACGGAGGAAGTATGATAATGGGCTTGAATTTATATCTGAAAGTCATTTAAAAGGTTATGACTTACTAATAATACTATCATGATATCCTTTTAGGGACCAATGTTAATCTTAACTTTTCCTTAACATAGAGACATTAAGCTTTTGCATATTTGATGCCTAGTTAGCACTAAAAAGACCTTTACAAAGCACAAATTCATGCCTGTGATATATATATATATATATATATATATATATATATATATATATATATATATATATATATATACCGTACTGATACATAAAGATATTTAGAAAATTAAAAAACTAAATATATATTTTGAGAAAATATAGAACTACTAAACATTCCAAATATAAGAAGCATTGAAAATAATTATTTTTAAACAATATACTTTTATATTTACAATACCATATATTGGGCCATTGGGTATAACAGAATGAGAATAAGAGATTAATGAGTAGAACAAGGATTGAGAATTCATGATGGAAGATTCATAAAATTGTAAGTCTAACCTTATTTAGCTAGTGATGGAATGCGAGTGAGAATTAATAACCAAAATAACCTAAAAACTTTTACTGACACACATATCTTAATGACATTATAGGGTATGTTTTCTTCATCTTATTTTCGCTTATTTCAGAAAAAAAAATTAGAAAAATTCAAAAAAACTTCAGAATAATAAGATAAGTTAAGCAAAAATAAGATGAAAAGAACAGACTTCAATTATCTTATGACTTCATTTAAGATGAAGAGTGTTGTAACCACAAGTAGTATAGTTATATTCTTCATTTATCTTTTTTGTCTGAATATTTTATACTCGGTATATATGACAAGAGAAAATCTAAAAGACTGAACATGCAAACAGTTTCTTTAAGGGGGGAAAAAGCTTTAGTGCATTTTTTTTTTTTTTTTTTTTTTGGGTAAGAAGAAGCCTTGAAAAGTTGGGGGTGAGTAATCTCAACTTCCAAAGAATGAGAAGCAATCTTAAAACTGAAAGGATGACTCTAATCACTGAGTTATTGGGACACCCTAAAGCCAGTATGGAGGCTTTAGGTACACTTAAAAATGAGGAGCACAAACTCGAATAATTGTATACCAATAATTCATAAGCATACATCATTAAATGGTGTGATCACCAAACATATACTGTTCTAGAAAACACACATTTTATAATTTCCCTTGTTTTTTAGGTAGGAGATGGTGAGAAACAAAATTCCACAATAAGAAACAAGCCTCAATAAGTGGGATGTATATTCACTATTCCATATAGGCAAGAATTAATGATAACAACTATTTTACAAGCAAAGATTGTTCAAGCATGTTATTACAACATTATCTACGAGTGCTAGTAACCAAGGGTGTTTGGCCATTATTATTGGTAAAGTTTCCACTTCCTGACTGAGAAATTGCAAGTTCAAATCTTGCCACTACAAAGTTTTGAGGATAGATTCTCTGTATATGTATATATATTTCTCCCTTTCATAATACTTGACATGGTTTGACTTTTGTACTATACACACTTTACTTTGACCGTATTTTGTAATATCTGTGCAAGGACAAATTTAATTATGTGGCATTTTGTTATACTCATCTCAACATACTTTTCAAATATCAAGTTATTTTTAATATAATTTTTACTTATAGAAAATTAGAAATATCAATGGTTAAAAATATGCATTGGCAAGCATGTCCAGAAAAGCGTCTCTAGTATACATCTTTCTAAAGATTGGTGATTGTAAGAAAGGAGACCATATGCCTTTGTCTCCCTCTCAACTGGACATTAAGACCATTTCATAATAACCAACCCACTCAAAAAAGCATTTTTACTTAACAAATTTCCACTTATTAATATCTAACTACTCAGCCAAATATGTAGATTATTAAACTATGAAAGAGTTATAATACACTTGTTCTGTGTCATCTAATCAAAAGCACAACTGTATGGAACTTAATATTATAAACTAGTTAACATAGAAGCAAGAAACGTAATCGATAGCAATTGGATTCTCTTGTAGTTTTGCCTCTAATAAGTAAATCTTCAGTTTTCCACAAGAAAAAACTATAAAGGGTTTTTTTAAGGGAAAGAGAAGAGAGGGTGAAATGATTTGTTTTAAGGACCCTCTCTAGGCAACAACTGACAACTTGACAAGAAATCAAATCCTCAAATAATTTGCCTGCATGTCTTTAGGACACAACGATCAATCATATCAACGGTCCTCTTACCAACCTTCTTCATTAATTCATTCATTCCAAGTTTATTTCTTCAATATAATTATTTCATAATAAGTACAATTATTGTTTGGTGGCTTACAGAATTTCCCTTTAAGAATAGTCTAAAGAAAATTTCATAAAATGAAATAAGTCCAAACTTGATAAACCTAAGTAGAAACAACTCCAAACTCTTAATAAGCTACAGTATATTTACTCGATAGTTAAGTTCAAAGTTAGCCTCCTAGTCTCAATATACCAGAAAAATTCAGAAGTTAATTAAAGCTCCTCATAAATCATAATCACAAATAAAGACCAAAACTCGAGCCACCAAAATAAAGAAAGGTTGAGAACGAACATATCAATAAGTTGTGAAACTCAGAAACACTAATTTTAAACCTAATTTTAAAATTCTAATTAGTGATAATGCAACCCTAATAGTTTGTTACAATGAGAATTTGGAGTGGAAGGGAATATGAGGCAGATCAAAGAGAGTTCTTTATCTCTTATCTTGATATGGAATAATGCACCAAGGGGGAAGAAATTAAATAAAAGGAACTATTTGTCCTCCATAAATGCAAACCTAACATATTGTAAAACATCTTTTAGGATTTGTTCATTATCGTAATTTTTTTCTATTAGTTTTGAAGAAAAAGAGAATGAAAACTAGAAATTTTCAATTTTGTATTATTGTCGTTAGATTTTCTAGATAGACTTAGTATAGCCGTAAGGATGACTATATTAAGTTTGTGATGCCAACCGGTATGACATGACTTAATATCTTAAAACTAAACATTAAAAAGTAAAGAGTAATACCAATTAGTTACTTGTAATACTGAATTTATGGTTTACAATCATGATGTAAGGTGGGGAAAGGCTTTCCAAGGTCACCCTTAGGGTTAGCTAATACCTAAAATAACTAACAATCAATTTCGTAACCGGTAGTAAATGATTGTAATCATAATGAAATCATATGTAATTTGTTAGGAAAGTATCCTACTCATTACCATGGTGATGATTTTCATCTTCAAACACGTGATTAGATTTACAAAACTCCATTTCCACTCAATACTACTCCCTCCGTCCCATAATATAGTACTCACATTCCTTTTTTTAGTGTCCCAAAATGTTGTGCCTATTTTCTTTTTTGTCAATTTATTTGGACTAAATTATCCTTAAGTTCTACACAAACTTTCCAATATACCCCTACTTTTCTCTCAAAATATGTGACCCCATTTATTGTTTTACACCATTTCAAGGAACATTAATTGCCTTTTGATTTTGTTTAAAGGAAAAAGAAAATAAATAACTAATTTCAATACAAAAGTATCAAAAAAACACTTCATTAAATATATTTTTTTTAGAAATCCTACCACTCATTCCATTTTCCTTAATTCCCGTGAAAAATGAGAAATAAGCAATATTATGGGACGGAGGGAGTACCTTAAAAGTGGTTATGGATGGTAATATGATTTTATTAAGAAAATCACAAGTTTGTGGGTGGTGGACAAGCATTACCAACTACCATAGACATTTTTTTTTTTGGTAAACAAAGCACTTCATTCCTTACTTAATAATGTTGAAAATATTACAATCCGAGGTTAATTGTTCCATACAATAACTAAGGGGGTGGGGAACTACCATAGACATTGACATGATACTTTTTATATAATTTTACATACCATTTATTACCATGTACTCCAATTTACTAAACGAGGGAAACAAGGTAAAAACTCTCATTAGGGAAAGATCATCCAATGTCCCCCTAGCACTGTCTGAGGAAAACACCTCAACTACCCCATGCAGAACTAATTACTCCTCCCAAAAAAAAAAAAAACATGTAATCTAATTAGCTAGTAATCTTATCTCGAAAGATACTTTGCCATCACTTAGAAATATACCTCAAAACAGTGTCAGTGAGTCTCACAAGGTCATCTTAGGTCTCTAATGAGATCATAGCCTCATAGGCCTAAGATTACCTGGAGATCCAGGATTCACATGCAACCAACAAGCCTATTCTCGCTAGAACTCCTTAGTCTTTTTAGTGTTTATCTACACTCTTCAAATGGTCAAGATTTCCAGTACAAAGCTTTGGTGCAACTCTAGAGAGATTCGAGAGGTGGTCACTCACATCCTAGTGTATCTAGAGCACTTGAGATCCTAGTATACCCCTTTACGGTATCCAACATGGCTAATTATTTATTCTTCACATGAGCACTTGAGATGAAAAATGAGAGTGTGTACATTCATATACCCGGATCTAGAATGCAAATTGTATGTATATTTGATACAATTGTTATTTTTGGAATGTAAGGGATTTCTTGGCTTTGTTATACTACTTTTAGCCTTAATTAATGATCAAGAAAAAAAATGGAAGGTCTAAACAAAGTCTTAACTGAGCTTAAAGTTTTTCTTTTTTGAGGGGATCTGAGCTTGAAGTTTTAAACCTCTAAAACTCCTAAATTATAAATCAGTGTCTTCAATTCCTAGGTCCAGAAAAAAAATTAGCTTGAATTTGTGTTCAAACTTTGTGAAGTTTGAAGTTCGACAACTATTTTTCACTTCTATATGTTTTATATTTGTTATTTATTTTGTTAGTGCATTTTTTTAAAAATTCTTTATATCTATAATGGTCAACAATATGCATTATGAACTGTAAAAGTCAAAAGAGTTGCATTTTAAAAATACGAAAATATAGTCAATCACCCCTGACAAATTTTTTTTTGCACCATATACCCTTTCGACTTTTGAAATTCACCATATACCCCTCACTTTTGAAAAAATACATCTACTTACCCTTAATGACTAACGACGTTAAACTCCATTAGTCATTAACCCCTAATCCCCCCTCTAACCCTAATTAACTAACCTAAATCTACCCTACCACTAACCCTAACCTAACCCTAACCACCCCCTCCCCGGCCCTTACCCTACCACCCCAGCCCCCCACCGCCCCCACCACCCTTTACCCCACCCAGCCCGCACCCCCGCAACCCCCACTTGCCCCCACCACCCCTTACCCTACCCGGCCCGCACGCCCCCTCCCCATCCACCTCCTTCTCCCCCTCCCCATCCCTTGCTTGAATAGCGCGAGCCCCCTCTCCTCTCCTTCCCCCGCCGTCGCGCAACCCCCTTCCCTTGAGTCGCGCCCCTCGAGGCAGACCCTCCCTCCGCCGCACTCGACCACCACCGGCCCCGAAGACCCCCTCCCCTTGCTCTTATGTGCTATGACGCGTCCCTCTCTCTCCTCGCCGCAGCCCTGCTGCTTGCCTTAAAGCAAATTACCTCGGGTTCGCGACAGCAGGGGAAGGGGAGGGGAGGGGGTCGGCGGGGAAGGGGAGGGCGACCGCAGTGGGGGAGGAGGGGGCTTCGGGGGTGGTGGTGGGGAGTGGAGGGAGGGGTGGAGGTTGGGTGGTTAGGGTTAGGGTTAGGATGTTAGATTAAGGTTAGGGGGTAGATTTAGGTTAGTTAATTAGGGTTAGAGGGGGATTATGTGTTAATGACTAACGGAAGTCTAACATCGTTAGTCAAAAGGGTAGTTTGATGTATTTTTTGAAAAGTGGAGGGTATATGGTGAATTTCAAAAGTTGAAAGGGTATACGATGAAAAAAAAAAATTAGCAGGGGTATATGGTGAAAAAAACGTTTAATATATTGTACTTAGCATAAACAAATATACTTGCACATTTCAGGGAATCATGATTCATATAAATCATATTTGCACTAAAAAAAGTATATTCTCACTGATACAAGTATCAAAATATTATCACATGCATAATGATTAGTTTTGCTTTAATGTATATTATCAACATTTAACTTTATGATTATATTTACTAATGCTTCCTCCATTTCTTAAGTTGTTCTTATAAAAAGTAGGAAAAAACAAGGAACACCCAACTTTATGCAATCTCTCTTTTATTTTTGATACTTCTCTTTTACTTCTAGTAGTTTGCTCTTACTTTCAAGTATGCCTCTCTTACTTTTGTTGTCCAAAGAAGATAATATTCTCAATAGGAACAACTAAATCAGCGATCCCGATGGAGAAATTAGGAAGAGCATTTAAAAATTGACGGAACATAACAAAGGTCTTAGGCTATAAATACACATCGTAAAATGTAAAGAACCTATAACCTTTGAAAAGAAGTAAAGGGAGTTCAATCTCTGCCTTCTAGAAAATCCAACACAAGATATTTGTTATAAAAATTTAACATGGATCCCAGTTAATTGCCAGATCTACAGCTTTTTGGAGCAAAATTATATCAGCACTGAACATTTATCGTTAGGATGTTGCCAAATGATAGGAAAGGGATCTTACCCATAGCTTGTGATAATTGGAAGTGCTTGGGTCCCTTTTGATGTGGGTTCCTCCCAACTGTAAAGACAATACATTTAGGAAAGTTAGTCTTGCAAAATTATGATGGTGCTGGGTAGGGTGTAAACAAAGTCAAGATACATCTGAAAATCCAGCTGGGAATTGAAATAATTAGGGGTGAACATTAGGTATATGATGGATTTTTTAGGATTCGGAGTTGAAAGTAATTCAGACAAGTTTTGTAAACCCAGAACCAGAACCGAAACCAACTAAACTGGCTCTTTAAAAGCTTCGAAGAGGAATCAATGACTACCAATTTCAACTTAGATCTACTTTTTTTATGAGGATAAGAAAGATAAGTCAATCACAACTTATTTCATTAAACTTTGTGCATTGATAAGCGATCATTATTCTAGTACGGATAGAGTAGGAAATATTCCCTTTGCAGTATTTGTTAGTTGCTCTAATTCGAAAATGTAATATGTGAAAGCATACATCGAGACATATCAGATTACAAATAATACAAAAAGTTAATATGGAGTAAATAGAAAATCTGGAGGGAATACATATGAATCACGTAGGCAGAGGCTCATCCATATGTACCCTTAAATTGCAATAAAAGAATTGTTTTCACTTCTAAGTCCACTCGTGTAGTGGAAGTACAATAACGATGAATAATGTCAATAATACACATAATACAATTATTTATTATATATTTGAAGATAACAATCCTTGGGGAAGATGCTAAGATTTTTGGAGTGGATTGGTTCGAAATCACATCTATAATGAGTGGTACATGATATGATGTAAAACCAACTCTTCTGCCGGATTGCATTGACAAGCATTGCAGCATTGGCCCCAAACGTGTACATCTAAATAACAAAAATATGCCAATATGGGTTGTGGCTCGGGGTCTTGACATTTCTCAGAGCAAAAGGCAAAGGTTCTTTAAGATGAAAGTCCATACAGTACTAAGAAATTTCTAAAGTTTAGCCAATCCTCACTATACACACTGTGTTATTTGATTTACCCAATAATAACCCTAAAATGTTGGTGAATAATCCTTTTTTTTTTTTTTTTTTTTTTTTTGACAGGAAGAAAAAAGATTTCATTAATCATAAGGCCAAACGGCACGTACAAAAATTTCTGACAAATTTAAAAAACTAACAGACATACATGAACCTTCATAATTGACTACATCAGAGGTTTGATAAAATTTAGCCTTAAAAAATTTCCCTTCATCTGAAGCAATACGATTCTGTGAGTTCGCTCTGTTTCGGCATTCTATCTGTTGATGCATAATTAATCTGGTGAACATACACCCGCAGTCTTCGCAACTCTGGCAAAAATCATGAAACCAGTGATTATGAAACCCTAGATCTTCATTCCTCGCCAGACGAACAATCAAAGAAATTAATCTTCTACGCGAACTGCAATTATCAAATTCTAATCTTCCATAAGGAAAGAGAAGAAAGTCATACTCCAAACTCTCACTAAAGGAGAGAACAAACCCAAAAATTGGGAAGAAAACTCTCATAAAGAGAGAAGAAGGAGGATTATTAAAAACTAAACAATTGAAAACTAAGGAATTAAAGAAGGAATTGGGGCTTACCATCATCAAAGAGATGATGATGGTAGCCCCTTGCGGTTGGAAAAGGAATTAGGGTTTTTTGAGAGAGAGAAATAGGGTGCATTAGTTTTGTTGGTGAATAATCCTACTCTCTCTTAGTTGTTTCACATTAATTTTTGCATTATTCACATACTTTATGTAAATTCTTATTATGTACAATGTTGTTAGCTTTATCTCAATGTATATTTTCAAATTTGAACCTTTTATAATTATTATCTTATATAATTAAAAATATTAATGGACAAATTTGTGCATTGATCAACATAAAAATCAAGTGGAACAACTAAAAGATAGCAAAAGTATGTAATTATTAATTAAAATGGTCAAAATTAGTTCTTAGGGACCATGAGAAAGAAAAGAGAAAGAAAAGAATGAAGATAATATTCTATGCAAATCCAAATTTAAAAAGAAAAGTGCACTGAGAACAGGTAACAACTCAAAGATATATAGGAAATTTACATTGCTTCAATGAAACAAGAAATTTGAACTTATCAGAGAGGATCCATCTTATGTTTCATGATATCACATGAGGCAAAGAGAATAACACAATACACATTCCTAATTAATGGCCAAGGAGTTAGGGTGCATTTTTACCACTTCAATTTCACTTATTTGAACATATACCAACTTACTAGAACTTATTGAAAGTTATAGAGAGCAACTAAAAGCAATTCTAGAAGGGAGCCAAGTCATAGGTACGATCCACAATACTTTACCAACTAAGGTAGATGACATCCACCTATTGAACGTTAATGGACCATATTGTAACTTCTTTTGAGCTTCATTAGCCCTTTACTAGCCATTATATGAGCTTATTATCTCTTAATCAACACTTTATTGACCCTTATTAATCCATATATGAGCTTGTTCAAATTAAAAAAAAGCGAGAATTGAGCTCCGTCGTGAAGCGTAATGTAATCAAGAAGACAAGAACCCATAACCTATTTGGTAAAGGGTAATAAATGGTGATAATGCAAAAGGATTTATAAGTAACAACAAATAAAAGAGTCCCCCAAGCCAAGGGAGGATACTTATCTAAGAGGATAGGTCGGGACAAGACTCCTAGGTGAGAATTATATAAAGAATTCCAATGTCCACAATAATGCTTTTCATCTTCGAATAACTTTTTTTCATAAACTTCCATTACCATCTACTACCACTTCTTTTTGAATTTTTTTGACAAAAAATTAATGTTTGAGGATAAAGTTCCACTACTATGGCTACTGACATGGATTTTTTTTTGTTTTTGTTTACAGCAGTATATGATATTTTATCATCATTAGCATCATTATTAGTATTAAGTCTTAAATGGGTGGTCAATTTTTAAGCTACTGTATTATGTTCAAAAGTTTTACCTATATTTCAAAAGTCATATTTCAAAAAGTTCAGCTATAGCTCGAATACTAATTTTTTTTCTTACCCCCATATAGAAAATTTTATATGACTAAAATTGAGATCTGGGACACTGTATAATGATCGGGCCCAAACTAAACAACCGACTTGTTCAATTGTTAGTAGGCAGCAATATAGTATGGACAAGACATGATGATAGACATTACAGATGGGCTAAATCGTGATTGAGTACTCCAATCTTCGCATTATAACCGATGGCAGACCAACTGCCTCCACCTAATTGGGCTTTGGGGTGAAGTGAGCCTAAGGCTTGTTGGAAAATTTCCCAAAGTATGTTACGGAGTATGAGGTATGCTGTCCGACCAAGCTGAGAGCATATTGGATTTAATGAAGGCTTGGGCTATGTCTCATCTTTTTTTATATAATGGTGAGAGAAAACTTGTTAAAGTTGGTTGATGAATAGTGATCAAATGTCAAATGGTGCAACTATTTTGAAACAGAGGAAGTAGATTTTTAAGATAGTGATGGATACACTTTTTTGACTTGTTA
This sequence comes from Beta lomatogona, assembly GCA_947646795.1. Classification (NCBI taxonomy): domain Eukaryota; kingdom Viridiplantae; phylum Streptophyta; class Magnoliopsida; order Caryophyllales; family Amaranthaceae; genus Beta; species Beta lomatogona. The sequence continues at coordinate 726,955 of CANSNZ010001062.1, read as the reverse complement.
AATCTGATTTGTCTTCATATGAATTTATTAGTCTTATACTCCCTCCGTTCTTTATTAGTTTACCCGTTTATTTTGTACAGAGTTTTAGGAGAAACAATGTTGTAGGACATACAAAGAAAGAGAAACTATTAGTTTGTATTAAATTTGAATGTATGTGTGATGAAAAGTTAGTGGTCCCATTCCAAAAATAGAAACAAAAGAAATGGGTAAACTAATAAGGGACATCCCAAAAAAGAATACGGGCAAACTAATAAAAACCGGAGGAAGTATAAATTAATTTTACTTTTAAGTTTTAAACCAAAAAATTGGGAGGCATATAAACAGGGGTGGGAGGTGAGGATGGCCAATTGACCGATTGATAATTGCACTCTAAATTACTCTATTTTTCTTTGACAAATAAGCTTAACGTTTCCAAATAACCACCTTTTTTGACGTAACCACCTTTTTTTTGACGTAACCAAATAACCACCTTGAGAGAAGGATTCCCTAATTTTTTCTTAATCTAACCAAAAAAAAAAAACATTGAACCGCATAACAACATAAGTAATCTTTTTTTAAACTTTGTACTGAATTAGCTGGTGCGACCAAACCGCCAAAGTAACAAAGAATAATCTTCCGGACATTACTACTGTTTTCGAACATCCAAAGTCCAAGCAAACATTTCGTAAGAAAAGGATTATACCACACGTAGTTAAAGGAACATAAATTAAACATTACCAGAAAAGAATAGTGGTGAAATTATGGCATCATGCCCTGAAGACTCACAAGAGTCAAAAGACAAATTCCTTGCACAAAGTGAAAATTGCTTATACTTCTATATAAAAATGATACTAGTATACTTCTATATACTTCTTTCAAGAGATCACTACTAGAATATGTCTCTTGTCTTTCCCTGTAAAATCCCTTATTATAAATTAAAAATATATCACCCAACCAATAGCATCAACTCCAAAACCCCACGAGTAATATGAATATTTAACCCTCTCACTATTACGGCCTAATGTTTTTATATCCCCAAGTTGGCCATAACGCCATAGTATATCTATCACCTTTAGGCTTTAACAAGAAGATATTACATGATTCCCCTTGCTATGGCCTATGGCATTGTTTTTTATTATCTCCTGATCTGCATCTTAGGATAATATTCCTATTCCCATCAAATTGGCCAATACAAGACCTTCAAGAAAGTTCAAATCTTTTATTCCTAATAACATAATAAAAGGCAATTGGGTAGCAACTGAGTTGGACCAGATCTTTGTGGTGCAACTTCTTTAGGCCCTTTGAAAGGACATGACACATAAATCTTCTTATCCAATTTGTTGGGGGTGATTTTGACACTTGAAAAAAGAGAATACACCAAATATTAGAGGGGACCACAAGGCCTTATAGTGAGATCCTATTCCAAAAAGGGGTCTTCCTTTTGGTTTAGGGCCTTTCTAATGTTAGTAAGGACCACACGCCATTAATGAGGAAGGGAACGATTATAAAGAACAGCCCACCATTGTTCTGCATTGCGCATATAAGAACTTTGCCTTTCATCTTCACTAAAAAGTTGACTAGTCAAGAATAAATCTACAATAATAGATGCAATACCAAACCAAGTTTTTTTTTACATTTGATTTTTGCTAAATACTCCCTCCGGTCTTTATTAGTTTACCCATTTATTTTGCATAGAGTTTTAGGAGAAACAATGTTGTGGGACATAAAAAGAAAGATAACCTATTATTTTATATTAAAGTTGAATGTATGTGTGATAGAAAGTTAGTGGTCCAATTTCAAAAATAGAAACAAAAGAAATGGGTAAACTAATAAGGGACATCCCAAAAAGGAATACGGGTAAACTAATAAAGACCGGATGGAGTATATCTCTATTATATAAGGCAACTCTTGAGGACTTTGGTGTCCACTTGAGTTGCCCAAATTACCCCCAACTATAAACAAAAATTACAAGTGCAACCATTTAATAAATTTAAAAAATAAAAATAAAATAAGGAAAAAAAGGGGGAAAAAAATCCTAACATTTGCGTTAAAATAGACAGCCAAGTAGTCACGTTACTTCACTGTGTTCACCTTTTCCAAATTTTTTTTAATGCACTAATTAATTGTAAAGGCAGTTTTTTCTACTTCTTCAGTTTCTCCTCTTCTCATTCCTCTTATTTCAACTTCTCTCATGAATGAGGATTAAATTGAAAATATCCACAAAATCACGCATACGTGATGTCACGCACGCATCGCGTGCAAAAAATACTAGTGGTAATATATTGGAGCTTTATTGAACATAGTAATCTACTTTATTAGAGCTTTGTTGAACTTATTGTGACTTGCCTATTTATTGAAACTTGTTGAAACTAATATAAACTTTCTTTTTCCCTGTAACCATTTTGCATTTTCGATGAATAGAATGCACCCTTAGGATTTTCGATGAATAGAATGCACCCTTAGGAGCCGTAGGAATTAACGAAGATAGGAAGAATTAAAAAAGAGTAAGATGCTATGACCTTCTAAGGGGACCAAACAATTTTTACTAGCTTATTTTCCACTAATAAGCTTCTATTTAACCCCACAAAAAAAGACACCCACCCATAGGTCCAGTGGCGGAGCCACCCTTAGTCATGGTGGGTCACGTGACCCACCATTATAATCTGGGAAAACCCCTTCATAATTATTATGCACCGTATTGTATCAGTGTTTTGATGTTTGGTTTAGTGGTTGTTGGGTAGGAACTTCAGCCATTGTATAATAGTACGCGGGTTCGACCCTCACTCAGGGCTTTTAGTTCCTTCTTTTGTTTTTATTTTATTTTATTTTGATAGCAAAGTCTGTGAGGGGGAAGGCCTTAGACCTTAGTAACAGTGATATGGCGCAGGGTGTTACAGATCTATGTCTTGAATTTCTTCTCACTCTTCTTTGTTTCTCTTTTTCTTCTAGATTTAGCAGTATGTCTTAATTTCTTTTTCTTTTTTTATTTGATTTTGATATTTGAAGTTTTAACTTTATCAGTTTTAATTCTTTTTCCTTATCTTTTTTTTTATAGTATGAATTGTATTACAAATTTATAATAACCTTATTATAAGTGTTTCTTTAAAAAAAAAAAAGGATTTAATTGTCCTTTTGTACATCTATATTTTAGAATGCTTAAAATAAGTGTTATATACTACAAAACAATTTTATTTTATTTATTTCATATTTTTTCGAAGTACTCCGAACCCACGTGGGTCGAGTCCTGAATCCGCCACAAGTTAGTGTGACCAACCATTATCAGATTCCTGGATCCGCCACTGCATAGGTCCATCTCAATATTTCTTCAGAGGTAAGTTATTAGGTGCCATGTGTCGAAAATAAAAGTAGCAAATATGATAGCTTGAATGTGGTTCATGCAATCAACTATCAAGAATAAAGCCTTAGTAACTTTTACGGTTTTTTCACCAAATACCCCTGACAAATAAATTTATTCACCAAATACCCCCACTTTTTTCAAAATTTACCAAATACCCCTGACCTTTAAAAAAATTCACCAGATACCCCTGACATTTCAAAAAATTCCAAAAATGCCCTTTTTAGCTAACGGACGTTAGTGTTCCGTTAATTAATTAACTAATTAACCTAAAAAACCCTAATTAAACCTAAAAACCCTAAAACTCTAACTAACCCTAAATCTCTAACTAACCCTAAACCCACCCCCCAAGTCCACCACCCTCCCACCCCAAGCCCACCCCACCACCCCCCCTCACAACTCCAACCCCGCCGCGCCTCCCCCCCCCCCGCCGTCGCGCCTCCCCTCCCCCTCCCCACCACCCCTAGCCCGAATCCCCCACCACTTCGAATCCACGAGTCCCCCCACCCCCCGCGAGAGAAGTAAACTTCTCGTAGACCTCGAGTTCTACGCCGTCGGAGATCTTGCGCCGCCGGAGATCGATGACTCGGATCTAGTGCGAAACAATCGACTCGTTCGAAGGAGTGAGGGAGGGGGAGGCGCCAGCGAGATCGAGGGAGGGGGATGCGCGAGGAAGGAGGGAGGAGGGGAGGGAGCGTGAGGGAGGTCGAGGGGAGGGGGTCTGCGTGGGGGCTGCCGGGGAGGGGGTGCGCGTGGGGGCGCCGAGTGGGGGAGGGGAGGGGGAGGGGAGGGCGTGGGCTGGCTGCTAGGGAGGGGGAGAGAGGTGCGCGTGGGGGGCGCCGGGTGAGGGAGGGGAGGGGAGGAGCTCGCGTGGGCTGGCGCTAAGGAGGGGGAGGGGGTCTCACGTGTGGGGGGCGCCGGGTGAGGGAGGGGAGGGGGAGGAGCTCGCGTGGCCTGCTGCTAGGGAGGGGGAGGGAGGTCTGCGTGGAGGGCGCCGGGTGAGGGAGGGGGGAGGGGGGAGGCTGCGTGGCTGCTGCTGCTAGGGAGGGGAGGGGGTCTGCGTGGGGGCGCCGGGTGTGGGAGGGGAAGGGGTGGAGTGCGCGTGGGCTGCCGCTGCTAGGGAGGGGGGTCTGCGTGGGGGGCGCGGGTGAGGGAGGGGGGAGGGAGGAGCTGCGTGGTGGCTGCCGCTGGGGAGGGAGGAGGGGGGTGGGGCTGGTGGGGTTGGGGTTGGGTGGTGGCTCTAGGGTTGGGGGGTGGGGTTGGGTTAGGGAGAGAGAGAGTTAGGATTTTTAGGTTTACTTAGGGTTTAGTTAGGTTTAATTAGGGTTAATTAGGGTTTTTTAGGATTAATTAGGGTTAATGACTAACGGAGCTAACTCCGTTAGTCAATAAGGGCATCTGGTGAATTTTTTTAAAGGTCAGGGGTATTTGGTGAATTTTGAAAAAAGTGGGGGTATTTGGTGAATAAATTTATTTGTCAGGGGTATTTGGTGAAAAAACCGTAAGTTTTATTTACTTATTGATAACATTTTAGATCTTGCTACTAGTTTTATTTCTATTTCTTGGTCTTTTGTTGGTAGGAACGATAATAAGGTGGCTCATGCTCTAGTTCATCTCCTTCTTTGGGACTTAGGTAGTAGAGTCTGGAGCTTTGACTTCCCACCTTCTATTGTTTCTTTGTTGGCTGATTATTTGCATGTAAATGATAATGTTTAGTTGCTCCAAGGGAGCCCCTTTTTTTAAAAAAAAAAAAAAAAACAGTGGCGATACTTTGTTGGGTTCTAGTTACTGGCTTGGATCATAATAATACTACTTCCTCAGTTTCTTTTTAGATGCTACAGTTTTGAAATTGCGAACTCCTAGGCAATTTTTGGAGAGGAGAGAGATAGAGAGAAAAAAAAAGGGACCCATGTAATAGGAGAGAAATAAAGACTACTTATTTCCCAAAAAAGAAAGTGATGCATCTAATTTGAAACACTTATTTTTAGAAAGTGTAGCATCTAAAAAGAAACGGAGGAAGTAGCATTTTTTCACGCTATGCGTGCGTGTCAAATTAACGTTTTTTTTTCACAATTAGTCATTCATCAGTGTTACAAATTTTTTGATTCGAACATACATTTATAATTATTTAAAATTTTTGAAATATGTTTTTCTGAAATCAATGTTTCGTTGGTTTTTTTAGTTATTTGTTCATCATTATTCAAATATAGTATTAAGAGAAGGAAATGTAAAGCAGAATAAAGCTTGTGTTCAAATAAAGTGGAAGAATTTGTGTATCAAATTCAATAGTTGAATATTAATAAAGTGAAAGAGTTTGATTTATATAATAGAGATTATCGAATAATAACCAACATTTAAGTTTTAAAATATTATCAGTATAATTATTAAAATGAAATTCAAGTTTTTATTTTTATGATTGTATCAATCAAGTTACATTGTCATTTTAATTTCTGATCAGAGTTAAGAAGAGGAAATTATTCTCCTTAATTTAATATTTAATTGAAATTTCAAATTTAATTCCATTGTTAACTTGTTCAATATGTATGCCAAGTAGGAAGAAGAAAAGATTATTTAATACATATGACAATTTAAATTCATTAGGTAGTGTTTGGGATTATACATTTCATTTCAATTTCTTCATTCCAATTCTGGAAATTGAAATTCCAACATTCAATTTCAAATAACTCGTTTGGCAAAATTAATAAATTTCAAATCCATGATTTCAAATTCTTTGTGTTGTTTGGAAGGTGAATAAATTAATTCATTTCTAAATTGGGAATTTTAAATTAGAACTTCCCTATTTTTCTCATCCACCAGATTATGAGAAGTCATTGCTTTATATACAACGTTTTCTCTCATGGCATTCGAGTAATTGAAGGTAATCAGTATAAATTTTGATGAAAAAAAGTCCTTAAGTCTGCAATCTTTATGTTGCGAAAATAAATAAGAAACAGAGGTGGAATAGTGGTGTGGTGGCTGAGGAAAAGAACTGAGAAATGGTGGGGAGGAGAGAGATAAATAGAACTTGCAGGAGGAGAGAGAAATACAACATAACATTGAATCACAAAAGAGAGAGGTAAAGGGTGAAGATGGATCAGTTACCACATAGAGCAAAAAGGATTAGAAATAACATCTTAGAAGGTTGCATTTGATATTCTTAGTTTTGGCCCTGTTGATATATATATCCATGGAATTGCATTAATTTCGAATCCAAATCTCATGATTTCCCAAACATTTTATTTTAGCCAAATCCAGAATTTCAAATCAAGTTTTAATTCCCAAGCAGGGCATAAGGGTATATCAGATATTTTATATGGGGGACACCATCTTCCTCCCCCTCACTTATATAATAGTCTAATAGAGATAGCCACTAATTTGTTATTTTGTTTGATTCCGCTCCTATCATATTAGGTCCTTTGTCCACTACTTTGCTATAACATACGTAAATAATACTAGTCATCCATTATCATGCAAGTTCGCTTCAAATTGTGTCAGTTTCAATTCTAAATAGAATCAGGTCATCTTACTACAAGTACAAACTAGATTTTGGTCGCGTAATTCAATTAGTTTTGAATCCAGCAACAATTCAAGTCTCCCTTGATTGTTACCACTTTCATTATATGGGTCACATACTCCAGAATTTCATCTGATAGACTTTCTCCAACATAGTAGTATAAGTTTAGTCACTTCAATTTTCTTAGGCTACACGCCTACACCAAATCACAATACCGAAGCAATAACCCATGCTTAAGAGTTTAGAAAAGTTAATACAGGTCAAGAAGTCAAGATATAAGCAAAATAATTAAACAAAGAAAAACTGCTTATATTCCCAAATTTATCCTTATAAGCCAAATAATAAAACCCTGGTCAACCACACTACATGCCATTTAAAAGAGGTTTTCCAAAGTAATATTTACTCCCCCGTTTCTTTTCAATTTACTCACTTTACTTTAGGGGAGAGACAAGAAGGAAGTCCAAAAGTGTGAGAGAAAAACTGAAAAATGAGAGAAAAATGTTAAGGTGAGTTATTATTTTAAAAAGTGGACCAGACGGGTGGGAAAGGAGGAGAACATAGATGGGCATGTTACTAAAAATAGAACAAGTAACAGTGTGTAGATTAAAAAGAAATGGTCCAAAAAGGAAAGTGTGTAGATTAAAAATGAATAGAGAGTAATTTATAAGTATAAAATTTGAAATCAGTAGCGGTTAGTCCCTCCACTAATTATAAATCTTCCCATTTGCTATTCATGTGGCCAAAACTAAAAAAAGTTCCTATTTGTGATGTGCAAAATAAGAAAAATATTTACTTTTCATAATCTTTACGAAGAGAAGAATTAAAAATATTTAATATCACATATGCATATCAAATATTGTAATAGAAGAGCAAATGTGAAGATTTTTAACAAACTAATGGTTTATTTGAATCCGAGGAGAAAGTTATTAATAGAAATTTACAACTTATAGGAAGTTGCATTTCATAAGAGATCCTCAAACTCTTATCAAACAAGTCCAGTTTCTGTGTTAACAGAATCCAGACTTGTTTTTAGCATCAGCGGTATTAGGTATAAGCACCAATTATTGAGCTTATTATAGGGCCCAGTTTTCTTTTCAACCCCTTCTCCCATGTATATAGCACAGAGGATCTCGATACTACTAGGAGGAATTTTCAAGCCTATACAAATTACAAACTCATGCCACATACTAGAATTCTGTTGGTCAACAAAAGGGGAGACATGCACGGCTGAATTTAGAACTAGACAAATATATGCTTGTGTAAATGGCTCAAGTTTTAAGCTGCCTAGGCTACGCAAGCTAGTAAGTGGATTTTGGAATGTTGTTTCTGACCAAATAAATACATATCTCAAGTACCAAAGATATGTGATAACAATAAACATATCAATAAACAGCATGCTTGAGTATTTAGTTTGTTTGGCATTTACCTCAGCTTAGATTATCAGGACAAAATCTTGTTGCAGATTGCAGAATCACGTACAAGCCAAAATTTGATGCTGACACAGCGACATGCAAAAAGAAAATTGATCAATATTGTATGAAGGGAAAAAACAAAAGAATCAAAGTAAATTTGTATTCTTTCAGATCACCAGTCGTTAACATTTGTACTATCGTGATTCGTGAAGATCAAAATTTGTCCAACAAGATGACCTATTATTGATTCTGCCAAAGGAAGTATCTGAGGAAGTGTAGTTATTTTCAAAAGTTCAAGCTAGTTAGACAATCTTAACAATTGCATAACAGTTAAAGTGTTAAAACTATTACTTCCTTAATAGTATCATTAACAGATAATTATACGCACACGAGTGAATATCCGCACTTGTCTATTCGGTAAAGGGAAAATACGGTACTAAGGAATAAAATTTACGCTTAAGTTTGCCTTTTAAGGGTTACCAAAATACGCAATAAAGCTCATATAGCTTATTAGGTTAGCAACAACTAGATTGGAGCACATTTGGAAAAACTTTTCTACCCCCGTTTCAAGATTTTTACCAGCTTTCTCATCTATCAGCCAGAATGTTTTTAACCCACCAAATCAGAATATCCTTACCTCAAGTTAAAAATTGTTGAGCCTTTAGATGAGGCAAGTTGGTTGTGCATTCACTTCCTGGTTTCTTTGTAGTCCCAGGGTATTGATCCAACGATCCAAGTTCAGCTATGTTGCAATTTCCCAAGAGTAAGTTACAATAGACCCTATAACAAGAGACAAAAGAATTGCACAAGGTGAAAAGTAAATATCAAAGAGCTATTTGTCAAAAATAAAATCCAAAGTAATATAAAATATATGAAGCTCAAGTTAATTCAACCTCCTCTCTCAATTTAATTCTCAATTTAATTCTGGGTGCTCTCTACTACAACCAGTTCAAAAACTGTCTAAAGTTTATGTTTCACTATTATATGTCATTATTATGTAGTTTGTGAGACAGTAACAGGAAACCAATAGAATCTACTCCAACCAAACCATTCTATTAACAAATCCGAAAACAATAACTTCTTACAGAAAAAATATTAACAGAGGAAATAGAACTATTTCTTCAGTAACCATAATTAACATGGAAATAAATACCAGAATTTTTGTTCGGCTAGTTCCACAATATTATGAAGGTATGTGCTACTGTTTGTTTTCACTTCAGAATTCAGAGATACAAATGAGAAGAATATTTGCTTTAACAAAGAAAGAAAGAAGAAGCAAACCCATCATTCCATTTTTTTTCCATCACTGACCCACCTAACACATAGTTTAGCACCCTCTTAAACCACTTCCTTCCCCCACGTCAACCAAAGTTTAAACCCGAGTTGCACAAGAACATCTAAAAAGTATTTGAATATAAATCAAATAACCATAGTGAAAACTTTAAGCCCAAACAGTTATCCCCTGGGAAAAAAAAGCTTTTTGGAAAATTTATAGTGACATATACCTAAGAAGAGATCCCCAATTTCTTTCCTCCAGTTTTGAAAGTGATTCCTATGTTCACTTACCCTGCTTCTCTGATGGAATTTTGATCCTGTGGTTACAAAGGAAACGGGCCACTCAATTTCTCGACTTTTTGGCTGATAAACAGATTCGCCAACTGGCTTTCTTCTCTTTCTCTCTCCTCCTCACACCTCCTTCTTACCTCACTATAAGTAGCCTTCATTTGAAACATCTTTCTACAAATCAAAGCCTGAAAGCCACAAAGCTTTAGTTTCATCTTCATAATAATAACCTCTACACCTCCGCCCTTCTGAAAAGAAACACAAGCAAATCAAGCTCTCTCCTCCTTTTTCAAATCTCTTAGAGAAGCTATAGTATAAACCTGTACAATGGCATCAAACTCTTATACCTCAAGCAGGAACGTATGCTCACCATGGACAGCAAAACAAAACAAGCAATTTGAGAGGGCTCTCGCGTTGTATGACAAGGATACCAAGGATCGTTGGCAGAATGTTGCCAGGCTTGTAGAAGGGAAATCAGCTGAAGAAGTAAAGAGGCACTATGAAATCCTCCTTGAAGATCTCCATCAGATTGAGGCAGGTCGTGTCCCCTTTCCTAACTACAGACAAAACGCTGCAAACTCCATGAACTTCAATGAAGAGCAAAGGTATCACTTCACGAATACGTCATCAAAATTAATGTCTACTAGTAATTAGCCTTAATTCTAAATTAAAGTCGTACAAACTGATTAACAAGGATATAACATATTGAATGCCTATTTTACGTATTATAACTAATCTAAGCTAGTTTATTAGTAAATCTTGAGAACGTTGTAGAAAGTTATGCTGATATAAACAATTAGACACTAAGCATACATATGCATATTTAATGCATGAAGTACGCCAAAGTTTTTGTTAGTTGCATTTGGCCTAGTTGTTTGAGTTCAATACCACAAGGATGCAGGGGACCAGGGATCCAACTTCTAAGTCCAGGAAAGTTGATAGGGAAATCTGGGAAAGTTGGGGAGTTTTAGATGGCCCATATACTTTGGCTTGATTATCAAATATAGGTTGTTTACTTTAACAGAAAGAATCTGAATCTAAAAATATTCCTTTCTTACCTGCTTATCCTGTCTCAAGTCCAAGATAAAAGTTCACATGTGATCTCATCCTAAATTTATTCCAGATCCCACCTAGTTTTGGGTTTGTGACCCTTTCTATTTTTATATTAGAGAAAAATGTCGCAAAAACAAATCCAAAGCACAACTGGGCTCATAGTTTTTTTGAAGATAATGACCCAATTAATACTTATTCACTAATTATCAGCACGAGTCCTTCTGCATTAGCCAGCAGGCAAGGGAGAAAAAAAACACATGTATGGCACTATGGCTTTCTCTTAAGTTTAAGTTTTCTTTTTTAGTTTTGGCCGGAGGGGTGGGGGGAGGTGAGGATTAAGTGAACGGTTGAGGAAGAAATTGAAGTTAAAAAGAAAATGATACCTAAGACATATTATAGGTAAATATTGAAAGAAAGAAACAATCCCATTACTATGATTTACAATTTCAACGCTCCATTCAGCCGGAAAAAAAATCAATGCTTTGGCGGCTTAAATTAAAGGATCCTTGATAAAGCAATGCAGTATTTGCCTTGCTGCAAATTCAATAGTTTCAATGCCTAATATAGCAAATTGGTCCCCCACCCTCTAGATTAAACTAGATAGAAAGAAAGGGGAGAAATTTCTTTGTTAGATTAACTTTCTGCTTTGCATACATTTTCAGGCAGTTAAGGTATCTCAGGTTGCAGTGAAGCCCCAACTCCAAGTTAGTCTGGAACAGCCTTTCAGTTCCTTCATCCTTTCCTGTAACTGCAATCTAAATTATTTTTCTTGACCGCGGCTTGTGTAATGTTGCATCAATGTGTATGATAAAACTATGATTTTCTGATGACTTAATTTTCGTGAAACTTCTTCACATTTTATCCTTTCTAGTCAAGACCACAAAAAGAAAGAAATTCATTCTTAAATCAGCTACAAAACTGAGGGAGAAAGGATTGAACTTAAATGAATCCAGAGTTTATAATTATATGCACTCATTAGATGCCCCCAAAAACACTTAGCCAATGCAGACAACCAATATAGAAATCCCATTAAGGAGATCCTCAATGAACTCTTCCCTTCTCTCTTAAGCTTAGCCAGGGTGCAGCATTTTTAAGTTCACTATTATCTGCCATAGCGGCATCCAATGGACCAACAGTATGCTCCTTTTTCCGTACAAAAACAAACTCTGCTCGGGCCATTCTAATTTCATGGTTGACATATTTGTCATATCAAAAAGGTCATCAAAAAGAGCTCGCTTAAGCTAGTGAAGAGTGAAAGATATTTTAGTCCTATCATGGTATGAAATTCTTTTACCATAATAGACAAAGATTCCTCATCTTGATAGGACTTATAGATCAAGCATCCGATAACATTGTGACATAATATTCGACAAAAAAATCTAAAAGCAGAAGTACACTCCACATATCTATTGATGGAATGCATTAATTAACTAAAACCTATTAAAAATGATGCAAAATGAACCTGTGTCCTACCATGAGGCTGCTACATTAAAAAAAGGGCCCTTTAAGCCTCAAACATGAACCCCGAAGAGCTCTTATAAACACAGGACGATGTTCACTCTTACACATGAAATCCCACATCCATCCCCAAAATATCCATAGTTTCCATCAACAGGGTGAGGCCTATGTACAGCGTGAACACTACTGCATTTATATCATAGAGTACAAGCTTCATAGGCAGAGTAATAAGATTTCAAAAGTTCAATTCAGGATGAATATCCAGCAAAATGGAAAGGGTTATTAATTAATACTCCATTTGTCCTGTTTTATAGATTTAGAAATTGACTTGTCTCACATATCAAACAAAAAATACAAATTATAATAAAGATGCGACTTTTAAGTTTCAAGTGCAAGAGGGACAGATAAAGATCATATATAAGAAACAGGGATTATTTATCTTGCGATTCCAAAATCAAAAGAGTGAAGAGGATTCTAATCATACACCACAAATAAAACAAGTTACATGAATCGGCATCTTAGTCCTGACAGCAAGAAGTGGAACACTTTTTTGGTGGGTATAGATTATAGAAGGTGCGAAGGCTCATACAACATATATAATGGAGGATGCGTAGATTAAATATGGGATCAAATGTATCCACTCTCTTACTTATGACCTTTAGGCTAAACCTCGTTGGTTTGAACCGATTACCTACATAAGAGTGGACAACGTTACACAGACTATACTTCGCCACATAATAGCAATTTTAACGATAGACCTAATCAAGAAATTGTAGAAGTAGAAAGTAGTCACCCATCAATGATGTAGGAAATAATTTTGGAATAAAATCATTGCGGCTCAAAGGAATTTGACTGGAGGCTTGATCCCAACCTCCATAAACCACAGTTTTAAGAGAAAATAAATATGGCTAGGAATAAGAAATAGCCCATCATTTCTTCATTTTTGTATTCAGCATCTAAAATGGTCCAAGTGACGACTAAACAACTGAAAGTTAAGCCTTTAGAGATTCCAAACTCAGCCAAGAAGCCAACATGAAACAGAAATCTTGGAGAAATCTCAATAAATCTGATCCCTCAACCTGATAAGTGAAATCTGATTTACTTGGCAAAGCATCTCAATTTGATTGGCCGTAGCAAATATAAACATCTCTTCTGACCTTCTTAGCATTTCCAAATAAAGTGACCATGGAATAATCCTATCTCCACCAAATCCTCAAGAATCACATCTCAAGATCAGATCTAAATTCTAAGATACTCCCTTTGAAAAGTCCGGACCTCTTTAAGCATCCCCAAATTAATATCCTATATATGGAACATCTTTTGGTAATTCGGATACATGAATTATATAGTAAAACTTTAAATTAACCTATGTGTTTCGTAATTTCGTTTTATAAGGCATTTTAAAATTGATTCCCAATAGAACATTTTTGTTTAGAAAAGAAAGCACTTAGAATACCATTAATCAACGTATCTATAGCTCCACAAGGCCTTAGGAAATTTCCTTGTTACTGAATATTCTCATACATTAACAAGAAACCTTCACCCGAAAAAGAAAGAAGATGAAAAGGCTCCTGTAAAAACAGTAATGAATGCTGTCAGCATCGCCGTATAGTGATCCACTTCATTAAGTTGCAAAGGGGCTATGAACTTACTATCAACTCCAAAACCTTGAAACTATCCCCAGTATAAAACATCCCTATATAGTGTAAAGAAGGAAAACTCAACCAAATAACACGACACATAAATCCACTCCAAATTCAACAGAAGCACATGAATAAAATCAGTATCATGGTTAAAATCATAATATTCACCTCCCCAGCCAAGGGACAACAAGAACCCTGCAATCAGAGTTAAGGTTGAATACACTGATAAAACCCATCCGCCAACCTACAAGGAATTGCATTTCAGGGCGACATGTATTGTAACAACCACACTATCTATAACTAACTTCTCTGATAAGACAATATGGAGCAGAGAGGAGCACATATACATCCATAAACCATATATGCAGTATGATTATAATAACACATTTGTTATTTTGTCCTGCCTATATATTTTGACAAAGAGTAATCAACTCAAAACTAAAGCATTTATTTCTTCCATTCACTTTTCAGGACTATTTTCCCTTTCACTTTTTGAATGTTCAATTCAGCTCAGAAATTCTTGGTAGTGTTGCAAATGAGAATCTCAAAGGTCCTAACTGTTTTTAAACTTTAGAACAAAATACCTAAGAACAAATCTCTACAATAGATTTTCCTCTCAAATTACCTAAAACACCCTCATATTGTACTCACTCTCTCCCAGAGTCACGTAATTCAATGGGGGTGTTTGCGGACTGCAAATTTGTTCGAGCATTCTGATTTGGAATTCGCCAGTTCGCAATTCGTGGATAAAGGAGCTCCTCCCTAAAACCAAAACTGTACACGGCTTATCCTGTTCCCGAATTCGTTCTGCCACCGCTCTCCACACACCCCGCGCGAAAAAAGATTTTCCCTTAGTTTCCAAAAACTCCCACTGATAAACACCATGTTGTTCATAATAGCTAGGTTCGTGTACAAGTATAAGAATACACTAGCTAAGCGAACTAGTCTGCACTGATTCATCACATATTGAGTATAGCTACAATTGCTATTTGCTACATACAATAACTTTCTTGTTTAATTACTTTTAAGTCGAGCTAACATGTCCTCCCTTAATCCCATATTATCTGTCTACTTAACTAAAACTTTAAATTCCATAAAATTTGCCACTTTAAATTATCTCTTTTTCTTTCGTTTTTTACAATGCGCACTTCAAATTCTCAATGCAATACTATATGTCACTTCAAACTTCAAAGTATTAGTGAGAAACTATTAGTGAGTTTTAAATTTCACAAAAAAAAAAAAGAACTCGTTAGTAATGGAGAAAGTTGTTTCCAATTGCAACTTTTATAAGAGCTTTTTGTTTTGAACGTCCCTTTCTATAAATTGACCTAGAAAGCAACAACTAGGATTCCATGGCCCAATGGATAAGGCGCTGGTCTACGGAACCAGAGATTCTGGGTTCGATCCCCAGTGGAGTCGTCTTTTTGTTATTTTGTTTTTGGTTCTACAGCAGGTAGTCATCTAAGTAACAGAAATCCAATATTATCGTCTACAGCAATAAACAATTCAAATTCTGCATAAACTGGATACTAAGATTAAACAAACCAATACAGATCAGATCAATGATTACTAAAAACTTAATGAATTTCACAAATGCGAAACTAATGTTAGTCAACTAACCTGAAATCGACGAACAATGTGAAAGCCTTAAGATCGATTAAAGCGAAACGATTTTTCGAAATTGAATCACAAATTTCTGGATTACGAACTAGCTGAATTACAAAACAACGATCATCATAAATACGCTACTTACGGACTAATTTGAGTCGAAAATTGAGGAATTCTGGAATTATGCACAAATTAGGGTTAGGATTTGAATTCAAAGTTGTGTTTACAATTCTCAATGACAACAACTAAATAACTTAAGAATTTTTGATTTCATGGAATGATATTGAATAAAATCAAAAGTGTTACCTTATTGATTAGAGATTGATGTTGAGGAGATAGATTGATCGCGGAATTCATCTGCTTCTATTGTTTGCGACATTGTCAACTTGAAAAATGTTTATTTTGGCGGGGTTTTTGTAATCTCCTTCCGCAGGATGCAAGTGAAAACATGGGGTTATGAACTTATGATGTGTGCTCCCTTCCAAAAGTAGAGTGAAGCAACTTATTCAATTTTCCTGACCTCATCCATGCAAATGAATTTAGACTCCGTTTGGTAGGGCGTAAAACATTTTCAGTGTAAAATAATTTTCATGGAAAACAATATACAATGGAAAATACAATTCCAAAATTAGTTTTCCATTGTTTGGTTCCATGTAAGAAAAATGATGAAATGAAAGGAAAATAAAAGGAAAAGTAAGGAGGTAGTGAGAGGAGTGTACAAGAGAGATAAGGAAAACAGTTTTCCCTTTATTTTGAAGGGAAAATGGTTTTCCATCATTGGGAGAGTAATTTTACTCCAAGGGAAAATAGTTTTACACTCTTTTGCCAACCAAACAATGTAAAACTGAAAATAGAGGAAAACAGTTTTCCAGAATAGCGTTTTACGCCCTACCAAACGGAGCCTTAATGTTGTGTTTTTTTTTTGGCTAAATTAAATTGAGCTGAAATAAAATTATGAGAGAAATTAACTCAACTCGATCGAACTGAACTAATTTGAACTGAACCGAATTAAACTGAATTGAAACAAGTTGAATTAAACAGAATTAAATTATGAAGTTGTAACTAAGAGACCAGGGCATAATACTTCCTCCTCTGTGTTCAGTTTTGCTATTACTCACTTTGTATAACGCATAACTTTTATCATTAATATTTAGAATTAATTGTGTATGAGACGATTTGATTAAGGCTATGTTATGTTCACCTTATTTTTGCTTATTTCAGATCAGATCAGATCAGATCAGAAAAAATAAGTTCAGATCAGATAAGTTCAGATCAGATCCGATAAGTTCAGGTTATGCTTATATTTAAAAACTTATTATTATTATCATCATGATTATTATGATTATTAGTATTACTAATACTATTATTGTTATTGTAATAATTATTATTATTGTTGTTGTTGTTGTTATTATTATTATTATTATTATTATTATTATTATTATTATTATTATTATTATTATTATTATTATTTATTATTATTATTATTATTTTTATTATTTTTATTATTATTATTGTTATTATTTATTTACTAGTACATTTGTTCAAAAAGATTATTATTATTGTCGTTGTTGTACTCATTATTATATATGTCATTGATATCACTATTTGAAGTTATTTGTGTTCAAGAAGAAGAATGTTCTTTTGGCATTTGTAAGTGTTCTTTTTTATATTTACTAGCTTTATATGCACGCTATGCGTGCGAAGTCGTTTATGAAGTTAAATTATTGCATACTTACATCTAGCTCTTTCTATATATATAAGTTTTAAGTTTTATGTATATGCATGCGAAATCGTTATTGGAATTAAATTAGTTGCGTAATTACATTTAGTATTAATTTATAGAAAAATTATTTACAAAATTTACCTAAGAAAAAAATATTCATAATGTAACAATATAATAACAAAGATAGTAAATGAATTCTCTAGTGTTTCAACTATAGAATCCGCCTTCATAGAACTTGGTTAACCACATGCACTCTTCAGCCCAATCGACCTGCAACACATAGCTAACAGTATAAAAATGATCCTGGTTGAACTCTTGCATTGGTGGAGGTAATATCCAAGCGAAGGTTTTGTATCCAAGTTTTGAGAATAATATCTCCATGACTCGGTTGCTTCCATTTGGCTGCATTAACGCAAACAATTGTTAATTTATTTTCAAGGGTGAAATATGGGCTTCGAAATTATGCAATGTATTTAAATGCAATGCGAGCTATTTGTAGTAGATGGAGAACCTGTTGAAGTATTAATTTTATGTCCGTAGCTGGGCATCCCAAAATGAGTTGTGCAAGATCATGAAGCATTGTGATTTTTAAAGTATCACTTCTATCACATATTGTTAGTCGAACTAACAATCTAATTAATAGTTTTGTTAGCTTATTGCATGGGTTCTTATGGGGTTTATTATTATGTCACACTGTTTATGTTATGTAATAGAGATTCTTTGTCATAATAACATTGAGAAATAAACTAAAATACTGTCTCTATCATACATGACAAATTTGTACATCTGAAGATGCATCTCTATTATTGTCGTTCAGCTTTTAATAATTAATAGGCGACTCAATCTCATCTTACATCCAGCCTAGCCAAAAACGAAGCTGAATTTGCGCACCATATCTCATAAAATAAAATATGATATCGTCTCTATTATATTATGCAAACTTCTCAATAATCTCTATTCTATATGGGAAGAGGGGTAGGACACCAACAACACCAAAGTAACATAATATAGGGTTATTAAAGAAAAGAGCAACATATAATGTAAAAAATGCCTTATAAGATACTCTAAACAGAATATAACATAAAAATTTTGTGTGAGGTATTGTGATGGAATTCAACTTTACACCACTTCCACTAATCTTCCATTACTCTAGGCAAATGAAACTTTCAATTCTTCCTACTATCTTGCGTGGGATCAATTAAAATGGGCCCTATAGGTGTTGCGTTGTCTGCTTGATGGCTGGACCATATGCATAGTTTTGTGTCCAATTTCAATTGATGGTGGACTTTAGCCCTCATTATTACCCAAATAAAAACTCTAAAACAATATAATGAAGGCATGAAGCACTCAAATCTCTCTCTCTCCATATTGTTCGGCCCCTTTCTCCTGTAAGCTACCTGAATCCCTCTCTCTAAACCTCGTCGCTCCCTTCCACCGCCATGTTTTAGAGGGGCAGCTTTCTACTATATTCTCTATATAAACGAAAAAGTTTGGAATTTGGATTCCGGAAATTCATGGGCACTTCGATGGCAGTAATTGAAGGTAGAGGATGAAGTTTGTAATCAATAATAGGATTTTTCTAAAATTGCAATTAAGGAGGTGAGTTTAATATCTTTTGACTTTCTTATTTGCATGTGAGAAATCCTTACAATTTTCAGTGTTTTAACTATGCAATGGAGAGATTTTGTTTTTTGAATTCTTATTCCATGAAAAAGATTGTTCTTAAAACATTTTTGTTGAGAAATTATAGTTAGATTTGAAGTATTGTGAGATGTTTTTTTTTCAAAAAAAAAAAACTCTGTAATTTTTCAATGGTCAGATTTTTTGTTTTCGTATTCAAATTCCATGAAAAAGTTTGTTATTTAAACACTTTTTTTTTTGAGAAATTAAAGTTGGTTTTGAATTCTTGGGAGAAGTTGTAGTTTGAGTCAAAATGTTCAAATACTATCTACATTTTTTTCAGAGAATGCCAAAACGAAAGCGTAATACTTTCCTTTCAAAAATCAAAAACATTGTTTTTTAAACATTTTTTGTTGAGAAATTATAGTTAGATAAGTTGGTTTTGAATTATTGGGAGAAATTGTAGTTTGAGTCAAAATGTTCAAAAACTATCTTAATTTCCTTTCAAGAACACTCTGTAGTCTATAGTTAATTTGCCCCCAATTTTTAAAAATTACAATTGTATATTAGTAACTGATTTGCAATTGCACACCTACCTTTTTCCCTTGTTTCTTGATTCACCTTGCAAGTGTGGTTTTTTGGCTGATATTTGGTTGATGGAAATTGGTCGATTGCACCGGTTGTGAATGAGATTTGCCTAGTTGCCCTCTTCTGTCATGAATAAATTTTGCACCAAAAACATTCTCAAAATCAATAATATGTCGATTACGCTGAATTGGTAGTTGGAATTAAAAACAAACACCTTATAATGTGCAACAAAAGTAAGGAAGACCTTGTCTCTATTTGCTTGACAGTCGTGACATATGTTGCTTGTAATTTGCAAGGCTTGTGGAGTAATAGTGAAAAGTATCCTGCATGAAATTGACATTGAGAAAATGATGATGGGTTTATCAAATTAAATTGTAAAAGCAGTTTTTTATGAACAAATCACTGTTTTTTTTCTCTATTTGATTACCTGATCTGGTGTGTCTTGGATATTTTCTGTGTTTTTGTGAGGTGTAAAGAGGATGAACTGAAGGGGAGATAATGCAAAAGTAGGAAGGAGAAGAGGACGAATAGAAGAAGTGCTTTCAGATTAGTTGGTTGCAGTTAGTTTTTTCCCCATGTAATTATGGATTGTGTTGGGCAGTTACATTTCCTTGTGTGCACGTTGTAGTGTTTTTCTCTAAATATGTTAGTTTACTATTTTGTAGTCCGTTACACTGCTTTTTTATTTTCCTTTTTTTTTCTTTTTTCTATTTATTGGTGTCCTACCCCTCTTCCCATATAGAATAGAGATTCTAATTAATAATTTTGATATGTGATGTTCTTTTTGATGTTGTACTAGACCTGATCAAACACCGGGCCGGGCCGGGTTCGGGCCGGGCCGCGCCAAAAAAAAAGTGCCCATCTTGCGGGCCGGGCCGGGCCGGGCCCAAATCCGGGCCAAAAAATTGTGCCCAAAGCCCGGTATTTCGGGCCGGGCCGAACGGGCTTTTGCGGGCCAAAACGGGCCGGGCCCAAATTTTAGGCTAAAAAGTGTTTTTTTGCTTGTCCAAAGCCCGCCCAAAAAAAAAAAAATTTGACCGGGCCGGGCCGGGCCCGGCCCGCGGGCCCAAAAAAACTGCCCAAGCCCACCCAAAAACCGGGCCGGGCCGGGCCAGGCCCGCGGGCCGGGCTGGAGTTGATCAGGTATATGTTGTACATGTAACGAACATGACAATAGTATATGATGTTTATTTTTAAAACAATTTTGGTAGAATAATATAAATTATATATTACTAGTTTATATAAAACATGAGTAGCATGGGATAACCTAATGGTGTTGTCATCACGTTCAAAA
This sequence comes from Beta lomatogona, assembly GCA_947646795.1. NCBI lineage: Eukaryota > Viridiplantae > Streptophyta > Magnoliopsida > Caryophyllales > Amaranthaceae > Beta > Beta lomatogona. The sequence continues at coordinate 706,145 of CANSNZ010001062.1, read as the reverse complement.
TTTTCCCTACAAAGGATTTCAACTTATCTTTAAAAACAAAGTTTATATAGAACAAGACAACGATATAAGAAGAATATTTAACGATTTTGTTCAAGATCATATGATTATATATATTTATAGGGTTATTTATAATAAAAAAGAACAATTTATTGATATAACAAAGAACATGTTGTTAGTTTTTTTTTTTTTAAAAAAAGAGAAAATTCAGTAATTGAAGGCCAAATGGCATCTACAATAGGTATTAAAGAAAAACAAGATACACTTAAACAATGCTAAATCAAATTCGTCTTCGACCTAAAGATACAGACATGTTGTTAGTTAAATCCAAATATGTCATTAATATAAAAATAACATCTATCTTTTATTTTTGAAATGTGTTCTTTAAATAGATCTTGTATGCTATTTCAATATATGTTCTTTTTTTTAATATCATTATATGTTCTTTTCATTACTACCTAAATTCTTATTATTAACGGACCTTGAACATGAGTGTTCTTTTATTTTTAATTTTTTTGGGCCCCTTTCGGGAATCTCGTGGTAAGATGAATTATCTCTGGACTGCCCTCGCACAGGGTCACTCACCTAAAGACCCAACAAGCCCCAACCCCCCTCCCCCACCCACAACAATATTGAAATATATGCTTCCACCAAGATTTGAACCTTAGTCTCCCATGTGGGAGGTAAGAAGCCATATCATTGGACCCAAGAGTCCTTAGTCTTTTATTTTTAATTGTATGTTCATATACTAATGTGCTATTTTTCAAAAAAAAACTAATTATGCTATAATAATAATAATAATAATAATAATAATAATAATAATAATAATAATAATAATAATAATAATAATAATAATAATAATAATTATTATTATTATTATTATTATTATTATTATTATTATTATGTTATCTATATTATTATTATTATTGTTATTATTGTTATTATTATTATAATATTATTTATATTATTATTATTATTATATTATTATTATTATTATTATTATTATTATTATTATTATTGAAAGTTGTGCATAGTAATAAAATGATAGTAATACAAAGTAATAATAATATTAGTAATAATATGTTTTTTAAAAGATAAGTTCAGATCAGATCAGATCAGTTCAGATCAGATCAGATCAGTTCAGATAAGTTCAGATCAGATCAGATCAGATCAGATAAGTTCAGATCAGATCAGATCGAATTAGATCAGATCAGATCAGATCAGAAAAAATAAGCTCAGATCAGATCAGATCAGATAAGATAAGTTCAGATCAGAAAATTTCAGGTTAACTAAACATAGCCTAAATGTAAATATTTTTGGTTAGGACACTTTAGATTTCACCTTTTTTTAAAACTTTTGACATCTTATTGTAACTAATTGACTTCCAAATGAATTTGTGTTGCTCATCAACTATTTAAATTTTCTCTTTCTTTTGTAACTTAAGTTACTTCTTCTTTAACTAGGAGTAATTGATAGGTGTTAAATCGTCTTTCCTAAAACTTTATCTAATATCTATAGTAATGGACAATTGAAATTACAAACATAGTTAAATTTTTAGAAAATAATCTTTAAGACAAATTTAATAAAATTTCATGTGAATATATATTTTAATTTTCCTATCACATGGGCTCCTCATTTGTTTTACTTCTCTACATCTCTCTCCACTTCTCAAAAATTGTATCTCTCCTATGTTGCAACTAAAATGAAACAGAGGAAGTATAATTTTGCATTCAGATGATTACAGTATATTTGCTTTCACCTATCACAATTCACAGCTTAATATGATTTAGCCCTTTCTGCTCATACATAATAATGGATTCGTGAACACTGCATAGGTCTGAGATTACAAGAATTCCATCCCTACGAAATGTATGAACAGTAAGAAACTAAGACAAAGCTTCAAACTGAGAGCACACTAGCTAGAAGTAAGTTTGCTGTCAATTGCCAGAGAGTTTAGCATTTTTTTGAGGCATTTGTTGAAGGCGCAGGGTCTTTCAAGTAGAGCTAGGTGACCTGCTTTCGGTACCACTTGTAACTCAGTTTTGCCTCCTAATCTTCTGCTCATTGATCATCATTAGATAAGATAAAAGACTAATAGTCAATATAGTTTTCAATCGAGTAAAGCGTCTTAAAAAGTGTACGTGACTACGCATGTGAACGACTTGGCTAAAACATCTACCGCATATATACCTACATTACATTATATTCTAAGTATATTGTGAGTATGGCATATTTCACGTTATATTGTTGCTGATGCGATTTATGTAAAGGGCTCCAAATGAGCTAATATAGAGGGACATTTAACGAGCTAAGAAATAATATTAGATGTACGATGTACCATGTTGCGACACATTGTTCACTTTTACAATGTGTATGATGGATATTCTGGCATATGTACGTGTGTACGACAAGATTGGTGTGTCTCGAATTAGACATTCATTGGTTTATGTACTTTCTCTGTTAATTTTAATTACAGCATTCACTTTAGCTTTTACAGGATCAAATTACTTTTTCACTATCTCGATCGAGGACATTATTTTACATATATACTTCATATTAGTTAAACATATCTCTAATACTATAAATTTGTAATACCTTATATGTAAAAATAAATATTATCACGTGTAATTCTGTTAAATTCGTCTCAAAATATATTTTTAAAGTATAAATTATTATAATTAATAATAAAAATTAATAATCAAATTGCGTGTTGGAATTGTAAATAAAAAACCATAGGTACAATGTATGTAAATGAAATAAGGTTTTCCTATAGGCTACCGTACCCATGTGTTTCTACGTTTTCTAGGTTGTATTCCTAATCATTTTTCTTCTTCTAATTGTAGTCCTCTGTTAATACAAAGTCAAAGTTACCGTTTGTTTCTTATTTTCAGTTTTTTAGACTTACATTAGAAGCGAGAGAAATTCTTCAGCTTTAAAAGGATTGGACAAAATGAAGAACTAGGGTTAAACTTTTGTGTGAAATCTCCCACAATGTTAGTATTAAAAACTGAAAAAGAAAGAAAGAAAATAAAGGAAACTTAACGTCGACTTAATAAAAGGGTACCACATTGAACAAATAAAAACTAGCATTTTTTGCACGGTATGCACGCGTGTCATATTAACGTTTTTATTATCAATTAGTTATTCACTAGTTTTGAAGCCCGTGCGTTGCACAGGTTGTTTTTTATTTTATTTTTTTGGAAATTTTTGGTTAACATTGTTGACTTTGTGTTGTTGTGAAATGAGATTTTTCAAGCTAAGACTATTGTATTTACATACTTCCTCCGTTCTAATTCTATTGCAACAATTACCACTTTGGGTAGTTTCATCTATTGGGACTATTCCACTTGTGGTATAAAAAATAGCAACTATAGTTGACAATATTGTCTGTATTTAATGTTAATAAAAGGATTTTTTGTCCTAAACTACCTTTAGCTTTCAAGTTTTTGCGAGAAACTACCTTATAAAAAAATTGTTGTCCTAAACTACCTTACTTTACAATTTTGTTGTTGACAACTACCTTATGCCGGTTTCCGGCGTTGACTTTTGTTTTTTCAGTTTAAAATTGTGGGAAAAACAAAATTACCCTTATGGAAATTGAGGAGGGTGATTGTTTCAATTTTAGTTTAAGTGGCAGAGGAATTTAATAGTGGATTGGTGGTACAAAGTGTCACGTAGATATGAGAGAGAGAGCACGCGCACACAGGGAAATGGGGAAATTAGGGTGAGGAAAATTTAAAAAGGGTTTGAAAAGGTCAAGTGATATAACGTGAAATTAAAAAACCGAAAAAAATAAAAGTCAACACCGGAAACCGGCATAAGGTAGCTGTCAACAACAAAATGGTACAAGTAAGGTAGTTTGGGACAACAATTTTTTTATAAGGTAGTTTCTCGTAAAAAACATGAAAGTTAAGGTAGTTTGGGACAAAAAATCCTTAATAAAACCATCTATAATTACTCAAATTGTCTCATAAAGTTGCATTTACTTTATTAAGGAATTACTTATCCCTTCCTCTAGTTAATTAAAAGGGTACTTCTATGCTAAACTACCCGTTTTTTTCATTTCCTTAACAACCATGTCCAAAACCATTGTTGCTATAGAAAAAAAAAACGGAGAAGTATTTGTCATTATACTCTAATTTATAGATTTGTTATTATGATATATAAATTTTATATTTTTTAATATTCAATTGAATATTGTAGCTAAGTCTACTATTAAATGGTATCCCAATAATTAATATGACTAACAATAGCTAACACTGTTTTAACATGAAGAATGTCGAATGATACTTTAAGAAAGTAGAGGGTAATAATTTAATAGATGCAGGACAGACTGGATAGAGTAAAATTTGAGTGTCAGCCACAACTTCAACTTTTAATATAGCACATAAACACAAATGCATATAGAATTAATGGAAGAAGGGAAAGCCAAAAAAAGATCATAATGATGGTATCATGAATAAAATTAATTAAAAATAAAAGTTTACTCTACTAATAATCGAGAATACTATTTAAGAGAAAAAAATACTTCTTCATCAATCATGACCATATCAAGACTTATCAAACTTCCCCCTTTTTTATGATCCGTGACCTCAAATAGTCTAAAAACCCGAACCTTGTTTTTCCAATTGGGTTTTAGTAGAATTAAGTTCATGGAGAAAAGAATAAGATCAGACATATAGATATATAGAAAAGAAAAACATAAATAATTATGTATACAATAAATATTCTAGGAATAAAATAATTAGTCAATTGCATAATACCTCTGCAATGTCGTTGACAAACTTTCATTTGATTTTTCATGTAATGCCCCCGTGGTATGCTATAGGTTCAAAATTATAGATATGTATTTTTTATATTTATATAATTCAATTTTGAAAAGTATGATTTTAAAAGATATAATTGCTATTTTCACATATAATTTGCTATTTTTATAGTTTTTTATATGTATTTAATATAAAAAATATATATAAAAAATATGTTATTGTTCATCTAAATAAGTAAATTTCATTAGTTGTAAAACTATATCGCATATGGAACTTAATTTCAAAGCATATTTCGATCACTCTCTAATGGTAAAGAAATTATAATATTGTGAATTTGTAGCAAAAGCTATATTCAATACTCCCTCCGTTTCTTTTTAATCTACACACTTTCTTTTTTGGTCCGTTTCTTTTTAATCTCCACACACTGTTGCTTTTTCTATTTTTGGTAACATGTCACATCTACTTTCTCCTCTTTTTCAACCTATGTCATCCACTTTTTAATATTTTAATCCACTTTTTAATTTCTCTCTCTCACTTTTCAATTTCTCTCTCCTCCTTTTCAGTTTCTCTCTCATACTTTTGCACTTTCTCTTTGGTTCTCCCCCAAAGTGAAGTGAGTAAATTAAAATGAAACGGAGGGAGTATATAGTATAATAATTTAGGTTGCTTATTTAAAATCAGACTGTAATAATCTTCTCTTATCCAAAACACCTCATATGTATTTATAACTATTTTGATCACAATTTTTTTTTAAAATTAAAAATTAAAAAGAATGACATGGCATGCTTAGGTGGAGCTTTTCAACATATTATAAGGTTGTCTTTTAAAATCAAACTCTAATTTTTTCATCATCCAAAACTCTAATATATATGAAACTTTATCACTATAAAATTTAGTTTTTTGTTGTAATAACAAAGTTTCCTTAGTATATTATGTTGCAATACTGAAGTGTTTTAGTTCAGTTGAGTAAGGCTGAAGTTTTGAAAGATATAATATGTTTAATCCTGTAAATTGGACCTATTATAAAATACTATAATCACATATCGTACACTATACTTATAGCTTACTTATTATTATATTTATCTAAAAGAAAAACTAAAAAAATGTCTTACCATTCATCTAATTAAATATGTTCTCATGAGTTGTAAAACTATATATATTGTAAATGGTTCTCATTTTGAAGCATATTTCAAGCACTCTAAAATTATAATGTTTTCAATTAGATAGCAAAAGTTAAATTCAATTTACATAATATAATAATTTAGGTTTTTTATTCAAAACCAAACTCTAATTTCTCCCTGTTCAAACCTTTTATGTATTTAAATATGTGTAGAACTCTATTTTTTAAAATATTTAAAATTAAAATTAATGACATGACAATCCTACGTGGCGCTGTCTATTTCATAAGTTGTAGAACTATATTCTATATGGATCTTATTTCGGAGCATATTTTGAGCACTATCCAATGGTACAAAAACTATAATATTCCGAATTACGTAGCAAAAGTTATACACAAATTACATAATATAATAATTTAGGTTGTTCATTCAAAACCAAACTCTAATTTTCGCTTATCCAAAGCTCCTTATATGTATTTAAATCTATATAGAACTCTATTTTTGTAAAAAATAAAAATAGAATTTAATGACACGGCAATCCTACGTGGTGCACTCTATGAGCTCGAAATCTTGAGGAGCTCCCTATGCTCCCGAAAAGTTCCTCCTTTATATATATATTGATTAGTGTTACAAGAAAAATTGAATTGAACAAACATATATAATTATTTTTAATTTTTTAATATATTTTTTAAAATCAATGTTTTGTTGGTTTTTTTTAGTTATTTGTTTATCATCACTCAAATATAGTATTGAGAGACGGAAATATAAAGCAGAAGAAAACTTGTGCTCAAATAAAGTGGAAGAATTTGTGTATCAGGTCGTTGAATATTAATAAAGTGGAAGAGTTTGATTTATATAATAGAGATTACAGAATAATAATCAACATTTAGGTTTTAAAATATTATCAGTATAATTATTAATATGAAATTCAAGTTTTTATTTTTTCTTCTGATTGTGTCAATTAAGTTATATCGTCAATTTAATTTTTGATCAAAGTTTTTTCACACATATTTAAGAAGAGGAAATCATTCCCCTTAATTTAATATTTAATAGAAATTTCAAATTCAATTCCATTGTTAACTTGTTCAATATATATGGCAAGTAGGAAGAAGAAAATATTATTTAATATATATGACAATTTAAATTCATTAAGAGTATATCAGACGTTTTGTAAGAGGACACCATCTTCCTCCCCCCTTCACTTATATAAAAGAGATAGAGATTAAAGGTGCAGCTTAGAAGAAACAAAACATTAGGGATACAACATAAAAAATGTAAAACACAGGCATACTAGCCCAAGAAATAAAGTAGGTCATAGTCATAGAAGTATAAACTATTTTCGTCCATACTTAAGATGGCATTATTTGTCACGTGAAATGAGTATAAATTGACTTTTAAATTTGCTAGCACATAAATTTGATCATTAATATCTCTAATTATGGATTTGTAAAAAGTATAAAAAAAGTTGATATTGTGATAATATTCACTAAAACAAATCCAACAACATTTAATACGATCGTATTTATTTTTATATATTAGTAAAACAATTATGGTTAAAGTGAGATATATGAGTAGTGCAAAAATCAAAGTGTTGTACTTAAAATGAAAAAGAAGATGTATATATTAATATATATATTGATGAAAATACTAGCTAGATGGAGGGATCATACTCATTCAAGTTGTTTGCCACTTCGAGGTTGAAAATTTTATCTTCGTTACCCCATAGTAGATGTATCCTCTAAACGAAGTTTGCGAGGAAAAACAGAAGAAAAAAGAAATTAATCACCACGTCGTTTTGGTCAGAAGTTCCGATTTGGAAATCTTCATAGAACTAATTAAATGAAACTTGTCAATTAAGAATGATAATAATCGTTAATTAAATAGAATACATCCTATATATGCTGACCTGGTGAAATTGATGGATGGTGACATCTTCATCTTTGACCACAAGAGCCTCTAATAGCTCAATTCTCTCCTTCCTATTGCTAAACATGATCTGGCGACATCCCAAAAATATCGTTATAATATTGAGACATGTTTAGTTGAGTATCTTTTACTTTAATTTATACTTCTAGGCTCTAGCTATTGTATAATCAAATTCTTGTAACGCTTTTGTTTTCATATTATTTAATTCATGGATAGTACTTTTGCATATTATTCAAATTGAAAAGAAGTTATAAAAAGTTGATGATTAATTAATGCATTAAAAAGAATTTAACAAATCTCACATTATATTGTTATTATTATTAGTATAGAGGAATAAAAATATATATATAAAAATAATAGGAGTAGGATGAAAGTTGATGTAATAAATACTATCTTCATCTAAAGTAATTATTGTCCCATTCTAAATAACTTTATAGTAGTTATTAAGAATAGGAGTAACATATTAGCTAGAAAAGGCACTTTCAACAACCTGCCTCCAGTTTATTATACATAACTCTTTAAAATGTACAGTATTTAGTATAGTCTATACATTTATAATAATGGGATAGGAGAGTGAGGGATAACTCTTAGTGGTTAGAGCTTCCCTCCCGCCTAGGGAGGCCCCGGGATCGATTTCTCACCCTGGCAGTTGGGATCCCCTTTGTTCCCCCAACTTGTCAGGTTTCTCCTTACCTTATTAAAAAAAAATATATATATATATATATATATAATAATGGGATAGAGAATTTTTATTTAATTTCTCTATGAACGCAATCATTCAAAATCCTCTCACAAGATAGATAGTGAATAATGCATAAAAATTTTGGAAGCTCTAAAACTAATTCCTATATCATAATAATAATTAGAATAAAATACCCTAGAGTATATGTTTTTAATCTTACATGACATTCAATTACCTATTAACTAAATCATAAATTTTAAATTAATTTTCATCTAACTCAATTGAAATAAATAAAAAAAACCCCTAATTTTCCAGTATTATGAGATCTCAAGAGGATTGCCTTATGATCGTTACATGAGAAAAATCACTTTAAAGCTAATGATAGCTATGTTACGAATTACAATATACAACAATTGCATAAGATATGAATTATCGTAGAGGGCAAAAAGAGTTAGAGCTAAATTGATGAAGTACCTCAAGACAGTCTTTATAGAAGAAATTAGGCAACCAAGGCAAGCTATAAGAACCAATATCAAGAAGAACCTTAACACCTTCAACAGTATTAGGCATCAAATAATCCGGCCAACTACAAAACCCTATCCTCTCCAAAGCTTCACTACTAATAGATTCAACCAAGGCCAAAGCTGAGCTACAAACCACCAATGAATCCACCAACTCCGGGTGGTGTTCCGCCATCTCGAAAGCGATAAAGCCTCCATAACTGAACCCAACCACCACACACTTCTCCTCAACACCCAACTTCCTTAGCCCTAATGCAAAACAATCTGCTTGGAATCTTGTGCTTCGATTTGCTTCGCTTGTGTAGGACTTACCAAAGAAGAGGAGGTCAGGGATATAGAGGGAGTACTTTTTTCTTAGGGCAAAAATTTGGAATTGCCATGATAGTATGCCATCACCTGCAAAACCATGGATAAGTATAATAGGTGGTTTTTTCTTGTTTTTTTCACGAGTGTTATTGGTTTTATTAACCCAGAAATGAATAATTGTTCCTGGCTCTATTTCTATTTCTTTGGGTTGCATACCTGCTAATTTCATTATTTTGTGTAGCATGGATATGTAACAACTCACTATGTTCACCATTATCTCTCTCTCTTTCTGTGAATCGTTGTGACTTGTGAGAGTTTTGTATAACTATTAGATATTCTTTATTTCAGGGTGATAAAAGTAAGTACAGCTAGCTCAGTGATGTTAGCTTTTTTTTTGTTTTTTGCTTTTTGTTTCTTTTATCCCCGAATAATTGACAAGACTCAAAAATCAACGGTACTGTTACCAGTTGACTCTACTACAAAATTTAATTAAGGAGTCATTTGGTTGAAAATAAATAGAGAAGGGGAATAATAACAAAAATGATTATCCTAATATATGTTATAATTATATATAAGGAAAAATTGATGGGAACAGTCCTAATTATGGGCGTTCCACCATTTTCAATCCCAACTAAAGATTATTTCTGAGTAGTTTAATGACCTGCTGCAATAGGTAAAACGAATTTCCTTTTATTTTTTTGCCCCAACTTTTATTTTCTCTCTCCTCTAGTGGGCATCCACCCCTTTCATCCCCACCTTCAAAACTCCCACCCCCACTACCACTCCCATCTCCACCCAATTTTGATGTCCCGTCGACACCCCTCCCCAACCTTCAAATTTCTGGAATCTCGGCGAAAAATTCTTGAATTTCTTATCTGCTCCTGAAATTCAGAAAAGTAAGTTGATGATGGAAATACGAAATTGTGAGGGGTGATTTGTCGAGATTTTAGATAAAAAGGTGAAATGCGATGAACGAAGAGAGAGAATGAAATTCCATTGTAATGTTTATGGTTGTGTTTGATTGGTGTTGTAGGCGAGTTCGAGTTTGATCAAGTCAAGGAAGGTGGGTGATTCAAAATTGGATTATTCTCATATCACGGTATCTATTTGATGCATAATGTTTCATTGTTGACTTATTTGGTCTTGTGGTTTTATCTGGAATGAGATTATTGTGCTGGAGTTTTGAAACCTCATCGCGTGCCATTGTTAGCATTAGATGGTGCAGGTTAGAGAAAATCAATATGTAATTCTTCACTCTGTTTTTTTAGTTCAGTAAAGCTTAACTTAGGACTTTTTTGTCACCTAATCAGAAACTTTCAAACTCTCTCTAACATGCAGAGGAGAGATATTCATTGATCTACAAGATTCATCTTCTTCTTTTTCTTTTTTTTTTCTAAGTTGCAATTCTCCCAATTTTTGGAAAGTTTTCGGGTTTAATTTGTTGAGTTCATTTGTAAACTTTGTGTGTGTGTGTGTGTGGGGGGGGGGTTCATGTATTGGTACTAAATTTTCGTGTTTGAGAAAATTCAGTTTGCAGGTAGTTTATAAATTTTGTATATTTATCTTGGTTTTAATTTGTCTTCGATGGGTGAATCTTGATTGAGGAAAAAAAAGGAAACTCTCCAATTTCGGGTTTTTGTTTGAATTCGGAGGAGATTTGAGATGATTTGCAGGTGGCGAGATATAAGATGCGAAGATGAGTAGAGAAGGTGCACAGGTGCAGTGTGAGGTAGGCGGGGAGGTCTTTGTTTGTCGGTGGAAACCGATTGATTCCGGCGATAGGACGGTGGTATTGGTGAGTTTTTTTTGGTGTTTCGAGGGGAATGTTTGGGCGGGGTTGATGGTGGCCTGGCTTTTTCGGGTGGGTAGGGGTGTTGACGGCTAGGTTAGGCGGGGAGGTGGGTGGGAGGAAGGGGTGGCGGGGAATGTGGGTGGAAGGGGAGGGAGGGGGTGGGGAGGGTGGCGGGGGGAGGGATGGTATGGGAGGGAGGACATAAGAGAGAGAAAAAGGAAGAAGAAACCCGATTTAAGAAATTAAAAAAAAAAAAAATAACCTGTTCAACAGGTGATCAGTCACCTGGGACCAATTTCAGTAAAAATGATGCATAGTTGGGACCGCTCAGAAATAATCCCTAGTTGGGACTTAAAATGGCGGAACGCCCATAGTTGGGACTGTTCCTATCAATTTTTCCTATATATAATCCATATATATTTTAGACAACTATATGTTACAATTATGAATAATCCATATATATTTTAGGATATTGGCACATATTGAATCGGTTTAGGGAAGCATTTTAGGTGCCTAAAGTAATAAGGTGCTAAAAAAATGGTGCTAAAATGGATTAGGGTGTTTGGGAAGTACCTAAAATACAATTTCAGATAGTTAAAATGACTTAGGGCCTATTCTCCCTAGCTTATTTTCAGTTCAGTTCAATTCAGTCCAGTTCAGTTCCTAAATGAAAATTATTACTATTAATTAGTTATAATTTAATTCGATTGATTCGATTCGGTTGTTTCATGCCGAAGAGAACAGGCCCTAAAAAGTGCATGTTCTCTTCCGCATAAAACAACCGAATCGAACCGAACCGATTCCAACCGAATTGAACCGAACTTATCTGAACCGAATTGAACCGAACTGAATTAAATTATAACTAATAGTAATGATAATAATGTAAGAACCGAACCGAACCGAACTGGATTGAACCGATTCGAACCGGATTGCAACGAACCGAACCGGATTGCAAACGAACCGAATCGAACGAAATGAATTGAATAGAACCGAAAATAAGTTGGGGAGAACAGACCCTTAAATTGATAAGGTAAAAATTTTAACATTTCAAAATCACTACCCGAAATCTTTAGAAATCTTTTTAATTAATCTTTAATTTTTAACGTTTCTCTCTCCACTTATTTTTTTCTCTCCTGCTGTTGTTGTTCCCTCTGTTCCTCCATTATTTCTCAATCTTCCTTCTCGCCATTGACAATCGGAAACCTGATCTCAAATGTTCTTCTTGCATGTAAAAAGTTTCATGTTTGTCTCAAGAAATTTTCTTGCAACTTTTTCTAGTAAAATAGTGCAATCTCCTTCCTGCATATTTTCTTGTACTTCTTAAACTATTCGATTGGTTTTCAGTAAAATAGTAAAAGTATATGAGTTTGAGTGAAATAGTGCAATGAAACTAGGTTCTTGAAATATCAACCCAGTTTTCTTTTTGCAGTTTGACGGAGCTTGGTAATTTTTTTAAACTATTCGATTATTCATGCTACACAATTTGCAGTTTGGTTAATGAAGATATTGTGATTTGTAGCATAAGCTTATATAAGAGAGAAAATAGTCCTATAGATTCTAAATTCTATCTTATCTTTCAAAGTTGCCAAATTTTTAATATAAATAAAGGGTTCTAGCTGAATTCTTTTGAAGAGAAATAAACCGAGTTTTGAGATTTATGACCTGAAATCAGTGGCGGACCTAGGATTTTGAATTTGGGGATACTAAATACAACAAACACAAAATTAGTGGAAAAAAAGTTCACAAAAATTGTTTTATGGTGTGAGTGCTAACAAGTAGCAGTACGTTCTACTTTCAATTTACTTTTTAGGAGCATAAAAAATGTTAAAAGTTTTTGGTGTTGTTGGACTTGTTTTTTTTTTTTTTTTTTTTGATTATGTGAACTACCATATAATTATCCGACAAGTTTAACAATTGTTTGGACTATGAACATACTAATTGCGTTGCTTTTTCCTCGATGTAAATAAAAATTCAATTGAAAAAACGTCACTTTTCAAGCGACCAAAATCTTAAATTAGGATCCATTTTGTATAATCTGACAAAAAATAGGTAAACCCCCACCCCCAATTCACCAAAAGTCAGATTTATTATGAGTTTAATACTATTTATTCGTTCCCAAGTTAATAAATTGTTCAATTTCAACAATTTCAATTTCAATTTCAAATTTCAATAAGCAAACCCTAACTAATTAATGCAATGTCCACAATCCACATTCAACAATCTACATCTAAATATTCAATTAATCTAAAAATATGACATATATAAACTTATAAAAGTAGGAAAATGTGAAATTAAAACACAAAAATTGAAACCAAACAACTTACTGTGGTCTCTGTGACTGTGAGTCGAACTTCGAATTAAGGGCGACGAAGACGCGAGTCGGAAGTCCTCAACTCCTCACCGTCCACCGCATGACTGCCGTCTGCCGACTGTCTGCGTAACTTCGAAATACTGGGTCGGCGATGTCGAACTTCGAAGTTCGAATTAAAGGGCGTGCGAAGTGCGAACGGCGGTCGAAAGTCGGAATTACTGCTCGTGGTTTCAGGTTTGAGACTTTGAGACTTGAGTGCCGTTCAATATTGAGAGAGAGGAGAGAGAATTAGAGGAGAGAGAAGAGAGGGGAGCGTGAGAGTCTGAGAGAGAGGAATGATACGCGTGCCTTGGCCCCTGAGCGAAATTCCAGCGTGCTTTTTTTTTCAAAGCTGATTTTTTTTTTTGAATTTGGGGATACAGTTGTACCCCCATGTACCCCTCTAGGTCCGCCACTGCCTGAAATTGATAGTAGCCAATTGGGTACTTAAAAGTAGTATGAGATATAAATTGGGTAATTGGAAATAGCTCGAGAAATGAATTGGGTACTATAGTAATTTTGTTTATAGTTAGGTCTTCAATCAAAGTTTATCTCTACTTCTATTGAATGTGGGGAGAAAATGATTTGTTATTATATTTTATGACTATATTAGTTTTTATGTATGATGACTATTTCTACACATAATATGATATTACAGATATAAAGATATTCGTTTAATAATTGATTACGAAATATATAAGTTTCCCAATGAAGGTATTTTACATATAAAGTGAGCTATAATTTTAAAATTATTTATATTGTTACTTTTTTGTTTAATACATTAAAAAATTAGCTTCGAAACATATATAATAATACTTAAAAAATTAAAATAATTAATTAACTTATGCGCCTAGTTTTGCCAAACATGTTAGCTAATTAGTTACCTTATTAGTTTTAGCACCTTATCTGTTTTAGTTATATCTTATTAGTTTCAGCTAACTTATCAGTTTCAGCTTCTTTTCAACTAGTATTGCCATACAGATCCATTGCATGATGTCCCCTCATGAGTTATGAGACATGAAAAATCCAGCCTAAAATTTTGACAGTAGCTTTCTTTAAAAAAAGGGCTACCGTAAAGAAGAAATAACAACCACAAATTCCACTACATCACCAGTAGTTTATTTATGTTAATATATATACTTATGGATAAAGCTAAATATGGTATCTTCCTCATTTTTGTATATACCCAGTTATGGATAACTTCCAACATTATATATTAATTTCAGTAAATCTAAAGTGTCTTTTAGTGAGAATGTGGAGATGAGTAAGAGAACGGAAATCCGCAATATGTTTGGAGTGAGTGAGGTTGAGAGACATGAGAAGTATTTGAGGCTCCCGACAGTGATAGGCAGATCTAAAAAGATGGTGTTTGCAGTGCTTAAGGAGAGAGTTTAGAAGAAATTACAAGGATGGAAAGAGAAGTTATTATCTCGTGCAGGTAAAGAGGTGTTGATCAAATCTGTCATCCAGTCTATTCCGACTTATATGATGAGTTTGTTTCGTATCCCGGATGGTGTATTAGAGGAAATACATTCTATGTGTGCCCGTTTTTGGTGGGGAGCAATGGGAACTGAATGAAAAATGCATTGGGTGAGTTGGGAAAAATTGTGCTTGCCTAAGTCTTACGGGGGAATGGGGTTTAGAGATTTAAAAGTCTTTAACCAAGCTCTTCTTGCTAAGCAAGGGTGGCGATTAATTTGTGATACAGGCTCTTTAGCTTATTTGGTTTTATAGGTTCGATATTAAAAAAATGACACCTTTGTGGAGGCTCGGAGGGGCTAGATCCTAGTTATATATGGCGTAGTATATGGGGTGCAAAGTCTCTCCTTTTAGAAGGGTTGAAGTGGAGAGTTGGTGATGGGGAAAATATTCGAGTCTGGGATTATGCGTGGATGTCGGGGGATTCATCAACATTGGTTCCGACACCAAATTTAGAGAGTCCAGCGGATCTCAGAGTGGCCGAGTTATTAGATGAAAATAATTAAATTTCATTAGTTGTAAAACTATATCGCATATGGAACTTAATTTCAAAGCATATTTCGATCACTCTCTAATGGTAAAGAAATTATAATATTGTGAATTTGTAGCAAAAGCTATATTCAATACTCCCTCCGTTTCTTTTTAATCTACACACTTTCTTTTTTGGTCCGTTTCTTTTTAATCTCCACACACTGTTGCTTTTTCTATTTTTGGTAACATGTCACATCTACTTTCTCCTCTTTTTCAACCTATGTCATCCACTTTTTAATATTTTAATCCACTTTTTAATTTCTCTCTCTCACTTTTCAATTTCTCTCTCCTCCTTTTCAGTTTCTCTCTCATACTTTTGCACTTTCTCTTTGGTTCTCCCCCAAAGTGAAGTGAGTAAATTAAAATGAAACGGAGGGAGTATATAGTATAATAATTTAGGTTGCTTATTTAAAATCAGACTGTAATAATCTTCTCTTATCCAAAACACCTCATATGTATTTATAACTATTTTGATCACAATTTTTTTTTAAAATTAAAAATTAAAAAGAATGACATGGCATGCTTAGGTGGAGCTTTTCAACATATTATAAGGTTGTCTTTTAAAATCAAACTCTAATTTTTTCATCATCCAAAACTCTAATATATATGAAACTTTATCACTATAAAATTTAGTTTTTTGTTGTAATAACAAAGTTTCCTTAGTATATTATGTTGCAATACTGAAGTGTTTTAGTTCAGTTGAGTAAGGCTGAAGTTTTGAAAGATATAATATGTTTAATCCTGTAAATTGGACCTATTATAAAATACTATAATCACATATCGTACACTATACTTATAGCTTACTTATTATTATATTTATCTAAAAGAAAAACTAAAAAAATGTCTTACCATTCATCTAATTAAATATGTTCTCATGAGTTGTAAAACTATATATATTGTAAATGGTTCTCATTTTGAAGCATATTTCAAGCACTCTAAAATTATAATGTTTTCAATTAGATAGCAAAAGTTAAATTCAATTTACATAATATAATAATATTATGTTGCAATACTGAAGTGTTTTAGTTCAGTTGAGTAAGGCTGAAGTTTTGAAAGATATAATATGTTTAATCCTGTAAATTGGACCTATTATAAAATACTATAATCACATATCGTACACTATTATAGCTTACTTATTATTATATTTATCTAAAAGAAAAACTAAAAAAATGTCTTACCATTCATCTAATTAAATATGTTCTCATGAGTTGTAAAACTATATATATTGTAAATGGTTCTCATTTTGAAGCATATTTCAAGCACTCTAAAATTATAATGTTTTCAATTAGATAGCAAAAGTTAAATTCAATTTACATAATATAATAATTTAGGTTTTTTATTCAAAACCAAACTCTAATTTCTCCCTGTTCAAACCTTTTATGTATTTAAATATGTGTAGAACTCTATTTTTTAAAATATTTAAAATTAAAATTAATGACATGACAATCCTACGTGGCGCTGTCTATTTCATAAGTTGTAGAACTATATTCTATATGGATCTTATTTCGGAGCATATTTTGAGCACTATCCAATGGTACAAAAA
The DNA here is from genome assembly GCA_947646795.1 of Beta lomatogona. NCBI lineage: Eukaryota > Viridiplantae > Streptophyta > Magnoliopsida > Caryophyllales > Amaranthaceae > Beta > Beta lomatogona. Next base: position 689,134 of record CANSNZ010001062.1, on the reverse strand, counting down.
CTATAATATTCCGAATTACGTAGCAAAAGTTATACACAAATTACATAATATAATAATTTAGGTTGTTCATTCAAAACCAAACTCTAATTTTCGCTTATCCAAAGCTCCTTATATGTATTTAAATCTATATAGAACTCTATTTTTGTAAAAAATAAAAATAGAATTTAATGACACGGCAATCCTACGTGGTGCACTCTATGAGCTCGAAATCTTGAGGAGCTCCCTATGCTCCCGAAAAGTTCCTCCTTTATATATATATTGATTAGTGTTACAAGAAAAATTGAATTGAACAAACATATATAATTATTTTTAATTTTTTAATATATTTTTTAAAATCAATGTTTTGTTGGTTTTTTTTAGTTATTTGTTTATCATCACTCAAATATAGTATTGAGAGACGGAAATATAAAGCGAAGAAAACTTGTGCTCAAATAAAGTGGAAGAATTTGTGTATCGTGTCGTTGAATATTAATAAAGTGGAAGAGTTTGATTTATATAATAGAGATTACAGAATAATAATCAACATTTAGGTTTTAAAATATTATCAGTATAATTATTAATATGAAATTCAAGTTTTTATTTTTTCTTCTGATTGTGTCAATTAAGTTATATCGTCAATTTAATTTTTGATCAAAGTTTTTTCACACATATTTAAGAAGAGGAAATCATTCCCCTTAATTTAATATTTAATAGAAATTTCAAATTCAATTCCATTGTTAACTTGTTCAATATATATGGCAAGTAGGAAGAAGAAAATATTATTTAATATATATGACAATTTAAATTCATTAAGAGTATATCAGACGTTTTGTAAGAGGACACCATCTTCCTCCCCCCTTCACTTATATAAAAGAGATAGAGATTAAAGGTGCAGCTTAGAAGAAACAAAACATTAGGGATACAACATAAAAAATGTAAAACACAGGCATACTAGCCCAAGAAATAAAGTAGGTCATAGTCATAGAAGTATAAACTATTTTCGTCCATACTTAAGATGGCATTATTTGTCACGTGAAATGAGTATAAATTGACTTTTAAATTTGCTAGACATAAATTTGATCATTAATATCTCTAATTATGGATTTGTAAAAAGTATAAAAAAAGTTGATATTGTGATAATATTCACTAAAACAAATCCAACAACATTTAATACGATCGTATTTATTTTTATATATTAGTAAAACAATTATGGTTAAAGTGAGATATATGAGTAGTGCAAAAATCAAAGTGTTGTACTTAAAATGAAAAAGAAGATGTATATATTAATATATATATTGATGAAAATACTAGCTAGATGGAGGGATCATACTCATTCAAGTTGTTTGCCACTTCGAGGTTGAAAATTTTATCTTCGTTACCCCATAGTAGATGTATCCTCTAAACGAAGTTTGCGAGGAAAAACAGAAGAAAAAAGAAATTAATCACCACGTCGTTTTGGTCAGAAGTTCCGATTTGGAAATCTTCATAGAACTAATTAAATGAAACTTGTCAATTAAGAATGATAATAATCGTTAATTAAATAGAATACATCCTATATATGCTGACCTGGTGAAATTGATGGATGGTGACATCTTCATCTTTGACCACAAGAGCCTCTAATAGCTCAATTCTCTCCTTCCTATTGCTAAACATGATCTGGCGACATCCCAAAAATATCGTTATAATATTGAGACATGTTTAGTTGAGTATCTTTTACTTTAATTTATACTTCTAGGCTCTAGCTATTGTATAATCAAATTCTTGTAACGCTTTTGTTTTCATATTATTTAATTCATGGATAGTACTTTTGCATATTATTCAAATTGAAAAGAAGTTATAAAAAGTTGATGATTAATTAATGCATTAAAAAGAATTTAACAAATCTCACATTATATTGTTATTATTATTAGTATAGAGGAATAAAAATATATATATAAAAATAATAGGAGTAGGATGAAAGTTGATGTAATAAATACTATCTTCATCTAAAGTAATTATTGTCCCATTCTAAATAACTTTATAGTAGTTATTAAGAATAGGAGTAACATATTAGCTAGAAAAGGCACTTTCAACAACCTGCCTCCAGTTTATTATACATAACTCTTTAAAATGTACAGTATTTAGTATAGTCTATACATTTATAATAATGGGATAGGAGAGTGAGGGATAGCCTAGTGGTTAGAGCTTCCCTCCCGGTTCCAGGAGGTCCTGGGATCGATTCTCACCCTTGGCAAGTTGGGATCCCCTTTGTTCCCCCCAACTTGTCAAGGTTTCTCCTTACCTTATTAAAAAAAAAATATATATATATATATATATATAATAATGGGATAGAGAATTTTTATTTAATTTCTCTATGAACGCAATCATTCAAAATCCTCTCACAAGATAGATAGTGAATAATGCATAAAAATTTTGGAAGCTCTAAAACTAATTCCTATATCATAATAATAATTAGAATAAAATACCCTAGAGTATATGTTTTTAATCTTACATGACATTCAATTACCTATTAACTAAATCATAAATTTTAAATTAATTTTCATCTAACTCAATTGAAATAAATAAAAAAAACCCCTAATTTTCCAGTATTATGAGATCTCAAGAGGATTGCCTTATGATCGTTACATGAGAAAAATCACTTTAAAGCTAATGATAGCTATGTTACGAATTACAATATACAACAATTGCATAAGATATGAATTATCGTAGAGGGCAAAAAGAGTTAGAGCTAAATTGATGAAGTACCTCAAGACAGTCTTTATAGAAGAAATTAGGCAACCAAGGCAAGCTATAAGAACCAATATCAAGAAGAACCTTAACACCTTCAACAGTATTAGGCATCAAATAATCCGGCCAACTACAAAACCCTATCCTCTCCAAAGCTTCACTACTAATAGATTCAACCAAGGCCAAAGCTGAGCTACAAACCACCAATGAATCCACCAACTCCGGGTGGTGTTCCGCCATCTCGAAAGCGATAAAGCCTCCATAACTGAACCCAACCACCACACACTTCTCCTCAACACCCAACTTCCTTAGCCCTAATGCAAAACAATCTGCTTGGAATCTTGTGCTTCGATTTGCTTCGCTTGTGTAGGACTTACCAAAGAAGAGGAGGTCAGGGATATAGAGGGAGTACTTTTTCTTAGGGCAAAAATTTGGAATTGCCATGATAGTATGCCATCACCTGCAAAACCATGGATAAGTATAATAGGTGGTTTTTTCTTGTTTTTTTCACGAGTGTTATTGGTTTTATTAACCCAGAAATGAATAATTGTTCCTGGCTCTATTTCTATTTCTTTGGGTTGCATACCTGCTAATTTCATTATTTTGTGTAGCATGGATATGTAACAACTCACTATGTTCACCATTATCTCTCTCTCTTTCTGTGAATCGTTGTGACTTGTGAGAGTTTTGTATAACTATTAGATATTCTTTATTTCAGGGTGATAAAAGTAAGTACAGCTAGCTCAGTGATGTTAGCTTTTTTTTTTGTTTTTTGCTTTTTGTTTCTTTTATCCCCGAATAATTGACAAGACTCAAAAATCAACGGTACTGTTACCAGTTGACTCTACTACAAAATTTAATTAAGGAGTCATTTGGTTGAAAATAAATAGAGAAGGGGAATAATAACAAAAATGATTATCCTAATATATGTTATAATTATATATAAGGAAAAATTGATGGGAACAGATCCTAATTATGGGCGTCCACCATTTTCAATCCCAACTAAAGATTATTTCACAGTAGTTTAATGACCCGCCGCAATAGGTAAAACGAATTTCCTTTTATTTTTTTGCCCCAACTTTTATTTTCTCTCTCCTCTAGTGGGCATCCACCCCTTTCATCCCCACCTTCAAAACTCCCACCCCCACTACCACTCCCATCTCCACCCAATTTTGATGTCCCGTCGACACCCCCTCCCCAACCTTCAAATTTCTGGAATCTCGGCGAAAAATTCTTGAATTTCTTATCTGCTCCTGAAATTCAGAAAAGTAAGTTGATGATGGAAATACGAAATTGTGAGGGGTGATTTGTCGAGATTTTAGATAAAAAGGTGAAATGCGATGAACGAAGAGAGAGAATGAAATTCCATTGTAATGTTTATGGTTGTGTTTGATTGGTGTTGTAGGCGAGTTCGAGTTTGATCAAGTCAAGGAAGGTGGGTGATTCAAAATTGGATTATTCTCATATCACGGTATCTATTTGATGCATAATGTTTCATTGTTGACTTATTTGGTCTTGTGGTTTTATACGGAATGAGATTATTGTCTTTGGAGTTTTGAAACCTCATCGCGTGCCATTGTTAGCATTAGATGGTGCGAGAGTTAGAGAAAATCAATATGTAATTCTTCACTCTTTTTTTTAGTTCGAGTAAAGCTTAACTTAGGACTTTTTGTCACCTAATCGAAACTTTCAAACTCTCTCTAACATGCGAGAGGAGAGATATTCATTGATCTACAAGATTCATCTTCTTCTTTTTCTTTTTTTTTTCTAAGTTGCAATTCTCCCAATTTTTGGAAAGTTTTCGGGTTTAATTTGTTGAGTTCATTTGTAAACTTTGTGTGTGTGTGTGTGTGGGGGGGGGTTCATGTATTGGTACTAAATTTTCGTGTTTGAGAAAATTCAGTTTGCGAGTAGTTTATAAATTTTGTATATTTATCTTGGTTTTAATTTGTCTTCGATGGGTGAATCTTGATTGAGGAAAAAAAAGGAAACTCTCCAATTTCGGGTTTTTGTTTGAATTCGGAGGAGATTTGAGATGATTTGCAGGTGGCGAGATATAAGATGCGAAGATGAGTAGAGAAGGTGCACAGGTGCAGTGTGAGGTAGGCAGGAGGTGCTGTTTGTCAGTGGAAACCGATTGATTCTGGCGATAGGACGGTGGTATTGGTGAGTTTTTTTTGGTGTTTCGAGGGGAATGTTTGGGCGGGGTTGATGGTGGCCTGGCTTTTTCAGGTGGGTAGGGGTGTTGACGGCTAGGTTAGCCGGGGAGGTGGGTGGGAGGGAAGGGGTGGCGGGGGAATGTGGGTGGAAGGGGAGGGGAGGGGTGGGGGAGGGGGTGGCGGGGGGGAGGGATGGTATGGGAGGGAGGACATAAGAGAGAGAAAAAGGAAGAAGAAACTGATTTAAGAAATTAAAAAAAAAAAAAATAACCTGTTCAACAGGTGATCAGTCACCTGGGACCAATTTCAGTAAAAATGATGCATAGTTGGGACCGCTCAGAAATAATCCCTAGTTGGGACTTAAAATGGCGGAACGCCCATAGTTGGGACTGTTCCTATCAATTTTTCCTATATATAATCCATATATATTTTAGACAACTATATGTTACAATTATGAATAATCCATATATATTTTAGGATATTGGCACATATTGAATCAGTTTAGGGAAGCATTTTAGGTGCCTAAAGTAATAAGGTGCTAAAAAAATGGTGCTAAAATGGATTAGGGTGTTTGGGAAGTACCTAAAATACAATTTCAGATAGTTAAAATGACTTAGGGCCTATTCTCCCTAGCTTATTTTCAGTTCAGTTCAATTCAGTTCAGTTCAGTTCCTAAATGAAAATTATTACTATTAATTAGTTATAATTTAATTCAGTTCAGTTCAGTTCAGTTGTTTCATGCCGAAGAGAACAGGCCCTAAAAAGTGCATGTTCTCTTCCGCATAAAACAACTGAACTGAACTGAACTGATTCCAACTGAATTGAACTGAACTTATCTGAACTGAATTGAACTGAACTGAATTAAATTATAACTAATAGTAATGATAATAATGTAAGAACTGAACTGAACTGAACTGGATTGAACTGATCTGAACTGGATTGCAACTGAACTGAACTGGATTGCAACTGAACTGAACTGAACTGAAATGAATTGAATAGAACTGAAAATAAGTTGGGGAGAACAGACCCTTAAATTGATAAGGTAAAAATTTTAACATTTCAAAATCAGCTACCTGAAATCTTTAGAAATCTTTTTAATTAATCTTTAATTTTTAACGTTTCTCTCTCCACTTATTTTTTTCTCTCCTGCTGTTGTTGTTCCCTCTGTTCCTCCATTATTTCTCAATCTTCCTTCTCGCCATTGACAATCGGAAACCTGATCTCAAATGTTCTTCTTGCATGTAAAAAGTTTCATGTTTGTCTCAAGAAATTTTCTTGCAACTTTTTCTAGTAAAATAGTGCAATCTCCTTCCTGCATATTTTCTTGTACTTCTTAAACTATTCGATTGGTTTTCAGTAAAATAGTAAAAGTATATGAGTTTGAGTGAAATAGTGCAATGAAACTAGGTTCTTGAAATATCAACCCAGTTTTCTTTTTCCAGTTTGACGGAGCTTGGTAATTTTTTTAAACTATTCGATTATTCATGCTACACAATTTGCAGTTTGGTTAATGAAGATATTGTGATTTGTAGCATAAGCTTATATAAGAGAGAAAATAGTCCTATAGATTCTAAATTCTATCTTATCTTTCAAAGTTGCCAAATTTTTAATATAAATAAAGGGTTCTAGCTGAATTCTTTTGAAGAGAAATAAACCGAGTTTTGAGATTTATGACCTGAAATCAGTGGCGGACCTAGGATTTTGAATTTGGGGATACTAAATACAACAAACACAAAATTAGTGGAAAAAAAGTTCACAAAAATTGTTTTATGGTGTGAGTGCTAACAAGTAGCAGTACGTTCTACTTTCAATTTACTTTTTAGGAGCATAAAAAATGTTAAAAGTTTTTGGTGTTGTTGGACTTGTTTTTTTTTTTTTTTTTTTTTTTTTGATTATGTGAACTACCATATAATTATCCGACAAGTTTAACAATTGTTTGGACTATGAACATACTAATTGCGTTGCTTTTTCCTCGATGTAAATAAAAATTCAATTGAAAAAACGTCACTTTTCAAGCGACCGAAATCTTAAATTAGGATCCATTTTGTATAATCTGACAAAAAATAGGTAAACCCCCACCCCCAATTCACCAAAAGTCAGATTTATTATGAGTTTAATACTATTTATTCGTTCCCAAGTTAATAAATTGTTCAATTTCAACAATTTCAATTTCAATTTCAAATTTCAATAAGCAAACCCTAACTAATTAATGCAATGTCCACAATCCACATTCAACAATCTACATCTAAATATTCAATTAATCTAAAAATATGACATATATAAACTTATAAAAGTAGGAAAATGTGAAATTAAAACACAAAAATTGAAACCAAACAACTTACTTGTGGTCTCGTGGATCGTGAGTCGAACTTCGAATTAAGGGCGACGAAGACGCGAGTCGGAAGTCCTCAACTCCTCACCGTCCACCGCATGACTGCCGTCTGCCGACTGTCTGCGTAACTTCGAAATACTGGGTCGGCGATGTCGAACTTCGAAGTTCGAATTAAAGGGCGTGCGAAGTGCGAACGGCGGTCGAAAGTCGGAATTACTGCTCGTGGTTTCAGGTTTGAGACTTTGAGACTTGAGTGCCGTTCAATATTGAGAGAGAGGAGAGAGAATTAGAGGAGAGAGAAGAGAGGGGAGCGTGAGAGTCTGAGAGAGAGGAATGATACGCGTGCCTTGGCCCCTGAGCGAAATTCCAGCGTGCTTTTTTTTTCAAAGCTGATTTTTTTTTTTTGAATTTGGGGATACAGTTGTACCCCCATGTACCCCTCTAGGTCCGCCACTGCCTGAAATTGATAGTAGCCAATTGGGTACTTAGAAGTAGTATGAGATATAAATTGGGTAATTGGAAATAGCTCGAGAAATGAATTGGGTACTATAGTAATTTTGTTTATAGTTAGGTCTTCAATCAAAGTTTATCTCTACTTCTATTGAATGTGGGGAGAAAATGATTTGTTATTATATTTTATGACTATATTAGTTTTTATGTATGATGACTATTTCTACACATAATATGATATTACAGATATAAAGATATTCGTTTAATAATTGATTACGAAATATATAAGTTTCCCAATGAAGGTATTTTACATATAAAGTGAGCTATAATTTTAAAATTATTTATATTGTTACTTTTTTGTTTAATACATTAAAAAATTAGCTTCGAAACATATATAATAATACTTAAAAAATTAAAATAATTAATTAACTTATGCGCCTAGTTTTGCCAAACATGTTAGCTAATTAGTTACCTTATTAGTTTTAGCACCTTATCTGTTTTAGTTATATCTTATTAGTTTCAGCTAACTTATCAGTTTCATCTTCTTTTCAACTAGTATTGCCATACAGATCCATTGCATGATGTCCCCTCATGAGTTATGAGACATGAAAAATCCAGCCTAAAATTTTTACAGTAGCTTTCTTTAAAAAAAGGGCTACCGTAAAGAAGAAATAACAACCACAAATTCCACTACATCACCAGTAGTTTATTTATGTTAATATATATACTTATGGATAAAGCTAAATATGGTATCTTCCTCATTTTTGTATATACCCAGTTATGGATAACTTCCAACATTATATATTAATTTCAGTAAATCTAAAGTGTCTTTTAGTGAGAATGTGGAGATGAGTAAGAGAACGGAAATCCGCAATATGTTTGGAGTGAGTGAGGTTGAGAGACATGAGAAGTATTTGAGGCTCCCGACAGTGATAGGCAGATCTAAAAAGATGGTGTTTGCAGTGCTTAAGGAGAGAGTTTAGAAGAAATTACAAGGATGGAAAGAGAAGTTATTATCTCGTGCAGGTAAAGAGGTGTTGATCAAATCTGTCATCCAGTCTATTCCGACTTATATGATGAGTTTGTTTCGTATCCCGGATGGTGTATTAGAGGAAATACATTCTATGTGTGCCCGTTTTTGGTGGGGAGCAATGGGAACTGAATGAAAAATGCATTGGGTGAGTTGGGAAAAATTGTGCTTGCCTAAGTCTTACGGGGGAATGGGGTTTAGAGATTTAAAAGTCTTTAACCAAGCTCTTCTTGCTAAGCAAGGGTGGCGATTAATTTGTGATACAGGCTCTTTAGCTTATTTGGTTTTATAGGTTCGATATTACAAAAATGACACCTTTGTGGAGGCTCGGAGGGGCTAGATCCTAGTTATATATGGCGTAGTATATGGGGTGCAAAGTCTCTCCTTTTAGAAGGGTTGAAGTGGAGAGTTGGTGATGGGGAAAATATTCGAGTCTGGGATTATGCGTGGATGTCGGGGGATTCATCAACATTGGTTCCGACACCAAATTTAGAGAGTCCAGCGGATCTCAGAGTGGCCGAGTTATTAGATGAAAATAAGTGCTGGAATGAGGCAGCTTTGGCGTCCCATTTCACGGAAGAGGATGCGGCTGTGATTCGTGAAATTCCGATGAGTGAAAGGGAACAAATGATGTTCAATATTGGTGGCCGACAAAGGATGGATTATACACTACAAAGTCGGGGTATTGGCTTGGTAGATTGGGTCACATTCGGGGTTGGGCGAACTGGTTTGGAGGGCAGCATGCTGAGACATGGAAGATTATATGGCGCCTCGGGGGACCTCCAAAACTTAGTCATTTCTTGTGGCGCGCTTGTATGGGTGCTCAGGCCACAAGAGGGAGACTAAAGGATAGACATATCGTGGATGATGGGTCGTGTAGCCATTGTGTGGGTCAAGATGACTCTATTATACATGCTATCTTTAGGTGTTCCGTTGTGGCTTCTATATGGGATTCTTCATCTTTCTCTCAACATCTTTGGGATGCACCATCAACATCTTTCATTGAGCTGTTCATGTGGATGCATTCGCATTTATCAAGCTCGGATTTATTGGCCTTTGCTGGGCGTGCGTGGGCAGCATGGACTTATCGCAATTCTGTGCTACACGATGAGCCATGGAGTAACAAGGAGGTTGGTGTGCTGGGTTTTATGCGTTTAGTGCTGGATTTCAAGGAGTATGCTGGGGCAGTGGTGGTCCACTCAGGTGGTACGACGTCGGTGTTATCTCGGCCTCGATGGATGCCGCCTAGAGCAGGTGCGATTAGAATTAATATTGATGCTGCTGTGATGGATGGCGTGGGTGTTAGGCTGGGCGTGGTGATGCGAGATTCAGGCGGGGTGGTGTTAGCAGTAGCTGTGCGACGTTGCCAAGCTTGTTGGCTTGCAACTATGGCCGAAGCTCAAGCTTCCATTTTCGGGCTTAAAGTGGCCCAAAGGTTGGCCTACTCCCACATTGAGCTTGAAACAGATGCGTTGAACTTGGCAAGAGCTGTTGATTTGAAGAAGTTTGGAAGATCCCTTTTTGAGCTTTTATATGAAGATGCTTTTATGTTAGGTGTTAATTTTTCCTCTTTTTCTATTTCTCATGTTAAAAGGGGTGGGAATACGGTGGCTCATCTAGTTGCTAGATGAAATCCGGTTAATGGTGTTGAACAATTGTTTGTTGGACCTTTTCCGCAAGGTATCTTAGACTTGGCGGAGATGGATTTGTGTTAATTAAATGGTTCACCGTTTCCCTTCAAAAAAACAATTCTTATTTTTTTTCTATATTTGTATTTATGATTTAAGAACTTATACAGTATAATGCATGAAATTATACTGTATATATTATACTTTATAATATACAAAAGTTATACTTTATAATATATGAAATTAAACCTTATAATATACGAAATTATTCTTTATATTTATACTTTATAAAAACTTGGCACATATATTCGTATATCATAAGGTATAATTTCATATATAATAAAGTCTAATTTCGTATATAATACGGTTTAATTTGTTATATATACCGTAAAAAAATGTCGTATATTACACAATATAATGTCGTGTATTGTATTGTATAAGTTCATAAATCATAAATACCAAATACATTAAATAATTTCAATTAAATAAATATAATTTTGAAAGTTATCCATAACTTTTTTATATAACATAAACAGCCTAAATACAAGTAGAAAAAAATAAGAAAGATACCATATTTAACGTCATCCATTATACATACCTATTGCTGATGTGGAGCAATGCGTGCGTGGCACACATTAAATTATTACGATAGCCTTTTTTTCCATAAAGACACCATACAAACATTCAATGCAACCGCCTTTACTATAATGAGTATTTTATAGTTAGGGCTAGTTTTCATTTATTTGTTTAGTTTGAGTCCAATGAGACACAAGCAAAAAAATTACCTTAAATACAACTATTTCCTCCGTCCCATAATATATTGCCTACTTTTTTTTTTCACGGAAACTAAGGAGAATGGAGGGAATATAAGTAGTGGCAAAGGCTACACATACACTTGGTGTATGTATGTCATACATACATTATGACGTGGCAGTGTATGAGTGGTCTTTAATTTGGGCCATAAAAATGAAAATTTCAGATTTTTCATTCAAATTCAAATGAAAATTTCTTTTCAAATTTCAAATTTGATTTGTATTTTCAAGGCACAATTAATGCTCCCAAATTATCAACTACCCCATTCTCTCTCCTCTCATTTTTTTGTCAGTAAATTTTTTTGGTCCAATTTTTTCTCTCTTCTCTCTCTTCTAATGTCCTTCAAGTTCTTATTGCCACTCAAGAATTGGAACAAAAAAATGAAAATCGGATTCTTTCTCTCTTCTATTGTTCTTCATGTTCTTGCGTTAATTTTCTACATGTTCTTGATTTTAATTTTTTTTGCACGATTTTTTTTTTTAAAACTGAAAAATCTGATTTTTTTCATCTTCTCTCTCTTCTAATGTTCTTCATGTTCTTGATTTCAATTTTTTTGTACATAATTTTTTCTACATCGTAGAATTTTTGTATAATGTTTCATGAATCTAATATAGGTCCTTGTTACTATTTAAATGTTTCTTGTTACAAAGAAAATAAATTATTTACAATCGTTTCAAATTATTATGTTATTAAAATAATTGATTTTTTAAATATATATAATCTGTTTTAATTTCAGTTTTAATTATAATATAATGGATTGTTTATACTTCCTGGATATTAAACATTAAATTATTGATGGGGGAAAAATGCTACAAGTTACAAAGTAAAAAGTCCTTACTACAAAAAAAAATCAAATTCACTGGATAGGAAAAATGAAATTTAATACTCTGTTTTATTCGTATGTTTCGACAGCTTCATCTTATTCATAATGTTATTGATTAGTAACAGAATATGGACACTGGATTAATCACAATGACATGACAGTAACAGATTAGTGAGAAATTAAGCTTCTTGTTTAGAACCAAAAATCAAGTTTTCCAATCCAGGAAAGGTTTGGAGTCCATTAAAATTTAAATTAAAACAGATTATATATATATATAAAACAAAAATTTGAACCATAAATTTGAAAGGTTTGTAAGTTTGTGATTTATTTAGTAACACGACACACATTAAAATAGTAAACATAACCTATATTATAGTTTGCAAATAACGGTAGTGTTTACTATAAGTATTTAATTTATCCACTTGTTATCACGGTTGAATATCCCGTCAACTTGGTTACAACTGCAAACTTAAAAAGCATTTATGGCTGTGAGGTCTCGAGTTCGAATCCCATGCTTGCTATTACTTCCACATCCCCCCATTTTATTTTATTTTATTTTGTAGTAGCACTTTAGTATTTGTATATAACAAGATTAATAATTGTGGTGCCTTATAATAAAAACAATAAACAAAGTATTTAAACTATTAAGTGTTATTATAAAAATGTTATAGAACTTTTGCTAAAATTGTATTTGTATTTGTTAATTTTGACAAAATGTTGTATTTATTAGTCACAGATTAGTAAGAATTTAAGCTTCCAGTTTGGAACCTAACCGTTTTAGTTCATTAATATCCATGCAATTGATATACTCTCTCCGTCCCTAGAACTCTTTTACCATACATCAGGATAGATCATGTCCTTTTGTATCGTGGGATCCTACATTTTTTCCCCATAAAAATGTTTTTTAAAAATTTGTTTACTTTTTAGTAGCACTTTAGTCTTTTCCAAAATTTTACACTTTGGTCTTTTCAAGCAATAAGTTGTTATAACATGGTTATAGTTTTACTTAAGAGTTAATAATAATAATAATAATAATAATAATAATAATAATAATAATAATAATAATAATAATAATAATAATAATAATAATAATAATAATAATAATAATAATAATATGTTATACGATCACATATATTCGTAATGCTAAACAATGTTGTCACTTGTCAGGATTGATATCCTACTTTGAATCTAAAAAGTAAGCAGGATCTAATCGGTAGGATTGGATCGTAGGATCTTACGATCGTAAGATCCTACGACATAGGTCAAATAGGTATATGTAAACATGATAACAATATGATAATAATATTTAAAGGTCGGAATATAATAAATTTCAATAATTAGTTTTCCTAATGATGGTATTAAGTCTATATCTTATGATATAAATAATATATAACTTAAATCTAAAAGACTTAAAAGAACATTTAATTATTTTTTTGAAAAAATGGTATTAAGTCTACATCTTATGATATAAATGATGGTAGTAGCACTTTAGTATTTTTAAAAAATTTGTAGAAGTACTTTGGTCTTTTTTAAAATTTTAGTAATAGCGTAGATTTTAGTAGTAACAGAGAACTATATTTTAGTTTGGAAATTTGTAGTTTTTTTTTTACCCAAAATTCGTAGTAGCACTTTGGTATGTAGAAGCACTTTGGTCTTTTTTAAAATTTTAGTAACAGGTTATATTTTAGTAGTAATATAAAACTTTATTTTAGTTTGGAAATTTGTTGATAATTAAATGAACTTGGTTAAATGTATGTTACGTGGACTTTTTTTTTGATGTGAGAGGTAGGCTATATTATTAAGATAATAAAGAGTTCGGAGAATCCGATACAATCAAATCGGAGATCCAAGGAGGACCTCCCCAAGCCCACACCTCATCACAATAACTAGAAGAAGCCCACATGGCCATCCTATGAGCAATCTCATTCCATTCACGATAGCAAAATTCAAAGCTAATACTAGAGAAATTAGTAACTGAGTGGCGCACATCATCCACCATCGTTTGAATGTCTCCTCTTCTTTGGTGAACACTGTTGACAACCCGTACAATTGTTTGGGCATCATTCTCCACAATCACCTTGCTCCATCCCTGTTCCTTAGCCTTGTCTAAAGCCCACAGCACAGCAGCCACCTTGACCTCAGCATCTTCCACAGACCACTCTTGAAACACCATCCTTGCCCACGCACGTAAAA